>OX336371.1:13865777-14537444 GCA_946902895.1 Fragum fragum | reverse complement strand
TATAGTGGGCGTTTTTGGACTGGGCCTTTCTGGTCAGTTTTAAAAGTGGGCATTTTTGGACTGGGCCTTTTTGGTCCGGGCCTTTCTGACACTGGGCCTTTTTGTCACTGGGCCTTTTTGACCCTAATTCCTAGCATGGATGTGTGTGTAGTTCAGCCACATGCTGGACTTGGAGACTTTCTGAATTATTTTTCATAGTATATCGGCAAAACAAAGGTAAATGAATAATCTACTTGAAAATTAAACCTCTTTTAGCAACATTGCTGCCAATTTTAGAAGTCAAACCAGAATGTCAGTGGAAGAGTTTGTCTGAAAAAACTGCACAGCTGCATATAGGGTTTCTCTAACCTTACAGGGCTGAATATCACTTTCCAATCTAACATCCACTTGTTGAGGCCCTTCTTGTTTTTAAAAAATTCATTTAATAACAAATTAACTGTGGCTGTAGAGCAGTTAGTAGCATGTTTACTGTGATTCATGAGGTCCAGGGTTCAATCCCCTGTCCAAGCAAATATCCTGTCCGACATTTGTCTCACACCAATGGGTAGATAATCGTGGACATAAATTGGATTCGCAGCTTGAGGCTTGGAAAGGATGTAGTGATAGTATTGTTGTGAGAAATACTAGCAATCATGGCTCAGGAAATCCGATAAATTACCGGTCTGGACCAAATTTGAATTGCCAGACCAATCAGAATCCCAACAGTTACACTAAAATCGGTCCAAAATCTTCATTAAATTTCTTGTTAAAAGATTGATAAACTTGCCCACCATCTATCAAAATCAACTCCTAGAGCATGAAATTCTAGGGGTCAAAACTGATTTAAAGGGTCAAAACAGCAAAAAAGAGTGAATTCAGGGCTCTGCAGAGTGGGAGACTTAGGCGAATAAGTCGCCTGGTTATCGGAAGATTACACATGCTAGCTTCATTTGCAACTCAGCTGATTGGATGGTAGCTGTGCCAGCAGATTATCAGAAAGAGGGCTACGATATTGCAGCTATTTGAATGGTTGCAAGCCTTTGTAAACTGTTGGAATTATAGAAACTTTTTTATATCAAACCCTTTCCCTTCTGATGATTCAATCATTTTAGTGGTACACTATGTAATGTTTATCTTATCAATATATGAGATTTTTTGCATACTTTCAATTAGCAAGAATGGCGGATTTTATTTCGAACATCATGTCATTTGCGGCCGCCGCCATAGCGCAGTCGGTAGCGCGCCAGACTCCTAATCTTCAATCATGGGTGTCATGGGTTCGATCCCCGGCCGCGGCAAATATTCTTTCTGACAATTGTCTCTCACCAATGGGTGGATAATCGTAAACCTAAGTGGGATAGCAGCTGGAGGCTAGGAAAGGATTTAGTGGTAGTACTGGTGTGAGAAATACCAGGAATCCATTGTTAGGTGCTCCAGCCGCCGCGATATGACTGAAATACTGTTAAAAGCGGCGTTAAACCCCATTCAATCAATCAATCAATCAATCATGTCATTTGCAGTATTTCAAAATTCATTGATAAAAGAAATAAAATCTGGATAAAAACTGATTTTCCTGTAAAACTAAATAGAGAAAAATAATTTTTCCATGAAATCCTTGGACTCTACTTACCTATTTTGATTTAACAAATGTAGAAAAGCTAAGAATAACAATCTACGGCTTCTATGATCTTTTCATAAGTAGCATTGTTAGGATTTTATCCAGAAATTAAACCTATCATTTGCAAGCTTTTTATACATTTATTGTTACATACAGGTGAAGTTGACAGACTAACCAATTTCCACACAATCCCGCTTTTTGATACCTTGAAGATTTTAAATGTTTAAATTGAAAACTTGTGAGAAAAAGAGGAAGTGTTTGTAGCAAGCGATTTCTCCTTTTCCCTAAATATTTTTTACCTTATCTGGTACTTATTTTCTGTTTTGATCATATTCTTATTTGAAATGTGGAAAATTCTGATTTGAAAATCTGGTAATGAGTTGAATAGAATAGTAATTATAATAATGTTTTATTATTTTTTGCTTCAAATTAAACTCTGGTCATGTTTGTTAATTCAGACCACCTATACTCTCTCTCTTCAAATTATTGATAATTATAACTTTTGATGATTTAGATTTTAATACCATCTATGTATGAAATATTCAAGAAAATAATTTCAGAATCGGCTTCCTATATTCTTGAACTCGAAGAAAGAAGACAAAAATATTTGTTCACAGGATTATGATCTCTGTAATAAGGACAGAAAGAAAGGATGAGAAATACTTAAATATTAACTGCATACTATATAAAACAAAATATGCAGCTATTTGGTTGAAAAGCTGTAATCATTTTCCTATAGAAATAAGGAATACACGCAAACATTTGCTAATTAATGTGATCCAGTTCTCCTGAAAGTCTCTCCACTTCTCCCTATTTTTAAAAACTTCTCCCAATTCTCAGACTAGGGAGAAGTCACTTCTTCCCAAATTCTGAGATTCTGCAGAGCCCTGGAATCATGGTTAATTAAAAAATTTGCAGGTTTAACCAATTACAACACAAGGACGCTTTCAATGTCCCCAAAGAAAAAAATGGGAAAATATTGTGTAAAATGAAGAAATTTTTTGAAACTAGCATTTTCTTTATTTTACACAATGCTTTCTATGCAAAGAGTTGAAAAGATCTCAAAATTCATTAACTTGTTGTCTGCTACTCCTTTGAATTTGGACCAGTCTAAATTTTTGTTACATAGGAATGGATTAAGTAACAACTGTGTTTTTCCTGCAGAGGTTTGAAGACAGCAGTGTACAATTTCAATTTTATATATGTTTTGACCCATAGAAATTTCTCTTGATGACCCATTTGGAGAAATTTCTTTGAGTCAAAATAGAATATTTCAGATTTTTGAGAGTTGAAACTCTGGTTTGCGAGTCAAACACAAGCCCTGTATCTCAATTTACACCCAGGTGATAAACCATTTTCGGGTAAGGTTTGAATAGCTCAATACCACATGACAAAATGGTGTGCAGATGATACTTTCAAGTTGGTGAAATTTCAAGATACATTGTCTAATATAGGGTAGAAAATATTGTGGAAAATCAAGTAATAGCTTATTCCTGCGGGGAAAATGGGGGGAAATGTGAAAATGGATTGAATAAGACTTGTTTATCCTCTGTGACACAGGTTGCCCAGTCAGATGTTTTAAAATCTATAGACAGAGCCATAGAAGTTATCCACTATCAGGCAGGGAGTAAAGGAGGCCAATATACTCATGTTCAGAGGGAAAATCTCAGGTAATTGACAATTGTATATAGCAAGATTAACTTCCATTGATTTTTGACAGAGTTATGGCCCTTTAATTAAAAAGTCCATTTTTTATATGCCCAAAGGGTCATATTATGTTATGACTAAAATACTGTTAAAATCTGCATTAAACCACATTCATTTAATCATCAACGGTTTCAAGTAGCACTCAAAAGGATGAGCTATGTTTTGTGGACAACTCATGATGTTTCATATTCCTGCTTGTGTTTAAGTCAAACTAGTATTGCTTGATATCTCTCGTCAAACTGTAATATCAGAGGTCAATTTGATGGTTCACCCGCAAAACGGTTTTTACTGCCTATATGTTTATAGGCAGTAACAACTGTTTCGTGCTGACCCATCGAATGGACAGAGACAGCATTCCATCAAATGGGATTCACAATGATGCAGATGCTCATAAGCATTTTTACGTGAATCAGGTCTTGCCAGTCTAAGACTCACAAATTGTCATTGGGTGTGCAAAATGTCGTAACTGCAGCTTTATTTAAGCTGTAGTTATGACATTTTGCATGCCCAATGAAGAAATGATTAACCAGGACTTTCAAAACTATAGGATGAATGTGCTATTGAGTCTCTAGTCTGGGACTGAACTTCATAAAAGAATTTAAACAATTTTAACTGTTTGAAGAATGGTATAACTTCGATATTCATATTTAAAGAAACGACATCTCCATAGCTATAAGAAACTGTAAACTTTAAAATTAAGGACTCCTAAACCTTTTTTTGAAATCTTGGACTTGTCCAAATTGAAAAAGGTTGCAGTCAACAATGAAAATTTGAAGCAGTTTGACATGAAACCATCCTATGAGGTAGACAATTTTGTGGGAAAAGGAGAAATTGCTTGTGACAAGCAATTTCTTCTTTTTCCACAATATTTTCTCAAAAACAAAAATCCCAGGTTTGTACAGGAAAGGGTTAAGCAAGGACCCTTTATGTCACCAACTGTTGAGTCCCTGGGACCTCACTATGTTACCGGTAATGTTAGACTAAAATTCTGGTTTTGCATAGTTATTGTAACATAGACTTGAAATAAAATAGTTTTATATAAAATCACAACCTCTTGTATAGTTGTGTATTTCTATGTGGAGCTTCGTGTACTTGAGGCATATTCCTACTCAGTGACACTTTTAGACACCCCTAAGAAAGAAAGCTTTGGAAAACATTGTTGAAAATGAAGAAATTGCTTGTTACAAGCAATTTTTTCACTATCAACAATGTTTTCTACCCCAAAAGTGAAAAAAAATCATACATATTATTTTGTCATCTGCAACCCCTTTTTATTTGGACTAGTCTAAAATTTTACCATCTTGTAATGGGTTAGTATAAGTGGTTGAATCATATACCGAGATAAACTTTTTATCAATTATGTTTCTCTTTCGTTTCAGTAAGCTGATACAACACAGAAAGTCGGTGGTAGACAACTATCAAAATCAATCTGGAGCCTCAGCAGTCACTAGTCAGCAAGGTTAGATTATGACAAATTGCAACCTTTAAATCCTTTCCTGTACAATATATCGATTTTAAACTTGAGAAAACTGTGTTGAATAAGAAGAAATTGCTTGAAACACGCAATTCCTCCTTTTCACACAATATTTTCCTATACCTTGTTTTTATTTAAATTTGAATGGTTGTGGTCTAAGATTTAAAAAAAATGAACACAACAGGACAGGATTAATCAGAACAGAATTTCATGTTACCCGTCTTATGAAAAGCAACGTCTGGGAATTCTGTAAAACAAATATTTTAAAAGGAGTTCCAACCTAGCAAAGATCAATCAAAATTGATATTTTAGGAGATGAATACAGTCAACTCTGTTTGATTGACATCTGTTACTCAAACATATTCACCTACAGACTTGGATTTATATGGAACCAATTTACAATCTATTATTCATCCATAACAAATGAATTCTGGTTTCACAAGTATTTCAGGAACAAAGTGCAAAATCTGGGGTCGACACTAACTTTGCTTCAGTGGGATCCCACCAGAATCCCTACCTATTACTTCAGGGTTCCTCCTGATAATCAGGGATCCCTCCTTGATATACATTAACTCATTCACACGAAATCCTGCCCTTCTTAACCCAACTTGAAAAAAAAAGCTTCAGAAAACATTGTGGAAAATGAAGAAATTGCTTATTACAAGCAATTTCTTCATAATCCACAAAGTTTTCTACAAAAGACAAGCAATCAAAAAAATCAGAAGCATTAGTTGATACATTAAGATCTATTGTACTTGGGAAATATTGAAGGTTCCTGGCAGAATCCCTAGCCTGAGATTCCTGGGGCCCCTTCCAATTTTCAGGGATCCTCAGGATCCTGAGACACTGTTATTGTCGACCCCTGAAAATGTCTGTATGATCTTTTTCAAGACATCAACTATCTATTTAGCACGGATATCTTTGGCACCTTGGATATAGTGCTTGTAGTATTTGAATTGTGTTATTTGGGATTTCCCTTTTGGCACTACAGAATTTGGGCTGTGGCCTTAGCACATTTGGTAGCACCTCAGACTCTTAATCAAGGGGCCAGGGTTTGATCCGGTTGCGGCAAATATACTTTCCAACATTCTACAATAGTCTCCCACCAATGGGAGGATAATCATAACCTAAGTGGGCTCGGAGAGTATGCAGTGGTAGTACTGGTGTAAGAAATACCATAACACCATGGTTAGGTACACTAGCTGCTGCTATATGACTGAAACAATGATAGATACTGACCAAAAGCTTCTTTAAACAATCAGCATATGTTTTATTTCCCCCAACAGCTGTCCAGGATGCTCATTGTGTGCGAGTCACGCACATGCTTAATGGTTGGAAATGTCACGCATAGGCTCATTTTATTTTGAGTGATTGTCAATGGAACAATATGTTTGTATAGTCTATATTAATATTGTTTCTTTGAGGTGAAACATATGAAATATCAGAAATACCAGTAAAAAGATGACAAGCCCAACTCTATTTTAATCCTTGTCATGCTGAACCTGGAATATTCAGGTTTTTGAAGGAGATGTAGACCAAGATCAACCTGCACATAAGTGCAGTCTGATCTTGGTCTACACCCCCTGCTTGTACTTTTCCTGCCAGAGTTGTTATGAAGTTGATTTCTAAAAGAAATATTGATTTTTGAACAACGACTTCTATCAGTGCTTTCAGCCCTTTGATTTGACAGCATTTCAGTAAGGTAATTTATACAGCATGACAAGGGTTAAGAAGAAAAAACTTGTGTTGATTTTAATTGGCACATCTAATTCTATTACAGAAATATTTCATGAAAGTGAAACATGATGGTGTATATTGTTACTGTAATACTCTTGTTTGAGGGTTGTAAAATTTAAGCAGGCAGGATTGTGGGGAATGGATAAATATGTGACTTTTTCTTCTTTTTGCAGATGATAATGTCCAAATGAGAAACAAATCTGTAAGAAGAGTAGCCCCAGAGCCTCCATGCAGGATAAGTAGTATAGAAAATAAATTGAGGGGCTCTCAGGAATTAAGAAACTCAGCAAGTGAAACGACTAGAGTTATAAGTGATGAAGCTGATTGCATTTCTACTATAGCATACACAGACCAAGAAAATGTTCAAAGTAGATCTAGTCTCAATGTCCAAGATAACCGCCAAACTGTCGATTCTTCCTCAAGTCCTGTGAATTTTCCTCCTGAAGAAACTGTTGATAAAGAAACTAAGTGTGAAAGCTCAGGTTTTATAGATATTAATACAATAAGTGTTCAAGATAATATTGGTAATGAACTTGTGGAAGAAGTCAGGAAGAACACAGGACTGAGTTATCAGAGTTCAATGGTTGCAGTGGAAACCGTTTTAGGTCATATAGGGTTAAAGGTTCCTGATGTTGCTCCCCTTTTAGATAAAATTTTTGAAACAGTTAATATGGTAAGTTAATTTATCTTAACAATCTTCTCCTCCTGACCCAGTAGGCCTTGTGCTTAGATTGAGATATTTGCATCATGTGCATTGACCTCCTTTAAAATTGCTTGTTTCCCCAGGGCTGAGCCCCAGTGGGGTAGGCCTATATAGAATCAAGAAGGATTTCTTCAAGCAACATCTTGTCCCAAACTGTTGGCCAATTCAAACGAAATTTGCGGAAATGTTCAATTGGTGGTTCTCTTTTAAAAATAGCTTAACGCATTCCTACACAGTGACACAGCTTTTGGACGTCCCTTAAAGACCTAGTTTAAGGAATGTTGTGTATGTTGGACCCCTGCTGATAAGATAATTGCCTTGTCTGTAAATCACACCAGGGGGTTAATCATCTGGTATATTCAATTCAGAAAACATTGTGTTGTATGAAGAAATTGCTTTTAACAAGCAATTTCTTCGTTTTACACAGTGTTTTCTACCCAGAAAGTTGAAAATTTAAAGATTCATAAACCTTAAATTGTCTTCTGCAACTCCTTTCAATTTGGACCAGTCTAGAATTTTCTCGTTTGGTAATGGGTTAAAGAATTTAAAGCTCTTGGTGCCATGACAGTGAAAGTGAAATTGGAAAAAAAATTGTGAGTCTTCTACAGGTACCAAGAGGCTTAGAGACTTGATATTTTACATGTAGTATCGGTGCATTGATTGCTTTCAAAATTAGTGAAAACAATATCCACCGGTCAGTACGGGCATAGTGACAGGTGGGATTGAGTCTTAATAGAAATGAAAAAAGATTCTTCATATTACATCTTCACCCAAATAATTACAGTATTGTTCCATAGGTGGTCTTCTTTCAAAGTAGGTAAAAGAATTGAAATATGTTTTAAAGCTCTTGTTGTCATGGCAACCAAAGTGAAAGAAAAAATAGGAATCTTTAGGCCCTACTTTGACCTTTGCATGAATTGCAAGTGTATTGACCAAAATAATATCTTAATATCATAACCATTGGGTTCCCAGGGGTCTAGCCCGAGAGCGGTTGGGGTTGGGGTTGGGCCTGGTAGGCTTAGAGTTTGGCAGACTTGTATCATAATATTTAACTTAACCTTTGTCATGCTGAACTTTGAATACTCCTGTTTTGGCAGGATGTATAGACAAAGATCACCCTGCAAGTAAATAGATGTAACTGTCAGAGTTGTTTATAGGATAGTTTTTTAGCTCTACTTTTTAGCTCTAGCCGAAGGCCACTAGAGCTATAGCGATGGCTTTTTCCTGTCCGGCGTGCGTGCATCCGTCCGTGCGTGCGTGCGTCCGTCGTCCGTCCGTTTTTTCCTTGTTTACGTGATAAAGTCCACAGTTTTCATCAGATTCTCTTCAAACTTTCACAGAATGATTGTACCATCACAAGGATCGTTCCTTTCAAAATTGGGTATGATCTGTCAAGAAACACAGGAAAAGGGGCCTTATGAAAATTCATTTAAAATTCAATTACAAATCCTCGTTTACGCAATAGAGTCCACAGTTTTCATCGGATTCTCTTCAAACATTCTCAGAATGATTGTACAATCATAAGGATCGGTCTTTTCGAAAGTGGGTCTGATCTGTCTTGAAACAGGGGAAAAGGGGCCTTACGAAAATTTTATTAAAAAATTCTCGTTAACACTCTAGAGTCCACAGTTTTCATCAGATTGTATTTAAACTTTCACAGAATGACTGTACCATCTAAAGGATTGTTCCTTTGGGAATTTGGTCAGATCCATCAGGAAACACGGGAAAAGGAGCCTTATGAAAATTTAATCGAAAAATCTTTTAAGAAATACTCTTTAACACTCTGGAGTCAATAGTTTTCATCGGATTCCCTTCAAACTTTCACAGAATGATTGTACTATCATATGCATTTGTCCTTTCGAAATTTAGTATGATCCTTCAAGAAACACAAGAAAAAGGGGCCTTATGAAATGTTTAATAAAAAGTTCTCATTAATAATCTAGAGCCAACAATTTTCAACGGATTCTATTCAAACTTTCACAGAATGATTGTACCATCATAAGGATTGTACCTTTTGGAATCGGATATGATTCCTCAAGAAACATAAGAAAAGGGGCCTTATTAAGATTTAATTCAAAGATCTTTGTTAACACTCTAGAGTCCACAGTTTTCATCTGATTGACTTCAAACTTTCACAGAATGATTGTACCATCATAAGAATTGTTCCTTTCAAAATTTGGTATGATCAGTCAAGGACCACGGGGGACCGATTAAACACAAAAGAGTCCATAGTTTTCAACAAATTTTCTTCAAACATTCCCAGAATGATTATAACACTAAATGGATTGTTCCTTTCGGAAGTAGGTTTGATCCATCAAGTTTCATGGGAAAAGGGGCCCTATGAAAATTTAATTAAAAAAATCTTAGTTAACATGTAATGGCCCTAGATTTCACCTGATTGACTTCAAACTTTCACATCACAAGGATTGTTCCTTTCAAATTGGGTCTGATCCATTGAGAAACATAGGAAAAGGGGCCTTAGGAAAATTCAATTAAAAAAAATCTTAATTAATGCTTGTAAGTCCACAGATGAGATGGGGTTGTCTTATTCTCAAACAGAATAATTATACTTTTGTTAGAAGAGTTCCCTTTGGAATTGGTTCAGATCCATCAAGTAACATGGGAAAAGGGGCTATATAAAAATTCAATTAATAAAACCCTGTTAACACAATAAAGCCCACAGCTTTGATCAGATTTTGTTGAAACTTTCACAGAATGATTGGAAGGTCATAACTATCATTCTTTTCATAACAGGGTTTGAACTGTCAAGAAACACAGGAAAAGGGGCCTTATGAAAATTTCATTTATAAATCCTTGTTACCAAGTCCAGAGCTTTCATCGGATTTGCTTCAAACATTCACAGAATAATTGTACAATAATAATGATTGTTGATGTTTGCATAAGACCTGATCCGTCAAGTATCACATGAAAAGGAGCATTATGAAATTTAATATTAAAATCATTGTACCACAATAAAGTCAACAGTTTTCATCAGATTCTGTTAAAACTTTCACAGAATGATTATTCCATCATGAGGATTCTTTCCTTTCAAATTAGGCGTGATCTGTCTAGTATCATGGGAAAAGGGGCCTTTAGAGAATTTTATCTATAATCCATGTAACCAAGTCCAGACCTTTCATTGGATTTTATTCAAACCTTCACAGAATCATTGTACAATAATCACGATTGTTGATGCTGACATGAGACCTTATCCTTCAAGTATCACAAGAAAAGGAGCCTTATGAAAATTTGATTTTAAAAATTTGACACCAAGATAAAGTCAGCAGTTTTCATCAGATTCTGTTCAAACTTTCACAGAATGTTTGTACCATCATAAGGATTGTTTCCTTCTAAATTGCGCCTGATCTGTCTAGTATCATAGGAAAAGGGGCTGTATGAAAAATTATCACCAAATCCTCATAAACACAACAATGCCCTCAGTCTTTATCAGAACCTCTTCAAACTTTAATAGAATGATTGTACCATCATTTGGATTGTTCCTTTGTAAATTAGGTCTGATTGGTTAAGTGACACAAGAAAAGGGACCTTATAAAAATTTTATTACAAAACATCATTATTACAATAAAGTCCTCAGTCTTTATCATTTTCTTCAAACTATCATTAGGATTGTTCCTTTGTACATTGGGTCTGATTTGTTAAGTTTCACGGAAAAAGGAGCCTTATGAAAATTTTCTTTCAAAAATTCTTGACACAATTCAGTCCACTATTTTCATTGATTCTCTTCAACTTTGAAAGAATGATTCTACTTTCATTAGAATTGTTCCTTTTGAAATTTGGTTTGTTCTGTAAAGTATCATGAGAAAAGGGGCCCTATGAAGATTTCACTATAAACTCATTAACACAATAAATTCCACAGATTAAACAGTTTGATTGTACCATCATTCCAATTGTTGATTTTGACAGTGGATCTGACTATAGCAAGGGTCACATAAAAAGGGGCCTTATGAAAAACTCTCTTAAATATTCTGGTTAACACAATGATGTCCCTTGATTTCACCGGATTCACTTCAAAATTTCACAGAATGATTGTACAAATACTTAAATGGTTCTTTTCAGAACTGGGTACAATCCATCAAGTATCATGTAAAAAGGGGACATATGATTTTTTTTTAAATATTCTAGTAAACATAATGAATTCCCAATATTTCATCGGATTCACTTTGAATGATAAAACCAACAGTAAAATATCACGGGAATAGGGGCTTGAATCTAATATCTTTGTTAACACAATAAAGTCAACAGTTTATTGGATTCTCTTCAAAGATGCATGGAATGATTGTGGCATTCGAAACACAGGAAAAGGGGCCTTACAGATTATCATTCAAAACATTCTTGTGTATGTGATGAAGATCACAATCATTATCAAGTTGTCTTTTAAATTTCACAGGACAATTGTCGGGTTGTAAGGAAAGTTCCTTTTGGATTAAAATTGATCCATCAGAAAACACAGGAAAAGGGGCCTTATTGATTTTCATTCAAAACAATCCTGTTTATGTGATAAAGTCCACAATTATTGTCAGATTCTGATGAAATATTCACAGAATGATTGTAGGGTCATAAGGTAACTTTCTTTTGGAAATGGAGTGGATCCGTCATGAAACATGGGAAAAGGGGCCTTGAGGATTGTTGCTTAAAATGATCAAGGGGAAAAAGCCCTTTTTTTTTCTTTATGCATTCTTCTTTGAGCAATTAACTTCCTTAAATATCAGATTTCTTTAACGGAAAACTTGATAACCAGTAGAGCGTCTCAGGCCCTCATGGGCCTCTTGTTTTTTAAAAAAAACTAATATTAACAAACAAGAAGCATTTCCAGTGCTTCCAGTCCTTTGATTTTATTTCATTTCTGTAGAGAGTTTTATTCAACATGACATGAGTTAATATTTTCCCACACAATGATGCTTTTTTACGCCCTTCAAGACAAACAAATTGAAAAAACATTGTGTAAAATAAAAAAATTGCTTGGAACAATTTCTTCATTTTCCACAATGTTTTATACCCCAAAAAGTTAAAAAAGAAAATCAGAATTTCATAAACTTTTGATTTGTCATCTGTATTTCCTTTCAATTTGGACCAGTCTAAAATATTGCTGTCTTGTAATGGGTTGGTCAAAAATTGGACCATTGATAGGTATAGATCCTTTGTCTCTTCCTAGGTTGAGGGCATCTTGGCAATGATCTCATTTTATTATGTTCTCTGAACTTACTTTTTCAGTTTATCAAATTGCAGTATTGTGGGGTCATGGTTTAATTCTGATGAATAGCTTGATCCTGGTGAATGAAAATAACTCTAAATAAAAACAGTGTGACAAATGGAGAAATTGCTTGTCACAAGTATTTTTTCCTTTTGCCCAAAAAATTTCTATGCTATTTCACACTTATCTTTAGGTTACCATTTAATTTGAAATGTCTGCAATCCTTATTCAATTATCATCATCTTAAGTTTTATTGTCTGGTATTGGGTTACCCCATGCCCATGCAGTTCCTCAATTTGATGTCCCCCTACCCCTATGAAGAAAGATGGAAAACAATGTAGGAAATGGAGAAATTCCTTGTTTCAAGCAATTTCTTACATTATCCACCATGTTTTCCACATTAAAAGACAACAATTTTTAAAATTCCACCAACTGAAATTGTCATCTACAACTTCTTTAAATTTAGACTAGTCTAGAATTTTGTCATCTGGTAATGAGTTAAAGAAGAGGTCTCCTATGTTGTGTCAATGTTTTGAGATGAAACACTGTTTTTATAGGTCAAGAGTAACACTGATGAAGAAGAAATCAGTCAAGATTATATTAGACTTAAAGAACTATTCAGCGAGATAACGGAGTGTAAAGATGATTCTCAACAACGAAGCTGGGCTTTACATGAGGATGAAGAGAGAATAAATGGTAGTCTGGAGGAATTGCTGTCTATTCTGGTAATTTACACTTGATCCTTTCCAGTTTTTAGCTCACCTGAGCAAAAAATGCTCTTGGAGAGCTGTTGTGATCAGTCATCGTCCGGAATCTGTCCATTCATCTGTCCGTTCACGAAAATCTTCTCCTAAACTAATCATGGAATTTATACCAATTTTCACAGAAATGATCCTTAGGTCATCCTCTTTCAAAATACTTCAATGAATTGAAATCCATGAAGAACTTTGGTTGCCACTGCAACCAAGTGAAAAACTTAAAAATCTTCTCCTGCCAAACTATAAGGCCTAGAGCTTTGATATTTGGTATATATCATCATCTATTGACCCTCTTCGAAAATACTTCAAAGAATTAACATACTCTGAAATAAGCCCTTTTCTGTGCAATCCCTGATTATAAGTAGGAATAAGAAAGGAAATCCATGAAAATTGTCTCCCAAACCATAAGGCCTATATTGGTATAAATCATCATCTGATTACCTCCTCTACCAAAATGATTAAAAGAGTTGCCGTACTCTGCATATTAGCCTTTTTCTGTGTGATCCCTGATTTTACATGGGAATAAAGAAGGAAATCTTTGAAAATATTCTTCACCCAAACCATAAGTATATAGCTTTGATATTTGGTATAAATCTTCATCTATTGACCCTCTACTAAAATAGTGTCAAAGAACTATTGTACTCTGCAAAATAGGCGCCCTTTTCTGTGTGATCCCTGATTTTACTTAGGAATAAAAAAGTTAATTGAGGGGGATCTAGGGAGATCTGATCTGGTTAGATTTAATTTCTGGTGAAAAGTTCAAGGACATTGATAAAGGTCATACTCAAAGTGCACCTTGTTGTAAGAATTATTATCTTTATTCAACTTCTTATCAACAATCCAGCTCTCAGGCTCTGGTATGTAGTGCTCTTGCTTAGCATACAGTTCCTCTAAATTGCAACTTCTTGATATTTGCAACAAAATGTTGACAGATAAGAGTTGGGATTAACAGGATTCCAATGTATCAATATTGGTTTTTCTGTCACAGCACCAAAGATTTAGGAGCATATTGATTCACCATTGTGCGTCTGTCTGTCATTCTGTTAGTCTGCAAACCTTAACATCTACAATTTAAGCCTATTCAAGAAATTATGCTCATATTTGGTATGGTGATAAATCCCAATGATATGCATCTGCAAATACCAAGGTCAAGTGAAATGGTCAAGGTCATTTTTCAAGGTCAAACTTCAGCAATAACTGAACCAAAAAACTTTTTTACAATTACAATTTACAATTTACAATTACTTTAAGCTTATTCAAGATACAATGCACATATTTGGTATAATGATTGATCTATTGAAGCGCATCTTCAGATACCAAGGTTGAGGTGATGTGGCAGGGTTCGTACTGTTGATCGCCATTGTCGCCAAATGTGACAAAAATAAAATTCCGGCGCAGGTTATTTTCATTTTGCAAAAGTTCTTGGCAAAAAAAATCATATGTTTTTTAATACATACTTTAACTGTGACTAATCTCTGGAGATCAAGGCAGAGGGCCAAGTGTGTATAATTGCTCAAAGGCTTGTATATCGGGTCAATTATGTCATGGAGTCTAACACAATATCGACAATTTGCCAAATTTACTTACAGTCCTGATTGACAGCAAATCAGATGAATGAGATTCGCTCATTGGTTGGCAGGTCTTATTGATTGTAGGGGGTGACTTGGTTTTAGGGATGACTGTATCTGCGATATCGTAGCCCTCTTTCTGATAATCGGCCTGCAGCTAGGATGACTGGACCTTCATAGATGACGGCTATCAGCTAGGATGACTTGATCTTCATAGATGACGGCTATCAGCTAGGATGACTGGATCTTCTTAGATGAAGGCTATCAGCATATACATCAGTAGACCTTATTTGTCACAAATAAATTGGCTCTCCTTAACAAAAATCTTATTAAACTGGTCACCATTTGCCTTTTCTTGATAAATACAAATGCTGAATTTGTGCATTTTTTTGTATATTACTGCTGACAGTTTCAGTCAGTTTCTAATCTCGGCAACTCTACGGCGAATCCTTGCTTAAACACTGAATCGGCATTTATGGGTAATCAGAAGTATATTCTGATGAGCTATTGATAGTAACAGGTGTAGTTTGTCAAAATTTGACAGAAATTTCAAGAGTTCTACTCTCCTAAAAGCAGATGAACCACTTCTTTTTTTGTTCATAGGTACCAAAGAATGTTCAACCTTATACCAATTTTTTTGAAAAAATACAGATGTCTTCGTTTTTCTATTATCAAATCAAGCATATTATATGAGGCTTATTACTACTTCCTTCTCTCTATTTTTCTCATCAGTCTCGATTTTCTAATCAAAGTACTGAAAGCGCTGGTTGAAGATGAATTAACTCATCGTAGGTGTACGACTTGGCTACATTCATTCAAGACAAAATTAGAATGAATGACCATCTTTACAACCTGTTTAACCCTTTCCCACACAACAAAATCTTAGACTGATCCAAAATGAAAGGAGTTGCTCATCACAATTCTATAATTATTCAATTTTGGATTATTTTCAATTTTGGGGTAAAAACATTATGGATAATGAAGAAATTGCCTATATCCTTCATTTTCCAAAATGTTTTCCAAAGCTTTATTTCTTGGGGCACCTAAAAGTGTCAATGATTGGGAATGGGTTAATATGTATATTGTTAATTTTACAACATATAAGTTAGGGAAAATAAATGTTCAGTTAAGGAGTGTTCAACTTTGGCACCAACACCTTCTCAAATTGGACCCAACTTTTTCCATTTGGCCCCAACTTTTTTAATTTGGCGAAAGTGATGGTGACAGAGCTAGCCAGAGCTAACCCTTTGTGGCCATATCAAGGTCTTTTTTCAAGGTCAAACTTCTGCAAAACCTACCCAAAAAGAAAGTAGAATTTACAATTAGTTCAAACCTATTCAAGATAAAATGCTAATACTTGGTTTGATAGATCTCATCAATAGGCATATGCAGAAACCAAGGTTGCAGTCATTTGACAAGATCAAGGTCAATTATCAAGGTCAATTATCCGATAAAGGGCTGCTTTGGGGTATGGTGTTTCACAAAGACATCTTGTTCTTTTTTATTTTCTCAGGAAAATGCCAAACAGTCAGTTGCCAAAAAAGCAATAGCCAGTGAAAATTATGAGTGTGTTCATACCTTAGTGCAATATTACCAAATGGTGAGTCTAAGATAAAGAGCAAATTTATGTATATTTTTGTTAACACATTCTTACACAATGACATCTTATGACGCTCCTCAAGAAAAGCAATTGAGAAAGCATTGTGGGAAATGAAGAAATTTGCTGTCTCAAGAGATTTCTTCATTTTCCACAATTTCTTTTACCAAGAAAGTTTAAAAAAATCTAAAATTTCATAAACTTAAAATTCTTGTATGCAACTCCTGTTAATTTTGACCAGACTAAAATTTTGTTAAATGGGAATGGGTTAACACATGACCATATGACAAAATTTTAGACTTGCCAAAATTGAGCAGAGTTGCAGACAACAATTTACAAGGTTGATGTAATTATAAAAAGTCTGATTTTTACGGTAGAAAACATTCTGGACAGGTAAAGTTGATTAGATTGCAGACAACAATTTATAAATCTGATGAAATTATAAAAAATCTTTGATTTTCATGTTAGAAAACATTCTGTATAGTGAAGAAATTACCTGTTACAAGCGATTACTTCATTTTCCAAAATGTTTTTCAAGCAATTATTTTTTCCACGATATTTTTTTACATTTCTGTGTTCAAGAAAAACTTAATGAATTCATACCAACTATTTGAATAAGAATCAGTTGTCTTTTCAGCCTGACTTTACCCCCATTTCCAAGGGAATCAGTTCAAGTCAAAGGTTAAGTTAATTCAATCATGCAAATTAAGGTAACATAAAAACAAATAGATATGGAAATTGAAAACTTAGTTTTAAATTTCCTTAGTTTTAATTATTTGAAATTTCGTTCTTGCATATGATTTGTCTCTGCAATCCAAAATGATATGTTACAGGAAACCAGGGTTCCGTTGAGGCTCACTCTATTAAAGGTATTCAATGCCATGTGTATGTTAGATGTGGTTGTTGTATCACAGCTTCTGTTCTCTATACTGACTACAGAATTAGCTGAGGAATTACAGAGGAATATTAATGGTAAGATAATCTTTTTGTATATTTACCCATTACCAGACGACAGATTTTTAAGTGGTCCTAATTTGAAGGAGTTGCCTTGGACAATATATAGTTGATGAAATTGTAAAAATCATTTTGGGTAGAAACATTGTGGATATCGAAGATATGTTTGGTGGCATGCATCCATGAACAATTAACATATCTCCTCACAAACTATCAGACCGATCTTGATGAAACTTAACAGGGATTTTCTTTGGATGGAGCTCTACTAAAGTAGTTTGAATTATTGCAATTTATCTTAAACTCTCGTTGCCATAGAAAAAAAGGGTTAGAATTATGAAATCTTTGAAAAAATTATTCTATGAAACCTTAAGGCAAAGGGCTTTTATATTCAAGTTTGTACATGACATGCCCCTGGGTTAATATTTGGGCTGTACATGGGTGAACCCCATTTTACAAAGAAAGAAGGAAAGGTTTAAAAATCTTCTCTGAAACCAGAAGGCCTTGATATTTATTTATGATGGAGCTATTGTGAACAGTGGTTGTCCATGATCCATCCATCTGTGAACAAACCTTTAAAAATCTTCTCCTCCTAAACTACCCATCAGATTTCACTTAACTTTAAGAAATTAGCCTGTGATAATGGTGGTCCAAAATACTTGATGGAATTGTAATTGGCTGATAACTCTGGTGTCTATGGCAACCGAAAGGAGTTCTCCTAAACTGTAAGGCCTAGAGCTTTCACATTTTGTATGTACTATCATGTCATTGTCCTCTACCAAAATACTTAAGGTTATGATGTTGTGATTTATATAAGAGCTATATTGTGTACTTGTTATTTACATAGAAATTAAGAACAAAATCTTTAAAAATCATCTCCTTCTAAGCTAATCTTCAGAAATCAATAAAAACTTTCAGAAATGTTCCATGGGTGATGAGCATCCAAATTACTTTAATGAAATCTGATTGGTTGATAACTCAGGTTGTTATGGCAACTGGAAGGACTTTTAAAGGAAATCTTGTTAAGAATTATGAAAGCCCTAAATTGTGATTCCTTTGAATTTATATAAAATCTAAGACCAAATTCTTCAATAATCACCATCTCCTATTCTAACCTTCTAATTCTATGAAATTCTACAGATATTACCCTTAGGTGATGGTCCCCGAAACCACTTAGAAATCTCAATAAGTTGATAACTGTGGTTGCTATGGCTACCAAAAGGAATTTCTAATGATACTTTAAAAATCTTCTCCTAAACTGTTAGGCCTTGATCTTTCAAATTTTGTATGTAGCATCATCTAATGGTCCTCTTCCAAAGGACAAGTGGGTACTTCGAATTTACATAGGAAAAAAATTTTTAAAAACATCGTCTTTTTTTAAGCTAACCACCTGATTTCAATTGAAGTTTATAAAAAATGCTTCTTGGGTGATGTTCTTTCAAAAAAACTTAAAAGAATAGGAATCTGTGATTAACTCTGGTATCTATGATATCATATGAATTCTAAGGAAAACTCGCAGAAACAGTGAGGCCTAGAGCTTCAAATTAGCATGTAGCTTTGCCTCATTGTCGTCTACCAAAATACTTGAGGTTATGAAAAAAAAGTTTAAAATAAAAAAACAACATAGCCAATTCAAGGAATTTAGCAGAATCTTAGGTGAGTGATCCAGGGCCAATAGATTGGGCCATATTGTTTAACTGGTATCCTTCTGTCTGTCCCTCTGTCTGCTGGAAAATTCAACATGCTTAAACAATTTAGAAAAAATATTGAAAAAAACATATTCCGACGACAATACAGCAATACAGGCACTCAAGCACCTCTAGTTTGGTTTGGCATCTTAAACATTGATAATATAGTTTATTATCCCAGGCCGTTTCGGCGAAGGGGATATAGTAATGGTCTCCGTCTGTCCTTCTCTCCTTTCGTCACTAAACTTGTCTGGAGCATATCTGTGAAAGTATAATTGCTATCAACTTGAAACTTCATAGGTCAATAGATCTTATTGAGGTGAAGTGCAGTGCACAAGAACCACAACTCTTGCTTGCATAATTTTGGCATTATTGCCCTTTGTTGTTTTAAAGACTAAGATTTTGTCCAGGGCATATCTCTGAAAGTATAATAGCTAATAACTTCAAACTTCATAGGTGGATAGATCTTGTTGAGGATGGGTGCGGTGCACAAGAACCACAACTCTAGTGTGCATAATTTTTGAGTTATTGCCCTTTGTTGTTTTAAAGACTTAGATTTTGTCCTGAGCATATCTCTGAAAGTATAATAGCTATTAACTTCAAACTTCATAGTTGGATAGATCTTGTTGAGGATGGATGCAGTGCACAAGAACTGCAACTCTTGCATGCATAATTTTTGAGTTATTGTCCTTTGTTGTTTAAAAGTCTTAGATTTTGTCCTGAGCAAATCTCTTAAAGTATAATAGCTATTATCGAACTCATTGAGAGAAATGCAGTGCACAAGAAGCCTTAAACTAACTGGCTTCATTTTCTATCAAGCTTTTACGGCGGGGGATGGCAATGTCCGACATGGCTCTTGTTCAAGTTAAAGTTAAGACAATCCCTAACAACAATCTGAATTTTATGTTCCTGACTACATATTTTACATAATGTCATCTTTTACCTCAATCAAACTGTATGTTGGAGGTCCTTCGACATGACCAGCGATCAGCTGATTGGGAAACTATACCAAATCAAAATCAAAGAAAAACTAAAAAGTCCTTGCAGGTATTCCAGTTTGATATTAGATAAAGTCTATTCTTTGTTATAGATTGAGTCCTAGAGCTAGGGAGCTGCTGTCATAGTGCAGTCAGTGGCGAATCAGACTCCTAATCTTCAATCATGAGATGTCATGGATTTGATCCCCAGCGGCAGCACATATTCTTTCCAACATTAGTCTCTCACCAATAGTTTGATAATTGTAAACCTAAGTGGGTAGCAGATGGAGGCTTGGAAAGGATGAAGTGGTAGTATTGGTGTGAGAAATACCAGGAATCACTTGTTATGTGCTCCAGCCACCGCTATATGACTGAAATACTGTTAAAAGTGGTGTTAAATCCCACTCAATCAATCAACCTCGAGCTAGGGGAATAAAAAACTGTTTCTTTTACAGATATACAAAGATCAAGCTATGTATCTCTTGCCCTGGCCATGCTATTTTCTACTGGTGATACTGTGCCAGCAAATTTACATGGTGAGTAATAGACCTTTTCACGCAAAGCGCCAGATGACTAAAAAGTCTACATCCGTTAGACGCTTTCAAAAAATAACAACAACAACATTTTCCCGTTGCGGGGAGTTTTTACTTCCGGTTTGAAAAACTCAATAGAAAATAAGAAGCCTCGATACGACCCCGAACTTTAACAGTGTTAAAATGTCAGAAAACAAGTTTCTTTTTGTGAAGTCAGTGTTTACAAATCCGAACAATAGATGGGAAAATGGTTTGAAAAATGTTCCGGCCTTTGACATATCAAAATTAAAAAAAATATTTAGTGGAATCGCGGGACAAATCGTTTGACAAAGAAACCGTCCGGGCCCACAAGTCGTTGAAGGCGTTTAAATACTTTGAAGGGGGATTTGTCCATCTCAGTCAAATTGAAAAAACTGTGGAAAATACCAGCTTGTATTTAATAAGTTCCGTGTCCTTGCTTCATACCAGGGAAAATCCTACCAAACTTACGTTACATTTTAATTGAAATCGTACCTCGTAGGGGATTTGGCAATGCAGCATTTCGCATTCTGTCATTTCATCTGACCGATCATGTGAAATCTGAACTTCGTTCTGCACATTTCTAAGATCAATTTCTGGCAACAAAACGCGTTTCTTGTAGTAACACACGCTACAGTTTTCTTTCACAAGGGTTTCTACTGCTCCGTCATATTTGGACGATTTCATACTGGAAACAGTAGCTCTCCTTTGCCTCAATGTTACCTGCAAAGTCACCGGAAGATTCATTGTCGGTATAAAGTCCACAGACGTTGGATCATCACTTCTCTTCCCATTCACAAAATGTCGACCACAAAATAAAGAATTATTCGTTGGAGCAAATTTATTTCTTCCATGGAGGACTCTTCCAGTTGCCTTTATCCATAAATTTCTTCTAGACTCCGGTTTCTTCGGAATTCTATGGAAGGATATATTAGAGTTATGCCTTGTCGATCTACAATCTGCCACGCAACAATTGTCATTTCCACCTATCTTTTTAGGATAATATATATCCCACAGCAAAAAGTATCCACTCAAAGTTGTTAAGCGTATTCAATTTATTTTTATTTTGGTAAAAGATTGAAATGATAATGATAAATAAACACCATGCAATAATATTCCCGTGCCGATTGAAAACGACGTCTGGTCGGATTCTTTGATTCGTCGATCAGGGCCCAGTACTTGGCGGCATATCGGTTGAAACATAAAAAGACAAATTTGTTTCATCAATTCCTAAATTTTACTAATATACATAAAGAGTGTGCGGTGTTGTTTATTGGATGCTTGGTGACATGTTGCCGTCTACACATAACACCATATAGATATGTGATATACCAAAGGGAACCCTTTACATCAAGACTGTTTACCGAACAGCACTCCATTATAATCATTACATTTGATTATTTCTATATTTCATTCTTTTCTTCGCACTATTAACATCGTCACAACATACTATTATGATTTCTGTAATAATCCTTTTTTCGTTAATATATAGTGCTCTCAATTTTGAATTTCCATATAAACTTTTTAATCGGTATATGGCATATCTAGACAAAAAGCAGATTATATAAATCAAAGAATATAATTTTCTCCTTTCCTCCAACACTTCTATTACCAGAACGCTGCGAATGTCAATTTGAGAAGAAGCATATGAAAACATTGTGGAAAATGAAGAAATTGCTTGGATAAAGTAATTTCTTCGGTAACCACAATATTTTTCCTGTCCCATAAGGAAAAAAAGAAAATAAATAAACAATTAAATTCCATTAGCTCTAAAATGTCGTCTGCAGCTTCTTTTGGACCAGTCAAAAAATTCATTCATTGGGAATGGATTAGTATTGAAAGTTATTTTAGTCAATATTATATCTGTCAAGATGTTTGACACTTGTCCGTATACTGCAAGGCGGGATTTTCCATTCATCAACGTAATCATTCAGTGTTTGCGTCGAGTGTCAAACTATAACTATTTACTTTTCCTGCCTTGTATGTGTGTGAGGGGGGGGGGGGGGGAGTTAAAAATATGTCCAAAATATCTTTTTTCGTAGGAGATATTATTGTATGAAAGGGTAATTTTCGCAAAACTCGAGGTACGTAATGTTTCATATGGCCTAGACACCAGGTCGTTTTAAACTTAATTTTGTTACTAATACACGATAATATCATCAATATTACTCGCTACAACTAGTCTGCATATATCTGCCCACATACTGAAACCCTTTTTGCACCAAAATTTTGATTTTTAACCTTTATTCTTGCTCGTTCAAAATAGACAATTTATATAGGATTATATAGTGATAAATTATCGACTCCCCGCAATCGATCACGTGACAAAGTCTCGGGTAAATATCGCCTTTAACGAGATTCGATTTGACGCATGCGCTGTGAGACCGTGAAAAGGTCTATTGACTTTAAGCTTGAATTTGTAAGCTTTAGATTTGTTGTTGAAATTATCTTGACTGTATATTTTATCTTGACTTTTGAAGTTAGCTAGCTTGAATGTTGTTTTAGCTCATCTGAGCATGAGGTACTCATATTGGGCTTTTTTGATCTAGCTGTGTCTGTCGTCTGTTAGTATCCTTTGTGCACTTTAGAAGCCACAGTTCTAGCTCAAATATCTTGGAACTTTTTAAGATGAAAAATGGGAAAAGTTCAATATTGGGTTATATTTGGTCAAACAGTAGGTTATAAGGTTATTCAAAAAGCCTTGACCCTTTCCTGTTTATCAAATTTTAGACTTGTCCAAATTGAAAGAAGTTGCAGACGACATCTAAAAGTGAGTGTAATTTGAAAAGTAACTGGCCAACAGGGAAGAAAATATTGTGGGAAAAGAAGAAATTGCTTGTTACAAGCAATTTCTTCTTTTCCCACAATGTTTTCTCAAGTATAAAATCACAAGGACGTAAAAACCAGTGATTGTACAGGAAAGGGTTAAGGTACACTCTTGAGGTTTCTTTTTTGCTACAAATGTCTTGATATTTCATCAGAATGCTTTTCTAAATGTTATCTAAGTAAAGTTTGATATAGGGTCATTTGGGCTAAAAAATCCATGATATACATTGTGGACACAGTTATGCCTCAAGATCAAGCTCGATAATGGGTCGCACAGGGTAAAAAACTAGGTAACTAGGTCAAACTTACAAAAACAATTTGTGCACACTAGAGGGCACATTTTTGGCTCGTATATCTTGATATTTGGTCACAATGTTTGTCTCCATTGATATAGTTTTGATATTGAATTCCATTGGTTAAAAAATCAGGTCACTATTTAACCCATTCCAACACAAGAAAATTTTGGACTGGTCCAAATTGAAAGAAGCTGCAGACGACAATTTCAAGTTGATGGAATTTTAATTTTTTCATCTTTTGGGATAGAAAACATTGTGGATAATGAAGAAATTGCTTGTTACAAGCAATTTCTTCATTGTCCACAATGTTTTCCAAAGCTTTTTTCTTGTGAAGCGTAAAAAGGAGGGCTTGAGTTGGAATGGGTTAAATCTTGAAATACTTGGCTGAACTCAAGAAGCTATATTTTAGGCTGAAAGAACATAATATATGGTCAAAAAGTGAGTCTCTATGACATATAGTACATGTTTTAGTTTTTAGGTCACTTGTGCTTTTTGCACCATTTGCTGCCATTGAATCAGGTCAGCGCCTTTGAGCCATTGCCCCTCAGGTTGCATTGACTGCTGACCTTTGATAACTTGACTGTTGAACTTTTGCTTGACTATAGATCTTTATCTTGACTGTTGATTTGTAGCTTGACCATGTTAGTCCCCTGTTTGACCATTGAATTTTACTTGGATTTTTACTTTTAGATGGACTGAATTAAATACAAAAATCTGCAGCATGTTCTTCACCCTTGTGCTTTTGGCATGGTTAACCCATTAATCCATTCCTACACAATGCTACACAATGCTACTTTTGGACGAACCCCCCCCCCCCCCCCCTAAAAAAAAAAAAAAAAAAAAAAAAAAAAATCTCACCCCAAAAGTTGAAATAATCTTGAAGTCAAGAACCTCTTTTAATTTGGACCAGTCTAAAATTTCAAGAAACGGGAAAGGGTTAATGAATTGCTGCTGCTGATCAAAAAATCAAAATGACCATGTAAACCATTCTTTGAGAACACTAGTGCAATATTAACCTCAAACATTAACCCTTGTCATGCTGTATAAAATCTCATTCAAAATTACATTGAAATCAAAGGGCTTAATGCACTGAGAGCACTTGTTGTTCAATCATCAATATTTCTTTTGAAATTCAATTATGTAAACTTCTCTAGCAGAAAAAGTACAAGCAGGAGGTGTAGACCAAGATCAGACTTCACTTATGTGCAGGCTGATCTTTGTCTATACCTACTGCTCAAACCCGAATATTGCGGGTTCAACATGACAAGGGTTAATGTAATTCTCGTTCTTTGGTGGGCAACTTGATAATTTATCTTCACAGCTTATTCAAGCTGTTGTTATGATGTTTATATCACCTAATAATGATCTTCCTTTTGTTTTATATTACAAGCCATACATTTGTTCATAATAATAGTATTTGATATCTCAAGCAAACTGCCTAGCTGGAGTGCCGTAGGCTTGACCAGCAACCTTAAAAAAGATAGCATGTTATAAGCAATATTTTCTTTTCCTATGTTTCCTATCTAAAGAGTGCTTTTTTTGTCTAGCCTGCTTTCTGTGAGCAAGATATAATTGTCACAATCACAAGTTGGTATATTCCTGTTGACTGTTATTTGGTCATTCTGTCCAAATTTGTCACAAGCATATTTCCTATATTTAATCCATTCCTACACAGACACTCCATTTTACACCCTGCTAGAAAAAAAGCTTCAGAAAACATTGTGGAAAATGAAGAAATTGCTTATTATAAGCAATTTCTTCATTGTCCACAATGTTTTCTACCCCAAAAGATAGTGATGTTTAAATTTTCATTAAATTTGAAGTTATTGTCGGCAGCTTCTTTGAATTTGGACCAGTCTTAAGTTTTGTCATTTGAGAATGGGTTAAAGATGGATTTTACTTAGTTGTTCTCCATAATAAGTGGATTTGAAATAAATGTTTGCAAAGCAATGTCACGGTCACAGCACAAGGTCAAATATTTTGTGGTCTTGATATGTTGAACGACTTTTTAGTTCAAATTGAAATTTATCTAAATCGTTGCTTGAAATTTCTATGGAATGTAACCATTGTATCTTTGTGATTATAGAGTTAAACATCAAACCTTTTTACAATTTTATTGTTTCAGATCATTTGAATACTGACTTTCTACAGTTTGTATTCGACGCCATAGAAAATCCTCCAACATTGGACCATGAAGAACACCTAACTGACCTCTTAGTGAACTTTATTCTTGCCTTCAACCTCCATTTTAAACAAACAGAACAAAATCTAGTCATGGATGTTATAGCAGAGAAGAGAACTGTGAAAATTTTCTCGGAGAAAGTTTTGCTGTTGTTCAATAGGGGAGGTAAGTCTGTTGTCCTTGTCTAGCTTTAATCCAATATTGTATTGATCTCAACTGAAATTCACTGGAATGATCCTTAGGTGACCCTAATTGGATTGCTAAAAAAAGAAATGATTGGCAGTAAACATTGCTTAATGGATTGGGCTAATTTCCATATATGGTAAATTGTGATAACCTACAATCTTCTCATATTACAAACGAACGTTAGTATTCAACAAATTTTCCCCAAATGATCCTTTGGTGACTCCCTGCCAGATTCCTTCATGAAATATGGCTCAGATGAATTTTATGGCTTTTAAGGGGGAGGGGGCTTGTTTCCATATATGGTATATAGTGAAATTTTGAAAATCTTATTCCTTCGAACTGCAGGATGGTTTTCAACCAAATTTCTCAGGAATTATAAGTAAATTCAGGCCAGTGGAGCCAATCAGGCGCTCAAGTGCCTCTAATCTATGGCTTATTATGCCACCATCTACAAAGTAGAGGGATGTATATGTGTTTCACCATGTTTGTCATTCATCTGCCTGTCCATCTGTCTGTCTGTCCATCCATAGGCTTTTTTCGTTTTTATACTCTCACTCTAGAACCAATTGACCTACAAGAATGAAATTCATTCAGTTGTTAGACAGTCCACTATTATTTTGACTCATTTAGGTCAAATGTTACCTGCTACTTGAGTGACAAAATGCTGGTGCGTGGGTAGAAGTCCTCTTTGTGACAGTCCTAGTTTTCTAAGGTGTATCAACATATCAGTTGGGGGGGGCATTAGTTTTATCCTGTCACCTGCTATAAATACTGCCTAATAAAGGGGGGTATGATAAACTTGTTGATATCAGGTCATATGGTCATGTGATAAGCTTCATCATGTCACTTGATCACGTGACCGACCGGAACTATTTTTGAAGTAGTTGGGGTGCTTTGTAAAGCTCACTTTTAAGCAGTAAATGTTTAAATCTTCATCTAAAAGTTATGTCTAAATAAAAACATTATACTCGACTCTGACCTTTCATCGATCTAATTATACCTCGGTGACGTAGAGATGACACAATACATGACGCAGGCATGGTCTTTTTCATAGAAGCATACACACGACTTCAGAAAGCAGGATTTTAAAACATAGAAGGATTTTGAGGATTAAGCATTGATGTTATTTGAGTGAGGATTCTTTTAGAAGTCGCGGCTAGGCCACTTATTTCAAGCTTTGGCCATTCTGTGATTTTCTATCAGGGTGGCAATGACTTTGGGTTTGGTTTTTGCTGCTTAACAACGAATTGTCTGAAATTTTCGACACGTTAGTTGAGTGATCAATAAGATCAACAATTCTAGGCAAATCATATTTGATGATCAAGGTATGTCTGTGCTGTTTAAGGTTTAAGTTATAGATGTTCTTGTTAATTCGTTCTTATTATGTCTAATCTAAATTTAATTGTGTGAGTTTTTCAAATGTCGACCCCGATGCCCTCAGCTCAGCAGGGTAAAAACACCATGTTCAGCGGAGAGAGGTTAACTTACATTTACTTATCATGGACATTTTTCAGTCAAATTTATTTTTAAAGATGGTAACTGGATAAATAGAATAGATGGTTGGTGTCTTGATATGGAAAAGTTCATTGAGCTCGGCTTCGGAATTTACCCGGTTGGCCTTCAGCTCACCAGATAAATTCCTACTCCTTGCCTGATAAACTTTTCCATATCAAGACACCAACCATCTATTCTCTATAACCCTTCCATGTTTGATTCCTGGTTTTTTAGGTCTCCATAAATTTATAATTGAGACATTTTTGTAGAAAAAGAAGAAATTGCTTGTAACAAGCAATTTCTTCTTTTTCCACAATATTTTCAATCCTAAGGAATAGTTATTTTTAAATTAAATCCAGTTTGAATTTTTGTCTGTAAAACTTTTGAATTGGGACAGGTCTAATTTTTTGCAAAACAAGAAATAGTTAATAGTGAACATTGTTTTTAGTTAGCAAAGTGTCAGTTTTGATAGCTTAAGTTAACAGACAAAATTTTGAGGTCCTCTCAGAGTTAAATAAGTGTAAACTGCCACTGGAGGCTTAACCATTAAATCAATTGGATGTCTATGCCATAAAAATTAGTTCTTATGTATTTCAGACATATTGCAAACCCTTTTCAAATTGTAGAGAACCCTTTCAAAAGCATGTTTTTTAACCATTCCAACTCGATCCTGCTTTTTAAACTTCTATCCAAAAAAAAAAATGCTTTGGAAAACATTGTGGATTATATCGAAATTGCTTGTAACTAGCAATTTCTTCATTATCCACAATGTTTTATATCCTACAAAGCCAAGATTTGCTTGTAACTAGAAATTTCTTCATTATCCACAATGTTTTTTATCCTACAAAGCCAAGATTTTCTTAATTCCATTTAATAGAAATTAGTTTATGCAACTTCTTTCAATTAGAACCAGTCTAAGATTGTGTCATGTTGTTATAGGTTGACTTTAACCTCTTTTATTGATCATGATAACCGTTGTCAAAGAAGATTACTGAACAAAACCATGCTTTGCTAGCTTACAGTACTTTCAGTACTTTGATTATATTCACAGAGGACCCTGTCTGTATGTTTGAACATGAACCAAGCCCTCCTAACTCGGTGATGAAATTTCTCCAAGATATGTACAGTGATCCGAAGACGTCGACCGTCATCTATACTAACGATCAAAAAGTACTAATCGATATTATACTGGGACATTTGGTGGACCTCTCACCTGGAGACCCAGTAAGTTTTAATTATTGATGGACAAGGGCTGTAAACTGAAAAATCAATTAACCAATCATATTATATATTTAGACCAGATATGCACATTGAACTCTGATATAGGTTGTAATTTATGAAGAAATTTTTAGCTCACCTGAGCACAAAGTGCGAGGTGAGCTATTGTGATGGGTCGTTGTCCGTCCGTCTGTCCGTCCGTTCACAATTTCTTTAAAAATCTTCTCCTCCTAAACCAGTAGGCCAATCAAGCTGAAACTTTGCAGGGATGTTCCTTTGGTGGAGTTCTACAAAAGGTGTTAAAAGAATTTAATTCCGTCAATTTCTGGTTGCCGCGGCATTTGGAAAAAGGAATTTCAAGTAAATCTTTAAAAATCTTTAAAAATGTTCTCCTCCTAAACCAGTAGGCCAATCAAGCTGAAACTTTGCAGGGATGTTCCTTGGGTGAAGTTTTACAAAAGATGTTAAAAGAATTTAATTCCGTCAAAAACTCTGGTTGCTGCAGCATGTGAAAATGGGAATCTTACGTATATCTTTAAAAATCTTCTCCTCCTAAACTAGTTGGCCAATCATGCTGAAACTTTGCAGGGATGTTCCTTTGGTGAATTTCTACAAAAGTTGTTAAAAGAATTTAATTCCTTCAAAAACTCTGGTTGCCGCGGCATGTGAAAATGGAAATCTTAATTAAAACTGTAAAAATCTTTAAAAAATCTTCTCCTCCTAAACCAGTAGGCCAATCAAGCTGAAACTTTGAAGGGATGTTCCTTGGGTGAAGCTCTTCAAAAGTTGCTAAAAAAATTTCATTCTGTGAAAAACTCTTGTTACCGCGGCATATGAAAATCTTTGTTGTCTTTTTTTTTCACAGACTACCAGGCCAAAGGCATTTATTTTTTATAGAGCTTAATCATATGGTTCTTTACCAAGTTTTTAAATATCCGGGGTCAAAAATTGCCCCGCCCCTGAGGTCGGAAGTTTGGAAAAATGCTTAATTAGGGCAATTTCAAAAGACTTCTCCTCTTAAACTATAAGGTCTAGGATATTTATATTTGGTATGGAGCATAACTGGATGGTTTTGTACTATATCACTAAAAGCTGTCTTCCTCGGGTCAAAAACGGCCCTGTACTAGGGGTCAGAAATTGGGAAAAATGCAAAATTTGTGTATGCTGAAAAAAAAAATCCTTCATTTTAAGGAGGAGGGCATTTTATATTGTGAGTGTAGCATAGCCTGGCTGTTATCTATCAGTTTTGATTAAATTATGCCTGTAGCTTAATAAACACCCCTTCCCTTGGTGTCCAAAGTTTGTAAAAATGCTCAATTAGTCCATGTTCAATAGTCTTTTCTTCCCAATCTACAAAATCTGAGGCATTCATATTTTGTATATAGCATATCGAGATAGTTCTCTACCATGTTAGCTAAAATCTTAGCCCTGGTATAAAACATGGCATGCCCCATAGGTCAAAAATTTTGGAAAAGGCCCAATAAGAGCAACATCAAAAGTCTTCTCCTGAAATATAAGGTGAAGGGCATACATATTTGATATGTAGCATGAAAAAATAATTTTGTACTATGTAACAGGAAAATATGCTCTTAGGATAAAAATGTCTCTGCTCCTGGGGTCTAAAATTGCATTGAAAGAATTCTTCTTAAATATAGGTTCTAAAACATTTACATTAAAAACAAAGGATAACATAATTGTTATCTACCATGTTTATATCCTTTGACAAACATGGCCCTTCCCAAGGTATCCAAAGATATGAAAATGCTCAATAAGAGCATGTTCAAATATCTTCCACTCCTCATGTATAAGTTGTAATGCAATAATATTTAGATTTATAGTACATCCAAATTGTTCTCTACCAAGGTTGCTAAAATTACACCCATTGAAGTTGCAGACAGTAATTAGAGTTTGATTGAAATCTAAATACAAAGAATTTCAGGTAGAAAACACTGTTAGAAATGGATAAATTGCTTGTCACTCCCTTTTTCAAACCTATTTTCCCTGAGGGTGACAAATTTTTGGATAGTTTGGTAATGGATTAAACTATAAAGACAAAGTCATTAATTCTTATTGTAAAGCATTACTGGATTGTTTTGTACAAAGCCCAAAATCTTATATCTGTTTTATCTATTTTACTCAAGTTGTGTCTTTTTTATACAAAAAAGTACTGTAATTTGCAGATGCCTCAGGTGAGCGATTTAGGACCATCATGGTCCTCTTGTTGTTGGTTTTGTGACTTGTTAAAGCTGTAGTTACGGTGTATAGGTCACCAATGAATCATTTGATTCTTAGCTCACCTGAGCCCAACTTGCTCAGTGTAAACTTTTAGGATTACCTAGTGTCTGTTATTCATTGAATGTAGACTTAAGTGCATCATCAACATGTTTTAAAAACATCTTCTCCTCTCTAACCACTTGGCCCTCTCATCAGTGGATGGTTAATTGTAAACCTAAGTGAGATGAGTAACTGGAGGGAATGAAAGGATGTAGTGATAGTACTGGTATGAGAAATGCCTTGAACCCCTGGTTAGGTGCTCCAGCTATTGAGAAACCCATTCAAACAAATAACCACTCATCCAATTTTTTACCAAACTTAGCAAGAATGTACCTTGGGTGACCCATTCAAAATTTGTTATTGAATGGGGACAAAGAAGAGCATGGCTTATTGGACATGTAGAAATCAAATCATTTATTAACCCTTTCCCGTTTTTGGAAATTTTAGACTAGTCCGAATTGAAAGAGGTTCCAGACGACAATGAAAACTGGATGCAATTTGAATTGAAACCATCCTATGAGATAGAAAATATTGTGGAAAAAGGAGAAATTGCTTGTTACAAGCAATTTCTTCTTTTTCCACAATGTTTTCTCCTGTATAAAATCACAGGAACGTAAAATCCCGTATTTGAACGGGAAAGGGTTAAATATCTTCTCCCAAACCACAGAGCCAGTTTTGACTAAACTAGGGAGGAATGCTCCTTGGAAGACACTTTTCTAAACCTGATTTATAAGCTCACCTGATCAGTGTTCTAGTGAGCTATTGTGATCAACCTACCTCTGGCGTTCATCCTATGAAGGTTGTCTGCCATAGTCAACAATTTCTTTAAATGACATCTCCTCCCAAACAACAAGGCCAATTCAAACCAAATTTGGCAGAAATATGCCTTAGGTGGCCTCCTTTATAAATTGCTAAAAGAATTCAAATCAGTCGAAAACTGTGGTTGCCATGGCAGCGATAATGAATTTTTAAAGAAATCTCTATATAGAAATAAAGAGGAATTTACAAATGACATTTTCTCCCAAACCATAGGTCAATTTGAACCAAATTTAGCAGAAATAATCCTTAGATGCCCCCTTTGAAAATATTTAAAAGATTTGAAATCCATTGAAAACTCTAGTTGCCATGGTAACAAGAGTGAAATTTTAAAATCAAGGTGTAGGACCTTGATATTTCGCATGAAACATCAGTATATTGACCTCTTTCTTAATTGCTAATATTATTTTCCCTTGATTCCTAGGGGTAGAGCCCCAGGGGTGTCTGACCTTAATAGAAATAGAGATTTTTTAAAAATCTTCTCCCAAAGAAATGGGTGTATTTCAACCAAATTTGTCATATGTCCTATATGTGATCCTCTTTCATTAACATTTAAAAAATTAAAAGAAAAATATATGTATTCTCCTTACCCTGAAGGCATAGAGACTTGATCGTTTGCATGAAGCATCAGTAAATTGACCTCTTTCAAAATTTCTAAAATTACTAACCTCATGTCCATTACGCCTTGACTTTGGAGAAGGGGACTCAAAGAGATAAAGAAGGATATTTCTAACAATATATCCTCTCAAACAACCAAATCTCTCAGAAATGTTCCTCTGGTTTTTATTGCAACGAAAGTTAAATTTTAAAAAAAAAATCTGCCCTCCTAACATATTCTTGTCAGTCCTAGAGCCTTGAAATTTGTCATTAAGAATCTATTTATGGATTTCTATGAACATGGCTAAAATCTTGACTTTTGTATCCATAGATACAGAGCCTACATATGTATGAAGTATGGTTAGGCCCACTTGTATCATAATCCTAACCTTAACATCAAATTTGACTGTTGAAAGAAAATGAAAATATCTCCGGTGAATGCACGAGGGCCAACGGCCCTCTAGGTAACAAATGGGGCCTGGAAGAGTAGGGCTTATCAGACTAGAGTAATGGTGAAGTAATTCTTTGAAAATCTTCTTGTATAAAATCACTTGGTAAATTTGGACCAAACTTGGCTGAAATATTTTTGGATGACCCTGTACAAAATTTGATGCATGAGATGGTAGTACTTATGAGAGGTAGAAAAATATTGAAATAATTCTTTAAAAATCTTCTCCTAATTAACCACTTGGCCAATTTTAACCAACTTTAGCAAGAAAATTCCTTTGACACTTTTCAAAACTTGTCAGTGAAATTTATATTTATGAATAAATTTGGGCATGAAAGGGCCGGGCGCATTCGACTTTTGAAAACTTTGAAATATTTCCATAAAGATCTTACCTTCAGACAAATTTGGACTAAATTTGCCAGGATTATACTTTGGTAACACTTTTCAAACTTGTTATTGTAATTTTGAATTGTGAAACTTGGGATTTAGCAGGACAGGCTTACTTATCAGTCTAGAGAAATGATGAAATAGCTCTCCTTTTAATCCACTTGGAATACTGTAGATAATGAAGAAATTACATGTTTCAAGCAATTTCTCCATTTTCCACAAACATTTTCAAATAATTTTTCCACAGAGGCAAAATAAAGCAGGTTTGTGTGGGAATGGGTTAAACCCTATACATTGAATTAATGGTTGTTCTACCATATCAAAACCCTATCCTATCTTCGGATGACCTCTGCTGGATTGTATCTTTTTCCAAATATTTGTTACTTGTCACTTATCCTTTCTTGTTTCAGAATAGAACAAATCACCTCAGGCTGATGCAACTGTTCATAGCCAACTCAGACTATATAGAACACCAACATCGTATTACTGAACTAAAACAGTGTTTGAAAAGGATACAAGATGAAGAAGAAGACTGCGGACCAGATAAAGAGATTGTGTCGGACATGTTTAAATCTACACCGGTGATATTATGAAAGTTGTGCATTATTTCGTAGGTCTTCCTGTTGGAACAACTGTCTAGACTGGAACAAATTTACTTTTTCGGTTAGACTGGCATCCATACCCGAGACAATACACAAATTCAAAATTTATTCCCTGGCTGGACAAACATTCCATTGGATATTTAACCTACTACCAGGTGGCAAAATTTTAGACTGGTCCAAATTGTAGTTGTAAAGAATAATTAAAAGTGTAAGAAATTTTAGTGCTTTTTTTAAATTTCTGGGTAGAAAACATTGTCATAAATGAAGAAATTGCTTGTTACAAGCAATTTCTTCATTTTCCACTATGTTTTCCCAGTTGTTTTTCTTGAGGGGCGTAAAAGAGTAATTGTGTGCTAATGGATTGGGAAGTCTATACAACATGTATCATAAGCCTCTTACCAATTTGTAATTATGCATTTTCTACTTTTCTCGTTGTTTTTACAAAATATGATCCTTCCAGGATGTCTAAATAAGGGATTGGGTGGCAATGACTTTACTGATTCCTACCCATTTTTATACGCCCGTCGAAGACGGGACGTATTATGGGATCACCCGTGGTGTCTGGGCGTCCAGGCGTCCGGGCGTCCGGGTGTCCGGGCGTCCAGTCGTCCGGTTATCCGGGCGTCGGGGCTTCCGGCGGTGTCCACTTCTTTGTCCGGAGCATAACTCTGTCACCGTTGGCAGTTATATTCTTCTCATCAATACGGAGTGCAGTGCACAAGAACCATAACTCTACCTGGCCTTTTTTTTGAGTTATTGCCCTTTGTTGTTTTTCATACTTGAATCTTGTCCGGAGTATATCTCTAAAAGTATTATAGCTAGGATCATGAAACTTTATGGGTGTATAGATCTCACCAAGGGGGAGTGCAGTGCACAAGAACCATAACCTTACCTGGCCTATTTTTTGAGTTATTGCCCTTTGTTGTTTTTCATACTGGAATCTTGTCCGGAGTATATCTCTAAAAGTATTATAGCTAGGATCATTAAACTTCATGGGTGTTTAGATCTCACCAAGGGGGAGTGCAGTGCCAAAGAGCCATTACTCTACCTGGCCTATTTTTTGAGTTATTGCCCTTTGTTTTTTTATCATACTTGAATCTTGTCCGGAGTATATCTCTAAAAGGATAATAGCTAGAATCATGAAATTTTATGGATGGATAGAGCTCATAAGGTAGGAGTGCAGTGCACAAGAACCATAACTCTACCTGGCCTATTTTTTGAGTTATTGCCCTTTGTTGTATTTCATACTTGAATCTTGTTGGGAGTATATCTCTAAAAGTATAATAGCTAGGATTATGAAACTTCATGGGTGTATAGATCTCACCAAGGGAGAGTGCAGTGTACAAGAACAAAAACTTTACCTGGCCTATTTTTTGAGTTATTGCCCTTTGTTGTTTTTCATACTTGAATCTTGTATGGAGTATATCTCTAAAAGTATAATAGCTAGAATCATGAAATTTAATGGATGGATAGATCTCACCAAGGGGGAGTGCAGTGTACAAGAACCATAACTCTACCTAGAGTATATTTTGAGTTATTGCGATTTGTTGTTTTTCATACTTGAATCTTGTCCGGAGTATATCTCTAAAAGTATAATAGCTAGGAACATGAAATTTCATGGATGGATAGAGCTCACCAAGTGGGAGTGCAGTGTACAAGAACCATAACTTTACTTAGCCTATTTTTTGAGTTATTGCCCTTTGTTGTTTTTCATTCTTGAATCTTGTCCGGAGTATATCTCTAAAAGTATTATAGCTAGGATCATGAAACTTCATGGGTGAATAGATCTCACCAAGGGAGAGTGCAGTGCACAAGAACCATAACTCTACCTGGCCTATTTTTTGAGTTATTGCCCTTTGTTGTTTATCATACTTGAATCTTGTATGGAGTCTGTCTCTTAAATAAAGTATAATAGCTAAAATCATGAAATTTCATGGATGGATAGAGCTCACCAAGTGGGAGTGCAGTGCACAAGAACCATAACTCTACCTGGCCTATTTTTTGAGTTATTGCCCTTTGTTGTTTTGAATACTTTGTTTGACAAAAAATATTCATTTAAAATAACATCAGTTCTATTCAAACCCCCAGTTAATATTAAGCAGTGTGACGGGCGTATCTTGTGACAATTTGGCACCTTGTTTTTTTTTCAAATGCCCAGAAAAATTTTTGGAAAACATTGTGGAAAATGAAGAATTAGCTTGTTACAAGCAATTTCTTAATTGTCCACAATGTTTTCCTCCCCAAATAAGACAAAGATTTTTACAATAATGTCTTTTGCATCACCTTTGAATTTTGGACCAGTCTTAAATTTTGTTGTTATAGCTTTAGAGTTATGTGGATAAATACTTTAAGATATTGATTAATTTAGATGCATGTTTACTTATGATGCAATTTGCAATAACCTCTAGATACCCAAATTTATATAGAAACAATTTTGTGAATCTAGTTGGCTAAATTATCATCTGTTCTTTGAACTCCCAAGAGGCATTAAAAAGCTAGATTGGGTGGAAATTTGGGAAAAATTGTTGGGTATATTTTCTTAACACTTGTCATGCTGAACGCGGAATATTACGGTTTTGGCAGGAGGTGAAGACCAAGATCAGTCTGCACATAAGTGCAGTCTGATCTTGGTCTACACCCCCTGCTTGTACTTTTCTTACCAGAGTTGTTTATTAAATTGATTTCTTAAAGAAATTTTGCTTTATGAACAATGGATTCTATAAGTGTTTTCATCCCTTTGATTTTACAGCAATCCAGTAAGGTAATTTATACAGCATGTCAAGGGTTAATACTTCATTGATTTGTGTTACATATTTCAATTGTAAATTTATTGTGTCAATAGTATTCATTAATTTTGTCTACAAGTTCTAGGATGTACATCATGGCTTCACTTCTGATAATTTTCCATAGGTTTGTATAAACAGATTTGTAGTCAGAAAATGCTTGTATCAAAACTCAGGACTGCGGTTTCTTTAGCAGCTTGGAAAAACAGTCTCTTTATCCTCAAAAAAGTTGCAGAGGACAATTTTAAGTTGATGAAATTTTCGAGATCCTTGTCTTTTAGGGGAGAAAACGTGGATAATGAGGAAATTGCTTGAAACAAGCAATTTCTTCATTCTTGACTTTTTTTAAAGCTTTCATATTGAGGGGCTTTCAAAGGCGTCATTGTGTGGGAATGTGTTAAAAGGCCAAGATTTTCTAAACATCCCCCAAATTGAAGCTATTGTCTGCAACTTCTTTCAATCTGGTAATGAGTTCATCTTTTTCCATATGAAAGAAGTTAAGATTAACCCTTAATTTAACATAAAAAGTAGAGGATAATTGTTTTAATTCAGTGTAAGAAGGACTTTCATGAGTGATGGAGCCATTGAGAAAATATCAACCAAAAATATGTATCTTTTTTAAGAACCTTGATATTCCAATGGAAAGGATTAACCAATTCCCACACAGTGATGAGAAAAACAATTGGGAATACATTGCGTAAAATCAAAAAATTGTTGGATGTGACAAGTAATTTCTAAATAGAAGAAATTCCTTGCAACATGCAACAATTTCTTCATTTTACACAATGTTTCTATCCAGAAAGCTGAAAAAATCTAGAATTTGAATTTGCAACTGCAACTCCTTTCAATTTGGACCAGTCCAAATTTTTCTTGTCTGGTAATGGGTTAAAGAAATGACAGACTTTATTCCAAAATGAATTTAACTTGAAACAGTAAGGAAACTATGTGATAGAAAATAACAGAGAAGAAAGCTTGTTTCAAGGCATTAGTTCATTTTCCACATTGTTTTTAGTTTTCACTGACTTTAAAGAAGAGGGCAAAAGCTACTATTCTCTGAATTTTGGGGAAAAAAAATAGAATACAATATTCTTTAAGGTGGACTTCAAACATTCCCACACAATCCCGCTCTTTTATGCCCCTCGGGAGAAAAAACTCACAATATTTTTTCTACAAAAGTCAGATTTTAAAACTTCACAAACTGAAAATGGTCTGTAACTTAGTTAAATTTGGAATTTCATCATGTGGCAATAGGCTAACTATTGTAGAAGTCATTTTCATTTAACATGAAATGTTTATAATAAGTTACTTTTTCACTACTAAACTGCTTTTTTATCCCCCCTTTCATCTTAAAAAAACCTTGAAAACTGTGGGAAATGTAGAAATTATTTGTAACAAGCAATTTCTACTTACCTCCAATGTTTTCTGCCCCAAAAGACAGACTATGGTATTAGTTTCATGACCAGAAAATTATCTACAACTCCTTTGAAAAGTATCAAATTTTGTCATGTAGTGTACTGGGTTATGGGACGCAGGTTTTGTGAGTCAGAGTTAGCAAGGGTTCTTCAATATATATCTGATTTGATTATGAAAAAATCTGTATTTCAAGTAAGAAAACCTTGTGGACAATGAAGAAATCCTTTGTTAAAGAGCTATTTCTTAATTTTTATCTCCACTGGCTGAAAGCCAGAGAGCTATTGTCATGGTGTGGTGACTGTCGTGCGTATGTGCGTCTAGTCGACTCTCTGTAAACTTTTCCTTCAAAAATCTTTTTAGAAAGTACTGAACAGACTTCAACCAATTTTCACAGAAAAGATCCTTTTGTGACCCTCTATTAGATTCCTTCAAAGAATTTGTATCTGATGAAAAACGTGGCTTTAATGGGCAGGACTAATTTCCATATATGGTGAAAGCTTTGAAAATCTTCTAAGAAACTAGTGGATGGATTTCAACCAAATTTCACAAGATGAGCCTATGGAGAACCTATGTCAGTTTCCTTCAAAGAATTTTGATTGGATGAAAAACATGGCTTTAATGGGCGGGGCTAATTTCCATATATGGTAAAAGCTTTGAAATTCTTCTTCTCAGAAATTAGTGGATTGATTTCAACCTAATTTCACAGAATGAGCCCATGGTGAACTTGTGTCAGCTTCCTTCAAAGAACTTTGATTGGGGCTAATTTCTGTATATGGTAAAAACTTTAAAATTCTTCAAATTAGACTGGATTGATCCTTGGTCGACCTTTTATCAGATTACAAAAAAGAATTTTGATTGGATGAAAATATGGCTTTAATGGGCAGGGCTAATTTCCATGGTATATACTGAAAACTTTGTAAATTTCTCAGAAACCTGTAGATTGATTTCAATCAAATTTCACGGGAATGATGATTAGATGACCGTCAGAAATCCTTCATATAATTTTGATTGGATGAAAATCATGGCTAATGTGGTGATGGGCTATGTCCATATATTGTATACAGTGAAAATTCATACATAATGAATTTTACATAACTTGACTTGTAAAAACAATGAAAAGTTTGAAATGATTCTCTAGAACTATTTCAAAGATTTCAATGACTTAAATTTATTTTCCTTAATTTCAGTTTATATTGAATTCATGAAAAAAATTGCTTTATCAGTACATTCATGCCTGTGGAGCAAAACAGGCGCTTAGGCACATAGTTCATATTGCTTTTCCAAGTTTTTGCTAATTGGGCTTGAAAAATTGATTGTGATCTCAAGGGTCAAACAAACACTTTGTTCATAATGTTTCATACTTTGACTTTAATATTTGTATGAAGAAAAAATCCCATTTCTAGCCTGGTCACTTGGTAAGAATTCACCTAGCTGGTTGGCAAACTGCTGTTTAATTCATTTCCACACAATTTTCGTCTTTTTTAAATTCTGAGAAAAAAGTTCAAGAAAACATTTTGGAAAATGAGAAAATTGCTTGTAATGAGCAATTTCTTCAATTTCTGCAATGTCTTCTACCAAAAAGGACGAAGATGTTTAAAATATCGTCAAACTAAAATTGGAATCTGCAGCTCCTTTGAATTCCGACCAAATCAAAAATTTTGTTTGGTAATGGGTCAAGTAACTTCTCATACAATCCCACAATTCTATGCCTCTCACCAATAAAGCATTGGAAAATATGGTGTTAAATGAAGAAACTGCTTGTAACAAGCAATCTATTCATTTAACTGAATGTTTTAACCCAGAAAAACAAATAGTTAATAAACTTTTAAATATCATCTGCAGCTATTTTCAATTTGGAACAGTCTAGAATTGTTTTCTTGGTTAAACAATTTCTAGCTGATGTTCAGAACTTTTCATTATCTTTGTGTCATTGACAGATATTTTTATCACCTTTGTTTCATTGATGGGGGGTTGGTAAAGCATGTTTTAATCCTTGTCATGCTGAATCCAGAATATTCCCATTTCTACAGGAGGTATAGACAAAGATCAGCCTGTACATTAGTGCAGACTGATCTTAGTATACACCACCTGAGTGTCCCTTTAAAGCCTGATTGGTTAAACTCCCAAAAGGGAAAGCATATAGTTGCCAGTTTTTTGGTCCGTCTGTCTGTCCAAATGTCTCCACAACCCTAAGGCCAAATTGGATGAAACTTCGCATGTGTATTCTTTATGATATTGAATTCAGAGAAGGATTTTATTCAGCATGACAAGTGTTAAGCTCGCTGATATCTGTTTTTACAGTAACCCATACAATCCCCGATTTTAAACTGGAGAAATTAAGCAAAAAGAATAAATTGCTGTAACAAGCATTTCTTTTTATCCCCCGCCGTTTCGGCGAAGGGGATATAGTAATGGTCTCCGTCCGTCATTCCGTCCTTCTGTCATTCCTTCACTAAACTTGTCCGAAGCATATCTCTGAAAGTATAATTGCTATCAACTTGAAACTCATAGGTCGATAGATCTCATTGAGGAGAAGTGCAGTGCACATGAACCACAACTCTTGCTTGCATAATTTTTGAGTTATTGCCCTTTGTTGTTTTAAAGACTAAGATTTTGCCCGGGGCATATCTCTGAAAGTATAATAGCTATTAACTTGAAACTTCATAGGTGGATAGATCTCATTGAGGAGAAGTGCAGTGCACAAGAACTACAACTCTTGTTTGCATAATTTTGGAGTTATTGCCCTTTGTTGTTTTAAAGACTTAGATTTTGTCCTGAGCATATCTCTGAAAGTAAAATAGTTATTATAGAACTCATTGAGAAGAAATGCAGTGCACAAGAACCCTAAATCTAACTGGCTTCAGTTTACTATCAAGCTTTTAAGGAGGGGGGTTGCCATGTCCGACATAGCTCTTGTTCCACAATATTTTCTATCCTATAGGATGTTTCCTGATTGAATTATACTTATTTCATAATGTTGTCTGCTAGCCCTATGAATATGAACAAGTCCAAAATTTTGAAAAGCATTAAAGGGGTATAGTACTTGAGATTTAACCCCTTGAACAATTTGTGTTTATTACCGACTGACAAATTTATGCTGCTTATCAAAAAACTGATTGTACAGACAAAATAATCGTTTTGACCCACCTTTAACACTTATGTCAAATATTGTTTTCAACCATGTTGTAGTTGGGCAAGCAAAATGTCTTCAATATAGCTCAAATAAAGCTGTATTTATAACATTTGCTTGCCCAACAGACATATTTTATGAAACAATACCATCTTATATCGTAGATAAACTGCCTTCATGAAGTTGTATGGGTGAAGTCATTGATTTGTCAATGAGCAAGAAGCCAAGGATTAGTTTTGCAAACTAACTTGGTCAAAAGCTTTAACCCATTACCAGACTGCAAAATTTTTGACCGGTCCAAATTGAAAGGAGTTGTAGACAACAATATAAAAATTGTGGAATATTAGATTTTTTCAACTGTGTAGAAAATATTGTGGGAAAGAAGAAATTGCTTGTTACATTTTTATATCGTTATATTTTCTTATGTACAAAATCAATAAGACGTAAAAACAAGTGATTGTGCAGGAAATGGTTAACATCAAAGGGGTGTAAGCACTGGTTAATATTTATATTGAAATTTATCTTAACCCTTTCCTGTTCAATCCTTTTACATCCCTGTGTTTTTTATTCTTTAAAAAACATTGTGGAAAAATAAGAAATTGCTTGTCACAAGCAATTTCTTCTTTTCTCACAATATTTTCTAACCTGTAGGTTTGTTACTTTTCAAAATGCACCCAATTTTGGTTGTTGTCTGCAACTTGTTTCAAATTTGACTGGTCTAAAATTTTGAAAAAACAGGAAGGGGTTAACAGAATATGGCTCAAAAGGGACAAGCAGGTAGTATAGGCCAAGATCAAGCTGCTTATATGTGCAGGCTGATCTTTGTTTATACCTCCTACTAAAGCAGGAATATTCCGGGTTCAGCAGGACAAGGGTAAACCCATTCCCACACTACAAAATTTGAGACTGGTCCAAACTGAAAGGAGTTTATGGTTAAACTGAAAGGCTAGTTCAAGGTTTTGAAATTAGATTTTTCCAACTTTCTGGATGGAAAACAAATCAGAAAATGAAGAAATTGCTTGTGACAAGCAATTTCTTCATTTTCCACAATGTTTTCATAATTTCTTTTCTTGAGGGACTGCCAAAAGCGTCACTGTTTGGGAATGGGTTTAGATGATAAAATTTTTTCTTTCAATTAATTCCTATACTTCGACAATTTTTCCAAGCCTCACTCTTTTTGGGTGTAAAAATGCTATATTGTGTGGGAATGGGTTGAATTTTATAGATGCACCCAAATTATTTTCTTTTATGCTAATATCCCTTAAACAATTACAAAAGTTTTTGATATTTTTTTTCACATTTCTTGGTAGAAAAAACATTGTAAAATGAAGAAGTCGGTGCATCAAGCAATTTCTTCATTTTTCAAAATGTTTTATTGGAGGGGTGTCAAAAGCATCACTTTTGTAATTGGTCAAAGGTGACTTTACACCCAAACAGTTCACCCTGCATTTTCATAATAAGCAAAGGAACTGCATAATTAAATACACACATTCGATTAGATTTTTATTAGCTCATCTGAGCACAAAGTGCTCATGGTGAGGTTTCTTAATCACCTTCTCTCCAGTGTATTGTCCTTGTTGCTTTCTCCCACACCACCAGTCTAATTTCAATCAGATTTGGAGGCAAATTCTGTAGATGTTCCCCTTTAAAGAAAGAATTGAAATCCTTTGAAAACTCTTGTCATGGCTACAAAATTCACCTCCTCCTGACCCAGGTGTAGACCATTAGTACATTGACCTCTTATCAGAAATGCTCATCATTACCCTCGAGGCCCTAAGGGTAGAGCCCCAGACAGGATTAGGCTTATAAATAAATAAGGATTTTTAAACCACTAGGGTAATTTCAACCAAATTTGGCAGGCATGTTCCTTAGGTGGCCCCCTTTAAAAACTGCAAAAGAATTCAATAACATTAAATTACTCTTGTTGCCATTGCAGCCTGAGTTTTCAAAATTGAAAAAAAAAACCAAAAAACCCCTACTTAAAATCATTTCCTCCTGACTCAGAACTGTACAGTTGATAATTTGCATGAAGTATTGGTACATTGTTCAGATCATTACCGAGGGACAGAGCCTCAGGCTGGTGGGGCCTGTATAGAAATAAAGGAAACTCCTCTCAATGTGGCCAATTTCAACCAAATTTGGCTAGAATAAGCCTTGAGTTGCCCCCTTTTAAAATTACTAAAAAAATTGAAATCTGTTGAAAGCTTTGTTTGCAAAGGCATTGTAAGTTGACTTAGTTAACCCTTTCCTGTTTTTCAAAATTTTAGACCTGTCAAAATTCAACCGTCTTGAAGTTGACTATTTGAAAAGTAGTTAATTACTAGGATAGAAAATATTGTGGAAAAAGAATTTTCTTTGTTTTCCTTTTGCAACTAGTGTTAATGGGCTCATTTCACACTTTAATTCCAGACAATGACCTTTGGTATTTGGTTGGTCATAGTAACTGTTTATAAAAAGCATTTACTTTCTTGGTAATTTTTTCGTGCCAGAGTTGTTAATAAGGACTTTTAGAATTTACGTGAACCAAAAAATGAGTAACAAGCATCTCGTTTTTCTACCCTAAGATAGATTTTCAGAATTCTCTCAACTTGAAATCTTTGAATTCAGACTAGTGGTAACGGGTAAAGACCCCCCCCCCCTTAAGTTAAAAATTAGTTCAATGTAAAAAGCACAACAGCTGTATTTAGTGCTCTCAAATATCTCCTTCCCTTTCTAATTTTTTTTCACCGAGATTCAAGTATGAAAACAGAAATCTTTCAGGAACATGTTTTTCTCCTTGCTAATACTTATGTTTTGTTGTCATGGTTTGGTATCCAAGTGGTCAGTGATTTGATCTAGTGGGCAACCAAAAATGTTTTTTCTTTTCATAAATTTTTCTCGTCTTATTTCTTAAGCTTTCAAAGGTGCATTCTTATGAAATATTACCATAGCGGGTGAGATGCTTTTGTCCTACATTCCGAAAAAAAAGTTATTAATGTAGAAATTACTTGTTACAAGCAATTTCTTTATTAACCACAAAGTTTAAAAAATGTGGTCAAAGTTTTATCTATTTGATGATAAAGTGCTGTCATAAAACTTGGTGTTGCAATTTTATACTTGTCTATGTAGTTACTGTTATTGCGTTTTTTTATATATTAAGGTTTTTATTACTGAACTTGTTTCTTGTCTGTTATAAATGCAGCACAGTTGGTAGCGCATCAGACTCAATCTTGAAACATGGGGTGTCATGGGTTCGACCCCCGGCGGTGGCACATATCCTTTCCGACATTTGTCTCACCGATGGGTAGACAATTGTAAACCAAGTGGGATAGCGGCTGAAGGCTAGGAAAGGATGTAATGGTAGTGTTGGTGCGAGATATACCAGGAATCCATTGTTAGGTGCCCCAGCCGCCTCGATATGACTGAACAAGAGGCCCATGAGGGCCTGAGATGCTCTACTGGCTACCAACTTTTCTGTTAAAGTAATCTGATATTTGAGGAAGTTAATTACTCAAAGAAGAATGTATTAAATGAATAAAGCAATTTGGACTTTATCCCCTTTATAATTCAAGCAACAATCTTTAAGGCCCCTTTTCCTGTGTCTCATGACGGATCAACTCCATTTTCAGAAGGAAGTTTCCATGTCACAATTATTCCATGCATCTTTGAGGAGAATCCGATAAAACTGTGGACTTTATTGTGTTAAAGAGGATGTATCAAGTTCTCATAAGGCCCCCTTTTCCGTTATACTTTATTAATGGTTTAATCATTCTGTGAAAGTTTAAAGCGAATCCAATTGGGAATTTATTATGTTAATTAGATTATTTAAAACAAAATCATAAGGCCTCTTTATACACGATACTTGACATATTGCACCCAATTCTGAAAAGAACCATCCTTATGGTTATTCAATCATTCAGTGAAAATTTGTAGTGAAACCGGTGAAATCTAGGGACATCATTGTGTTAACTAGAATATTTAGTACTTCTACATTTCCATAAAGGCTTCATTAGGAACACTCCTTATTATGTTACAACCATTCTGTCAAAGTTTGAAATGAATCCTGTAAAATCTCGGGATATCATTTAGTTAACGAGGAATGTTGAATTGGATTTTAATTTGGCACCATTTCCTGTGTTTCTTGACAGATCGGACCCAATTTCGAAAGGAACGATCCCTATGATGGTACCATCCTTTTGAAAAAATTTGAAGAGAATCTGATGAAAACTATGGACTCTAGATCGTTAACAAGGAAAAGTTAACGGACGCACGGACAACTTGATGGACGGACGCACAGACGGGAAAACGCCATCGCTATAGCTCTTCTGGTCTGTGGTCAGTAGAGCTAAAGATATTAAAAAGCGGTGTTAAAACCCCATTCAAACAAACAAATTATTATAACTGCAGCCATTTGATTTCTTTGTTGACTGCCCCCTTGTCCCAATTATTTTAAGTTATTGTGAAATGAGTAGGATTTAGCTTAAATATTTTCGAATCGGCCTTTTTACACCCTCGCAAAATACTTTGTGGGGATATACTGGAATTATAATGAATCTATCTGCAGGACAGGCGGTCTGTCTATTTACAAACTCAATCTACAATTATAAGTCCATTTTGCTTGATATTTGGAAAGACATTTTGTAAAAAATCCACAGAGTTTTTGAGTTACACCCCTGATTTGACTTTAGATGCATGTGAAGACAGCCTTTCTAATAGATCAGTCCATTTATCTTTAAACTTGGCATAAGTGTCGATTCGGTGTTGTCGATGTTTGTAAAATTTCCATCAGAAATTAGTGAGTTATTGCCCCTGATTTAACTTTAAAATACTAGTCACGACAACTCCTCCTATAGGTTGTCAAATTCATTTGTACTTTTAGCAGATGTTTTCATTCATGGTTGAAGATGTGAAAGATGTTCAAGTTCTAGATCGAGGGTGATAGAGGGCATGAATTGTTAAAAATGCATTTAGAGTAATCCCCCTTGATAGCATAGATTCCTCTTTTGAAGGTGGCATATATTCCGCACCGCATAGTATTGACTGCAGAACTTGCTACCACCTGTGGTACACATGGCTTCCATGTCAAATAGGCAGTGGTTAAAAGGTTTTTAACCCTTGTCATGCTGAATGGCAATATTCCTGTTTTGACAGGAGGTATTTATAAGGTATATTTTCAAAAGAATTATTAACTCACATTAATTGAAAAAAAAAAACCCACCACCACCACCTCCACCAACAACAAAACCCCTCCGGTACTGTCGGCCCTTTGATTTTAATGAAATTCCGTCGATGATTTTATTCAGCATAGGGTTAATGTGGTATATCTATGTGTTCTTCTTTTGAAAACAGATTTATAAGTGTTCAAAAATTCTTAACTTTTAGCGATGATCTCCAATAAGATCGGCATGGCTATAATCTGTCAGAACCTAGTAAGTATCCTAGCTGGTAGCTCATCTAAAACAACTCCCGATAAATATCGGTTCGATTTACACGTTTGTATTGTAACTAGCCTTAAGTTTTAATTATCGAGATTCACAGACCACCGTACTCTGGCGATGGCTAAACCGTTATTTTAAACAATCATGGTTTGGTTGAAATATTCCTCCCGAAACGTAATTTCTCGGAGTATGGCAATTCGAATGCATGTTTATTAGTACAAATTACCGCACTGGACCCATCCAGTAAAAAGATTAAGATAAATCTACAGATTAACGTTTTGGTTTGGAAGGCGACGTGTATTTTGGCAGTACATGTACCAAGTTTTTGAAAAATATTGGGGCATTAAAAAAATTATCGTGCCATTTCTTGGTGTGCACTTCGAAGAAAATTGTATAAGGAAAATACATAAATATTCGCTATAATGTAGAAACGCCAAAGAGTGCAAAGAAGGAGAATTCTCTTGCCGTGGAAATATTTTTTCGCCGCTTCGGATGGTACCAAGTTCCGTAAAATTTTCTACGCGGTGTTTCGAGTTTCGATCGATTGAATTGGGGTTGAACGCCGCTTTTTTAACCCATTCCAACACAGCAAAATTTTAGACTGGTTCAAATTGAAAGGAGCTGCAGACGACAATTTCAAGTTGATGGAATTTTGAACTTTTTCGTCGTTTTGGATAGAAAACATTGTGGATAATGAAGAAATTGCTTGATACAAGCAATTTCTTCATTTTCCAAAATGTTTTCAAAAGCTATTTTCTTGAGGGGCGTAAAAAGGAGGGATTGAGTTGGAATGGGTTAAACAGTATTTCAATCATATCGCGGCGACTGGAGCACCTAACAATGGATTCCTGGTATTTCTCGCACCAATACTACCACTACATTGAGCCTTTATCTCAGGTGAGTGCCCCAGTGCGCCTTCTGGGTCAGGGGGAGAAGATTTTTTTTTTTAATTTCATTTTCGTTGCTATGGCGACCAGAGTTTTCCACGTTTTCCAATTATTTTAGCTATTTTAAAGGGGACCACATATTGAACATTTCTGCCAAATTTGGTTCAAATTGGCCCAGTAGTTTGAGATATGTTGTTTAAAGAAATTGTTGACGGACAACACACGACGAACGCCGGACAAAAGGTGATAACATCAGCTCACTTGAGCACTTCTTGCTGAGGTGAGCTAAAAAGAGTATATTGCCTTCAGCGATAGTTTTTCTTGTTCGTTCTAGACTCGTTAGCATTTCTTAACTCATTTCCACACATTCCCTGAAACAATCAAACACAATCGCGATTTTGGGCGCCCCGAAAAAAATTGTTGGAATGTTACAAGCAATTTCTTCATTAACCACGATGTAGTCTATCTCATACGACAAAGTTTTTAAAAGTTCAGCAACTAATAATTGTCATCAGCAACTTCTTTGAATGTGTACAAGTCTAACTTTTTGTCGTCTGTTCATGGATTAAGGAAATAGCTTTGGAAAACATTGTGGAAAATGAAGATATTGCAATTTGTTCTTTTTCCACATTTTTTTCGGTTTAATTTTTTTTTTAGATTCTATCAAATTGAAATTATTGTCGGTAGCTTCTTTCAATTTGGACTAGTCCAGAATTTAGTTGTCGGATAATGGTTTAATCTAGGGATATAGGTAACCATTGTTGGAGAGCTATAGTAGATTAGACCCGCCAGTTTTTGCAAAACGGTGGGGCTATAACAATACATGGCTTTAACAGTGCATAGGGTTTACTTTATCCATTTCCACCCGAACCCGCTTCTTTACGGTCATAAAGATTTATTGAATGGGGTTTAACGCCAGTCATATCGCGACATCTGGAGCACCGAACCATGTATTCCTGGTATTTCTCACACAAGCGCTACCACTACATCCTTTCAGAGCCTTCAGTCCACTTAGGTTTACGACCATCCGCCCATTGCTTGGAGACAAATGTTGGAAAGAATATTTGCCGCGACCGACCGGGAATCGAACCCCTGAGCTCTTCATTGCGAATCTGACGCGCTACCAGCTATTGTAAAGCCGCGGCCCATGACCCTAAAAAGAAAAGAACATAGTTTTTGAAAACATGATGGCCTGTATCTATTGGCTTGAATGTATTGATTAAGCAAATGTAGTTTACAGGAATTCAGTGTAATTCAGCAACCCCATCGAAGGCATTTTAAAACAAGAGGACCATGATGGTCCTAAATCGCTCCCCTGAGTATGATAGTTCGTGGCTTTATGAGATAAACAAAATGGCAAAGCCCTCTGTCTAATTATTTTAGAGAAGATGTTTACAGATTTCTCTTTTAATCCTAGGTATATTGATGATCCCACTATAGAGTACTAATTTCCTGAATATGGTAATGCTTTGAAGTATAGACATCAATACATATCAAGTATAAAAGCTGTAAGCCTAATGGTTTAGGATAAGGAGGTTTTCATAGATATCATTATTTATTCCTAAATAAAATTAGGGATTGCACAGAAAAGGGCTAATTTTTTAAGTAATTTGGTAGAGGGTCAATGGCTGATGATATTTACCAAATATCAAAGCTCTAGGCTTTATGGTTTGGGAGAAGAAGATTTTCAAAGATTTCCTTCTTTATTCCTTTGTAAAATCAGGAATAACACAGAAAGGGCTAATTTTCAGAGTATGATAATTCTTTGAAGTATTTTGGGAGACGGTCAATATATTATGATATGTACAAAATATCAAAGCTCTAGGTCTGATCGTTTGGGAGAAGAAGATTTTTAAAGTTTTCCTTCTTTAATTCTATGTAAAATCAGGGATCGCCCAGAAGAGGGCTAATTTTCAGAATACGGTAATTCTTTGAAGTATTTTGGTAGAGGGTCAATAGATGTTGATGTATACCAAATATCAAAGCTCTAGGCCTTATGGTTTGGGCAAGAAGATTTTAAAAGATTTCCTTCTTTATTTCTATGTAAAATCAGGGATCATTAAGAAAAGGGCTAATTTTCAGAATACGGTAATTCTTTGAAGTGTTTTGGTAAAGGGTCAATAGATGATGATGTATACCAAATATCAAAGCTCTAGGCCTTATGGCTTTGGGCAAGAAGATTTTAAAAGATTTCCTTCTTTATTTCTATGTAAAATCAGGGATTGCCAAGAAGAGGGCTAATTTTCAGAATACGGTAATTCTTTGAAGTATTTTGGAAGAGGGTCAATAGATGATGATGTATACCAAATATCAAAGCTCTAGACCTTATGGTTTGGGAGGAGAAGATTTTTAAAGTTTTCCTTCTTTATTTCTATGTAAAATCAGGAATCACAAAGAAAAGGGCTAATTTTCAGAATATGGTAATTCTTTGAAGTATTTTGGTAGAGGGTCAATAGATGTTGATGTTTACCAAATATCAAAGCTCTAGGCCTTATGGTTTGGGAGGAGAAGATTTTTAAAGATTTCCTTCTTTATTTCTATGTAAAATCAGGGATCATTAAGAAAAGGGCTAATTTTCAGAATACGGTAATTCTTTGAATTATTTTGGTAGAGGGTCAATAGATGAAGATATATACCAAATATCAAAGCTCTAGGCCTTACGGTTTGGGAGGAGAATATTTTTAAGTTTTTTCACTCCGTTGCCATGGCAACCAGAGTTCCTCATGGATTTCAATTCTTTGAAGTATTTTGAAAGAGCATGACCTAAGGATCATTTCTGTGAAGTTTTGTTGAAATTCCATAGTTAGTTTAGGAGGAGAAGATTTTTTTGTAATTGTGAACGGACGGGCGGACGGACAGACGGACGGACGGACGGACGGACGACGGACGATGACCGATCACAATAGCTCCCCCAGAGCACTTCGTGCTCAGGGGAGCTAAAAATCTGATAAATTGTCTGGCAAAGATATTTCCCATGGAATTCGGCTGAAATCAATCCACTGGATTCTGTAAAAATATTTTTAAAGTTTTCTATATATGAAGTAATGTTTTTTTCATCCGATCGAAATTCTTTTCTTTTAAACAATCTGATAAATAGTCACCAAAGGATTATTCCCGTGGATTTGGTTGAAATCAATAAACTGGTTTCGTAAAATATTTTTAAAACTTTTTCCTTATATAGAAATAAGCACCGCTAATTAAAGCCATGCTTTTCACCCGATCAAAATTCTTTAAAACAATCTGATAAATAGTCACATAAGGAGCATTCCTGTGAAATTTGGTTGAAAACTATCCACTGGTTTCTGAGATTTTCAAATCTTTCACCATATATGGAAGCTAGTCCTGTCCATTAAAGTAATGTTTTTCATACGAACAAAAGTCTTTGAATCAGTCTGACAATGGGTAAACACTAGGAACATTAATCCCGAGAAAGGTGGTTGAAATCCATCCACTGCTTTAAAAGCTTTCACCATATATGGAAATTAGCCCCAACCATTTAGCGCCATGTTTTTCATCAGATAAAAAGTACTTGAAGGGATCTGATCACTCATGCGAAATCTGTTCAAAACTTTCTGAGAAAAAGATTTTTTAAAGTAATAGCTTATGGACGGACAGATTGACGGACGCACGCACGCAGGACGGACAACATGCCATGGCAAAAGTCCCACTGGCTTAAAGCCGGTGGAACTGAAAATGAAGACATTGTTAATTACAAGCAATGATAGCTTCTTGCAACTAATGTCTTTTCCACCTTGTCCAATATATAGGGAATATTACAACAGTGTCTTTTTCTAATTGTTGTTATCGTGTTCGAGAATCGTGTATAGGTATTTTTATTGGATGAGACCGACGGTCGAACCCAATAAATAATTTCTACACACGAATCGTTAGTACCCTACAATCATACTGTGAAATCTTAAACAGAATCCGATAGTAATTGTGGACTTTCACGTAAATAGGATTGATTTCAGCAAACATCCTTACGCCCCATTTTCCTGTGTTTTCTGATGGATCCGCTTCACTTCCAAAAGGAACTTTTCCTACGACCCTACAATAGTGCTGTGAATTTTAAAGACAATCTGATAATAATTGTGATCTTTATCACATAAATAAGAATGTTTTGAATGATAATCTGTAAGGCCCCTTTCCAGTGTTTCGAATGCCACGACTATTCTATCCAACTTTGAAGAGAATCCGATAAAAATGATGACCTTATGTGTTACAAAGATATTTCAAGCAAGTCCTTGTAAGGCCCCTTTTCCCGTGATACTTTACTGTTGGTTTAAATGTTTAAAGCCCATTCCCAAACAGTGACGCTTTTGGACGCCCCTTAAGAAAACTTATCGGAAAGACATTGTGTAAAATGAAAAAAATGCTTGTAACAAGCAACTTCTTCATTTTACACGATTTTTACTCTTACGAAAGTTGATTTGTTGAATGGAGTTTTACGCCGCTTTCAACAATCTTTCAACTATATTTCGGCGGCTGGAGCACCTAACAATGGAATCCTGGTATTCCTCACACCAGTACTACCATTGCATCCCTTTCTAGCCTCCAGCTGCTATCCCACATAGGTCTACGATTATCGACCAATTGGTGACAGACAAATAGTCGGTAAGGATGAGTGCCGCCGTCGGGGATCGAACCCAGGACTTCTAGATTGACAGTCCGACGCGCTACCAACTGCGCTATGACGGCGGCTCTTACGAAAGTTGAAGAAATCTAAAATTTTAATAACTGAAATTGTCATCTGCAACTTCTTTCAATTTGGAAAGTCTAAAATTATTCAATCTAGTAATGGGTTAAAGTGAATCCGATGAAATTGATTGATTGAATGGGGTTTAACGCCGCTTTTAACAGTATTTCAGTCATATCGTGGCGGCTGGAGCACCTAACAATGGATTCCTGATATCTTTACACCAGTACTACCACTACATCCTTTCCTAGCCTCCAGCTGCTATCCCACTTAGGTTTACTATTATCCACCCGTTAGTGAGAGACAAATGTTGGAGAGAATATGTTCCGCCGCCGGGGATCGAACCCGTGAAATCCCATGATGAATCCAATGAAATATGGGGACTTTATTATGTTTAAAAGAATATTTAAAAAATCTCATATGAGTTCTATTTACATTATACTTGACAGATTGTGTTTACTATCATATTAAAGGAATTTTTCATCAGGCCCCTATTCATGTGATACTTGCCGTATCAGATTCACAGTCAAAATCAACAATTGTAATGATGGTACAATCAATGTGTAATCCGTGCAATTTATTGTGTTAATGAGGATTTTATAGTGAAATTTTCGTTTGGTTCCTTTCCCCATGATATTTTACAGAACAAACCAAATTTCAAAAGGAATGATTCTAATGAAGGTACAATAATTCTGTAAAAAGTTAAAGAAATTAAATGAAACAAGATGTGTTTGTGAAACACTATGCCCCCGAAACGGGAATTCTTTAGAAACGCGGGTAAAGGGTTAAAATTTTGACCTTGACCTTGATGAAATGACCTTCCCCAGTTGCGCCTTGTTGAGACCTATCTACATACCAAATATTAGCATTGTAACTTAATCAGGGTTGAAGTTATAGGAAAATGTTTAGTTGGCAGGTTATGTTTTGCAGACAGACAGACAGACAGACAGACAGACAGACGGACAGACAGACAGACAGACAGACGGACACCGGTAAAACAATATGCTCCCTATCTTATCGATGCGGGGGCATAAAAAGTTGCCTGAATTGTGTCAAGAATTCTTTAATGATATATTCATAAGGGACCTTTTTCTTGTGAAACTTAACAAATCAGAACCAATTTAAAAAAGAACAATCCTAATGATAAATAGTTTGAAGAAAACGATAATGACTGTTGTGATAATGACGTTTTTGTAATAAACTTTTCATAAGGCCCCTGTTCTTGATCAGACCAAACTTACAAAGGAAGAAAACCAAATGATGGCACTATCATTTATTAAAGTTAGAAGAGAATCTGATAAAGACTGGAGACATTCTTGTGTTAATGAGGATTTGGTAATAATTTTTCATGCAGCCCTTTTCCTGTGGTATTAGACAGATCAGACCCAATTTGGAAAAAAACAATCCAAATGATGGTACAAACATTCTCTGAATGTCTGAACAGAATCCAATGAAAACTGTAACTTAAAGGTAGGTATCGATGTTACTTTCATGTCACAGATTCTTATTATTCTTATTTCTTCTCATATGCAATTTGAATTCAATATTCTGAAAAGCAGCTTTGCGAAAATCAGTGGTGGCTTATCAGAGAAAAACAGGGTATTTTCCTACTAGCCTACGTAGGATATTAATCTATTTTTAGATTAACCCAAGACAGTTGCAAACCATAAAACGCCATTCACGTGGTGCGAATAACCGTGTGATCTCGCATTAATTTTGAATTACATCAAGCCAACGTCATCGTTACGTCAATAGGAGTTATGTTCGCTAGCCGGTTTTTTATTCTGTAAAGATCAGTCCAAAACTGTCGTTAGCGTTATTACAAATAAACACGTACCGTAGTTTCAAAAAACGCTAACCATTTGATGTGACAAGATTTAGAATGTTGGTCGTTTCGCTAGTAAATTTGTTATCTTCTGTTGACTTATGCAAATGAGGTCATGCGATGTTCGTGATATCTATAAACAACCTGGAATTCCGCCGAACCTTTCCATATAACAACACAAAGCCGCATTAAACCTATAACATTACAGCCAAAACAATATTTGACTTACATTTAAGTATTATATATTCGTTTGAGCGATTATTTCGACACTTGGCAAATTTTTCTTGGGTAGGTTTCAGAAACATCGATAACTCCCTTTAATTATGTTTTTTTAAAGGATTTTTTAAGTCTTTTAATGAAATTATTGTAATGCCCCTTTTTACATGATACTTGACTGATCAGACAGAATTTATAAAAGAACAATCCTAACGATTGTATAAACATTCTGTGAACAATTGAAATGAATCTAATGAAAACTGTTGGCTTTATTGTTGTACAATGATTTTAAAAAGAATTTTCATGGGGCACCTTTTCCTGTGATACTTGATGGATCACGTCTAAGGTCAATATCAACGATCGTTTTTATTGTGCAATCACTCCGTGAAAGTTTGAAGAAAATTCGATGAAGCTTTGTATTTGGTTACAAAGATTTATAAATGAAATTTTCATAAAGACCCTTTTAACTCGTTTCTCGACAGTTCAGACCCAATTTTGAAAAGAATGATCCTTTTGACCTTACAATCATTCTGTGAAAGTTCCAACGAAATCTGACCAAAGCTTAGGGATTTATTGCATAAACGAGGATATTTCAATTTTTCATACAGCCCCTTCTCCCATCTTACTTGATGGATCGGACCCAATTTCGAAAGAAAATATCTTTAAAAACTGTGAGAGAATGAAGACAAGCCGGTGAAATCTGTTGACTTTATTCTATTTACTAAATTTTTTTCATAAATTTTTATAGAGCCCCCTTTCCCGTGATATTTGACGGATCAGACCCATTTTAGAAAGGAACTATCCTTATGATAGTTTGATCATTCTGAGAAAGTTTGAAGAGAAACCGATGATAACCTTTGACTCTGGAGTGTAAACAAGGAAAAGTTAAGGGACAGACGAATGGACAGACGGACGGACGGACGCCGGAAGGGGAAAAGCCACCACTATAGCTCTACTGGCCAGTAGAGCTAAAATACATTTAGATTTATCTCCCCTGAGAGAGTAGATAGCTCGTTTCATAATGAATATATATTCCGAGTTTCAAGTAAACTTGTAATACCAGAGATATTACAAAATCTCGAAGTTTTCAGACGAAGATGACGCAGACGACGACCTGACAACCGCAGTATCTCTCGTTAGCTCCGAATACAGACGGGCTAAAGATGATTATAAGGTGATTCCTTTAGCATCTCCTAGGACATGCCTGTTGTCACGTTTGATCCGTCAGATAAAATGGCGAATGTTACAGGAGTGGCCTGGTGTGGTTATTTCTTACACCCTGTTTAACCACACGGGGTCTCGCATACAGGCTAATGCATTTCTATTCAAAGTTTATTTACTTAAGAAATGAAGAGAATATTTTTTGTTTTCATGGAGGATTCATACATTGTGTGATTAGGTTTTTCGGTTCATACCTCCATGAAAACAAAAAATACTCTCTTCATTTCTTATAATTTAATATCATCGAGCGAAAAAAGCAAAAAATTTACATATTTTGATACCTTTTTATAAGGGACTATTTTGTGCGGAAGCATACAAAATCGATGCGTGCTCAAAATTTTGTTCATGGAGTTATGAATGAATTTTTTCGACCAATCAGGGCGCTCGTTGTTGATAGACGAAACTAAAAATTAAATTATATATAGATAAAAAAGTATAATATTTTGAAATAAATTCTACAAACCTGCTGCAATCAGGAAAGTAGAAATTAATCTGATTTTGTCGCCTCCTGCGACAGGCCACATAGGATGGCCTAGGTGCTATTTTGGGAAAATACCCGGCTACCCATGGTGCCTGAAATGTAAAGTGAAACAAAGAATCAATTAATACCGAAGGAAATACATAGAGGTAATAAGATAAAATGATCGATCAAAACGAGTCATTCTTTCTCAACAATGTTTCCGTAAATAAATTGCATGAAGGCCGTGTTATTTGTAATCAGCGACCAAATGAAAGGGTTAAAATACATGCATATCTGTAACTAAATCTTTACACATGTCACCTTAAATTCAGGTTCGAAAAAGTTTCAAATAGACTATAAATGGACAAGAGATTAACCCGGTGATGTTTAAACATGGGATTACAGAGGCTGAATGCTAACCTTGAAATATAACCATTTTGTCCTGAGATTTTTGTGATTACCGCTCCCTGCAACTGGACCCTCTTGACCGATATTCAGGACAATAATGACCAACTAATACAAAGATCTAGGTAATATCGGGTGCTGACAATAAAGATCCTTTATTTCTCATCCGAATCCTAAGTTGTGGGTATTCATTTTTTGGAACCATCTCGTCAAGACGTACTTACAACATTGGGTTGTTTTCATTAAAATTTATTCGTTTTAAATTTGAAAACACTCTCTGTATTGGAACTGTTAAAGAAGTATGCGGATTGCAAAACATAATCAAATAGTCCTAGTTTTGTAAGCATTGCATCCGCAAAACATTATCAAATAGTCCTAGTTTTGTAAGCATTGCATCCGCAAAACATTATCAAATAGTCCTAGTTTTATAAGCATTGCATCCGCAAAACATTATCAAATAGTCCTAGTTTTGTAAGCATTGTATAATAGCTATGATATTATGGTAGAAAGATATTTCTCAATCGCTAGAATATAAGAATATTTCAAAGTAAAAAACAAGAGCTGTCGGTGGACAACAACGCTCGACTATTCTGAGTGTTGGATAGTAACGGCAATGTCCACACTTGGTCTATTTCCTCTAAATGAATGTCAGAAAAAATAAGTATTTGTTAAATCATGACTCTGATCAAATTGCTTACCTTAACCTATTCCAACACGACTGAATTTCAGACAGGTCCAAATTGAAAGAAGCTGTAGAAAACAATTTTACGTAGATGGAATTTCATTTTTTTCTTCTTCTTTGGTTTAAAACATTGTGGATAATGAAGAAATTGCTTGATACAAACAATTTCTTCATTTTCCACAATGTTTTCAAAAGGTCATTTCCTCGAGGGGCATAAAAAGGAGGGATTGTGTGGGAATCGATTACCCTATTCCCACAAGGTCACCATTTTTACACCCTTCAAGAAAAAAGCTTTGGAAAAAATAGGATGTTATTGAAATAAAATAATCATTAGGCCCATTTTCTCGTGAAAATAAACGGATCAGACCAAATTTACAAAGAAACAATCCAAATGATGGTACAATCATTCTACTTAAGTTTGAAGATAATCTGATCAAGACTGAGGATTTTCATTTGTTAATGAGGATTCTTTAATAAAACTGTCATACAGCCCCTTTTCTTGTGATACTAGATAGATCAGGCCAAATTTGGAAAGAAACAATCCCAATGATGGTACAATCATTCTAATAAAGTTTGAACAGAATCCGATGAAAACTGTGGACTTTATTGAAGTACGAGGACTTTGAAATTAAATTTTCATAAGGCTCCTTTTCCTGTGATACTTCACGGATCAGGTCTAATGTCAACATTAGCAAATATTATTTTTTTAAATCAATCTTTGAAAGTCTGAAGAAAAATCTTATGCAAGATTTGAACTTGGTAACACGGATTACTAAATTAAATTTTCATAAGGCCCCCTGTCCCGTGATACTAGACAGATCAGGCCCAATTTGGAAAGAAACAATCCTAATGATGGTACAAACATTCTGTGAAAGTTTGAACGAAATCCGATGAAATATTTGGAATTAATTGTGGTACAAGGATTTTAAAATCAAATATCACAAGGCTCCTTTTTCTGTGATATTTGACGGATCAGGTGTAATGTCAACATCAACAAACGTTGATATTTAATAATCATTCTGTTAAAGCTTGAAGAAAATCTGATGAAAGCTCTTGACTTGGAAACAAGGATTGTTAAATGAAATTTCCATAAGGCCCCTTTTCCCCTGATACTTGACAGTTCAGATCCCGTTTCGAGAAAAATGATCGTTATGACCTGACAATCATCCTGAGAAAGTTTTAAGAGAATTTGATGGAAACTTTTGACTCTATTGAGTGTTAACGAGGATTTTTAATAGATTTATTAATTGAATATTCACAAGGCCCCTTTCCCCGTGTTTCTTGACGGATCAGATCCTATTTCGAAAAGAATGACCCTTATGACTCTAGAGTGTTAACGAGTATTTATAATAGATTTTTAATCAAGCTCAGAAGTCCCCTTTTTCGTGTTTCTTGACGAGTCATAGAAAGGAACGATCAATATGATGGCACAAGCGTTCTGAGAAAGTTTGAAGAGAATCCGATGAAAAACGTGGACTCTGGAGTGTTAACATGGAAAACTTAACGGACGGACGGGCGGCTTGAAGGTAAGACGCATGCACGGACGCCTGAAGGGATACACGCCTTCGCTATAGCTCTAACCTGTTTTTGACTAGTAGAGCTAACAAAACAAACAAGAAACAAGCTAACAACAACAGCAACAACAATAACAAAACAGTCAAGTACCGTATTAAGAAGTTTTGAACAAATTGTATTCAAAGTGTTTGGGAACTGACCGATTACCTGCCCCATCCTCTGAGCCCCGCCGAGAAGGTTCGACTCTACCCTTGTCATGCTGAATAATATCCTTATTCAGAATTGCATTTGAATCAAAGGACTGAAGGACCTGAAAGCACCAGTTAATGTTCGGTATTTCTTCAACAAAAATAATTCCAAACACACAATGTACAAGTTTGGCTGACAGGTGACAAAAAAGGGGGTGTAGACTAAGATCAGACTGCACTTATGTGCAGTCCGATCTTAGTCTATACCTCCTGCAAATACGGAAAAGTTCCGAGCTCAGCATGACAATGGTTAACTTAAGATATCAAACGGCGTTATTTTTCAAATATCGTGTTGTTCAGAAATATGGAATTACACGAGCACTGCATTCAAGTTCTTGATAGTGGGTAAAAAGTCAAAAATGTACATAATTCGTTCAAAAATGCATCTAGAGTTACCCCCTATAGGGTTTCAAGTGAATGTGATCAGTTATATCAGAGATAGAACCAAATTTCGAAGTTTTCGGGCGTGACGCTGTCGCTGACGCAGACGACAAACTGGCCATAGCAATAACTTTTTTAATCCGAAAAATGCCGAACTAAAAATGAAAATGGATACATAGTGACCTAATTGTCGTAACTGCAGCTTGAATTTACGAGGTGCAAGTCGCAAAAATTGGAAAAAAAAAGGACGGAATTCAAAGTTCAATTCCGGTCTAAATATATGTTTGATTGTCGATTGATTAGCTAGAAAAGCGTCAGCTTTGATAGCTTAAGTTAACAGACAAAATTTTGAGGTCGTCCAAAAGTTCAACGAGTGCAAACTACCACTGGAGCCTTAACGACTAAATCCGTTAATGCCTACGCCATGAAAAATAGTTCTTATTTATTTCAGAAATATTGCAAACTCTATTCAAATCGTAGAGAACTCTCTAAAAAGCATGTTATTTAACCCATTCCCATACAATTCCGCTTTTTAAGCATATCAAAAATAGTTTTGGAAAACATTGTGGACAATGAAGAAATTGCTTGTAACAAGCAATTTCTTCAAAGTCCACAATGTTTTTCTACCCAACAAGGGAAAGATTTTCTACATAAAACCATGCTTTGCTAGCTTACAGTAGTTTCAGTACTTTGATTTTTGATTAGGCTACCGATAATATCTCATCCAGGGTTTGGGTAGTTTGTTTCTACGATGTTTCACTCGCCCACCAACTTCATATAGAGGAATACATCAATTTCAAAACATTTAAGAGATGAAGAGAATATTTTTTGTTTCCATGGAGGTATGAACCGAAAAACCTAATCACACTGTATGAATACGCGAAGCGGATTCATACATTGTGTGATTAGGTTTTTCGGTTCATACCTCCATGAAAACAAAAAAATATTCTCTTCATTTCTTATAATTTAATAGCATCGAGCGAAAAATGCAACAACTTAACAAATTTTGATACCTTTTTGTAGTGAACTATTTTGTGCGGTAGCATTCAAAATGGCTGCGTACTCAAAATTTTGTTCATGGAGGTATGAATTAAATTTTTAGACCAAACAGATCGCCCGTTTTTGATAGACGAAACTAACAATTAAATTATTGTCTAATAATCTTTGGTCGGTAAAATCATGTAATTCAAATCCGAATTGACACGCCTTATTTAAATTTTTCCCCCAAAAGGTGACATATTGTCTCTTTTTGCATTAAAGAAATACAATAATAGTTTTAGACATGAAAGATCGAATAATCTTCCATTTCGTGAATAACTAAATGATATTTTCACTTTAGGCTCCGCCACTCGCTAAAGAAATATAAATCGATCTTACACTGAAACATTGAGCTCTGACATTGATATTTATGTTTAGCCTTTTTGTTGATTTGTTGACTTAAACGTCGTTAACTATAGCTTGTGTAAGCTCTAGTTACGACCTTTAGGTCGCCAACCAACCAGTCTACTTCTTTGTTACTCGTGACTGGCCATAAAGTTTGCACTCCCCCTAAACCCCCACCATTTAATATCTAATAGGAACTTCCCGTCGGAGGTAAGTGAGCTTACCGGTGATCCGCCAATTACCCCGAAGCTACCAAAAAACATCGCCACCGCGGCTTGAATCGGCTGTAACTACGATGTTTTACTCGCCAATCTTCTTCATATTCACAACAGAGAATTGACCAATCACTGCTGATAATAAAATAAAGAAACAGCAGCAACAACAACAACTACAACAAAACCCCACTGCCAATCAAATTATTAATTTTGGTCGGAAGTGAAATTAGAACTCCAACATTGACGTTTCTTTAGGTCGCCAACCAACTTTGTTTGTTTAAATAGGTCTAAGACCAGAAGCGAATTTTGAACTCAAACAATTGATGCCATTTTCGTAAGATTTTTTTTTGATGACCTTAACGTCGTAAATACAGCTTTTTCAAGATCGCCAACAGACCATTCTAGTTTTTTGCCAAATGCTACTGGCATGTAATAAAATTTTCATAAGGCCCCTTTTCCCCGTGAAACTTAACTATTCAGAAACAATTTACATACGAACAATCCTAATGATAGATAGTTTGAAGAAAATGGTAAAGATTGAGGACTTTATTGTTATTTTGATGTTTTTGCCATAGAATTTTCATAAGGTCCCTTTTCTTAACAGAGCAGACACGATCTACAAAGGATAGTACACTCATTCTATTAATGTTTGAAGAGAATCTGATAAAGACTGACGACATTCGTGTGTTAATTAGGATTTGGTCATAATTTTTCATAAAGCGCCTTTTCTTGTGATTCTAGACAGACCAGGCCCAATTAGGAAAGAAAAAATCCTAATGAAGGTACAAACATTTTGTGAAAGTTTGAACAGAATTCGATGAAAACTGTGGACTCTACTGTGATGTATGGATTTTAAAACTAAATTTCATAAGGCTCCTTTTCCTGTGATACTTGACAGATCAGGTCTAATATCACAGTCAACAATCTTAACTACTGTACAATCATTCTGTGAAAGATTGAAGAAAATCCGATGAAACTCTGGACTTGGTAACAAGTCTTATAATTCAAATTTTCATAATACCACTCTTCCCCTGATAGTAAAAAAGTCAGGCCCAATTTGGAAAGAAACAATCCTAATGATAGTACAAACATTCTGTGAAAGTTAATACGGAATCTCATGAAAACTTAGGACTTTATTGTGCTACAAGGATTTTAGAATTTAGTTTCATAAGGCTCCTTTTCCTGTGATACTTGATGGATAAGGTCAAATGTCAAAATCAACAATCATTATTATTATACAATCATTCTATGAAAGTTTGAAGAAATCCGATGAAAGCTCAGGACTTGGTAACAAGGATTACTAAATTAAATTTTCATAAGGCCCATTTTTCTTGTGTTTCTTGACAGTTCAAACCCCATTTTGACAACGATTATCGTTATGACCTTACAATCATTCTGTAAAAGTTTCAACAAAATCTGATCAAAGTTGTGTACTTCATTGTGTTTACAGGGAATTTTAAGGCCCCTTTTCCCATCTATCTTGACGGATCATACCCAATTTTGAAAGGAACAATCCTTATGATGGTACAATCATTCTGAGAGAGTTTTAAGAGAATCCGATGAAAACTGTGGACTCTATCGTGTAGGTTAGCGGACAGACGGACAGACGGCCGGTCGAACGCACGGACGGGAAAAAGCCATCGCTGAAGCTCTATTATTCTTCGGCCAGTAGAGCTAAAAACAACTAGATATATTCAATTTATGGAATGACTGTTCGATTGTGGCAATAATGGTCAGCATTTGCTAAAAACATGCATGGATAAATGTTGCGAACCCTTAAATTGCATTATGATCGAATTTTAGAAAATTGCCGGTGACTATTTAAGGTGAAAGGAAGAAACAATTATAAGTAAGTTGTGCAACAAAGAGAGGGTGATATGAATAAATTAACCCTTTCTCAATTTATATAATACGCTGTGAAAAAAGCGTTGCTGTTTTAACCCGTTCCCAATTCAATTTCTTTTACCTAAAAGTTTGTCGTATGGTAATAGATTAAAGTAAGAGTCGTCAAAGCAGACGATTAACTATTTTTCCCGCCCAAAATCTCTAAAAGCGCGTCATTACGCACGTCAAAACATGGTAACTTGACGATGTCATCAGAATCTTTGACCCTTTTCCGTTTTTCTTTTCTTTTTTTTTTAAATTTTAGGCAGGTTCAAATTGAAAGAAGTTGCAAACGATAATGGAAAATCGATGTTATTTGAAATGAAACCACCCTTTGTGGTGGAAAATATTGAGCGAAAAGGAGAAACTGCTTGTTACAAGCAATTTCTTCTTTTTTCCACAATGTTTTCTCACTTATAAAGTCACAGCAACCTAAATTCCCGGGTTTGTAAAGGAAAGGATTATATAAGGATGACACTATAATAGACAAAGCATTTACATTTTTTTACGTTTGAGTCAATTTTAATGTTTCAGAGACATACCTATTACCTGAACATTACTTCACGCATTCACTAACTTCCATGATACATCGTTTGTCTTGTAGATTCTAATAGGTCAGCTGTCCTCAGCTTTCGGCTGAAAGTTCTAAAACTATGAACGACATTTTTCTTTTTTGATTGTTGTAATTGACGGCTGTCAACAAATCAATAAACTAACCAATGAAATCATTCTGCCAGAAATAAGCTTTGAACTCCAACATTGTCCGCCATTTTTGTTAACCTATTTTGTTGGTTTGGCGACTTAAAAATCGTATCTACAGCTTATTCAAGCTGTAGTTACGTCGTTTGGGTCGCCAACCAATTATTCTACTTTTTTGTTGCATACTACTGGCCATAAATTTGGCAAAATATCGCCGTTTAGAATTGAAGCGGGACATCTAGTCGGAGTCAGTGCATGGGCGGGGCCAAATGAGTAAGTAGGCGGGGCCAGCGATTGGTCAATCGTTTAATGATAGTAGTGATGCTCTATTACGTAGGTAATTTATGCTTTGCGTAAAACGTATTACACAAATCTCGAAAGGTAGGACAAGTAATTCAGCATATCTAGTCTTGGAAATAACATTAGCTTGAACATGATCAAAAGGAGAAAATTGATTCCCCTTTCAAATCGTTTTTAAATAGACTTCTGACTTGATTTTCCATATCTTTTATAATAATCATATGGTATTGTTTGTACCACCTTTTGAAAGCGAGGCGCGCATGCGGGAAGGTTGTTTGTAATATTAGTAACAGATCTCTTAAAAAATCACTGCTTTCAAGTCACATTGGATGGATAAGACCGTCACTTACTAAAGTAGAAGTTACACAAAACAATTCATCAGGGGCAAAAAAAAATAAGATGTTTCGTATAGTAAATGTTCAATCGCTGGCCCCGCCCACTTACTCGGTTTGCCCTGCCCATGGACTCAGGAAGATCCACTTCGATTTAAAACGACGTTATTTTGTAAGATTTATGACCAGTAGCATGTAACAAAAAAGTAGAATGGCTTGTTGCTTGGCGACCTTAAACGTCGTAACTACAGCTTGAATAAGCTGTAGTTAAGACATTTAGGTCGACAAACCAACAGAATGATTCACGTAAATGGCGGCCAATGCTGGAGTTCAGAGTCAAATGCTAGTCTCAATTAATGGTTTTAACGGTAGATTATTTTATTTAAAAAAAAATGGCCAATTAGTTAATTTCACAATATTCCGAGTTGTCTGTATATTCCCTCCGGATGACTCGCCCTATATCGGCCTCGAGAGAGAAGCACTCGTCAACACCAGGGCCCGAGTTTTTCTTATATATTTTTTTCGTACTCTATTGAGAACTTACTCAAGCTTCATGATTAATTAAAGGTTGTGTTTCAACAAGAACTATTGATTTTGCGATATACATACACATGTTTCATTTTCACGCACTTGACGTGGAATTTAACGTTATACCCATCTTATAATTTGAATCGAATTTTGAGTAAATTCTCTAATTGAGTATGGAAAAAAGTTTTAAATCCTCTGGCCCTGCTTATTTATGAACAGCAAAGCCTTTTTAGTTAGTACATACTCTGGAAAATAAGAAACTACATCCTGTTTGGAAAATACTCACAGCGTTTCGCTGACCGAACTGCTCGATTATTTATTGAGTGGGGATTAACGCCAATTTTAACATTATTTCAGTCATATCGCGGCGGCTTGAGAACCTAACGGTGGATTCCTGATATTGTTCACATTTGTACTACCACTAGACCCTCTTCTAGCCACCAGCTGCTATCCCACTTAGGTTTACGTCGAACTCGTTCAAAAAAGGGGTTGACATGCATAGGCTCGACAGAGGTTGCTTCGAGCTTCTCTTCAAGATCGTTAATACCTTTAGTTTTTTTTCGTCCAACGTTTCTTTTGTTTTACAATATTGCTGTTTTTATTAAACAACAACTCCGCCTGCATATTTTTTCCCTGATATCAGCATTACTTAATGTAACTACCGGTAAGATCTTGACCCATTATCAAACAACTGAATTTTAGATTCGTCCAAATTCAAATATGCTACTGTTCACTACTTTAAGTTTGATGATTGTATAAAAAAATGTCTTTTGGGATTGGAAAACATTGTAACAAGCAACTTCTTCATTTTCTACAAGCAACTTCTCCATTTTCCACAATGCTTTCTTGTACACTGAGCAATTTCTTCATTTTCAACCACGTTTTCTTAAACATTTTTGGGGAGGTGTAAAAAGCGGGTTTGTGTTGAAATGGGTAAAAAGCACATGCTTCTAGTTTTTCAATAGCGATGTCAATAGCATTCTTAACCCTTGTCATGCTGTATAAACCTAACCGAATTGCTGTAAAATCAAAGGACTGAAAACAATGAAAGAACTTGTTGTTCTAAAATCAATATTTCTGTTAGAAATCAATTTCGTAAACAACTCTGGCAGGAAAAGTACAAGCAGGAGGTGTACACCAAGATCAGACTGCACTTATGTGCAGGCTGATCTTGGTTCACACTTCCTGCCAAAACCGGAATATTCCAGGTTCAGCATGACAAGGGTTAACTGCGGATTGAATAACAACGACGATCATAGATAGTGACAGCGGGGCTATTGACCAATCGAGGCTGTGAATCCAAGAAAAAACCGGCCAACCAGATGGCTCATTCAGACCGGGAGCGAAGTCTGAACTCCACATTGGCCGCCATTTATCAGGTTAGGGAAAAACCAGAATCGAGGTATGTACAATACCTAGGATGAGGTATATAAATTGTGCTCATTTTTGTGTTGAGTGGTTAGTGACGTAGGCTCAGCCAGCATTGCGAACCTTTTCCTGGGCAAATTTGTTGTCAATTTTGAACTGAAACCTATAGTAAAATCCACTGAAGCATTTCTTGCAAAAATTGACTCAATTTCTTGGAAATTTTAAGAGCGTTTTAGGAAAAAATGCTTTTAAAGTTTAACTGAAATACGCATTTGATAATAAATAGCTCTTTAAAGTAAGCGCAGCTTGAATAATTTTTTTGGTATCTTCAGTATATTCCCAATTTACATGTTTCTAACAAAGTTTCCATGTTAACAAATCTACAACTAGATATTGTGCCTAAATTGAGGTACATACCTCGAGCCTGGCTTTTCCCTACCCTGTTTATATGTGAAGTATTTTTTTTATTAGTATGGCTACTCAAACGGCATAACTACAGCTAATTCAAGCAGTAGCTACGACGTTTAGGTCTCCAACAAGCCATTTTAACTAACTTTTCTGTCGGATATTACTTGCCACAATTCCTATAGAATAACGCCGTTAAGTACCAAAGCGGGTCTCCCTGACGAAGTAAGTAGGCTGGGCCAGCGATTGGTCAATTGCATATATATAAAAGAAGGATCATTTAAAGTTACCAAAAAGGATTCTCAAATAGATAGACCTTTACTAGATGTTTTAGCTCTCCCGGTGGAGTTGTGTTTTCTTCGAGACTGTTTAAAGAGAAAAAGGAGAAGCCTTACGTTTTAGAAGTTTTCGCATACCGTCGTTGACTGGTGTAGTTTGGATGAATTGTTCCCATCAAAAATGGAAGGAATTGTTGTCGTAATGTTGTCGTTGTCACCACTGAATTCAGGCTGTGCAGAGTTTGTATCGATAACATTACCCACTGACCTGACCATTGACTTAGCCTTCGACTTTTCCATTGCGTTTTTCAGTATCATGTACAAGCCTGTCACTATCAAGGTGCGATTGGTTGCATCAGATAACCAGATAATGGTGTCGAGATTTACAATTCCTCACACACTTTGCAAATCGGGTAGGTTTCTAGCCAATCAAAAATTAGACAGGTAGATAAAGTTAATTATAGAAACAGGTATACTCAACTCGTGCACGTGAGACACGTTTAGCCTGTGGGTATATTCCTCCTGTGTCACTGAAAGTTGAGAAAATTTGGAGAACATATTTCAGATTTACCTAATGATGTCCGCAAGATCCTAAATAGAAGTCCAAATAGAAGTCCTCAACCCAAAACCAGATGGCAAAATTTTAGAGCGGTCCAAATTGAAAGAAGTTATGGACGGCCTTTCAAAGTGTACTGAAATTAAAAATAAGTGCAAAAAAAGGGTAAAAGCACAAAGTATTCAATAAATATATATTTTTCATTCATTGATGTGGAGGTCGCAGTCATAGCGCAGTAGGTAGCGTGTCGTAGCGTGTCGGACTCTCAATCATGAGGTCCAGGCTTCGAACGCGGCAAATATCCTTTCCGATATTTGTCTCTAACGTATGGGTGAATAATCGATTAGCAGCTGGATGCTCGAAAAGGACCTAATGGTAATACTGGTGTGAGAAATACTAAGAATCCATTGTCAGGTGCTCCAGCCGCCGCGATATGACTGTAATACTGTTAAAAGGGGCGTTAAACCGAATTCAAACAAACAATAAACGCAGGACTCGTTGATCATTTTGACAGACAAAAACGGCCAATTTTGTGTAACTTGCATCGGACAGATCCACGTTTATGATGGAAATCTATATGTAAGTCCCATACTTGGCTTCAAATGATAACTTTTATTCACCCTTGTCGCGCTGAATAAAATACCTTTCAGATTTACTTAAACCCATTTCCAGACGGCAAAATTTTAGACTGGCCCAAGTTGAAAGAAGTTGCAGATGACAATTTAAAGTTTATCAAAATTTGGATCTTTTCAACTTTTTTGGTAGAAAACATTGTGGATAATGAAGAAATTGCTTGTAACAAGCCATTTCTTCATTTTCCACAATGTTTTTTAAAGCTATTTTTCTTAGGGGCGTCTAAAAGTATCACAGATTGAGAATGGGTTTAAATCAAAGGACTGATAGCACTGAGAGCACTCAATAGTTGTCGATTTTTATTTCCCTTGAATATTCATTTTAATAATGTAAAAGTCTGGCTTGAATGGACCACGCGGGTGGTGTAGACTAAGATCATACTGCACGTATGTGCAGGCTGATCTTTGTCTATACCTAATGCTAAAAAGATTGATATTCTGGGTTCAGCATGACAAAGGTTTCATTTTTTGAGCACCAGTCATGGGACATACTTTTAAATCGGGTAAAATGATACAATTTCACCTTAATTTGTGTCAGTTAACAAGGATAAATATCTCGGTTGAACAATTCGGTAAATGCAATTGGTTGTTTATCTTGTTTATCGTTTTTGCACTGATCGTAATGCTTGATAATGCACATGAACAAAAACATTTCATTCACCTCATTCACCACCACAAAGGGTTTTAGCAAACTGTACCTAAGATGAAATTAAGCACTTTTGCACCCGGGAACTAAAATGATCCTTGCTGAGAGAGAGAATGAGCGAGCGAGCGAGAGAGAGAGAGAGAGAGAGAGAGAGAGAGAGAGAGAGAGAGAGAGAGAGAGAGAGAGAGAGAGAGAGAGAGAGAGAGAGAGAGAGAGCCGCCTTGGTCTAATCAACCCTTTTCTGTTCAATCTCTGGTTTTACGTCCCTGTGCTTTTGTAACGTAGGAAACATTGTGGAAAAAAGGAAATTGCTTGAGACAAGCAATTTCCTCCTGTTCCACAACGTTTCTATCCTTTTGAAATGTTATTTTTTTAAATTAAATCCACTTCAAAATTACCTTTCAACTTGGACAAGACTTAAATTTATGAAAAGCAGGAAATGGTAAGCCATAACCATTCGATACTTTTCTAAGCATTTTCGAAGAAATTTCAATATCAGACTTTATTTCAGAATATGTGTAAGGTACAAAATAAGAATAATATACAATGTATAAACGAAAACAATGTTAGATAAAGAAAAGATACTTTTTTTAAATTATTAAGTAACCTATTCTCAAAAGATTATACGCTTTTTGACGCACTTCAAACAAAAAGCTTTCCAAATCAATGTGGAAAATGTAAAAATGCACGTCACAAGCAATATCTTCATTATCCACTATGTTTTCTTCTAAAAAAAGACAAAGATTTTTTTTTAAATTCTAACTACGAAAAACTGTCGTCTGCACTTTCTTTCATTTTGGACCAGTTTAAAATTTTGTCGTCTTGTAATGGGTTGTAGCTATCCAATTCTTACAGCGTTTTCCTTTATAATAACCTCATAAACGTCATATCAAGGAATTATGTGGTATTTTATAAATGGAAAGCTAACTTTGAAATTTTGGCTGCCCTTTTAAGCGGGGCACAAAGACTGCAATAAAGATAACAACAACAACAACAACAAAAACCCTAGAGAGCGCTTCCCGCTTAAAATCCATTTTTAACCAGTTACCAAACGACAACATTTTACACAGATCTAAAATCAAAGAAGTTGCAGACAATATTTCTGACTTGATGGACTGTTCAAATATTCATCTTTCGGGGGAATTAACATTGTGTATAATAAAGAAAATACTCGAAACAAAGTTTTCTCAAGTATAATATCACAGGGATGTAAAGATCAGGGATTGTAAGAGGAAGAGTTAAATAAAGGGTTGATTCACAGATTTGTGCATTTGGCCCTTTTACGAATTTTGATAAATTTACGCGATAGCACTAGGTCGATACACTGTAAAACTGAAGTCAATAACATGCGTTGCCATGGCAATCACACACCGTGACTATATAACATTACCCATTTTCAGCAAAATTTGATTTAAAACGTTTTTGGTGGGTATATGTTGCACATTTCCAGGGTCATTAAAACTTTTATTCTGCATTACAACAAAATATTTTATATCGTAACGACAAACCGTGAAGATGTTTCCATGGTAACTATAGTGAACACATTTATTTCATGAACTAATGTTTGTACTTTCATAAGTCAACACTTAATAAACATATGAGAATTTAGGCAAAAGGTCGAACCGAATAAATACTCAATTTCCTTTGATTTCATGGTTAGAAAAAGCTACAGCGTTAGAATTCTAAATGAAAATTTAATCGAAATAAAGTAAAGGTAACAATGAGCCATCACACGATCAGGTCATGCAGTGTCTTGCGTTGTGCGCAAGAACCTTGACTAGAGTGCATTCTTGATTGGCGACATAAGTGTTTAAAGCCTTTCTAAAGAGTATGCTGCAATCGCTATAGGGCTAACATTTAGTTCTCTGATGCCTTTGCAAGGTCATTTCGGTTTCCTTTCCCCCTAATGCCTGCAGCCTGTAATCGGCGATAGACAAACTGGATTTGGGGTTATATGTTGAAATTATTTATTTCTTACTTTCGTCTATCAGAAACGAGAGTTCTGATTGGCAGAAAAATCATAAGTGCATCAACAAAATTTTTAGCACGCAACAATTTTGTATACTTGCGCACAAAATGGTTCGATAGAAATGTATAATCAAAATAAAATGAAATATTTGCTTTTTTTCGCTTGACGTCATAAAAAATGAGAATTGAAGAAAATTATTTTCACGGAGGTATGTTACGGGAAAAAACGAATCACAATGTATGAATACGCGAAAATTCATACATATATAATTGCGATTCGTTTTTACGTTTTATACCTCCTTGAAAACGAAAAAATATTCTCTACATCGTTTCCTCTGGTCATCGTTTGCACGTTATCGATGTGCACGTATCAAAACAGTATTGAAACGACGTTTAACGTTGCATGAGCGTCAAATATACGCAAGCATTAAGTAAGAAAACGGCGGCAATACTCTAAATTACCGATTACATATTCACATCATTACGTCGTGACAAATCCCTGATGTAGGGCTTTCCAGGTTATCATCTTTTCACCATTTACCTAACTCGGATTGTATCTGGCCTCAAAATCAACTGTTCTGCTGCCTATCTATCTGTCTGTCAGTTCTGTATCTAGCAAAAAGACACTCTTTGTCCAGTTAACCCATTACCAGACGGCAAAGATTTCGACTTGAAAGGAGTTGCAGATAAAAATTTAAATCTTATGAAAATTTGGATTTTTTTTTCATTTCTGGATAGAAATCTTTGTTGGTAGCAAAATATTCATTTTCCATAATGTTTCCCCAATTATTTTTCCTGGGGGCACAATTGTTTGGGATTGGATTAACGTTGGCAAAAGGATAGTTTTTTTCTTACGACGTTTTTTTTGCAGATGAACTTCTATACAAACAGATGACTCTGGTCGAATTTTGGCGAATTAGAATTTTGAATCAAGTGCTTAACCTACCCCCACCCCCCACCCCCACACAAAAATGACGTGGCTGATGCATGCTATAAGTGAGAAATTGAATGTCAATTCTAGTCATAGGCGGACGTGCGAGTAGAACACTTTACTAGATAAGTATATGAGGAGTAGTCATGCCCTCATTTCCAAAAAACTTCCATACTTTTTGTGTTTAGTATACATTTGTTTTTTTGTGTTTTTTTTTGTATGTTCAGAAAACATTAGTAAATATGTTCTATTTTAACCCATTACCAAACAATGAGGCTTTTTGACGCCTCTCATGAAAAAACAACCGTGTCAACATTGTGTAAAATGAAGAAATTGCTCGTAACAAGTAATTTCTTCATTTCATAAAATGTTTTCTATCCAGAAAGATGTAAAAATTCCATCTAGTTAAAATTATCGTTTGCAGCTTCTTTCAATTTGGACTATTCTATTTTTTTTCCGTGTGCCAACCGTTAAATAGGTTATCAAATAAATCTTCCTTCATCGTGTTCATTGTCATCGCTGTTACAGACTTTTGATAAGTAAAATAGCTATTTATAAGTGCGTGTAAGGTATGCGATACCATGGCAACCTATCATCAAATTTAATTATCATATATTTTAACTAGTTTATCAAATAAATTTACCTTTACTGTGTTCTTTTTCATCACTGTTACAGACTTTTGATGAGTAAAATAGATATTTATAAGTGCATGTAACTTATGCGATACCATGGCAACCGATCATTAAAAATTAAAGATGTAGATTTATGCCAGGTGTTTTATAAAAACGTTAACTTTATGGAAATTCATAACATGTTTGGTTGAGTTGGCAACGGGGTTTAGGGTCATGATCAAGAAATTTACACACACGCTTAAATTTTCAACAAGAGTGATCAGAGTGTGTGTGTATTTCCGTTTATTTATCGTCGCTACCGTAGCACATGCCCATATGAGCGACGCCCCCAGAAGACGGTTAGTTGTTACGGGGGATAGTGCAAGGATACAGGACGAAACTGCTGAGAGCTGCGCCTGGTTCTTTAACGTGCTCGATGGATAGCATCGTCACACGGGGGCTCGGTTTAACGTCTCATCCGAAAGACAATTAGTTGAGTTAGTTGATATGGTCAGCCCAGGGCTCGAACCCGTGATCTTGAGGTTTGAAGTCAAGTGCTCTACCAACTGAGCTGATCGGGCTGAAAAAGAGTGATCAGAAAACAAACATTTCCCATTTAAAAAGGAATTCTTGAAATCTCACCCAACTTTCTAGACATATTTGAATGGTATCCCAGCTCTCTCACACATAATATTGCTACGTAAGTATCAACAGTAAAGGGTCAAGATTAGTTAAATTTGTATTTTTTTAAAACCAAGCCTTGCAATCACATTGTTTTCCTTGTTTTTCTTTGTCTATTTGTTGGTCTTATCATAACTTTATTTTTTCTTTTGTAGAATCTTATCTGAGGATATTCAGTGAGATTGAGAATGCGATCTTTGTACTATGATAGGAAAATTAGGGTGTTAAAATTGTCTTGCAATTTTCGGAATGACCGCTATTTAATTTCAAAATGAAAGGAAATATCAGCCAGACCAAGATTTCAGCCTCTACGGCAAATTTTAGATTCACACTATGATTCACTCATAAATCAACTTCATCAATATAGATTTTCGAAATGGCTACCTCTTTAGGAATGGCTGTCCACCAAACGAAATATATCCCGGATAATTCATGTCAGAATTTCATAAAATTTAGTGTGTTTTTTTAGAGTATCAGTAATATCTGGCTGATATCAAAGGAAACACTGGTTAAATCTATGATACTTTATGTCGAAATTTCGTGAAATTTGGTGGATATGATTGAGATTAACAATCAAGACCCCAACCCCAAACTATCTATCTAACGTCAAAAGGGATATGACATAGACCTTATCTCGGACACTTGGCGGATCGTTATGATATTAGATTGATACAAACCCCATAAAAATCCCCAAAACAACAGATCCAAATTAGTCGGCATTTTCAAAATGCTGACATCAACGAAAACAGGGATATGGTTTATATATCTCGGTCAATATACGGTTAAATTTCATGAAATCTTTTGGGTTTTGGATCTATAATTTCCATGCCAGTTTTTTTAAACGGCTGACATCAGAGGAATACGTTCAGGGCTTAATATAGTTGACACTATATGAATAGATTTAATTTTTTTCCTTTATATCTTCAGACCAGTTCATAGAATAATTCAATGAAAAATGTTTCAAAGATGCAGCAATGATAGGCTATAAAGCCTGGATATTACATTTCATTTGAGAACATCTTTGTCGGCCATTATCACAATAAGAGCAAATTTCTTTTTCTTTTTTTCTCTTTTTGATATAAAGTTCTGCTACGTTAGTTCAAAATCCATCCATGTATCAAGAAGTTATGGAGTGAAACGAATTTATCTATCAAATCTTAACCTGTTACCTTCACCTTTGGGACACCGACCAAAGTCTCGTGATTCAAAAAAAGCTTATTGATCAGTAACATGCGATTCCCCTCTAATTTGACCTTTGTCCTCTTTCTTTGACTGTGGCCCGGGAGATTTAGAGCCGAAATTGTACATGGCCTTTTGCCTTATGCTTAGAATAATTCTGCGAAGTTACCTGAAAGTTCGCCGATTATATATAGGACCCGAATATTTGGTCCCAATGCTAACCTTTAACCTCTAAGTTTTATTGCGCGGCGTACCAACGCAGCGCTGCTTGTGGTTAGATTGGGACGAGGTCAGGTATGACAGTGTTTGTATTTTTCAATGATATAAGCATTTTACAAAAAACACAAATCAATTTTGTATTTAAACAAAACATGATTTTGTTTTGATGATTTTTCCTTATAAATCGATGCAAATTAGTTTGGTAACAATTAAAACTCTATTTTAACTGTGTTTTTTAAGATAAACTCGGAAGTATTTAGTTGTTGAAAGGACAGTCAGATTCGAATTGATATTTTTCAATTCAGAACTTATATTGGTAAATTTACGATTTCAGTTTTTTTCAATCAGAAGTCTCTATGTCTAAGTATTACAAAAATATGATTTACTGTATGGGATAGTGATTAATTTATCGGATTTGAGCTATATCTGTGTACCGTAAGAAACCCTTAAATAGCCCATTCGGAAATCTCTCGACCGCTTTCGGGAATTACCGATCGTGTTCCGATTGGTTAATCGACAATCATTTCGTACCTTAACCATTTCGTACTATAACGTGTGTGGTTATTTCGTATTTTGCAAGAAACAGACAAGTTTCAATTCTGGCTTAATCAAAATTTATGTATCCCTAAAGGTATTTCAAAAGCTGTCAAATTAGCACTTATTGAAAATTATAAGGAACTATGGGAAAGCTCTGTTTATGAATCGTCTAAATGTCTTAACTACAGAATCTACAAACATTCTTTGGGATGCGAAAAGTATTTTAATATTTTGCCAATTGATCTAGCTCTTTCATTTTTTCATTTTCGATCTATGAATCATAGATTCCCCATTGAATGGGGTAGATTTCTAGGTACTGCACGTGATGACCGAATATGTGAGCTTTGTTTTTTGAACAAACTTGGTGATGAGTACCACTATCTTATGGAATGTACATATTTTGAAGATTTAAGAAAGAAGTATTTGCCAAGAGATCTGTACAAAAAGCCTACGAGTATTATTAAATTTGAAAATATTATGGGTACATGTGATTGTCATCTTCTTTTCAAGATCTCAAAATATTGTAAGGTTGTGCTTAAAACTTTTCTTGAAATATATAATAACATTTAACCTTCTTGGAAAGGATCGTAGTTTTAGTTGATCAGACTTTGGCTCTCTAGTCAGTGATTTTAAATAAGTGATATATATAGAACACTTATTAACACTTGAATATATTGTATTGATTCGGGTATTTGGCTGAAAGCTTAAGCCTTTTTAACCCTTTCCTGGTCAAACCCTTGATTTTACATGGCTGTGATTTTATACTTTAGAAGGCGTTGTTTGTAGCAGGCGATTTCTTCTTTTCCCACAATATTTTCTACCATATAGGATTGTTTGATGTCAAATTGCATTCCATTTTCATTGTCGTCTACAACCTCTTTCAATTTGGACAAGTCAATACTTTCCAAAAACAGGAAAGGGTTAACCTAAACATGTTGATGGTGTGGGACCTTTGTGGGTGTGCATATTCTTTACATAACTGGTCCTGGGCCTGTACTGGGATTATCAATCCCCTTCTTTCCTAATGATTGAGTCTTGGACCATATACACGTACGTACATCTCTACAGGATCAGTTCAAGATTTTGTTATCTGTTTAGTTGTTAATCAAGTTAAATTAAAAGACTAGTCCTACTCTTGCTGTTTAGCTCTAACATTTTCAAGTACCAATTTTTCCTTGCTTACGTACAAATTTAAACTTCAAGGTTGGAACAGTCAGAGAGATTTAGTTGTCTAACAACAGGCTATTTGGTAATAGAGTTTGTAAGATTACCAAGCGCCTTTTATATCGAGTTTCATAGTGAACCAAGAGATTATCTTCCTCACAATTATGGCTAGATGTTAGTTTTTGATATGCATTGTTTGTAACTTTCCTCAGTTATGATGTTCATGTATTTTTTTGACTTGTGCCCCAGTTAGGGGCGAGAGTCGATAATAAAATCTTCTAAATCTTCTAAATCTTCTACCATGAAAAACTGACAGGAAACGTGTGTGATATAAGGAATTAATCAGGTAAGATTGATAAACTGTAATTTGTATTTTAGCCCCAAATGTCTGAAAGCCTGCGAGCTATTGTAGTGGCTTTGTGTCCTTTACTTTAGAAATCTCCTCCGCATAAAGTGTTGTACAGATTTCAATAAAATTTCACCGGTACGATCCCTTTATGAAGAATTTTGATCGGAAAAAACATTTTTGGATGACTTTAATCGGTGGCTCCTATGCAACATTTTCATTTATTTATCTGTTTTATTTTGTGAGTATGAAAACTTTGAATTAATTATCCTCAGAATCCAGTGGATAGGTTTCAACCAAAGTTTACATGAATGATCGTTGGGAGCCTATTTATCAGATTCATTGAAAGAACTTTGATCAGTTGAAAACAAAACATGGCTTTAATGGGTGAAGCTAGTTTTATATATGGCTAAAACTGTGAAAATCTTCTCAAAACTATTAGACGGATTCCAACCAAATTTCACAGGAAGGAGCCCTGAGTGACCCTTTGTCAGATTCCTTTAGAATTTGGAATGGTAGAAAATATGGTAATCCTTTGGTCAGAGATAGATTCCATTTATTGTATATAGTGAAAACTTTGAAAGTCTTCTTCTCAGATACCACTTGATGGAATGAAATATCACAGATAATTACCTTTTTTGATTTTTAACATATTCCTGTTAAAAGATTTGATCAGAATAAGAACATTGCATGGATGGGGCTAAATTTCATATGGTCTATGGTGAAAACGTTTAAAGATCCTCTTCCTAGAACCTCTTCCTAGAGATTATTGGATGAATTTCAGTTAACTTTAACAGGAATTGCCCTTTGGTGACTCTTTATTGGATTCCTTCAAAAATTGTTGTTACAAAGAAAATGAATTTGACCCATTCCCACTCAATGACACTTTTAGATACCCACAAGAGAAAAAGCTTTGGAAAACATTGTGGAAAATGAAAACATTGCTAGTTACAAGTAATTTCATCATAATCCTCAATGTTTTCTACCCCAAAAGTATAAAGAGTCAAAATTTTCATAAGCTTTAAATTTGCCATCAGCAACTCCTTTCAATTTGAACCATTCTAAAATTTTGCCATCTGGTAAAAGGTGAATGGGTTGGGTTAATGTCCATATATGGCATATAGTGAAAACTTTGAAATAATCATCTCTTATTCAACTAAATTTCACAGAATTGATCTTTTGATGACCCGTGATGTCAGTTTTTTTAAGAATTCATTGGCTTAATATAAATTTACAAAATTTCAATAGAGAGCACATAGTTAATATTATGCAATGAAAACTATTGGAACTGCACTACTGATTATATTTGTTGAATGAAAGAAAATTGCCTCCCATCAAGTGAATTGAAAAAGGAGGAATAGTGTGAGAAAGGGTTAAGTACATTGTACATTTGTATATCAGGATGATGGAGCAAATCAGACGCTCAAGCGCCTATAGTTTCACTGTTATTAAACTTAACTTGTGACTAGTAATTTACTTGAGGGAAGTATTTTAACTTTCATTGTAAGTTGTTAATGCTTATACATGTATATACCAAAATTTACTTTAGATTGTTATATGAATTTGCATTTGTCCTCTCCACAAATAACCATTGCATGGTGGGCTTTCAACTTTCATTGATAAACATTTTTAATATAGAGAGATGACAAGAGCAGATCACATCTTGCTATTGTAAAATGAAAGATTAAGAAATAGCTCCAATAAGCAGTAGTGTTTTATAATTGATGGAAATTAAATCAATGAAGATTAAGGTACTTCCCATCAAAGGCATGTTTCAAAGACCATTGCCACTTACAAGGGCAAAATGTTATAATTTGACAACACATAGTATCTTCTCAATTCCTTTCTTGATTGTTCTTTTATTGTTTTACAGCCTGTTTGGAAAAGAAGTTGATAAAAATAACTGTGTCAGCCCTATTAGCTCAGTTTGTAGAGCAGTTGACTTCAAGCCTCAAGATAACTTGTTCGAGCCCTCGGCTGACCATATCAACTAGCAAAATCAATTGACTTTCGGATAAGATGTGTGACAAGTGTGACGATGCTATTTGTCAAGCATGTTAAAGAACCACGCAGAGTTCTCAGCAGTTTCGTCCTGTACCCTTGCACTATCCCTCGTAACAACTAACCATCTTCTTGGGGCGTCGCTCATATGGGCATGTGCTACTGTAGCGACCATAAATCAACGGAAACACACACACACAAAGCCATTTGTTTGACAAAACAATCCTTCTGTTGCACTGCTGATGTGCTTAGTTAAGCTGTAAGTTGAGGATGTGAGATGAGAAGACACTCTATTTTACTCAGAAGTAGAGCTGCTTATAGATATGTTAGCATTATCTGCTAAATAGACAAATTTCCTGCACTTTTAAAGGCAGAAATCAAGTGGGCTCTCAATACATGGAAAAGGAACATCTACAGATGGAAATTCAAACAAACTTAAAAAATGTTTCCTGAAAGAAGGCATCAACTTATATAGAAGTTAGACTCAGTGAAAATGACAGTGATGAAATGTACTTTATAAAAGATTAAAGGTTGCTCCATTTGTTGAAAGCAACACATTTTTGGTAAATAGGACCTATTTCAAAATCAACTATTTTCTCCTTTCATCAACATTTTCCTTTTTTGATAATGAAATATCAGTGATTGTATAAAAAAGGGTTAAAATTTGAATGAGTTGTCTTTTTCAGTCAACAATAATCTTGATTTAAAATTGGCATTTTGAATGGTCTGAGTCATTTTGTATTTACCCATTCCAACACAACCCCACTTTTTTATACCCCTCAAGAAAAAGGATTTAGAAACATAGTGGAAAATGAAGAAATTGCTTGCTACAAGCAATGTCTTCATTATCCACAATGTTGTCTAACCTTAAAACAAAAGGCTGTAGAATCCTATCAACTGTAAATTGTCATCTACAACATTTTGGGATTTGGACCAGTCTGAAACCCCGCCATTTTATGCCCCTCAAGAATAAGGATTTAGAAACATTATGGAAAATGAAGAAATTGCTTGCTACAAGCAATTTTTTCATTATCCACGATGTTGTCTAACCTTAAATACAAAGGCTTTAGAATCCTATCAACTGTACATTGTCATCTAGAACTTTTTGGGATTTGGACCAGTCTGAAATTTTGTTGGGTGGGAAAGGGTTAACTTGGTAATATAAAAGGCATTTAAAACTTGGAATATTATATTGTTTTGAGTATCTCTTAAGACTGTATCCATTGCCCTTTTGGTACTAAACATAAAATGTTCCATGTTGCAAATCAGATAGTCTCTAATGTATTCTTGTAGGAATCACTCTATATTCTATATAAGTGACCCTGCTACATTTATATGTTCCATTAATCACAAGACAGCAAAGGGTCAGACATGAGTTTAACCCTTCTTTTTTTTCAAAAATTAGACTGGTCCAATTTGGAAGAAGTTGTAAATGGCAATCAAAAGTTAGTGCAATTTTAAAAGGAACCAACCTGAAGGGTAGAAAACATTGTGGGAAATGAAGAAATTGTTTGTTGAAATCATGATGTTTTTTTCAAGTATAAGATCACAGGCACATAAAATCCTAGGATTGTACAGAAAGAGTTAAGGTCAATCTGGAATGTGTGAAAAGCATCCTTTCAGACTCATCTTTGTAAACTGCATTCTGATCAGGGTTGAACACTCTTCCCAAAGCATTTTCTATGTGTGGAATGCTTATTATGACTACAATACTTTCTTTACTTCATGTCTTCTGGTCTGTATAAGATTCATCTTTAGCTCTACTGGCCAAAGCCCAGCAAGCTATTCTCATAGCATTGTGTCCATTTTGCACATGTCTATTAGTGATTAACTTTTCTTAAAAAATATTTTCTCTAGGAACTGCTGGTCAGATCTAAACCAAATTTCACAGGATTGTTCTATAGATGATCTTCTTTCAGATCATTTCAAACAATCATCTTCCAAAATAACTTGGGTTGCCATGGCAACCAAAGTAGATATCCTTTTAATATCATTTTAGTCAAACTGTCTATTTGATTTCATAATTCCTTTGCAAAAATGTTCCTTGCACCAAGACAAAGCTAATTACGGTACATAGCATTATTTGGATTTGTCAAAAAATAAAAACACCCTGGTTTGATAGGTGGGGCTTTTTTGTCATTGTATAGCATAAATATGTAGTTGATATGTTGCATTTGATAAATGGTCAAAGGGAGATAATGCATGGATTTTATTATTTAGGAAAATAGTCTAATTAGTAAAATGTCTCCTCTGTATGCTACATCTTGGTAGGAAATAAAGATTATTTGACTTGCAGAGTTAGTTGAGGATAAAAAAGCTCAAATAAAAAAATGTTTAAGATGTTGATTTAAGTTGATGAGACTTTGAAAACTTCCTTTTGAAAATTGTTGTATTATATTTGATTAATGATGAAAGAGAGACAGCTCACTATTTGATAAAACTGTTGTACAAATAAATGGATAAAGTCCCTTTTACCTTAGATTTAAGTTGGATATAACACTACTGCTCATATCAAATGTACAGCTGGTTGATTACAAGAAGTAAAGAAAAATTTGTCCATGTAAGAAAATGGGGAGAGCTCATTCAACCCATCAATAAATAACGGAATTGTATGAATACAATCTTGAAATTGAAAGATGTTTCAGAAAATTATGAAATTTGAGTCGGGGCTATTTGTGCCATGACAAAAGGTAGCCAATTGTAGTTCACAGATCTTAGATTGTCTCTTTGAGCATGACATATCATTTATTTTTGTTTATTAGCATAATGGGTTTCATTCTTTGAATAATAAACGACCCATACCTTGTTCACACAATCACAAATAATTTGTTGCTAATGGTATTTCAGTTTCTAGTTAACCTTTAAGTTTTTTACATCCATCTTTTTTATACATGTACCAGTTTATTGTTTGAGATGTTTAATTTTTATGAAATATTGAATTACTTCTTCAAAGAAAATAATCTTTACTCTAGCCAATACTACACTGGGTGAAAAACAACAACAACGTATTATTTCCTATAGCTTTATGATTAACTGGAGACTTTTGTTTTTTCTTCTTAATACTTTCATTGACAACTCGAAATATGTGCAAACCTCTCTGAACTTAAACCATTGTCCAGTTCAAATCTGACAGTTTACACCGTGTGATGATATAGATGGCATCAAATTCTTTGAATTAAAAAATCCAAAAAAAAAAAAAAAATATGTTATTTGGATATGCATTAATGAAATTGTTAACTTATAAAGTCTACATCTGTATCAAGAATTCAAAACAAGTTTCTTTCCGCCGCGCTAAATCCTTTGCTCCACCATGGAGCAACTTTATACTTGTATTGACCTTAGATATACAGACCTATTACATGGACATGACAAACCGACTATAATACTGATACGTAATTCTGCCAACTCATTTGGAAATTGATCCATGTAAAGAAGAGTTATAGAGCGTATACGAATATTGTACCAATAACTTGACCTAGTAATGAGATCGAATGTCGAATCCATTAAAAATTACCCACGATAACAATAACCCAAAATACACGCTGTTGTTATATTCATTTAATTACATACTTTTTGAGACAATACATTGAGAAAATTTGCTAAAAATAATTAAGAATAACAATAAAAAAACAAACCGAAAAACAAACTTTAATACCCCAAACAAAAACACAACAACAACACAAAAAAGTAGTCCATTTTATTCCTTTACTAGAGACAGACTTTTAGACTGGTACACAGAGTTGCAGACGACAATTTAAAATTTATGAAGTTTTTCATGTTTTCAACTTTCTGTAAATAAAACACTGTTAAATAAAGAAATTGCTCGTTGCAATTAATTTCTTTATTTTACACAATGTTTTTCCAATTGGTTTTCTTGAGGGGCGTCAAAAGCGTCAATGTGTGAGATTTGGTTAAAGGTACACGACGAATATTTTTGGTACATGGATTTTTTTCTGTCGAGTTGTATCAAATAAGTAGAATCTTATTCAGATCATCTTTTAGAAGGTGTTGCTACAAAGAATGGCGAAACGCCACAAAAAATATTACAAGAAATGAACAATTAGTTAAAATGTGTGAAGCATTTTAAGGGGTGAATCCTACTAATAATACGTCGGATATATAAGGAATATCATCATACGATAGAAATGCAACATCTTATATTTTGCTTTGGGCTATGGAGGAGAATTTTGATTTTTCACGAGTTTGTTTGTTTGAATGGGGTTTTACGCCGCTTTCAACGATCTTTCAGTTATATCGCGGCGGCTGGAGCACCTAGCAATGGAATCCTGGTATTTCTCACACCTGTACTACCATCACATCCTTTCCTAGCCTCCAGCTAGGTCTACGATTATCGACGCATGAGTGAGAGACAAATAGTCGGAAAGGATGAGTGCCGCCGTCGGGGATCGAACCCGGGACCTCTAGATTGACAGTCCGACGCGCTACCAACTACGCTATGACGGCGGCCCAATTTTTTTTTTTTTCACGAGACCGAAGGTTGATGGGAATATCAAATTTTGCTCACATCAAAATTTCCTCCGAAGCGAGAAGCAAATACGAGATGTTGTATCGTAATCATAACGTAATATTCCATTTATTATATAATTTCTTTACTGAATAAATTCTATGAAATAATAATAAAAAAAATGTATTTCTACAAATATTTTCTACGGAGCCCTGTAAGTGACATTCTGTACACATTTTTTAATTCGTTTTAACGAAATATTAATTTGTTATGACGAAATACTAATTCGTTAAATCGAATTACTAATTCGTTAAATCAAAATACTAATTCGTTTTAACGTAATACTAATTCGTTAAAACGAAATACTAATTCGTTTTAACGAAATACTAATTCGTTAAAACGAAATACTAATTCGTTTTAACGAAATACTAATTCGTTTTAACGAAATACTTATTCGTAAAAACGAAATACTAATTCGTTAAATCGAAATACTAATTCGTTAAAACGAAATACGAGTACTAGTTGGTTTTAACAAATTTGCGATTTTAGGTTTCTCACCCCTTTACTTGTGACTTGGGCAGCTGGGTCGGTTTCGAGCTGGCCCGGTGAATATTGCATCCTATACTGTATAATAATTGTTCAAGGTTATTATAATCATCATTTTTATTTCTATTATTTATTTATTTATTAATATTTTCAAAATCGCACGAACATGTATAATGCAATGCTATGCTCCCACTGCCGATCCGATCTACTTGATCAACTCGATCGCCTGATTTCCCTGACCAAACCCGACCGAGCTCGACTAAAGGGCATATACATGACTCCTTCTCGATCTTTACTCGATCTAGCCCAGCCCTTACACGTGTATAATCACGACCCTTTCGCGATCGCAACCCGACCTCCATTCCGATGTCTACTCGAACATCCCGACCTTAACTCGATCACTACTCGATCCCTTCCCGACCATCTCGATCTCTATACGATCGCTATCCCATCTTTCCCCGACCACCATCCTTCCCAATTCTGCTCGAGCATCCCGACCTACTCGATCGTACACGAGTATTTTTGACATGGCAAATATATTCGGGTAGGAAGCCGGAGCGATGCCGACCACACTCGATCGCTCCGACCTCCCCCGTCACACATGCTGACCAAGCTCGATCAGTACTCGATCGCTTGATCGGGTTTGGTCGAGTTGATCGGATCGGCAGTGGGAACATAGCATTAGATATTAGATATGTTTTTCTTCCATTACAATTGTTTACAAATGAAATCTCTTTCAAATACCAATTATATCTGTTTTAATTGATACAATATTTATTTGGCAATTTATCAGAAACAACAAATACATATACCCCCTTCGAGCATGTAGCACAACTATTCAAGTCTTAAACTATGTGCAAGAAGCATAATGTATTTGGTGTAGGTGTGTATTCCCTATTTTTAATGATTACTGATCCACTGCAATGTCAAGAGTATACAATATATGCCAATACACATTTACCTTTGAATGATTAATTGATAGACGTGCTAATTGGTCAATATGCAATGTATTTTTCTGGATTAACGTAATTCAGCAATAAATACATCAGATCGATATGGGTGAGAGCCAATCAGTAAATAACACCAGGAAGAGTGACGGATTTCCGTCACTCTTCTTGATGCTAATTGCGCGGCGTACCAACGCAGCGCTGCTTGTGGTTAGATTGGGACGAGGTCAGGTATGACAGTGTTTGTATTTTTCTATGATATAAGCATTTTACAAAAACACAAATCAATTTTGTATCTAAACAAAATATGATTTTGTTTTGACATTTTTTATTTTATAAATCGATGCAAATTAGTTAGGTAACAATTAAAACTATATTTTGACTGTGTTTTTAAGATGAACTCGGAAGTATTTAGTTGTTGAAAGGACAGTCAGATTCGAATTGATATTTTCTATTTAGAACTTATATTGGTAAATTTACGATTTCAGTTTTTTTTTAATCAGAAGTTTTTATTCCTAAGTATTACAAAAATATGATTTACTGTATGGGATATTGATTATTTTATCGGATTTGAGCTATATCTGTGTACCGTAAGAAACCCTTAAATAGACCATTCGGAAATCTCTCGACCGCTTTCGGGAATTACCGATCGTTCCGATTGCTTAATCGACAACTTTCGTACCGTAACCATTTCGTACTATCACTTGTTTGGTTATTTCGTACCATGAAAAACTTGCCGGGAACGTGTGTGACATAGGAAATGAATCAGGTAAGATTGATGAACTGTAATTTGTATTTTAGCCCCAAATGTCTGAAAGCCTGCGAGCTATTGTAGTGGCTTTGTGTCTTTTACTTTAGAACTCTCCTACGCAAAAAGGGTATACAGTCATTTCGTACCATAACCATTTTGTACCATAATTTCTAAAGTTATTTCGTACCATACGATGGTTATTTCGTACCATGAGATGGTCATTTTGTACCAAAGAATAAGTCATATCGTACCATTTTGTACCAAAATTAACCAACTATGAATTTGATAGTTAGATGATTAGAATTTGCGACGTGTTAGGTAAAATCATTTAAGATCTAATTGTGGAAGGGTTAATGATTGTTGATTACTTAATTATGATTAGATTGTTTATTGCCTTTAACTGGACTGTCCCGCTTTTTTCACACCCCAAAAGAATAATATTTGTGAAAACATTGTGGAAAATGAAGCAATGGTGTTGGGTCAAAAAGGCCCAGTGCCAGAAAGGCCCGGTCCAAAAAGGCTCAGTCCAAAAAGGCCCACTTCTAAAACTGACCAAAAGGCCCGGTCCAAAAAGGCCCAGACCAGAAAGGCCCACATTGTATTTCTTTTGTATAATTTTAAAGTGACTTAAAATTGATCAGTGTAAAATAAAACACTTTTCAGTCCCAATTAAAGAATTACACTTTTATGTTTATTACCTGCATTTTAACGTGTTGGCATAAAGAACCAATTATAATAAGTATATCGTTAGAGTATGGTTGCTTCTGAAATGCAGTTTCTTCTTTTTCCAAATGGTTTTCTGTCATCATAGAAATGTTTCTGGAAACCAAGGTGTTGTTAGAAATCGCAAATTCTTTTCTATGCTATACAGTATATATCATTTTTGTCGAATGATGGATCATTTGAGCAAGTCCATAAAATAATATGCTCATGAGTGGTAGGATGAGATGATAAGATAAAAATACTGCTTAATATATATATATTTCTTCGAACAGTTGAGTTAAATACATGTATAATCAGACTGACTTGCTATTCTCTTACATGTATATGTGGGCCTTTTTTGGACTGGGCCTTTCTGGTGAGTTTTGAAAGTGGGCCTTTTTTGACTGGGCCTTTTTGACCTGGGCCTTTTTGACACTGGGCCTTTTTGTACACTTGGCCTTTTTGTCACTGGGCCTTTTTGACCCTAATTCGAAGCAATTGCTAGCCATTTCTTCTACATCACAATGTATTCATTTCTTTAATGATCGACACGTGAATAAAAAGCAAATACATAATAAAAATATTTTCTTATTTCATTAATGTTGAATGCGTTATTTTATCATTCAAATGATATAAGATTTTTTTTCTAAATATGGCACGAACTATTCGAGGTATGGTACGAAATGACTACAATATGGTACGAAATGGTCACAGCATGGTACAAAACAACCAATACCATGGTACGAAATGACTGGTACGAAATGGTTATGGTACAAAACGTCCGTAATTCGCAAAAAGTGTTGTACAGATTCCATTAAAATTTCACCGGTACGATCCCTTTATGAAGAATTTTGATCGGAAAAACATTTTTGTATGACTTTAATCGGTGGCTCCTATGCCATATTTTCATTTATTTATTTATTTATTTTATTTTGTGTGTGTGTGTGTGTGAAAACTTTGAATTAATTATCCTCAGAAGCCAGTCACGAGTGGATAGGTTTCAACCAAAGTTTACAGGAATTATCCTTGGGAGCCCCTTTATCAGATTCGTTGAAAGCACTTTGAACAAATGAAAACAAAAAATGGTTTTAATGGGTGAAGCTATTTTTATATATGGCTAAAACTGTGAAAATCTTCTCAAAACTATTAGACGGATTCCAACCAAATTTCACAGGAAGGAGCCCTGAGTGACCCTTTGTCAGATTCCTTTAGAATTTGGAATGGTAGAAAATATGGTAATCCTTTGGTCAGAGATAGATTCCATTTAATGTATATAGTGGAAACTTAGAAAGTCTTCTTCTCAGATACCACTTGAAGGAAAGAAATATCACAGATATTAGCCTTTTTTTTATTTTTAACATATTCCTGTTAAAAGATTTGATCAGAATAAGAACATGGCATGGATGGGGCTAAATTTCATATATGGTCTATAGTGAAAACGTTTTAAGATCCTCTTCCTAGACATCATTGGATGAATTTCAGTTAACTTTAACAGGAATTGCCCTTTGGTGACTCTTTATTGGATTCCTTCAAAAATTTGTTGTTACAAAGAACATGAATTTGACACATTCCCACTCAATGACACTTTTAGATACCCACAAGAGAAAAGGCTTTGGAAAACATTGTGGAAAATGAAAACTTTGCTAGTTACAAGCAATTTCATCATTATCCTCAATGTTTTCTACCCCAGAAGTATAAAGAGTCCAAATTTTCATAAGCTTTAAATTTGTCATCAGCAACTCCTTTCAATTTGAACCAGTCTAAAATTTTGCCATCTGGTAAAAGGTGAATGGGTTGGGTTAATGTCCATATATGGCATATAGTGCAACTTTGAAAATAATCATCTCATATCAAACTAAATTTCACAGAATTGATCTTTTGATGACTCGTGATGTCAGTTCTTTTTTAAGAATTCATTGGCTTAATATAAATTTACCAAATTTCAATAGAGAGCACATAGTTAATGTTATGCAATTAAAACTATAGGAACTGTAGCACTGATGATATTTGTTGAATGAAAGAAAGTTGCCTCCCATCAAGTGAATTGAAAAAGGTGTTTTTTTTTCCTCAAAATGCCTCCTTTGTAAATGAATACCAAGTTACCTGTATCTTAACCCATTCCTAAACAACAAAATTCTAGACTGGGAGCTGCATATGACAATTTCTAGTTTTGAACGGTTTAATCTTTTTGGATATAAAACATTGTGGATAATGAAGATATTGCTTGATACAAGCAGTTTCTTCTTTTTCCACTATGTTTTCAAAGCCCTTTTCTTGAAGGGCTTATAAGGGAGGAATAGTGTGAGAAAGGGTTAAGTACATTGTACATTTGTATATCAGGATGATGGAGCAAATCAAACGCTCAAGCCCCTATAGTTTCACTGTTATTGAACTTAACTTGTGACTAGTAATTTACTTGAGGGAAGTATTTAACTTTCATTGCAAGTTGTTAAAGCTTATACATGTATATACCAAATTTACTTTAAATTGTTATCTGAATTTGTATTTGTCCTCTCCACAAATAACCATTGCATGGTGGGCTTTCCACTTTCATTGATAAACATTTTCTAATATAGAAAGATGACAAGAGCAGATCACATCTTGCTTTTGTTAAATGAAAGATTAAGATTTTAGCTCCAATAAGCAGTAGTGTTTTATAATTAATGGAAATTTAATCAATGAAGATTAAGGTACTTCCCATCAAAGGCATGTTTCAAAGACCATTGTCACTTAAAATGTCATAATTTGACAACGCATAGTATCTTCTCAATTCCTTTCTTGATTGTTCTTTTAATGTTTTACAGCCTGTTCTGAAAAGAAGTTGATAAAAATAACTGTGTCAGCCCTATTAGCTCAGTTGGTAGAGCAGTTGACTTCAAACCTCAAGATAACTTGTTCGAGCCCTAGGCTGACCATATCAACCAACACAAACAACTGACTTTCGGATAAGATGTGTGACAAGTGTGACGATGCTATTCGTCAAGCATGTTAAAGAACCACGCAGAGTTCTCAGCAGTTTTGTCCTGTACCCTTGCACTATCCCCCGTAACAACTAACCATCTTCTGGGGGAGTCGCTCATATGGTCATGTGCTGCTGTAGCGACCATTAATCAACGGAAATACACACACACAAAGCCATTTGTTTGACAAAACAATCCTTCTGTTGCACTGCTGATGTACTTAGTTAAGCTGTAAGTTGAGGATATGAGATGAGAAGACACTCTCTTTTACTCAGAAGTAAGGAAGCTGCTTATAGATATGTTAGCATTATCTGCTAAATACCCGGTAGACAAATTTCCTGCACTTAAGGCAGAAATCAAGTGGGCTCTCAATACACGACAAAGGAACATTTCCAGATGGAAATTCAAACAAACTTAAAAACTGTTTCCTGAAAGAAGGCATCAACTTATATAGAAGTTAGACTCAGTGAAAATGACAGTGATGAAAATGTACTTTATAAAAGATTAAAGGTTGCTCCATTTGTTGAAAGCAATACATTTTTGGTAAATAGGACCTATTTCAAAATCAACTATTTTCTCCTTTCATCAACATTTTCCTTTTTTGATAATGAAATATCAGTGATTGTATAAAAAAGGGTTAAAATTTGAATGAGTTGTCTTTTTCAGTCAACAATAATCTTGATTTAAAATTGGCATTTTGAATGGTCTGAGTCATTTTGTATTTACCCATTCCAACACAACCTCACTTTTTTATGCCCCTCAAGAAAAAGGATTTAGAAACATTGTGGTGCAAGCAACGTCTTCATTATCCACAATGTTGTATAACCTTAAAACAAAAGGCTGTAGAATCCTATCAACTGTAAATTGTCATCTACAACTTTTTTGGATTTGGACCAGTCTGAAACCCCGCCTTTTTATGCCCCTAAAGGTTTTAGAAACATTGTGGAAAATGAAGAAATTGCTTGTTGTCTAACCTTAAAACCAAAGGCTTTAGAATCCTATCAACTGTACATTGTCATCTAGAACTTTTTTGGATTTGGACCAGTCAGAAATTTTGTTGGGTGGGAAAGGGTTAACTTGGTAATTTAAAAATTAGATATAATATTGTGTTAAGTATCTCTTTAGACTGTATCCACTGCCCTTTTGGTACTAAACATAAAATGTTCCATGTTGCAAATCAGATAGTCTTTAATGTATTCTTGTAGGAATCACTCCATATTCTAGATTTTTTATATGTCCTATTAATCACAAGACAGCAAAGGGTCAGACATGAGTTTAACCCTTCTTTTTTTCAAAAATTAGACTGGTCCAATTTGGAAGAAGTTGTAAATGGCAATCAAAAGTTAGTGCAATTTTAAAAGGAACCAGCCTGAAGGGTAGAAAACGTTGTGGGAAATGAAGAAATTGTTTCTTGAAATCATGATGTTTTTTCAAGTATAAGATCACAGGCACATAAAATCCTAGGATTGTACAGAAAGAGTTAAGGTCAATATGGAATGTGTGAAAAGCATCCTTTCTGACTCATCTTTGTAAATTGTGCATTCTGATCAGGGTTGAACACTCTTCTCGAAGCGTTTTCTATGTGTGGAATGCTTATTATGACTACAATACTTTCTTTACTTCATGTCTTCTGGTCTGTATAAGATTCATCTTTAGCTCTACTGGCCAAAGCCCAGCAAGCTATTCTCATAGCATTGTGTCCATTGTGCATATGTCTATAAGTGATTAACTTTTCTTAAAAAATATTTTCCCTAGAAACTGCTGGTCAGATCTAAACCAAATTTCACAGGATTGTTCTATAGATGATCTTCTTTCAGATCATTTCAAACAATTATCTTCCAAAATAACTTGGGTTGCCATGGCAACAAGGGTAGATATCCTTTAAAAATCATTTTAGTCAAACTGTCTATTTGATTTCATAATTCCTTTGCAAAAATGTTCCTTGCACCAAGACAAAGCTAATTACATAGCATTATTTGGATATGTCAAAAAAAAAAAAAAAAAAAAAACCACACTGCTTTTGTAGGTTGGGCGTTTTTGTCATTGTATAGCATAAATATGTAGCCGATATATTGCATTTGATAACTGGTCATTGCATTTGATAACTGGTCAAAGGGAGATAATGCATGGATTTAATTATTTAGGAAAATAGTCCAATTAGTAAAATATCTCCTCTGTATGCTACATCTTGGTAGGAAATAAAGATTGTTTGACTTGCAGAGTTAGTTGATGATAAAAAAGTCAAAATGAAAAAATGTTGAAGATGTTGATTTAAGTTGATGAGACTTTGAAAACTTCCTTTTGAAAATTGATTGATTATATTTGATTAATGATGTAAGAGAGACAGCTTACTATTTGATAAAAGTGTTATACAAATGGATAAAGTCCCTTTTACCTTAGATTTAAGTTGGATATAACACTACTGCTCATATCAAATGTACAGCAGGTTGATTACAAGAAGTAAAGAAAAATTTGTCCATAGAAGAAAATGCGGAGAGCTCATTCAACCCATCAATAAATAACGGAATTGTATGAATACAATCTTGAAATTGAAAGATGTTTCAGAAAATTATGAAATTTGAGTCGGAGTTATTTGTGCCAAGACAAAAGGTAGCCAATTGTAGTTCACACAGATCTTAGATTGTCTCTTTGAGCATGACATATCATTTATTTTTGTTTATTAGCATAATGGGTTTCATTCTTTGAATGATAAACGACCCATACCTCGTTCATACAATCACAAATAATTTGTTGCCAATGGTATTTCAGTTTCTAGTTAACCTTTTAGTTTTTTACATCCATCTTTTTTATACATGTACCATGTACTATTGTTTGAGATGTTTAATTTTTATGAAATATTAAATTACTTCTTCAAAGAAATAATCTTTACTCTTGCCGATACTACACTGGATGAAAAACAACAACAATAACGTATTATTTCCTATAGCTTTATGATTAACTGGAGACTTTTGTTTTTCTTCAGATCTCTTAACACCCTTTCATTGACAACTCGAAATATGTGCATACCTCTCTGAACTTAAACCATTGTCCCGTTCAAATCTGACAGTTTACACCGTGTGATGATATAGATGTCATCAAATTCTTTGAATTAAAAAATCTAAAAAAATTATGTTATTTGGATATGCATTAATGAAATTGTTTACTTATTAAGTCTACATCTGTATCAAGAATTCAAAACAAGTTTATTTCCGCCGCGCTAAATCCTTTGCTCCACCATGGAGCAACTTTATACTTGTTAATATTTGTCCTCAAATATTTAATTAGCCTGTCGGGAACGATCAGCTACGGTAAAAATATAACGATGTGATGAGAATCCGTCACAATGAATGGTGACAGTAAGCTATCAGAAATTTTGACTGGTAACCGCAGAAAACGCAAGGGTTTTCTACTGTGTTATTATAAGCATATATGTGCATTTATGTTTTGGGTTTTGGCAGTCAGGGGCTGTTACGACGCGGTAGGCTCAAACTGTTCACGTGTGACCTATACTGTTTCTCTTACCCCTTAACTTTGTTATAACTTATTTCGTAATAACGAAATAGTAAATCGTTAAAACGAATTGTTAAATCGTTTTAACGAAATACTATTTCGTTTAATTAAATACTAATTCGTTAAAACGAAATACTAATTCGTTAAAACGAAATAATAATTCGTTAAAACGAAATAGTATGTTTCGAAAGACTCGGTTGTTACCCTTCGCCACGTGAAGACAGAATAGGTTACACTCCTGTCCGTTTTTGCCTCATTAAATAATGAGCAAAAAGGGCCCATTTTCACAATCTGTAGCTCTTACCAAAAGTTTCGATCGGACTTAAATCTTAGTCCGTCTTAAAGAGCAGTCTTTGGCCTTGAATTACAGGCCAGGATAATGGTATCATTAGGGATTTTTTATTCGCAAATCTTCATTCTGCACATCAACCCATGAAATTCTTTAGGCTCGGAAGTGAAAATCTTGTAGGTACCACCTTCAAATGTCAGTTTCTACAAAGAAATAGTTCCCTGATAAATGCTTTGAATCACATGCATGACATGCAGCAGTGATCAAGCAACTTGCTGTTGATTAAACGTTAAAACAGCATGACATAAGGAGGAGAAAAAATTTTCTTAATGGACCACTTTAGTGTACAACCACCCGGAAATAATTTCGGAGTGGAGTTGATGCAATAAAGGCGGTATGTCCGAGACTGCATAACAAATATTAATATTTAGTTTTAATGATTTGATATTTCGTTTTAACGATTTAATAATTCGTTAAAACGATTTAGTATTTCGATTAAACGATCTAATATTTCGTTAAAACGATTTAGTATTTCGTTTTATCGAAATACTATTTCGTTTTAACGATATAATATTTCGTTAAAACGAATTATTATATCGTAATAACGAATTAATAATTCGTTTTATCGAAATACTATTTTGTTTTAACGAATTAATATTTCGTTTTAACGATTTAAAATTTCGTAATAACGAATTAATATTTCGTTAAAACGAAATAAAAATATGTACAAAATGTCACCTACGGGGCTCCGTAATTTTCCTTCTCTTTTACCAATCTGATTACGTTTATTCGCATTATGACGTCATATAAGCATGAAAATGACGTCATCTTAGACTACCTAATATGGAACCGTATTCGAAACTATCAGATACGGATTTTTTCCTGACGTGTTCGATTTTGCCTGTGTGGAATGTTTGTATTTACCAGAAATGTTTAACCCATTCCAACACAAGCCCTCCTTTTTACGCCCCTCGACGAAAAAGCTTCGGAAAACATTGTGGAAAATGAAGAAATTGCTTGGATCAAGCAATTTCTTCATTATCCAAAATGTTTTCTACTGAAAGATGAAAAAAAAAAAAAAAAAAAAAAAAAATCCATCAACTTGAAATTGTCGTCTGCAGCTCCTTTCAATTTGGACCGGTCTAAAATTCCACTGTGTTGGAATGGGTTAAGGTATGTAATATTACCAACAGTATGTCGACGGCTCAAAACATAGCTTGAACAATCTGGGGCCTTGATCTTTTAGCTATTCTTAAGCAAATTTTCTGTCTGCGATATAACCCATTCACACACGGTGGAGTGTTGGACGCCCCTCAACAACAACAACAACAAAAACAAAAAAAAAAAAAACCAACTGAGAAAACATTGCGTGTAATGAATAAATTTGCTTGACGCAAGCAATTTCTTCATTTTGCACGATGTTTTCTACCCCAAAAATTGAAAAATCTAAGAATTTGATCAAGCTTAAATTGTCGTCTGCAACTTCTTTCAATTTTGACCAGCCTAAATTTTTTCTGTATGGAAATCTGTTGAATACTAGGCTTTAGAAGATAAAATCTCAATAAATGGAGGCAATTTCAATGATAAATTGTCACATAAGTAACTCATAGAATTTTTCCAAAAATGTTACGAAATTGCTGATAACATAAAGACATGGTTTATTGGACTGAAACTTGCATAACACGCGATTTTGCATCTTTTTTTATTTTAGGGGAAAGTGCATCAAAATTGATGATTTATCGTTTCTTTTAACGTGAATTTCTACCGTCTTTGAGAGACCAATAGAATATTAACCCTTGTCATGCTGTATAAATTACCTTACTGAAATGCTGTCAAATCAAAGGGCTGAAAGCACTAATAGAACTTGTTGTTAAAAAATCAATATTTCTTTTAGAAATCAACTCCATAAACAACTCTGGCAGGAAAAACACAAGCAGGAGGTGTAGACTAAGATCAGCCTGCACATAGGTGCAGTCTGATCTTAGTCCATACTTCCTGCCAAAAACCGGAATATTCCGGGCTCGGCATGACAAGGGTTAACCCATTACCTGAAAATCTCGCATTTTTTCGCATCGAAGAAATGAAGCTATATAATAAGCAATTTCTTATTTTCTCACAATATTTTCTTTCTAAGTCATATGCCGCTTAAACCATCTTTGTTTTGTCGTCTGCAACCACTTTCAATTTAGACCAGTATGAAATATTGCATTGGATAATCTACGTAAATTCTACCATAAGTTACTTTTCAAAAGGTATCGGCGTATTAAAACATTTTCTGAAATTGTTTTTTTCTGTTTTTGTAATTTACCTTCTACAACATGAACTTTTTTTACATTGACCCGAATTCAAAGATTTTTCAGGTGACACTTTAAAGTTAAGGGAATTTAAAAAAAAAAACATTTGCCGAGTGGGGTAGAAAAAAATATAAACAATGAAGAAATTGCTTATAACAAGCAATTTCAATAGTTTTTTAAGGGTTTAGCTTGATTTTTTCCCTCGGTTACCTCGATACAGATTTCATCGTGGTCCTAAGTCATTCCAGATGTTACCATACGCACTCGAGAGAGGGGTAATTGAATCTAACCACTGCTACCCACTGTTACAGCTGACTGGGCTGAGGCTCTGTCTTTAAAGTGTCCTGAACCTGCCTCTAGTGGGACTCGAACCCACAACCATCAAAATACGAGACGATCGCACTAACCACTCGGCCACTGAGTAAGACAATGAGTCAAGGAATGAATGTCCGTTTCCTAGCCTCTGTCCATCGGTAACAGTTATATATCTCCATGGTTAGGTGCTCCAGCCGCCGCGATATGACTATAATACTATTAAAAGTAGCGGTAACCTTATTCAAACAGACAAACAAACAAATCTTTTTCCTCATATTTGTTTTGTTTTTGGTACACATTTGCATGGAAGATACATATATCATTTTATCCAAAAAGCTGAAATAACATACCCATTTGTCATGATTTTTTTATATTAAAAACTTTTTATTTGTAGCCTTTTGTATAATAGACCATATCTGGATGAAGAATTACAGAGACGAACTACTCGTAATTTACATTTATGATATTTACTCGGGAAAAGAAACTACCGAGATTCACGTGCCGGCTATGTATACTACGGATGTGCAAGTTATTGTGAGTAATAAAAGGTCCAATTTGTCTATACAGGTATAGACAATATTGACCTTTGGTCGCTCACCACAACTTGTACATCTATACCATTATACCATTATATATCTAGGTATACAACGCTGTACTGCTTAAATTATCTCCTTTGTCGACACTCCCGTAGCTACTAGACAAACTTCACTGTCCGGTTTATGGTTTATTATGAGGCATGGGCTTAGAAGCTTGAGTTTTCGTACCGGTTAATACTTTTATAACCTCTATATTACTTAATCATCTATATGTAAAGGAAGAAAAAAGAAATCAAATTCTCATAAAAGTACATTTACCTGCCCCCTAGACGACCCCGAAAAGCAAACTTGAAATGCACTGAGAAGTGAGGTAAATAATTAACGATTTCTGTGTCACGGACAAAACTTTGTTTGTTTAACCCATTCCCATACAGTGACGCCTTTTGACAGGCCTCATTACAAACAATTAATTTCTTGATTTTACACTATGTTTTCTACCCAGAAAGTTTAAAAAAAACTATAATTTAGTAAAGTTTGAATTGTCGTCTGCAATTCCTTTCAATTTAGACCAGTCTAAAAGCCTTCTGGTAATAGGTTGACTACTTTGAGAATAACGACAAAGAGCAGGTTAGTATTAAAGGTAACTTACCTAAGATTTTCATTAAAAAGAAAATAGATAAAAATGATATTATCGCCTTTTTAGCTGTCATTTCCTCCCTTTATCAAGAAAAGCACCCATTTCCTAAACTACAAACTAGAAATGACGACCGAAGGCACATTTTAACCCTTGCCATGCTGAACCCGGAATATTCCGGTTTTGGCAGGAGGTGTAGACCAAGATCAGCCTGCACATAAGTGAAGTCTGATCATGGTCTAGACCTCCTGCTTATATTTTTCCTACCAGATTTGTTTTATGAAGTTGATCTTTAAAAGAAATATTGATTTTTGAAAAACAGGTTCTATCAGTGCTTTCAGCTCTTTGATTTCATAGCAATTCAGCAAGGTAATTTATACAGTTTGACAATGGTTAAAACCAAAATATTCTCGTAATGTGCCCAAATGAAGGATCGCTGGCCACGCCCACTGAATCACGTCAGGAAGCTCGGCTTAGTAATTTAACCCCGTGATTTTGCAAAATTTATGGTCGGTAACATATGTGATCAAAAATTATAAAGGGTTGGTTTGCAATTAAACGTCGTTACTACAACTTGAATAAGCAGGAGTTGCGACGCTTAAGTCGCCAAACCATTAGAAAAAGCTTCACATTAATGCCGGCCAATGTTGGAGTTCAAAGTTTATTTCCGGTCTAAATTAACGATTTCATTGATCGATTGAGTCTTTAATTTTAATTCGCGATCCTTCGGTTTGTTACAGCATTCTATGTCTTTCACGGGCACCAATTTGTATAATTCTGGAATGAGGAAATCCGCTAAATAAAATAGGAAGACACGCCTTATTGAAATTAATGTTACTTTAAAGGGAGGCATCGATGTTGTTGTTTTTCCATGTCACAGATTTTAATTCCTCATATATTATTTGAACACAATATTATGAAAGGCAGATTTGCGAAAATTAGAGGTCGTTTATCAAAATGAACTAGGGCGAGACAGTTGCAGGTGAATATTGGGACATTATCTCCGTTGGAATCACGCATCGATTTTTGATTTGCTCAAAACCAACTTCATCGTGACGTCATGGAGAGTTATGTTCGCTAGCCAGTTTCCAATTCTGTAAAGATCAGTCAAGAACTATCGCAAGAGTTAATATAAATGTCGACAATTACCACGGTTTTGCGCCTAGCACTTAATGTGACATAATTCAGGACGTTAGTTGTCTCCTTTATCACTATGTTATCTTCTGTTGAGGTCAACGGTGTCGACGATGGATAACTGTGATTTCTATTTCCGTTCAACTTTTCCTAGATAACAACAAAAAGCCACTTTAAGTTTGTAAGATTACCGCAAATACAATAAATGACTGATATTTAACTATCAAACATTCGTTTGAGAGTAATTTTAAGCAGTTTGGATTTTTTTCTACTTTGGTGTCAGAAACTTCGATACCTCCCTTTAACGCCATTTGAAAATGACAGTGACAATTCTGATCAAACTGAATTAAATTCTTATCTTATAGTTTGTGCCAGACATCTTCATTCTACAATAATTCAGTATTTATTGTATTAAACGACCACATGGGACGACCAAAAAGTGGCCACTTATGAGAATGGTATTTCAAACCCCGCTTTTTTTTTGTCTATATAGCAAAGCGTCAGCTTTGATAGCTTAAGTTAACAGACAAAATTTTGAGGTGATCTGAAAGTTCAACGAGTGCAAACTGCCACTGGCGGCTTAACCACTAATCAGTTGAATGCATACACCATAAAAGGTAGTTCTAGTGTATTTTAAGAATATTACTAACTCTATTCAAATTATAGTGCACTCTTTCAACATTTCCACTAAATTCCGCTTTTTTAAGCTTCTTAAGAAAATTGATTTGGAAAACATTGTGGACATTGAAGAAATCGCTCGTAACAAGCAATTTCTTCAATATTCACAATGTTTTCTTCCAAATTCCACTATCTTGAAATTGTAGTCTGCAACTTCTTTCATTTTTAAACTGTGTAAGTTTTTGTCATGTTGTAATAGGTTAGCTCCTGGGTTACTTTAACCTCGTTTATTTATCATAATAACCTTTGACAAAGAGGATCACTTAAGAAAACCATGCTTTGCTAGCTAACAGTACTTTCTGTACTTTGATTTAAAATGTATGAAGTATTGATTCGATTGGTTGTATAAATTGCTACACAATTCTCGTCAAATCCAATGTTGTTGGGATTAAGTAAAATCGTCTCATTTAGAGATTCTAATGAGTTCCTGCACTGCAAAATTAGATGTGGGTATGATATGTTTAAAGCAAAAATGACCACGTTTTTGATTTTGATTTTGAAAAGGGGTATTCGCTTGTGGAAGCTAAATGGAGGTGGTCCCTCAAATAAGATAGACTGTACTACCTTATTTTACCATTTCCATTCAGTGACGCTTTTAGACGCCACAACAAAAAAGCTTTGGAAAACATTGTGGAAAATGGAGAAATTGCTTGTTACACATGATTTCTTCATTATGCACAATGTTTCCTACCTTAAAGGTGAAAAAAAAAAAAAAGCTTTAAGTTGTTTTCTGCAGCTCCTTCCATTTCTGGGGCAGTCTTAAAATGAGGAAGTCCCGAATGTGCCTTTGCCCACGTGACTCACGGGTCACGTGCGAGCTTAATATTACCCTCATCCAACCGAAAATGTACTCGTTTTAGAATATTCGTCAATTTGTCAAATGTCGTAACTACCGCTTGAACAATTGATTGGTTCAATGAATCGACTTTATCGCCACTTTTAACTGTATTTCAGTCATATCGTGGCAACTGGAGCACCCAAACGTGATTCCTAGTATTTCTAACACCAGTACTACCACTTAATCCCTTCCTAACCTCAAGCTTCTCATTCCACCTATAGGTTTACGATTATCCAATCATTAGTGGGCGACATATGTCGAAAAGGATATTCGCCGCGACTTGGGATCGAACCTTGGACTCCGAGATAATGTGTCCTACGCCTTCTTAAGCAAACGTTCACTTACGACATTTTGGTTTTCCATTGACAATATCATATTTTAATTTCCAGATTGTCCGAACCTTATCACTACATTTTTATTCTTATTCAAGCTGTTGTTACGACGTATATATCACCAACCAACCATTTTTCTAGTTTGTTACAAATGACTGGCTATTAATCAAGCAAAATTACGCTTTTTGATATCGAAGTGGAACTTCCTGTCGGAGTCAGTGTGCTAAGCTAGCGATCCGACATATAGAACAAATTGCGTAATTTAAATCAATTATCAACCATCATTTAAATTTGCAGAGTCATACAGGTTATGCTCCATGATGCGAAAAAAATACTTTCTTCTATTTCTTCAGTCCACGAGTTTATTGTTACAGATAAGATCTTACAGAAGAGTTATTGTAACATAAAGCGATGGTTTATTGGTTTATCTTACAGGATCTAGGTCAAGTTCAAGGTCGTAAAAGTCTGCTCTTCTTTGGTCGAGCCATTATAATAAACATTTTTTTTTTCATATTTTTCTTAATTCGAAGAACACTATGTTTTTTTTAGTCAGGTATTCGAATGATTTTTCGAAACTAACAAATAGTCACCGTCAATTGACCGACCAATCAAATGATTCCTTCAGTAAGGAAAATGCGAATTTGAAAATGTCGGAAACAATATTTGCAGCGACCGTTGGGACATGATACAAAGGGAAACTCGTTAGTTGGCGACCTCAACGCCGTAAGTAAAACTTGAATAAGCTGTAGTTACGACGTTTAAGTCGCAAACCAACAAAAATGCTTCGCTTCCGGTCAATATGTACAATATGATAGGTCGGTCTATATTAGTTTGACAGTCTTGGTCCGTCAATGTAACAAAACCCTAACTCTATCAAAAAGCCAAATAAGCTAGTCTTTTGGACGTATTAGAAAACCCGTAAAACGATTTTTGTCCGCTTTTCTCCTTCACATTTGTAAACAACCACATTGTAGTTACAACAAAGCTGTAGTTACGACATTTTAGTCTCATTTTAATGCTATATTTGGTAGAAAAAATTAAAATCAGCACAGAAAGAAATATGTGCAAATGGTAAGGTATCAAGTCTATTTCTAAACTCAATTTATGTCTTGTCAAAAGTATAACCGCATTTATTTTTTTTTTTTCGTCCTGAAAACAATACAAACAGTAAAATAAACAAAAACAAACAACAAACAAACAAAACAAAAACAAAACAAACATACAAATGAACAAAGAATCAAATAAACATACAAATAATCATTAATAGTAAAATAGTAAAACAAAGAATCAAATAAATATAAAAATAATCAATAATAGTCAAATAGAAAATAGATGATAAAAATAATAATTAAAAAAAACGATGCATGAATTTAGAAATAAACTAATATATAGACAAATAAAACACTGTGTGCCAAAAATATTCCCAGTCATTCAATATTTTCCTTCCTTAGTTCACTAAAGCCGGCCTGTAATTTAGAATCCAACGAGAGTACAACCCGAGTACCATGTTTTCAAGTCGTGAAAACTAAATGTTACAGTGTAACAATCAAGTAAAATTAAAGTACCGAAAGTACTGTAAAGTATGGTTTTGTTAAGTAATCTTCTTTGTCAAGCATATCATTATAAATAAAAGTAACCCTTGAGTTAACCCATTACAACACGACAAAATCTTAGAAAGAAGTTGTAGACGACAATTTCAAGTTGGTTGAATTTAGAAAATTTTCCCTTGTTGGGTTGACAGCATTGTGGACAATGAAGAAATAGCTTCATTTTCAACAATGTTTTCCACACAGAAAGTTAAACAAATCTAAAATTTCATTAACATTAATTTTTCGTCTTCAGCTCATTTTAATTCGGACAAGTCTAAAATTTAGTTGTCTTGGACTGCGTTAAATGAATAATTATTGGAAAGGAAATGAAACGGTCTATAAAAATCTAGAATTTCAGATCCAATAAATTCATTTATTTCGGACAGTTATAGAAAAAAACAACAAACAAACAAAAAAAAAAAAAAAAAAAAAAAAAAAAAAAAAACCGGGTACTAATGAAGATTCCCGACTCTGATTTTGACAGGGGTAGTAATAAATTGATAAATAAGGTAATTAGGTTTTCTATACGATCATATCTGAAATATTAACCCCGGTTCACCTCTGCGTGATCCTATATCTTTTTCAAATATTTGTAAAGTGTTAATTTCCTTTACGGCGCTTTTCGCTTGTAGAGCTGATTAGGCCCCCTTTTGCTTGACAAGTTACAAGTATTTAATGAATTAAGGAAAAGAAGAGATTCAACATAGGTAACTGGGGGGTAGTGTAAGACAACAATAATTTAGAATTAAAATTCTAACGTAAAAAAAAGTTGTTTGTCAAGCATCATACCCGTAATTTTCAGGTTTTTTTTTTCAGAAATGTGACCTTGTTAAGTAACCTTGAGCTTCATGGATGAGTTCGACCTTCCAATCAAGTGATGTCTATCAATACAAGGAACCTTAATCCCAAATATGTGCCGTGTATCTTGAATGGTGTTTAAAAAGGAGCAAAATGTTAAGATTTTGCACTCATTTTATGAAATTAGTGACTTTGATAAGTGACCTTGACCTTGATGGATAAACCAGATCTTACTATCAACTGAAGCCTATCAATGCAAGGAACCAAAATACGAGTCATGTATCTTCGACAGTGTTTTAACAGCAGCAAAATGTTAAGTTTTTGCGTCAAGTTTACTGCTCGCAGACAAACGGACATCTGTGACACAATCCCCCAATCTTATCAATGCGGGACAATAAAAATATCTGACAAAAGTGGACAATGTTCATCTCTAGAAAACCTGCAAAAGGTGTGCAGTCTAACCAGGGTAACTACTTTTCACACTTCTCAAGAGTGCCCTCTTTTGTAACGGGCCACATGCGGCCATTCTTGCTAAATGGATCACCTCTATTAAGCGACCTGTTTTATTAGGTGACCATAATCATAGTTCTCCTAACTAAATCCTATGTTCTTTGAACTCATTGAGACGATTCTAATGAGTTCAAACTGCATTGGATTGGGTAAGAATTATTCGGTAATTCATGTTTGAAAACAATTCGATCCCTCATGATAATGTGACAAAAATATACTAAGCGACCATTCTCTTCAGCGACCCTTTTTGGCGGTACCTTGAGTGATCGTTTAATTTAATTTTACTGTATATAATTTTCAAATAGCATCGTTTCGCAACGAGTGTCATACATGTCAATGTCTTAAAATTACATATCATTGTTTGACGACCAAAATGTCGTAACTACAGCTTGAATAAAACCGTATTTACGACATTTTGGTTGCGAAAGTATAGTAAAAAAAGGTCAAGTTTAACATTATTTTCCGCAGCGAATATATACACCTTACCCATACAAAAGCCCCAAGGTCGACCGACACTCGGCGAAGTTGAGGGTATAATAGAAACCGTGCATCATTTCGTTTTAAACCACCAACCGGGTCTGTTCTCCAAATTATTTATTTTAATTCTATTTTAACAAAAATGGGAGGTTTCACACTCTACAAACTTGGACGAATTCGAAATAAGTGGATTACAGACGGGTTGTCGGAGGTCCTTAGCACATTTATATTGGCAGTAAGTTTATGTAAACTAAATTTATTTGATCGGAAAACATGTCTAAATTAATGAAAAAATAACTTTTTTCATTTTTTTTTCAAGTTTTAGAAAAAACTATTTTTCTAACTGCCATGGCATAAATATTAATAAAATAAAAGAACCAATATCTTTAAAACTGAAAAAAAGGCTGTATACATCAACCCATTGCGAGATATCAAACTTTTAGATAAGTTGGAGTTATTTTCAAATTTCTGTATTTTGGGATGAAAAGAAAGGCGGATAATGAAGAAATTGCTTGTTAGAAGCATAATTTTCATTCACCACAATGCCTTCCTTAGCTTTTTTTTATTTTTCTTTAGGGGCGTAGCAATATTCAGACAATTGGTCGATCGCTTATCCCACCCATATACTCAATAGGCCATGTACATCGACTCCGACAGGAAGTCCCACTTCGATTTTAAACGGCGTAATTTCGCTGAATTTATGGCCAGTAGCATGTTACAAAAAGTAGAATAGTTTATTCCTAAGCTTTTCAACGTCGTTATTTTGAAAGGTTCATAGCCAGTAGCATTTAACAAAAAGTAAAAGGGCTGTTTGGCGACCTTAATGTCCTAACTACAGGTTGAATAAGCTGTACTTAAGACGTTTAAGTCGTCAAAGCAACAAAAATGTATTAAAAAATGGCAGCCTATGGTGAAGTTTAAAGCTCGATTCCGGGTTAAACGAACATTTCCTTGATTGACAGGCGCGATTGGTAAATTAAATATAAATAGCTATTTTAGAAATTAAGCAGTTGGGATTTGCCCTTTGAAATAGATTTTCAAAAAATGTCGCCAGGCGACGAAAATATCATAAATACAGCGTTACTCACGACGATTAATGCATTAGTACCTTGCATATTTTAGCACTTATTGGTTTATATTTCATAATAATCATTTCTTACCACTTTATTTGTTTCTAAAAATGGAGGTCTTCTCTCTTTATTTCATTATTGAGTATTGTTGTAAGTCAACGATACCATATAGGTCAAAGAAAGCAGCAGACCCAAACTTATCCTCATATCGTCGTCGCGCGAGAAAAATGTTGTAACTACGGCTTTAATAATAGTTACGACATTTTGTTCACGCACCGACGGTATATTCTAAATATTAGTTTGGGCAAATGTGCTGTGCTTCATTTAGGCTCCCGCTCCAAATGTCAAGGTTACAGCAAGAGGTGAAGGATCAATTTTTGACCAATCTACATTTCTTTTAACGTTACAATTTCCATAATACTTTGAATACTCTTACATTGTGATGAGAGGCAGAGACTGGGTTTGATTGTGTTTGTTTGAAAATTGAAATAAAACAATCCTGTGTGGTAGAAAACATTGTGGGAAAAGGAGAAATTGCTTGTTGAGAGCAGTTTCTTCTTTTCCACAATGATTTCACAAATGAAATGACAGCAACGTAAAATCCCAGGTTTGTCCAGGAAAAGGTTAATAAAAATCCAGACCAGTCCTATTTGAGAGAAATTGCACACGACACATTTAGATGGTGAAATTTTAAAAATCCTTATCTTTATGAGTTAAAAAATCCATTATGAGTTGTGAAGAAATTGCTTATAATAACAACTTCTTCATTACGCACAATGTTTTCTAATTTCTTTTTATTGAGGGGCGTAAAATCACGGAAATATGTGGAAACGGGTTAAGCAATTCCAACAAAATGACGCTTTCTGACGCCCCCCCCCCCCCAAGAAAACCATTTTGGTAAACAATGTACAAAATGAAGAAGTTGCAATGAGCCATTTCTTCTTTTACACATTATTTTCTAACCAGAGAGTTGAAAAGGTTAATAAATAAAATAAATGATAGAAATAGATAAATAAAAAATTCATAAATAAAAAATAGATAAATAAAACTACACAAAGTTTAGTCTAAATATTTGCCGTCTTTGAATGGGTTAACCCATTACCAAACGGCTAAATCTTGGACTGGTCCAAATTGAAAGAAGTTGCATACCAAAATTTAAAATTTATGAAATTTTGGATTTTTTCAACTTTCTGGGTAGAAAACATTGTGGAAAATAAAGAAATTGCTTGTCACAAGCAATTTCTTTATTTCCTACAATTTTTTTCGAAGCTTTCATATTGAGGGGGGGGGGGGGTTTGTTTAAAAGCGTCATTGTGTAGGAATTGGTTAAGGAAGTTATGACTGTGGTAATGATTTTAAATGTACACATAAAAACATGTAAACGAAAACCTAAAGGCTACCGATTTAGATATTCCTCTTTGTGAGGAGGGCGCCCAGTTAGACGAATAATAGGGACGACCGAAATGTCGTAACTACAGCTTTATTCAAAATATAGTTACATTGGTTTTGTTGCCCAGCTATTATACTTCTTTTTAGCGACCCAACTTTCTGTATTTGCTTGACCGGAGTCGGAAAATATTTTCGAAATGTCACGAGACATAAGGTCAAATGGGATATCGAATTCTTTTAGATTTTGTTTGTTTGAATGGGGTTTTACGCCGCTTTCAACAATCTTTCAGTTATATCGCGGCGGCTGGAGCACCTAACAATGGAATCCTGGTATTTCTCACACCAGTACTACAATTACATCCTTTCCTAGCCTCCAGCTGCTTATCTCACATGGGTCTACGATTATAGACCCATTGGTGAGAGACAAATAGTCGGAAAGAATGAGTGCCGCCGTCGGGGATCGAATTCTTTTAGAAATAAATCTAGATTTTTTTTGCTTTAATTAATAGATTGAAACTAAAAACCCAATGACAATAAAATCAATCGTGTAATATTATGAATGTATTATTATTGACGGCAAATGAGCATTTTTACCGTTCGTTTAACCCTTTCCTGTTTTTTTGAAATTTTAGACTGGTCCAAATTCAAAGGTTTTGCAGACGAAACTTCAAAGTTGAATTTATTTTATAAATAATCATTCAGTAGGGTTGAAAATATTGTGGAAAAAGAAGAAATTGCTTGTTACAAGCATTTTTTTCTTTTTCCACAATGTTTTCCCAAGTATAAAAACATAGAGACGTAAAAACCAGTGATTGTACGGGAAAGGGTTAAGAAACTACCTTATACACAAGCATACAACATAGTTGCATACTCAATTTTTCAAAGGTGTATGAATTTTTTTTTCATCTGTCGGAAAATAAGATTCTATGTGTCTTGAACGACACATGTAAAATCAGATCTTCCTTTTTTACTCGGAGGTGTGTGTGTGTGTGTGTGTGTGTGTGTGTGTGTGAGTGTGTGTGTAAAAGACGATATAATTTATATTACATATTGCATTTAATCATTAATCCTTTCGTGTTTTCCAAAGTTTTAAACCTGTCCATAATTAAGATTTTTCAAAGAACGATTCAAAATAAGATTCTATTTAGAAAATAACCATTTGGTAGGACAGAAAATATTGTGGAAAAAGAAGAAATTGCTTGTTACAAGCAATTTCTTCTTTTTCAACAATATTTTCTCATTTATAAAATTACAGAGACGTAAAAACCAGGGATTGAACAGATTGGGGTTAAAGAAATTATCAAAACCGACTGAGGAAAATAAAATCAAGAAATAGATAAACAGATCAACCCATAGGTAGTTTAAGTTTAAGACCGGTCCAAATTCATAGAAGTTGCCGACGGCAATCCTTTGTTTGTTAATCTTTAAAAGTCTATATCTTTTTTTGGTAAAAAACATTGTGGATAATGAAGAAATTGCTTGTAATAAGCAATGTCTTTTTATTAGTTGTTTTCCAAAGTTTTATTTTCTTTGGGAGAAAAAACGTCGTTCTGTGGAAATGGGTTTGGAATGATACATAAATTGAAGAAACGAGTAATTAAATGAACAAATACACAAAACAGAAAATACTTAAACGAATAAATAAACGAAACAAATTAATAAAACGAATGATGAAAGTGATTATAAAATGACATTTAAGTTTCCATAGTATTTGAAAATGTAGGAAATATTCAATAAAATGATGACATACATAACAGGAATAGAATCTAAACTGATTACCCAAAAAGAATAGTAAAAACGCATTACATATGCGTAGCTTTTGGAATAACTATTTTGACAAAATTTATTTGATTTGCTATTTTGAAAAGAAGTATGTATGTACGTATGTACGTGTGTCAAGATTCAAGTAAATGTGTTTTGTAGCATAAAACAATATTTGAAAGGGTTTTACTCCAGATTTCCGTTTAACCCCATTCTCACAAAATGACGTTTTTTGACGCCCCCCCCCCCCCAAAAAAAAAGAAAAAAATAATTGTGGAAAATGAAGAAATTGCTTGTTACAAGCAATTTCTTCGTTTTCGACAATCATTTATTTATGCCCATAATACAGTTCATAAACATTATTTTTCGTCTGTATCTCCTTTCATTTTGGGCTAGTCTAAATTGTCTAGTCTTAATTGCCGTTAAGAACCGTTTTGTTTAAGAAAATGAGGATTATAACAGAGTCACTATCGATTTTAAATGCTCTTTTCAATTTTGTGAACTATTAAGACATATTGGAATAGACTGAACGTCATTGTAAACTAAACCAGCGATTGACCAATCTAATTATTCATTTAGACTTGAAGTGCTCATTGAACTCAGACATTAGCCGACATCTATGGTAAGCGTTTTTTGGTTTGGTGACTAAACGTCGTACTTACGGCCTGTTCAAGCTGTAGTTACGACGTTTTGGTCGCTAACCAACAACTTGTCTTTTCACTCACGTCCCGGGCCACATATTTCACTGTCGGAGGTGAGTGGGCGTGGCTAGCGACTCGTCAACTGAAACTAAGAACCTTTTCCTTTTTTGCAATTTTTTAGACCAGTCTAAATTCAAAGGTATTGCGGACGTAAATTTGAAATTGATTTTATTAAAAGAATAACCATTAGGAAGAGTAGAAAACGTTGTAGAAAAAGAAGAAATTGCTTGTTACAAGCAATTTCTTCTTTTTCTACAACGTTTTCTCAAAAAATAAAATCACAAGGTCGTAAAAACCATAGATTGAACAGGAAAGGTTTAATATAAACCTTATTGATATCGACCCCCATGTTTTACAGCATGTCTAATTTGGATTCTTTGACACATTACCAGACCGTAAAATTTTAGACTGGTCCAACTTGAAATGAGTAGCACATGACAATTTAAAATTAATGAAATTTTAGATTTTTTCAACTTTTATGGTAGAAAACATTGTGGAAAAAGAAGAAATTGCTTGTAACAAGCAATTTCTTCATTTTACACTATGTTTTCCCCATTGTTTTTTTCTTGAAAGGCGTCCAAAAGCATCATTGTATTGGAATGGGTTAATAGTTAAGAAAGTTTTTTTTTCTTTAATTCGAATGAGTGACATTATTCTTGTATGAAGAAAATTCTTTATAATGAATAAGTATATCGATGAATAAATGAATAATTAAATACATAAAAGGAAATTTAAAAACTGAAAACAACAACAACAACAACAACAACAAAAAAAAAAAAAAAAAAAAAACACCAACCAACCCCTTTTGTTTCAAAATCTAGAGCAAACACTTGTTAGGAGCAACCTACTAATTAAAACTAAATCAGACTGTATGAATACAAGATACGGACGTAAACGTTAGTGAGATTAAGTCTTTGTTTAAGGTTAATACCTAAATGCAAGCAAAAAATGTCCTCTTAACCCATTCCAACACAGTGGAATTTTAGACCTGTCCAAATTGAAAGAAGCTGCAGACGACAATTTCAAGTTGATAGAATTTTGAATGTTTTCGTCATTTTGGGTAGAAAACATTGTGGATAATGAAGAAATTGCTTGATACAAGCAATTTCTTCATTTTCCACAATGTTTTCAAAAACTTTTTTCTTGAGGGGCGTAAAAAGGAGGGATTGAGTTGTAATGGGTTAATTTCTTATAATGAAAGCCACCAAGCAAAACAAAGCAAATATTTTACAAATTTTGAGCAAAATTGTATTTATCTACTTTGTGCGTAAGCATACAAAACGGGCGTGTGCTTAAAATTGTGTTCATGTAGTTATGAAAATCAGCCAATCGTACCTTTGCACTTTGATTGACGAAACTAAAATTAAATATTCCAAATTTACTGTCAAATAAGAGTTTATCACTTCATACTTGTAAATTTAATACCAATATAGGTTAATGATCTATCAAGCTAAAAAAAGGGTACTTTGAAAGATCAAAAGCTTAAGGGAAACCATCAAAACTTGAGTCTCCTAACTTTACTGTTAGATAGAATGCGCCTTAGTGCATGCCTTATATTTCGCAAATAGGAAAAGTTTGACCCTTGTCGACCTGCATAGCATCTACCATCCTCGCGGGTGAATGGATATCGATGTTAGCCTTTAAAAGGAAGTTTGCCACACTTAGCATTTGACCTCAAACCTCAAGGTCACGAGTTCGAGCCATGACAATTAACATACTAATTGTCTTTCGGATGATACGTTGATGAACAGAACAGAACAGAACATAAGTTTATTACAGACGTTGAGCATATCAGCTCATAGTCCAAAAAATAACATGTTATAAAACATACAATGGAAAAAAACAGTCGCATAAATAAACAATATTAATTATACCATGTTAATAATGAGAGTATCATAATGTAGCGTAAACTAAATAAGTCATAGAACACCGTTTCTGGTCCCACAAAAACATTGCAAACAGAGCTTATCTCTAGCTGTTTTTACAACCCTTTGTCGTCCACACACAAAAACAAAAAACAAAAAACTGTGCCTTTGATAAATGTGAATATATTTATTCAGACTCGATCGAGTAAAAGTTTCTTCTCATCTGTGAGGCATTTTTATAGAATGATGACAGTTTTATAAGTTACTTTTTATTATCAGTATTAAGTAATGTGATAAATTTATACATATTAGGCTGTTTATGGTAAAAAGTAGGGAAATACTTAGATCTTAAATCCTTATAATAGGGACAAATCAAAGTGACATGAAACTCGTCTTCAATATCTCTTTAGGTACATAATTCGCATATTCGATCATTTCTATTGATATTTTTGTGGCGACCTGTTTCGACATTTAAATCGTGTGAGGATAATCTAATCTTTGCTAATATATTACGTTGTTTTCTATAATATAATCTGACATTTCATAACTCAATTTAAGGTTAAGAAACAAAACTAGGGAGGAAGAAGCATCTATGGATGAGTGCCATTTACTTATGTATATATCTTTGACTCTTTTTTCAAAGATTGGATCAAATTTTTCAATATGTACCGAAAGAGGGTAAAACCAAACTTCACTGAAGCCTGAAGTCTCTAATAGTTTTTTAACTCTTATACTCCAGTTTTTAACTTCGGGGTCTTTTTCAATGTCTAAACGCTGGCTTTGTAATATTGATGTTAAAATACAATTGTTCTTCTTTTTACTGTTGATGATGGTGCTATCAATCGAGCACAATAAAGAACCGGGCGGAGCTCTCAGCAGTTTGTACTTCTGTTTAACCTATTCCCACTCAATCCCCCCTTTTTACGCATCCAAAGAATAAAGCCATGGAAAACATTGTGGAAAATGAAAAATTGCTTGTATAAAGCAATTTCTTCATTATCCACAATGTTTTCTATCCAAAAAGATGAAAAAAATTCAGATTTCATCAACTTGAAATTGTCGTCTGCAGCTTCTTTCAATTTGGACCAGTCTAAAATTTTGCTGTGTGGGAATGGGTTAATCGCCATTCACCAATGTACTGAGCTTAGTAAATAATCCGCCAATACGTCATACACCGCAACATTCGGCAATCCTCGGATCCTCGATCAATCGGATTTAGGTACGGAATCGGCCGAGTTGAGACGAATGAAATTTCAACTGATTTAAATTTATAAACTGGCGCATGAATATGAAAAGCTTTATGTTAGCAAAAACAATCATCAAACCGATTTTATAACATAGGTAGTTCGGTGTTATTAACTTTTAATGCGCTTATTTATGCATCTTGAATCGAATTCATTATGCCCTAAACGGTTTATTTTCGCGAATCAAGAGAAAAAATGATATTCAATCCATGTCTTTGGTTGACAAGAATCTTGTCTTGTATCGTGAGAGTAACGAACGACAACTCTGCGTGTTCGCAGATTACGCAGGATTGACAGCCTTGAAACTTTTCGTATTTAGACGATTTTATCAACAAACATTGGTTATATAATCTTTCCATATAGCTTTATTTCAAAGACCAAATTCAGAATCATGAACAATCTGCTGAATCCGATTTGTTTTTGCGAAATTGCTTTTATCAATTCCCATTAAGTCCTGCTTTTTACGCTATAAGCTTTGGAAATCATTATCGACGCTGAAGAAATTGTTAAAAGCAATTTCTTCAGTATCAGCAATGCTTTCTATACCAGGAAAAAAACAAACATCGAAAAATAAATTCATAATGAAAAATTTCATCAAATTAAAATCTCTTCTGAAACTTATTTCAATTCGGATAAGTCTAAATTTTGTCGTCTGATAATGGGTTATGGAATTCTCGGGTCATATACGATTACAATTGTTATGACAAATGTAGCGAAACCGAATATTGAGTAATAAAACTTTAAAAATGACATAGCTTTTAAAAGTATAAAAATCATCCGCTGAAACTAATTGTTCTTCTAACCCCAGCTGGTGGATTTTAGGTCAAGGTTTAGCCCATTTACAGACGGCAACTTTTTAGACTTGTCCATATTGAAAGGAGTTGCAGATGACATTTAAAAATGTATGAAATCTTAGATTTTTTCAACTTTCTTGGAAGAAAAAGTTGTGAAAAATGAAGAAATTGCTTTGTATCAAGAAATTTCTTCATTACCCAAATTGTTACCTATCCAAATAGACCATAAAAAAAGGAGAAGAAAAAAGAGTAAAATAAAATTCCACCAACTTCAAATTGTCGTCTGCAACTCCTTTCAAACTGGACAAGTCTAAAAGCTTGTTGTGTGGGAATTGGTTAAATTTCATACGATGAATCTTAATTTCTAAATCTTTATATCTCTTATTATTAAAAACAAGCATCATCCAAATATTCGAATTCTATGCGGTTAATAGCTTCTGGTTTAAAAAAATCGATTATTGTCTTAAAAATTCTACCCCACTTCAATTGGTCTTTTCAGTACTTTGATTGTTCCTAATTTCTTATTATTGATACGCAAATGTACATGACAAAGTGCGTTTCGTATTGAAAACATTGGGTGAGCTTAATAAACAGAACGTATGTACACTTCACGAAAACTCCAACATTTGCCGCCATTTTTTTTGAAACATTTTGTTGGTTTGGCGACTTAAACATCGTAACTACTCCTTATTCAAGCTGCAGTTACGACGTTCAGGTCGCCAACCAACCATTTACTATTTTGTTACACACTACTGGCCATACAATTTGCAAAATAACGTAGTTTAACCCTTTCACGTTCAAATACGGGATTTTACGTTCCTGTAATTTCATACTTGAGAAAACATTGTGGTAAAAGAAGAAATTGCTTGTAACAAGCAATTTCTTCTTTTTCCACAATGTTTTCAACCCTATTGAATGGTTGTTATTCAAATTAAATCAAATTCACCTTTGATATTTCTAGATAGGTTTCAGATTTTGAAATTATACAAAATGGCACAAAAGCGTTATCCTTTGATTTGTGTATCAAAATGGTTTAATGACACCTTCTACCTACTCTGCAAAAAAAACTTAAATCCATGCACTCCCTATGTTTTACCAGTAAAGGCTGGGTACCTAAATGTTTTGCCAAAGAAAAATGTACTTGAACAGCGCGGATTTGATCCCATGACCTTCGATTTCTCTTCGTTTTCTAGTGCACAGCCCTTAACCCTGACCTACGCAGGACTCTTGTTAATTTTTGATCGTGATTATGGTCTAAAATTGAAACAGTCAAATGAAAAGGGCATAATAATAATAATAAAGACGTTTATCAGTTTATTCTATTTCAGTCGGTCACAATTCTAAGTTATCTTAATTATTTCTCTAATTCACCAGATATTTGTGTACGGCTCAGGCGCCCAAGCAGTCCTAACGAATGGAGCAGCGAGCTTCACGAAAACTCCAACATTTGCCGCCATTTTTTTGAAACATTTTTTTGGTTTTTGCGACTTAAACGTCGTAACTACTGCTTATCAAGCTGCAGTTACGACGTTTAGGTCGCCAAGCAACCATTGTAACAAGCAATTTCTTCTTTTTTCACAATGTTTGCTACCCTATTGAATGGTTGTTATTCAAATTAAATCCAATTTAAAATATCGTCTGCAAAACCTTTGAATTTGGAGAGGTCTAAAATTTCCAAAAACGGGAAAGGGTTAAAATCGAAGCGGGACTTCCTGTCGGGGTCAATTGGCGGGACCAGATTTTCGTTCTACTACTTTCTGTGTGGACCCCTTTTTTGACGAGACAGCGACACTAAGACAAGTCGGTGTATATGAGTTCCTTCGTCACAATTTTTTTCCATTTAGATTTATAGATCAATTTTAAGATACCATGGAAAACAACTATTCTCTATTATGAGTCAATGTGACATTTGAATTATTCATTCAAGTATGTCAATGGTCATGGTCACAGGTCAAGGTCAAAATGTTGTCTGGTTTGCACCTTAGACATTTATAGATTGATTCAAGATTTTGAAAGTATACAAACTGGCACAAAAGTGTTACCTTTTTATTTTTTGTATGAAAAATGTTTAATGACACTTACTACTTACTCTGTAAAAATACTCAAATCCACGCGATTCCTTTGTGTTACCAGTAAAGGCTGGGTACCTGAAATGTCTTGCTAAAGAAAAAGTACTTGAACAACGCGGATTTAATCCCATGGCCTTCGATTTCTCTTCGGTTTCTAGTTCACAGCCCTTTAACCTGACCTACGTAGGACCCTTGACATCTTTTAACAGTGATAATGATCTGATATTGAAACGGTCAAATGAAAAGGGCATAATAATAATAATAATAATAATAATAATGACGTTTATCAGTTTATTTCATTTCAGTCGGTCACAATTCTAAGTTATCTTCATTATTTCTCTAATGTACCAGATATTGAAACGGTCAAATGAAAAGGGCATAATAATAATAATAATAATAATAATAATAATAATGACGTTTATCAGTTTATTTCATTTCAGTCGGTCACAATTCTAAGTTATCTTCATTATTTCTCTAATGTACCAGATATTTGTGTACGGCTCAGGCGCCCAAGCAGTCCTAACGAATGGAGCGGCGAGCTCCGTGACCGGACGAGCACTTGCAGCTGGTTGCGGTCTGGCTCTGGCAGTGTTCTGTGGCTTTAGTGCTTCAGGTAGGTTATTGAATGGATTATTTTGCTGGTGGACAATCAAACTGTTGTAGTTTTAAACTGTTTAAACGAAGGTTTTGTCACCCACTGACAGTTCTTTGTAGCTCGACTACTTGAAGAAAAGCTTTTCTTTGACTTCTCATAGAGTTATCGGCCAAGTCCGATAATTCTGTTTAGGATTTCAAAGCTAAAATTTCGTCTCCCATTTCGACTGAACTTGTGGTTAGGTTTCACCAATAAAACATAGGAATAAATATAGACGAATACTTTTACATGCTTTTAAGAAAGATTCTTAAAATTCTATCACCTTTATCGCCAATTTGTGTCGTTTGAAATTGGATGAACGGAATCAAATGTTAAGCGCTTGGACTAAGCAATATTATTCGGCTAAAATAAATTTAGTTTTTTTTTCGTATTTTTTTGTTAAACCCATTCTAACACAATCTCGCTTTTTAAACACCTCAAGAACAAGACTTTAGAAAATATTGTAGAAAAAAGAAGAAATAATTAGTTGGTCTTCAACTATATTTTTAAAATCTTTTAAGTAAAAACTATGGCATGAAACTTCTTTGAATATGGACCATTCTAAAATTTAGTCATCTGGTAATGGGTTAAATTGCAGTTCTCTTCTCCCCCATTTCATACGCTTCACCTCTGTCATTTTTTACTCTAGACTTGGTTACTTCCCCTTGATATATCTATAGACACTGGCTTACATTAGACTTGGTTACTGATTCCAAATTTATTGATAGACAGAGGGCTTACACTAGACTGGGTAACTTATTCCACATCTATTGATAGAGAGAGGTATACACTAGAGTGGGTTACTGGTTCCAGATCTATTGAAAGACAGAGATATATACTAGACTGGGTTATTGATTCCAGATCTATCGAAGAAAGAGGGCTTACACTAGACTTGGTAACTGCCCCAAGATATATCGATAGATAGAGAACTAGTACTGGACTTGATTTATGCCTCTTGATCTATTGATAGACAGTGGGCCTATACTAGCTTTTATAACTGCCCCTATATCTATAGATAGACAGCGGGTTTATACTAGATCACTATACATTTGTTTATCATTATACTAGATCAATCGAGAGTTTGAGAGCTTAAACTAGACTTGGTTACTGCCCCTAGATCTGTAAATGGACAGAGAGCTAATACTCGATTTGGTTACTGCCTCTAGATTTTAGGATAGGCAGAGAGCTGATAATGGATTTGTTAACTGTATCTCGATCTATTGACTGACAGCGTGCTTAGACTAGACTTGGTTACAGCCTCTAGATCTATCGATAGACAGGGGGCTAACACTAGACTTTGTTACTGCTTCTTGTTCTATTAATAGACAGCGGACTTAAACCAGACATGGTTACTGCATCATGACTTATTGATAGAAAGAGGGTTTAGACTAGACTTGGGTACTGCCTCTTGATCAATCAATAGACAGAGAGCTTACACTAGACAGGATTACTGGCCGTCGATCTATCGATAGACAGAGGACTTACACGAGACTTGGTTACTATCCTTTTATCTATCGATAGACAGCGGGCTAACAATTTAAATTTACGCCCAAGCTTTGTCCAACGCGCTATCTACCCCATCTCTAATCCTTTGCATTCCCTCATCTACATAACTTTTTTAAATCCTAAAATTGAATTCAAATCGCGCGAAAAGCTTCGATCCTGGCCAGACGGACCGAATTGTATGCGCTGATGTTTTTTCTCTTTTTTGCATACTATAGCGTCATTCAACCTCAGAATATATTCTTTTTGTAAATACATGTACTAGTTTGCCAATTGACCTATGAAAACCCGCTATATGGACTACAATCCGATTGTTTTTTGGCTTAGGAATAAATTATTTAAGAGATGAAGAGAACATTTGTGTTTTCATGAAGGTATGAGCCGAAAAACTTAATCACACTGTATGAATACGCGAAGCGGATTCTTGCATTGTGTATTTAGGTTTTTCGGTTCATACCTCCATGAAAACAAAAAATATTCTCTTCATTTCTTATAATTTAATAACATCGAGCGAAAAAACCAAAAGCTTTACAAATTTTGATACCTTTTTGTATTGGAATATTTTGTGCGGAAGCATACAAAATCGCTGCGTGCTCAAAATTTTGTTCACGGAGTTATGAATATTTTTTTTAACCAATCAGAACGCTCGTTTTTTGATAGACGAAACTAAAAATTAAATTATTTATTATCAGAACCTTTTAAACACAGATGGTAACGCGCTATGCCGCTTTCATTTCTTGGGTCGGGAGTTCGAATCACGATTTTTCCAACATTTTTTTTCCTGCGACTGACATGATTCTATCGTCGCTCACCAATGGCTGAATGTTAACCCTTCCCTGCTGTTTAAATTTTAGACCTGTTGCAGATAAATACTTTAAGTGGATTTAATTTGAAATATTCACCATTCAGTAGAGAGGTAAATATTGTCACAAACAATTTCTTCTTTTTCTACAACGTTTTCTCAATTATAGAATTATGGGGGGAACACGAAAAAAACAGGGATTGGGAACGGTTAAGTTCGCCTCAATTGGTCGCTCGGTTGTGGTTTTACTGGTGTGCGGAACGACAGGTAGCCATGGTTCGAAGCACCTATCGCCACGATATAGCAAGAAAAAAGAAATAAACAAAAAATAAAACTGGTGAACGTGGCATTAAACCCATGCAATCAATCACTTACATATTTATTCAAGACCAAACCATCCGACCTTGAATAAGAAATATGAAACTAAAATTTTACAAGCAGCTTTTGATATGAAAATCACGAATCAAACATGCGATGAATTTTACTTAATCGCAACTTCATTATCGAGTTTCATTCAAAATCATCGTAACTACAGCTTAATGAATACTTTTGTTAGGAAGTTTTGGAAGTAAAATGAGAAAATAGAACAAGTTGATAATTTCGTGTTGCAATTCATGCATATAGATATTTACGTGTTTTTTAAATATCAGAATAAACACGTCGACATTTAAAATCAAATCGCTGAAAGCACTGATGGACTCTCACATTTTAAAATAATCTGAGTGTGTATCTTGTGGCGTTTTTGTAGCCTTTTGTATCATATAGAAATATTCGCCCCTTTCCTACTAGATGAGCGGCTTGTAACAACCAACTAACAAATATTGTTATTCTATAACGAAATATAGATTTTTTTAAGAAATCCTAAAAGACGGAGAGTCGATGTCAAGCAATTTCTTCTCTGCCCACAATGTTTCCTCAAGTATAAACAAACTTGGGGAAAAAAACAAAACAAAAAAAAACAAAAAAACAAAACAAAACAAAAAAAACAGGGATTGATCAGAAAAGGGTTAAAGGCTAACATCAGAGAAGACTGCAAACGCTCTTTAAAAACTGCCACCGAGGACATTTTTGTTCCAATATTTTATTGGATAATGAAATATAGCTCACCTCGAACTTTGTGCTCAGGTGAGCTTAAAAGAGGCAGTTTGCCAGTACATGTGCTACGCAGGACATTTTTGTCCCAATATTTTATAAAACGGTCTATACATTTCAGGACCGAGTGTGAACCCGTCCATCGCTATAATGTTTTGTTTGGCTTGCGAGTTTCAATGGAGAAAGTATATAAACTGGTCCAACTTGCAAGAAGTTGAAGACGACAATTAAAACTGAGATAAATTTGAAAAGAAACCAACTTTCTGGTTAGAAAATATTGCATGTTTCAAGCATCGACTTCTTTTCCAACAATGTTTTCTGAAGTATAAAATAACAGGGACGTAAAGACGAGGGATTGTACAGGAAAGGGATAAAAAGGTCTATGTATTTTCAGGACCGAGTGTGAACCCGTCCATCGCTTTAATGTTTTGTTTGGTTGGCAAGTTACAATGGAGAAAGTACTTTTTGTACGTGGTCTGTGAGTTTATCGGGGCCTACATCGCCGCTGCTGTGACTTACGGGGTTTATTCAGGTTTGTATCTGAAACAATTTCTTTTGATTACACCATTTTGTGGAAGTCGGGTTTTTTATGGAAATTCGTACCAGAAGTGGAAAAATAACCCTTCCTCTAGAATCCGTTAGTCTTTTGTCAAATGTCAAATTTAAGTTAGCCTGTGATTGAAAGAAATGTCAATGTTACATATAATTTTCCTTTTTAAATGATTAAGACGTTAAGGATAGTAGGTCGAGACACCAACTGAATTCTAGAATCAGCTGGTCCCAAATTCTTCTATGATTCTCTGTAATTGAAGGCCTGTAAATTTATGTTCATCATTTTATGCAATAGAAAGTTACATGTATTCTGTATTTAACAGTGTATATTGAATGTGAGTAAAAGCAAGATATTGGTTAGAAGACAGTGTGGAAAAAGAAGAAATTACTTGTTACGAGCAATTTCTTCTTTTCCAAAATTGTTTTCCCTATAAACCTTTGATCATGGAGAAAGTTTTGTGCTTAAAGTGTTTGGATGGGTGAAAACAATCTGTCGACAAATTCACTTACTACGCGCGTTTGTCCTTAAAGAGACATGCCGCCCAAATCAATTATCATCGGCTAAGAGTTGCTTGGAATTTAATCTCGTTCCTTTGTAGAGAGATATGTAAAAGTAAGGGATTGTGCGGGAAGGGTTCACTCGTCACGTATGAAAAAAAAAAAAAAACAAAAAAAAACCAACCAAACAAACAAACAAACAAAACAAACAATCACGACAATACTCAGGCTTTATGTGTTATAGATGGCTCGTTAATAAATGCGGAATTTCATTCCCATGCATTCAACATCCTAAATTGCAATACCCGTATAGAAATGTCATGCAGTGTATTAATTTAAAAGCACCTATCATCACGTAATCAGGAAGAAAAATGAATTATTTCAACCCTTTACCCCTAAAAATACAGCATTTAACGTACTGAAGAAGAATGAATAATAAAAGGGGGTGAAAGAAAAAAAAAGAAGAAAAGACTGATATCAATCCTTATCTTCTTTTCCAAAACATTTTCTACCGTGTATATGCGCAGAATTAAGAGATATCGCTTCATTTAAGTTGACGTCTGCAATTTCTTCCAATTCGAGCAAAGTCCAATACATGTACTTTGCTGTCCCCTGATTGGTTAAACCATGCAAATTCTCCCTTCCAAAAGTCATGCAACTGACCAATCGCAAGCCCCGCCCACTGACCCCGTTGCTAAACTCACTGACTCCTACAGGCAGTGCCATTTCGATATTTAAAGACATTTTTTGCAAAATTTATGATAAGTAACGCCCAACAAAAAAGAGAAATGGTTAGTCGGCGATCTAAACGTAGTAGCTACAGCTTGAATAATAAACTTCCGGTCAGAATGATATGATTGACCGGATTTTTTTCTTCGACTGACAGCTGTAATTGGTCGATTCTACGTTATCAACTAGAAATAAATATCATTTGTAACCTAAGATTTATTGCAACTAAAAATAAGGCTGTAGTGCTTTGATACATCTTAACCCATTCTAACTCAATCCCTCCTTTTTACTTCTCCGAAGAAAAAAAGCTTTAGAAAACATTGCGGATAATGAAGAAATTGCTTGTATCAAGCAATTTCTTCATTATCAACAATGCATTCTACCAAAAAGATGACCCCCCCGAAAAAAAATTAACTTGAAATTGACGACTGCAACATCTTTCAATTTGGACCGGTCTAATATTTTGTTGTTTGGGAATGGGTTAATCTACAACCCCTCTAAAGCAGTTGACAGATCACGATTGTCAATCAAAGAATCAATTGACCAATCAAATCAATCGTTTAGATCCGAAGTGAACTTTGAACTCGACACTGATCGACATTTATGTGAAGTAGTTACTCAAGATGTAGTTACGACATTTAGATCGCCAACCAACCGTTTTACCTTTTTATTTTACATGTTATTAGCCATAAAGTTCGCAAAATTAACGCTGTTTTTAAGAATCGAAGTGGAACCTCCTGTCGGAGTTCAGTTGATCAGTGGTCGGGCCAGCGATCAGTCAAAACTTCCATAATCCAAAACTTTTCTTTTTTATTTCAAGCCTCTGTCATTCTTCCAGTTCTAGCCCTGAGAGAAACAAGTTGAAAATCAAAAGATCGGAGAAAACATAATATATCCAAAATCTATTATAAGGCCCTATATTAACCCTTCCCGTTTTCGAAATTTTAGACTGGTCCAAATTGAAAGAATTTGCAGAGAACAACGAAAATTGGGTGCAATTTTAAATGAAACTATCCTATGTAGTAGAAAATCTTGTGGTAAAAGAAGAAATTGCTTGTGACAAGCAATTTCTTCTTTTGTCACAATGATTTACAAGTATAAAATCACAGTGACGCAAAATACCAGGTTTGTACAGAAAAGGGTTAAAGAACAATTTCTTAATTTCCAGTAATTGCATATCAAATTTTGTATAAGACAATTTGAGTTTTGTAGGATCTTGAGAAAAATTAGTAAACGATAATAAGCGGGCTTAACAACTTTTTCTTCTATTCTAGACTGGATTAAAGTCAGCCTGTCTCGGTACAACATCTTTTTTCTCGCATAATCTCAAAGTTTGGAGATTCAGAACCAATGGAAAAATCGCGAGCGCATTCATGACGTCATGACGATGTCATTTAAAGTTCAAATAAGCGGTAGTTACGACGTATAAGTCGCCCACTGAACGACATTGGCCGCCATTTCAGTTAATTAACTTTAGAGTTCAAACAGAACTTCAAGTCGAAATGAATGATTTCATTAGTCGAATAATTATTTAATTGACAACCGCTATTGGTCAATTTCTTCCTCTTACACATATTCACATTGAAACAGGCATGTCATAAATGCATGGCGACCATTTGAACAACTCTTTAAAAAGTCCGAATCTGACATTTTGAAATTGAAATTTGTGTGAGTTTAAAGGAATAGGTATTTAAGTTCGACTGTTGACTGCACAAACCTTCCTTTGTCCCATTCCCACACGAAAAAAAATTCAAGACTGCATGCTCCAAATTCAAAGAAGTTGTGGACGACATTTTTAGTTGATTGAATTTTAGAAATAGTTGTCCTTTTGGGTAGAAATCCTTGTGGACAATGAAGAAATAGCTTGAAACAAGCAATTTTATCCTTTTCCACGATGTTTTCTAATTCAAAGCCTTTTAAAGGGGGGGGGGGGTATCATAAAGCGTTATTGTGTGGGAATGGCGTAATCTGCCAAGAGCGAAAAGCTTCGACCCTGTCTGTCTGCAAAAACTGAGTGATCTGACTGAGGTCGATACCATATAAAAAGACAGAAAGAAAAAAAAATAATAATAATCGTAGCCACAACCTTTACACACTTAATCAAGATTTTTTTTGCTAAGATCTTTATGAAATATAAGTTCTAGATTACCTAACTTTCGTGACATCAGCAAATTTGAGTATCAAATGTCTTGTACTATGTAAAATAGGTCTGGGTATATTTTGCTTGTGATACTGACCCACATAATGTTCGCATCTCTCGTGTTTCAAAAAAATGTAGGTCGTTCAGTCCGTCATTTGATTAACCTTGAAAAATGTTTAACACCCCGAGCTAAACGGGGACTACCCCGTAACACCGTCATATAAGGTACCTCCTCTCAAGGAGATCCCGAAAAAAGACTGTTGGAAAAAGAGAGTCCGTGAATATTATATATATATATTGAAAATACTTTCACATTAGTAATTTATTAGGGTTTTCCCTAAATTAGCGAGCATTGCTTGGCTACTTTTCAAATGAGAGGAAACAAAGTTATTTTCAGTGCGAATAATATATAACACGATGAGGCCCCCATGTGTGTGTTTTTAGTCCTATAGTAGCGTTGAGTAATTATTTTTGATGAAAATTTTCGTCATTAGAAATAATCTAATTTTTTTAGAAAGTGGCATTTTCCCCTAATTTAAACGGTGTTTATCCCAATTATTCGTCTACTACTGTACGTATATGTATTAAGCCATTCCCACATGAGAAAATTTCAGACTAATCCAAATTGAAAGAAGTTGCAAACCACACTTCGAGGTCAATGAAATTTAAAATATCTTTATCTTTTTCTTTTTGGGCAGAAAACAGTGTGGATATTACAAGCAATTTCTTTATTTTCCATTATGTTTTTCAAAGCTTTTTTCTTAAGGGGCGTAAATGAAATAAAAGGGGCGGGGGTCGTACTGAACGGATCAAGTCTCATCAAATAAATAAGTAAATAAAATAAATGAACTAACCAATATTAATAGCGCCCCGACCTCAACCTCCCGTCCCCCACTCCCCACAACCCAACTTTTCCCCCTTTTAACTTATGGGAAATATTGTTGTTGCTGGTATTTACTCTGACAAAAATCTTACAAGTCGTCACGATGCTATTTTATCTTTACCTTGAATGCTCTTATTGCTCTTCCGTTGACCTTGGCCTTGCACTGACTGAAACAGAAGTATCACGAGCTGATATATGTATCATCTGAAAAAAATATGAACGTCTGAAATTTTACCCCGGTCTTGATGATATAAGATAAAGTTTAAAATTATTGCACAATATGACCTTAGTTCTTCAAATCTTACGCTTTCAAAAAAAGAAGACCATGTCGTTCACTCAAATATCAGCGTGGTGTCATAAAAAATAAACAAATTATGTCACTAATGGGCATTTTAAATGAATCTGTTAACTGTATGTCTTTACAGCAGTTACGCTCTCACCCGTCGAGGTATCTTGTTTCTCATCACCAGGAGTCACGTACCACATAAAGTAGATATTACATAAAAAATAGTGGGGGAAACTGCATTGTCATGTTTTACCTACGTGATCTCTGAAAAGTACATTGGAGACCCGACTGCCTAAAAGAGGACCACTTGAAAATAAGAAATCATTCGAATCTGGCCAAGATTCTAATTAATTTGATCAAGGACCTGCGCAGAGTGATCCTTGTGTATGTGCGTGCGTGTGAATGAGTGAGTGAGAGTGGAGTGGGATATACACAATTCATTCTTGTGTGCGTGTATATCTGTGTGTGTGTGTGTGTGTGTGAGTGAGTGTTTGCGAGTGAGACATATACAATTCATTCATGTGAGCATGTAAATTTGTTTTACCTTATCTTCAGCTGGCGAGTAAAATGTCGTAACTAAAGCTTGAATATGGACCAGTCTAAAATCTTGTCGTCTGGTAATTGGTTAACAAAACTAAAGTCTTTGAACATTTCTATTTCTAGATATGCTCGACGCCTATGACGGAGGTACCCGATATATGTTCGGACAGAATGCTACAGTACAAATTTTTACATCGTTTCCTAGAGCCGGTGTCTCTAAACAAGCTGGCTTCTTCGATATAGTAAGTTGTTCGTTTGTTTCTTTTCCGCCATATCTTTTCTTTTTTTTAATTTGTTCTTTTCCCCCAGAAATATATCAATTATATATCTACGGAATTTCCTAAGTTACATTCGTGGCCTCGTAAGAAAATTTGATATTTCACTTGACATTTGGTCTCCGGCTCGAATCCAATACAAGGTTTTGTATAACAACTGTAACATTGTTTTCCTTATCAAATGTGAATGCAGACTGTCCCGTGTATCATAGTCGCTATTTTTTTCGTTTATTAACTGTTTACCTTACAGAGTGTCATTGGCTGGCGAGCCTGTCCTGATCTTACGATTCAACATCGCAGAGCAGCGTAAATTGGACAGTTTTACCAGTCTAAGGGAGATAAAACAATATTAATATAGTTTTTCACTTATCCGTAAAATCGGACTTAAAAACTTGATTTCTTGTTTCTTTTTTTTTTTTTTAAATCTTTTTTTTACTATCATTCTGATTAACAAAAATGATTAAAAAATGTTAACATCTTAAAAAGACAAAATTACAATTGTTAATTTTGTACATTAATGCATTACCCGTCGGAAATGTTAAACTGGTCCAAAATCAAAGAAGTTGACGACAATTTTTAGTTGACGGAATTTAAAAAACCTATATGCTTGGGTAGAAAACATTGTGGATAATGAAGAAATTGCTTGTAACAAGCAATTTCTTCATTTACTACAATGTTTTCAAAAACTTTTTACCTCCTTGAGCGGCGTAGTTATAATCAGACACATACGACGTCATCAAAACCATGGAATTTTCCAACGTCAGAAAATAACGTCAATTTGGCATGAAATCCTTTGACATCACATACCTTTAAATTCGTAAGTGACTGTGCCAAATATGGTTCCATATAAGGTAGCCTAAAATGACGTCATACTCATTATATATGACGTCATACTAAAAATAAACATAATCAGAATGGTAAGGGGAAGGAAAAATACTTGCAGAACTGAAGATTTTTTTATTATTTCATCAAATTTATTTAAAAAAAAAATCACTAGGTATATTACTGGGTATATCATCAGTGGAATATTACGGTACGATTGCGATACAACATCTTGTATTTGCTTCTTGCTGCAGAGGGAAATTTGATATTCAAATCTACCCTCAACCTCGTGAAATGTCAAAAGTTTCATCCGCATCTGAAAATAATTTAATAGTTAGTTTCGTCCATCAAAACGAGCGGTCTGATTGGTCGAAAAATTTAATTCATACCTCCATGAACAAAATTTTGAGTACGCAGCCATTTTGAATGCTTCCGCACAAAATAGTTCACGACAAAAAGGTATCAAAATTTGTTAAGTTGTTGCATTTTTCGCTCGATGCTATTAAATTATAAGAAATGAAGAGAATATTTTTTTGTTTTCATGGAGGTATGAACCGAAAAACCTAATCACACAATGTATGAATCCGCTTCGCGTATTCATACAGCGTGATTAGGTTTTTCGGTTCATACCTCTATGAAAACAAAAAATATTCTCTTCATCTCTTAAGAAAATAAAAGATGCCATATCTGTATCGTAACATGATATACTGTATTAATTGATCATTTGTATTTTAAAAGGTTGTCGGCTGTGGTTTGCTGACCAGTCTCACGGCGATGATAGCAGACGAGAGAAACTGTGGCGCGTCTAAAGGGCAGATACCGCTCGCCTTGGTGTTTATGTTGTTTGGGATTATTCTCGCGTTCGGATCCAACACGGGCGCTGCCATTAATTTTAGCATAGATCTGTCAGGGCGGATCTTCGCCTATACTGCCGGATACGGATCAGAAGTATTCAGGTAATAATGATGATGATAATGATAAAAACAATAATAAAAGGGTAAATCGTTGGTAGGAGGCTTCAACTTTTTAACAGCAGCTTAAACAGTTGTAGTTACAACGTTTAACTTGTTTAATAATGAAATCTTTTGTTAACTAAACGTCAGAGGTCAATAGTTCACTTCCGATCTAAATGAACGATTCGATTGGTCAATCTATATTCTTTTCTTAAAAACGGTGATCTGTGTATGAATTGAAAATATATCATGTACATCTTTCTATTCACATATGAGCCTGTGCGTGGCATTTCCAACTATTTCGCATGTGCGTGACTCGCACACATTGAGCACACTGGAAAGCCATTCGGAGCAATTAGAATATTCGCTGATTGTTTGAAAAAGCTTTGGGGCAGTATCTATCTTTAGAGCGCAGAGTGAAGACTCTGATCAGACTGTGCGGATGCACAGTCTGATCCGAGTCTTTACTTGGCGCACATGTGTAATGGTTGGAAATGTCACGCACGCGCTCATATTATCTTTTTTACGTAGGTTTGAGCAGTCTTTCGTTTGAATTACGTCGAAGTTAATTTATTCATGCGCTTCCTTCGAATCGCTAGTGCTTAGTTTAGGCCCTAAAATGACTCTTGTAAAGACATACCTACGTGGCCAGCAGCACGACCAGGAGTTGAACCCACAGCATTCGATTTCTCTAACCTTACGAGTTCACCCTATAAACTAGTATAGCTTTCTGATATACATGAGTCTTTCATGTTTGATCAAATGTTTTCCTTCGTTTGCATACTAACACGTTGAAAGTTACAGCGTCAACGCTACTTTACAATAAGCGGATCCGCTATGATATAAATCGGTATTTTTGCAAAATAAATAAATAAATAAATAAAATAAAAATCAGGTAATACGTAACAATAAGAGAATTTGTGGTCGGCGACCTAAACGAGGTAGCTACAGCTTGAGTAAGCTGTAGTTAAGACGTTAAGTAGCCGAACTAACAAAACTGCATCAGATAAATGTCGACAAAACTTAATCACATTGTATGAAAGTTTGAAGCGGATTCATACAGTAGCGGTATTAAGTTTTTAGGTTCATACTTCAAAGAAATAAAACGAATACTTTTCTTATAATTTATTTTATTTATAATTTTGCCATCAAGCAAATATTTTACACGTTTTGAGTAAAATTGTATATCGAGGGCTTAGAGCAAAAACATAGTATGGCTCTATACAATGTATAGAGCCATACTTTGTTTTTGCTCTAAGCCCTGGATATATTTACTTTGTGCGCAATCATACAAAATAGATTCGTGCTCAAAATTTTGTTCATGAAAGTATGAACCTCAGCCAATTTAAAGGCTTGAATCTTGATAAACGAAACTAAAATTTAACTATTTATTACATTACAGCCACAGAGACTATTGGTTTTGGGTCCCGCCAGTAGCGTGTTACACTGGAACCATCCTGTTTACAACGGTCTATCATTTAATGGTAGCTAACCATCTGGTAAAACCGGAAGAGACTGAGAACCAGATGACTTTAAATGTTGATGACGTCAAATCGAACGGAACCAGCTCAGCGGCAACTTCCGTTTCTGTTCTATCCATCGAAGATGGTGGAAAATTAACACTTCAACAACGACTTTGAGATGACAGAAAGAAATGGTAGCAAACGTTAAAATAGTTACAGTTACCCGTCTTTTTGCTTTTGTATGTTCTTCATTTTTTCATTAAATATCTATCGATTGCCATTAATGACATTTGGTATACAAGTACACTACCGTAATAATGCCTTAGAACCACATAGTTGAGAAAAACTCCCGATATCAAGGCTTACCCTTTTTCCGTTTTTTCGAAATTTTAGACAGCTCCAATATGAAAGAAGTTGCAGACGACAATTAAAAGTGGAATGAAAAGTATCAGATTTCTTCTTCTGTAGCTATGTTTGACGACGCATGACTTGCTAGCTGTCCATTCGTGACCCGTCAAGCGAAAAAGAACATTTTGGGAAATGCGAAAAGTATCAACGTTTGCGACTGCGTGAACTATGCAGGCTGATCTTGGTCGAAACTTGTCGCTTTTTTTTAAAATCGAAAATGGTCATATGATCTGTTAACTTCTACCCGTTCATTTTTTGCGGTTGTTAAAATCATCAATGTGCTTATAGTGCTCACATTTTGTGTTCTGTAAAAATGTTTAAAAGTAAATTAATATGTACAGTGATATTTGTTAAACAGAAATGAATAAATGTTACAAGTTTATATTTCTATATTTGTTGATATATCATTATTCCATCAATGGGTAGACAATCGTAAACCTAAGTGGGATTAGCAGCTGAAGACTCGGAAAGGATGTAGTAGTAGTATACTAACGAGAAGAAAACGGGAATCCATGGTTAGGTGCTCCAGCTGCTGCGATATGGCTGAAATACTGTAAAAATGGCGTGAAACTCATTCAAACAATCAAATATATTGTTATTAAATTATCATATTTTTTCTTCATTTTTTCAATTCCATTCCAAGACGGCAAGATTTTTAGACTGGTCAAAATGAAAGGAGTTGTAAACGACAATGATATTTTAGACTTTTCGCTGATCTGGGTAGAAAACATTGTGGAAAATGAAGAAATGGCTTATTTAAAGCAATTTCTTCATTTTACAAAATGATTTCCTACTTTTTTTTAAAGAAAAAAAGTTTTAGGAAAACATTATAGACAGTGAAAAAATTGCTGAAAGGATTGCAGTTTCATCAAAGAATATATTGTTTTTTTTATTCTTAAAGGAAATCAAAGTACTGAAAGTACTATAAGCTATCAAAGCATGGTTTTGTTATGTAATCTTAAAGTATAATTCTTAAAGAAACACGGGAGTTAACCAGAGTAATTTTTTGTTACAACCTTTTTCTTTATTTTTTAAAATATTTTTGGAGATGCTTAAAAAGCAAGGCTGAGTGGGAATAGTTTAAATAGCATGCTTTTGAAGGAGTTCTGTATAATGTAAGCCGCCGCCATAGCGCATGCAGTCGGTAGCGCGTCAGATTCCTAATCTCCAATCATGGGATGTCATGGGTTCGATCCCCGGCGGGGGCACAAATTCTTTCCGACGTTTGTCTCTCACCAATGGGTGGATTATCGTGAACCTAAGTGAGATAGCAGCTGGAGGCTAGGAAAGGATGTAGTAGTGGCACTGGTGTGGGAAGAACCAGGAATCCATTGTTAGGTGCTCCAGCCGCCGCGATATGACTGAAATACTGTTAAAAGCGGCGTTAATTCCGATCCAATCAATCTGTATTATTTGAATAAAGTTAATTCATCTGGTCATACAACGCAGTGCGCATTGTGAGGACTCTGATCAGACTCATTTTAACAAATTATGCTAAAGTGAGCTTAAATACCTGGGAGATGGACTTGCAGACAGAGTTTGCAACACTACTACACAGAACTACTTTTTATGGCGTAGGCATTCAGTGGATTAAGTTGGTAAGCCTCCGGTTGCAGTTTGCTCTCTTGGAACTCTGAGATGACCTCCAAATATTGTTTGTTAACTTAAACTATCAAAGCTGGTGCTTTGCAAGCTGAAAATCCTCTAAACTCCACAAACATGAATTTGTTTTTGCCACTTTTTTCAATTTAGACCATTGTAATATTTTGTTGTGAAGTAAAAGGCTAAAACACAGAATAATAAAAAAATCAATTTAAAACCTAACCACACTTCTGTATGAATCCGCTTCGCGACTTGATTTTCGCAGCTTCCTACAATGTGAAAAGAATTTTAGTGTTATTTCCGGAAAATCTTCACCTTTTAACCCATTCCGACAGAAACCCTTCCTTGTTACGTCCCCCCCCCCAAAAAAAAACAAAACAAAACAAAAAACTTTGGAAAACATTGAGGAAAATGTAAAAATTGCTTGTATCAAGCAATTCCTTTCATTATCCAAAATGTGTTCTTACTAAAAGACGTAAACATTAAAAATTCCATCAACTTGAAATTGTCGTCTTCAGCTAATTCCAATTTGGGCTAGTCTAAAATTCTGTCGTTTGGGAATGTGTTAAAGCTGCTATTGAAAAGGTTATGAATGAAAAAAAAAAAGACTCTTATTTTTCAAATTTCTAACTGTAATTCTTTCAGACATTTGAAATAAAGTGATAAAGCTGACATTGCAAAGAAAATGAATGTTAATAACTTTAAGAAAAAGAAGGAAAAGAAGCAAAAGCATTTCGCGTTACATAACGCCATAATAGTAAAAGAAGAACTATCCGAATTATATCGGAATTCATCGGGTAATTAGATTATCTTTCGGTAGTAATTGTAGTTTCCATGACGTAACAATTACGTCATTGACTTCCACTAGCAATTCAGTCGCAATCGACATTACCTCATTACCTCGTCCGATAAATTGCAAGGTTTCAAAGTAGTGAATGTATATATACTGCATTAATTTAAATTAACCGTGAATTCATTAGATTTATCACGAAAAATGAAATTTGTCGTGAAAATGACATTGATAACCATTAAAAAAGCAAAACCTTTTTCTATATCATTTTTTAGAAAATCTTTGTAAGAGCCCCTTAAATCTTTTCCCACACAATCCCTCCTTTTTTACGCCCCTCGGGAAAAAAGTACATTGGAAAACATTGTTGAAAATGAAGAAATTGCTTCAATCAAACAATTTCTCCATTATCCACAATGTTTTATATCCCAAAAGACCAAAAAATTTAAAATTCCATCAACTCGAAATTGTCGTCTGCAGCTTATTTCAATTTGGTCCAGTCTAAGTTTTTTTGTGTGGAAATGGGTTAAAGCTAAAAACCTGAAACTACATTATCTGAAAATTGTAAGAACTATCGATTCGAATACTGAATGGGTGACTATCCTTATGTCAATATTCATGACGCTGACAATGAACTGTTCAAATGAAGTGTTCTGTAAGTCTTATTGTGAAGAAAAAGCCAAATAAGTTATACTTCGGGAATGACAGCCAGACGACAAAGAATTTTTACATGCTAAAAGAACGACTCTTTTGTATCGCAATCTTTATAATTAGAAGTATTAAGGCTCGAGCTAGCATTTCAAATTGAGGAGTCACTGAATCCTTCATAATGAAATTCAGTGGGTCAAAACTGATTCTGAAGGGGTCAAAATAAACAAAGAGCGAATCAAGAGCATATATTTGAATGTAGAAGTGCCAACTGATCTTTTCTTTTGTTACAAGCAAAAACAAATGTTCTTTTGTGGTGCGATCTTAATAATTACAAATATCAAGACTCGTGCTAGCTCGTTCTAGCATTTAAAATTAAGGAATCATTTAGGAGTCGCTAAGTCACCGTCATAGTGCAGTCGGTAGCGCATCAGACTCCTAATCTTCAATCATGGGCTGTCATGGGTTCGATCCCCGGCGGCGGAAAATATCCTTTCCGACATTTGTCTCTCGCCAATGGGTGGATATTCGTAAACCTAATGGGATAGCAGCCTGAGGCTAGGAAAGGATGTAGTGGTAGTACTGGTGTGAGAAATATCAGGAGTCCATTGTTAGGTGCTCCAGTCGCCGCAATATGACTGAAATGCTGTTAAAAGTGGCGTTAAACCCCGTTCAATAACAATATTAGAAGTCGCTAACTCCTTGAAGGGGTCAAAATAACAAAAAGAGCGAATCGTGAGCATACATTTGAAGGTTTAAGTGTCAATTGATCTTTTCTTGTAAAAATATGAAGTAAGAATTAATCGATATAGTATTTATTATATTAGATATATTTTTCAAAAACAAAGGGACAACCCCCTATTTTTGACCCTTAGAAATTTTTCCCAATGGGGTCATCTTGACCCCTTTGGGATAAATTTCTAATGATCAAAATAGGATATTTGCAGACCTTTGAGGGTCAAACCCTGGTTTACGAGGCATACACGTCCTTGAATATATATCATAAACATTGAAAGAGATTGCTAATCCTTAGTTCTCGAGATCGAATCCATGTGCAATAAAGTGCCGTCACGGCTATGATATTTAAGAAATATAATTGTGAAAAGCACTTAGGAGTCAACATTTTCCCTTTGGGTGACTTGCACATTTAACTGCAAGCTTCGGTGCTATCTCCGCAGAGCAGAATTGAGAGCGTTTGTTTTAAAAAAGTTGTTCGTGGATTTTCGTGATATATGTTAATTATGTTAGTGCGTGGGTCGACGTGTAAAATACCTTAACTTGACCTATACCCCAGGAAACCCAGTTAAAAACAACGAAGCGTTAGACTCGTCGAAATTCAAAGTAGTTGTAGACGACATTTTTTTTCGATGAACTTTCAAACCCATGTATTTTTGGAAGAAAACATTGTGGATGATGAAAAAATTGCATGTGGCAAGCAATTTTTTCATTTTCGCAACGTTTTCCAAAGCTTTTTTTCGTGTGTGCGTCTATAATCGTCATTGAGTGGGAATGGGTTAAGAAAGGGGTGGCGCATGTTCCCCCCTCTTATTATTACCAAAATGATGGAATCAGTATTATCAAAATAATAATAATAAAGTGGTTAGTTAATTCTTAATACCCTTAATTTCCAGTTGTTTATTTTTTTCAGTTACTTCAAAGCACTTATCTTTTCTTATTTCTTATATCAATTCTAATATCAGCTAAGAGATATAAAAATACATGTATAACCAAACCCCTAAACTTTCAATCCTAAACATGCAGAATGGATGCAATACTGTATTAAATATGTATACAACGTTTTGGCATTTACTATAGTCTTTCACTAACTTCGCAATGCAACTAGGAAGCTGTGCCTATATATCCTGGTGATTTTAGAACCAAATCGATAATTCAGTTACCAGCCGGCAAAAGTTTAGACTGGTCCAAATTGAAAGGAGATGCAGACGCCAATTGAAATTTAATATAATTTAAGATTTTTGTTTCAACTCTCTGGGTAGGAAACATTGTGGTAAATGAAAAAGTTGCTTGATGAATGCATTTTCTTCATTTTAAACAATGTTTTCTCAATCGTTTTTCTCGAAGGGCGTCAAAAAGCGTCATTGTGTGGGAATGAGTTTAACTTATAGATTAATAAACATTGTCAGTTATTGACTAGTTTTTGTTTAATTGTTTGCCAATTAACCCCGGTGAACATTTATCTAAAAGAAATCGATTTAACTTTTTATTCTCCGTATAAAATACGGAGGGGCCAAAGATCAAGAATGAACGTCTATAAAAGTATGGGAGCAGCAAGACTGCTGATCGGAATCGCTACCGTTTTTGTGTTTGGGTTGATCGTTTTTGTGTCTTTTGATAGGTTGCAGAATTACACGGTTTGTATGAAAAATGTTAATAGTTTTCTTTCTTAGGAGTTATGTATATTCATTCATATGTGCAATATTTTACACGATTCTTAATAACTTGGAACTTGTCTGAGACAAAATTTGCCAGATTTTTTCGTGGCTTTACCAAGTCGGAACGACAATAAAAAAATAAATCGACCGACCAAATCATTCATTTAACCCATTCCCATTTCGCAAAATTTTAGACTGGTCCAAATTGAAAGGAGTTGCAGACAGCAATTTAAAGTAATGAAATTCTGGATTTTTTCAGCATATGGGTGGAAAACATTGTGTAAAATGAAGAAATTGCTTGTAACAAGCAGTTTCTTCATTTTACATAATGTTTTCCCAATTGTTTTTCTGGTGGCGTCAAAAGCATCATTGTGTGGGAATGGGTTAAACAGGAAGAACGCGCTCCGACAAATAACCGACCATTATTTGAAGCATTTTTGTTGGTTCGGTGACCTATCCAAGATGTAAAACGTTTAACCCATTCCCTCTCAGTGACGCTTTTAGACACCCACAAGAAAAATAGCTTTTGAAAACATTACAAGCAATTTCTTCATCTTCTACAATGTTTTCTACCCAGAAAGTTGAAAAAATCCAAAGTTTCATAAACTTTAATTGTTGTCTGCAACTCCTTTCAATTTGGACCAGTCTAAAATTTTGCGAATGGGAATGGGTTAAGTCACCAACCAGCCATTTTACTTTTCTGTTACATGCCAATGATTATAAATTGTGCAAAAATAACGCCGTGTAAAATCGAATCGGATCTTCCTGTCGGCGCTCACTGATCGGGGTCAGCGAGTCGTCAATTGTAATTGGTCGCTTCGATAAAATTTTGACTACATTGCGTACTTGCACGACCGCGTTTGAACAATGTTATTTTTTCAGTAACAATAATGATTTTTAAAATATTTGCTCTGTTAATTTATTTTATTATATACCTTTTAAAGATATGGATTAAAATCTGGCTATCTAATACAACTCGACAGAAAAAAATTCGTATTCGGCCTGTACTAAAAAAAACGTATTCGTCGAGTACCGTTAAACACGGACTACTTTTTTAGTGTATTGACGATCGGTTTTTGTTTTCGGAAAGTTGGTTATTTCTTAATCATGTCCTAAAGGTATGTAATAAAAGGAATATTACAACAATGTTTCTTTTTGTTATCATCGTGTTCTCGAATCGTGTGTAGGTATTTTTTGGGGGGATTCGACATTCGGTCTCTTCCAATAAAAATGCCTACACACGATTCTCGAAGACGATAGCAACAAATAGAAAAATACACTGTTGTAATATTCCTTTTATTAGCAATATTCCCGATATATTTTCCATAAAATGAAATAGACCTAAAATCTTCCTGAAAGTTACAAGGTCTGTTGAATACATTATTACATATATTGCAGATACAATCGGTAATAAAAAGCTCGAAGAATCTCATCTTACCAGAAAGAGAACTGACAGCAGTACCGAACCTTGAAGTATTCCTCTACACAGCATTATTGAGCAACTCTTCTTCAGATAAAATGTGGGACAGACTTGCGCTACAAGGATGGGAGTCGATCAAGCAGAGAAAACAAAACTTTGTGTGTTGCGTGAAATATAAATCAGGCATTACTAGGCAAAACTCATTTCCAAAAAGAGCCAAACGAGACATTTTTCGTGTGGCACTGAGATCGAGGCAGTATATATGTAACTTGTCAGATAGGTTCAATTCAACTGACCCTCCTATAGCTGTGACATTGATGGCAAAATTTAAATCAATCAAGTCTGTTTGTCCATCAGAGGATTCCCAATATGTGGAGATCGAATACGTGTACGAGCATCCCGGAGAAATAGCAGGCTTTGGAAAGGTGAAACCTCACACAAAATTCTTAATAAACTTTTGATATATTTTACCAAAGTCCATGACTATGAATTGAAATGCGATCGGGTTTTTACTGTAAGCCGCCCCACAACTGTGATATGCATTTTATAAATTGGTTCGAAAATATATTTGCTAATTAATACATTTAAGATTTGTACACAGGTATAGTCAAAAGGTCCTGGATAGGCTGTTTATTCTTAAAGAAGAAGAAACTGAATTAATAAGCGTTAAAATCAAGTCAGATTTTCAGTGGATGCATTTAACACAAATTGCTACTGACATATTAGATTTTGTTTATACAACATCAAATACAGTATGTTTAGATACGACAAGGACGGTGTTTGGGAGCACTTTCAAAAAGCCAGGAATTAATAATCGTTATTGTCATATGTGGACGTTTGATCATACGAAAAAAATTAAGGTTTTAGTTTCGAATATCAAAAACGAGCGTTCTAATTGGCCGAAAAAAATGCATACATCCATGAACAATTTTTTTGAGCACGTACCTATTTTTTATGCTTCCACACAAAAAAAGTTCCTTAAAACTGTATGAACATTTGTAAAATATTTCCTTTTTCGTTTGGTGTCATTAAATTATAAGAACTGAATAGAATATTTTTTGTTCTCGTGGAGTTATGAAACGAAAAAACTAATCACACTGTATGAATTCGCGAAGCGGATTCATATTGAAGCGTGATTAGTTTTTCGTTTCATACCTCCATGAAAACAAAAATAATCTTTTCATCTCTTAAATAACATTAAAGCAGATTGAAATTGACACTGTGTTTCGGTCAAATATAGATTTGTAAACTTATGAAGAAATGAAAATGCTTTAAAAACACAGCTCGATTTAAAAACTATGAACCAAATAATGAAACTCTGACTATTCACTTATGAAATATCTTATGCACAGTTTTTAGAAGATGAATAAGCAACTCGATAAATGTGCTTGTGCGTCAGCAGTTTTGGTTAACATTCCTTCGAAAAAAGATTCGTATCAGAACATCAGAACTTTGTAATTGCATGGTACTTTCCAAATTAGACATTGATAAATTTCTGTCAGTTGGAGCGTAACACTTTTCTCATTTTTCGAAATGTTGCCGGAAAAGGGTCGCTTTGGGTTGTTTATGATAACGAAAGAGTATGCAATGGTTGACACGAAACATTCAGAAAAAAATGTTAAAAAAGACTAAATCATTTGCAATCTGAATTACCAAATTTTCAGCCAAAGAATTAATTTTGTGAAAAGATCTTACGTTGGTCCAATGTTTCATGACCAAATCTACGGGAAACAAAGACCGAAATTGTTATTGGCTGTACAAGAAATGTCTTCATAAAATCATGTTTCTTCCTTATATCCCGATCTTGCTTGAGTCATTTAGGACAGGTTGACAAACCATTGACGAATGAATCTTCTGTCAATCCAGAAGTTTGTGCCTTGCACATATTTTGTTTTTATCCAAGTATATACCCCATGTGTCGTGTGCTTGATGTAAATGCGTTTTCGTAATTGACCAATCGCGGCTGTCAATTAAATAACCGGTCTTATCTTTCACTTCGATCAATGAAATCTTTCATTTAAACCAGAAATGAGATGTGATCTCCAACATTTGCCGCCATTTTCGTAGACTTTTTGATGGTTTGGCGACTTAAACGTCGTAACAACAGCTTATTCAAGCTATAGTTACGACGTTCTGGTCGCCAACCAACTTTACCACTTATTTTTTACATGCTACTGGTCATATTTTTTTAAAATAACGCCGTTTGAAATCGAAGCGGGACTTCCTGTCGGAGTCAATGGGCGGGGCTAATGATTTTAGTGGGTTAAGCCAGCGATTGGTCAATTTTCTGAATAACCAGGTTTTACAAAAGACGAATTACTCATGATCATTTTCAAAGATCACCCCTTCATGACTAAGAGAATTTTAATAACTTATTAGGCCAGGAAATTCCTTTAAGGGATTTCCTTGCCTCTATCGACAAAGGCGTTTCACGGATCTACTTTCAGGCAAAATTGTTGGCCTAGGAGGCCACCTATTAAATCGCTGAACCCGCTGAAAAAGTAGATCTATTTTACCAAATATTGATTAAGAAAATAGGCGAAAGAAATACTACCACAAACCATTTCAAGGCCATATTCCACTTATTCTAGCAAAGAGCTTCACGTTCGCTTAATGTATAAATTACTAAAAATACTATTGTTTGGAGACTTCTAAGTGAATTATCTAAGCCCAAACTATTGTGGTACAGAACAGTCATCATTTGATATACACCTACTCTAGCATAATGAGGGTGTAAATCAAAATTACTATCGCTTGGGACTGCTATTTAATATCTAAGTCCAAGCTATGGTGACAGAGAACAGTCATCATAAGATAATCAAACATCTTTATGCTCCTGCATAGAGGGCATATTGTTTTTGCCCTGTCTGTTTATCTGTTACTCTGTTTATCCGTCAAAAGCTTTCAACATTGGCTATAACTCTTGAATGGTAAGTGACGGAACCTTCATATTTAACATGAATATTGCTTGGGACAATACCTTTCTGTTTGGAATCGACTAAAGGTCATCAGTCAAGGTCATTTTTCAAGGTCAAATATTTCAAAAATGTAAACTTTAACATTGGTTTTACTACTTATTTTCATATTGTATCAAACAACTGTTTCTGAACAATAGTAGTGGCGGGGGCATATGTGTTTAACACATACATCTTGATCATATTCAATTGAGAATTTACTCAAACTTTAGATTTGAATAAATATTCAATTTCTAATTCACATTAAATGTTGCAAGCAACAATTTACCACATTTTTTTTCTTTTTTTTTTTTAGTATTTCCGATATCATTTTCTGAAAAATGCATCTTTGATCTGAAGTCAAAGTTTGAGTAAATTGTCACTTGAGTACGATGAAGTTTTATAATTTTTGGGCCCTAGTTGAACATATAAAATTTAGAATATTACTAAAACCATTTACTGAAATGTAAATTATGAAGGTACATATTGCGAATCTTTTCATTCTGCCAGGTTGTCCAAATTCTTAGTATTTGTATCTTACAATTTCCATAATTTCCTGGCCTTCAGTACTATCAGTACTTTGATTTTATTTTTCAGATAGTTTACGGTAACATATCTCTACCGGACCTTATAGCTTGGTTAGAAATCCACAGACTGTTGGGTATGGATAAAGTAGTCTTTTACCCTTTTAGACTACATCATAATGCATCAAAGTTGCTTTTGCTGTACCAAGAAGTAGGACTCGTAGAATTAGTGCCAATGGCTTTTCCAGATTCAGGTTGGTTGATGTTGAATTTTTTTGCATACCGAAAAAGTAGTGTAATACTACTCATGTTTTGATATTTTAAAAAAAATTATCCCAGTGCCATTTTCGATTGAAGTTACATGCAGTCTACTTATGTACTTGTCACAAATGATCATGGATGTAGCTAAAGTCAGTTAAATTGAGCTTATAACATTTTGAAAATGATATAAATTTAATTTAAACCCTTTCCTGTTTTTGGAAATTATAGACTAGTCCAAATTGAAGGAGGTTGCAGACGACAATGACAACTGGATGCAAATTGAAATGAACCCATCCTATATGGTAGAAAATATTGTGGAAAAGGGAGAAATTGCTTGTTACAAGCAAATTCTTCTTTTTCGACAATGTTTTCTCAATTATAAAACCACAGGAACGTAAAATCCCGTATTTGAACGGGAAAAGGTTTTTAACTGACTTTAGCTACAAATCTGAACATAGCTGTAGGTATTTCACGAGAGGTAAAAACCCTAATTGATTGTGCTGACTAAATTCTATTTGGTACCGAAAATAAAACCTGAACTTGCATAAAGTTGGCTTGTGAACAACAAAGTGATATTAGTTAGCGAAAGTAAAACCTTAATCTTTTGAAAGCTAGGTTGTAAAATAAATGAGTTATACTCGGTAATGAGGTCAAAAATTAAAATCTTTTAACGCTGGTTTATACAATATAAAGTTTTTAATGGAAACAAATCATTACTAAGTGTGGAAATATCTGGAATGAATTATACATTTCAGCCTACCTAACTGAGGATTTGGAGCCTCTTACAAAGACCAGATCTTATTTCAACGATGAAGAAGTCGCCATTTTGGACAGCCAAGAACGTTTGCGTGGCTATAAATATGTCGTCAGTTTTGATATCGATGAATACATTGTACCAACCAGACAGGAACCTTGGATAACCCTTTTTGTAAGTAAGGTTTGTCACCAACCGATGCCAAAACTGCAAAATTTTAGACCTGTCAAAATCTAAAGAGGTTGCAGACGACAAAACAAAGTTTGTTGAAACAGAAACAAATAAGGGTCATGTGAAATAGAAAACATTGTGACAAAAGAAGAAATTCCTTGTAACAAGCAATTTCTTCTTTCCTCACTATATTTTAATTATCTATATTTCTTTAGTGCAAAATTTTAGACTTGTCAAAATCTAAAGAGGTTGCAGACGACAAAACAAAGTTTATTGAAACGGAAACAAATAAGGGTCATGTGAGATAGAAAACATTGTGACAAAAGAAGAAATTGCTTGTAACAACCAATTTCTTCTTTCCTATTTATATTTTAATTATCTATATTTTCTTCAGTGCGTAAACATGCGGGATGGTGTGGGAATAGATTAATCCATACCAACACAATCTCGCATTTTTTCACCTCTCAAGTAGAAGGGAAAAAGCAAATTCTTCAATCTCCACAATGTTTGACACTCAATAATACAAAGACGTCTACGATTGATCAACTTGAAATTGTCGTCTGCAACTTCTTTCAATTTAAACCAGTCCAAGTTTTGAGAAAGTGTTAAGTCCGGGTTGCTTCTAATCATCTTTTGTGGGACGTGTTCTTGCGGACTAACCATCGATCGACTTCTACACAACTTCATATAACGAAATGTTTACAATGTTATCTATCCAGGAAGTTGAAAAAATCTAAAATCACATAAACTTTAAATTATCGTCTGCAACCCTTTGATTTTGGATCAGTCTAAATTTTTATTAGCTAGCAAAGCGTCAGCTTTGATGGCTTAAGTTAAGAGATGAAATTCTAAGGTGTTCTCAAAGTTCAACGAGTGCAACCGCCACTGGAGGCTTAACCACTAAATGTATACGCTATAAAAAGTAGTTCTTGTGAATTTATGAATATTGCAAACCCTTTTAACATCTCAAGAAAAAAACTTTAGAAAACATTGTTACAAGCAATTTCTTTTTTGTCCACAATGTTTCCAACCCTAACAAGGTAGGTATTTTCTAAATTCAACCAACTTGAAATTGTCGTCTGCAGCTTCTTTCAATTTGAACCAGTTTAAGATTTTGCCACGTTAAATAATAAATAGGTTTACTCCTGGGTTACTTTAACCTCGTTTATTTATCATGATTACCTTTGACAAAGAAGATAACTTAACAAAACTATGCTTTGCTAGCTTACAGTACTTTCAGTACTTTGATTACGTCTGGTAATTGTTTAAATTGTTTTCTGCTACTTCTGCTACTCCAGTCTAACACTTAAAAAAACAAACAAACACACATACACACACACACAAAACGGGAAATGATGAATACTTTCTTCTCTTAGAATCGCGTATTTAATCAACATCAAGATGCAGCTGGCTTCACTTTTGGGACATATCTATACACCACCTCTTGGGGAGCGTCATCAAACAGTTCGTCGTTACAAATAGGGCGGTATTTTCAGAGGACACGCCCTACACGTGACCGCGTGAAACATGTGATCGTACCAAATAGAGTGGTGGATGGTGGGGTACATACTCATCTGTTTTCTCCGAAGGCAGGATTTAAGAAGTGAGTAACCAAAGCGAAAAGTGAGGGATCGCGACCTCCATTCAAAGAATCAATCGACCACTTATTTAGACTGGAAGTGAGCTCGGAACTCCGACATTGGTAGATGTTTATGAGAAGCATTTTTTGCGGCTTAAACGGCGTAACTACATCCTGATTCAAGCTGTAGTTATGACGTTTAGGTCGCAAACCAACCATTTTATTTTTTCTCACATGTTGCCGGCCATAAAATTTTACAGAAATAATAAAGTCGAACTTCCTGTCGGAGGTCAAAGGGCGTTGCCAATGGAATCTTTAGGCGTGGCCAGCGATCATATAATCGTATTGCCGTTTTTTCTTGATCAACGAATTCGCTCGATTTTATTACATATATTTTGCTTGTGTTTAGATATAATTATCGAATAGTTTGCTTGAATTTTACCGAGGTTGCATCGAAAATAATCTTTGATATACATTTTTCCAACATACAAATCTGATGAATTGTATATGGTGAACTACTTGTTTGGTTGATTGGTCGTATGGGGTTTAACGCCACTTTAACAGTATTTCGGTCATATCGCGGCGATTGGAGCACCTAGCCATCGATTTCTGGTATTTCCAACACCAGTACCAAATCCTTTCCGAGCCTCCATCTTGTCATCCCTCATAGGTTAACGATTATCCACCCATTGATGGGAGACAAATGACGTAAAGGATATAAGCCGCGGCCGGGGATCGAACCCGGGACCCAATTTTGGATACCTTTTTGTATTGGACTATTTTGTGCGAAAGCATACAAAATTGCTGCGTGCTCAAAATTTAGTCCATGGAGTTATGAATATTTTTTTCAACCAATCAGAACGCCCGATTTTGATAGACAAAACTAAGTATTGTTTTAGACATTGTTATCTATTCCATTTTTTGTTTCTTTATCCCCAGAATAGCATCGATTTAATAAGTGCCCTTTTCTCGTAAATATGAATTAGATATCGATCTCGAGTAAATGTACAACGAAAACAGTTTCAAAACTTGTCTTGTATCATGAAAATTAGTCATTTTTTTTAACCAATTCCCACAAAATGACGATTTGGGACGCCGCTCAAGAAAAATTGAGAAAACATCAAGTAAAATGAAGAAATTGGTTGTAACAAGCAAAATAACAATCATAAAGTTTGAATTGTCGTCTGCAACTCCTTTCAAATTTGACCAGTCTAAAATTTTGTTGTTTGGTAATGTGTTACTATGTTTCCTCTTCAAATATATGCATATCAATATTCACATTTGATTAATATGGAAATGTTTAACCCATTACCAGCCGACAATATTTTAGACTGGTCGAAATTTAAAGAAGTAGCAGACGACAATGTAAAGTTTATTAAATTTTAGAATTTTTCAATTTTCTGGATGGTACACATTGTGTAAAATTAAGAAATTGCTTGTCACAAGCAAATTTTTCATTTTACACAATGTTTTTAGCAATTGTTTTTCTTGGGGGCGTCTAAAGTGAAACTGTGTGGGAATGGGTTAACTCATCAAAACTACATGTTCTAGTTATTATTTTGTTTTTATTTTCATATTTCGAGATACGAAATGTCAGAGAAGGAAGCCATTCTACGGCATTACAGACCATGTAGAGAATCGTACCATTTCACGAAAACAAAGTGCTTTCAGTTTAAACGGTATAGGGACGACCTTGTTTATAAACGTTTCGGGAGCATTGAGCATGATATTACGGACATACTGAATGTTTTGTGATCACTGCTCTAAATGAAAAAAAAAAAAAAAAAAAATAATAATAAAAAACTGTCAAACACCCACAAGCACGCATGCACACAAATACACACATCATATTAACAACAATAACAGTTCTTACCGTGTAAACTGTAGTTATGACGTTTCCTCGTCAAACCGATAAATGCGCTTCATATAGACATCAGCAATTATCGCAGTTCCTCAAGAAAAAAAAAAAGAAAACAATGAGCAATCCACTTTCTGTCTAAGCCGCTGTCATAGCGCCGTTGGTAGCGCATCATGCTCCCTATCTTCAACCATGGGTTGCCATTGGTTCGATCCCCGGCGGTGGCACATATCCTTTCCGACACTTCTCTCTCACCAACGGGTGGATAATCATTAACCCATATTATAAGTGGGATAGCAACTTGAGAGTAGGAAAGGATGTAATCGTTGTACTGGTGCGAGATATACCAGGAATCCATTGTTCGGTGCTCCAGCAGCAGCGATATGACTGAAAATCGTTGAAAGCGGCGTTAAACCCCATTCTAACAAACAAGTCTTCCTGTCTAAATAGATCATTTGTTTGGACGGGCTAATTTCTATCGATTGAAGATAGTGTTAACTTTGAAAATCCTCTTCGAGTAAACCAGTGTAGGGTTTAAGGGAACAATGTGTATCCTATACGAATTTTGTTGAGATATATATCGTTTAAAAAAAGAATATTCTTTGAAGATGTGACCCCTTTCTACAGAATCTTCGTGTCATTTGGAAACAAGAACGCGTGGTTAATGATTGGGAAAATATTATTACAGCTCTTTTGACGAATGTGTTTCGTTAGTTTAAAAAGTTAAGTAACACCCTATCAAAATTATACTTATTTCGTCAGCCGAGTTAGCTCAGTTAGTAGAGCACTTGACTCCTAACCCCAAGATCAAAGGTTCGAGCCCTGGGCTGACCATATCAACTAACTAACTAATTGTTTTTCGGATGAGACGTTAAACCGAGGCCCCGTGTGACGGAGCTATCAACCGAGCACGTTAAAGAACCCGGTGGAGCTCTCAGAAGTTTCGTCCTGTATCCTTGCACCATCCCCCGTAAAAATTAACCGTCTTATGGGGGCGTCGCTCATATGGGCATGTGCTACGATAGCGACGATAAATAAACGGAAACACACACACACATATCAAAATTATACTCCCGCATATGACGCACTAAGTCCACTATAGGAAGTATTCGCTGAAATAAACGAGTGAACGTGTAAATAATACAGGTGCAATCACAAAATTTAGGCGTGCGCGCATAATTACCGAGATGCCATGGGTATAAGATGTGTGCGTACGCCTAAATAACAAGTGCACGCACAATATGAAGGTGGTTATTTTTTAAGCGTGCAAGCTCATATTTTGAAAGTTCAGTCGTTAAATAACGCGTGCACTTTCAAAATATAAGCTCGCACGCTTGAATTAAACGGGTGTATCTATATTATTTATGCGTGCACGCACGCCTAATGCTATAACGATTTAAAGGGGATTTTTTACTCAAAAGGTACACCATATCCACGCAAAGAAAACGTTCGATTAAATGTACCCATAACCCTTTCAATTTGTTAGGTGATCCTGCTATTATTTATTTAAGAGAAAAGGAGATGTTTTTTTTGTTTTCATGGAGGTATGAACCGAAAAAAACTAATCATACTGCATAAATACGCGAAGCGAAGCAATTTCTTCTATTTGCACTATATTTTCTCTTATATAGGGTAGTTACTTTTTGAATTGTACTTACTTTATAATGTCGTCTGCTACCTTTTTGAAAGTGGACATTAAAAAAATAATCCCCAAACAGTTAAGGGTTGAATTCCATTCGAGCAAATTGAATCCAAGTTTGTTCGCAAATGATCGAAACTAATTTATGTATAATTTCAAAACCGGGCGTTCTGATTGGCCGAAAAAAAAATCATTACTCCACGAACAAGATTTTGAGCACGCAGTCATTTTGTATGCTTCCGCAAAAAAAGTCCCATACAAAAAGGTATCAAAATTTGTAAAGTTGTTGCCTTTTTCGCTCAGTGCTATTGAATTATTCGAAATAAAGAGATATTTTTTGTTTTCATAGAGGTATGAAACGAAGAATCTAATCACACTTATGTATGAATCCGCTTCGCGTATTAATACAGTGTGATTAGTTTTTTCGGTTTATAACTCAATGAAAACAAAATATATTCTCTTCATCTCATAATTGAAAGAATGAATTGTGCATAAGAAAAACAACAATGGGGTCGGCTTCCAATATGTGTGGTAAAAAAGTCCTAGCAGTGGAATTATTTGATTTCCCAATGTAATAATTTAATTGTTAGTCTCGTCTATCAAAACGGGCGTTCTCATTGGTCGAAAAAAAATTCATATCTCCATGAACAAAATTTCGAGCATGTAGCCATTTTGTATGCTTCCGCACAAAATATTTCCATACTAAAAAATATCAAAATGTGTAAAGTTTTTGCTTTTATCGCTCGATGTTATTGAATTGTAAGAAACGAAGAGAATATTTTTTGTTTTCATGGAGGTATGAACCTTAGCGTTATCACACAGTGTGATTAGTTTTTTCGGTTCATACCTCCGTAAAACCAAAAAATATTCTCTTCAGCTCTTAAATAAATTTTCATATTATTACTAATGTTGATATCAATTTTGTCTAAGAAAATGAGGGCTGAGGAAGACAAAAAAAGTTTTTACCCATTACCAGACGGCAAAAGTATAGACTGGTCCGAATTGAAAGGAGTTACAGACGACAATCTAGAGCCGATGAAATTTTGGATTACTTTTATCTTTGGGGTAGAAAACATTGTGGATAATGCAGAAATTGCTTGTCACAAGCAATTTCTTCATTTTCCACAATATTTTCCAAAGCTTTTTTTTCTTTTGGGCGTCTAAAAGCGTCACTGAGTGGGAATGGGTTAGGATTCATAAATATGGAACGAAAGTAAATCTGTTGAAATCTAGTTAGATCAACCTATTACCAGAAGACAAAATATTAGATTGGTCCAAATTGAAAGGAGTTGCAGACGACAAATAAGATTTTATGGAATTTCAGTGTTTTTTTTTTTTTACTTCCTGTGTAGAAAATAATGTTTTCTCATTTTTTTTTCTTGGTGGGCGTCAAAAAGCGTCATTATGTGGGATTTGGTTAATCAACTGAATATTTTTAATGAAAAATCTCTTATTCGAATTCGTTGTTAGGCGATAAAAAATACGGTAGTATCAGTCTATCTGAAGCTTTAAAAAACTTAAAATTTTCAACTGAAATTGTACTACTTTTTCACATTCTATTCAGAATGTAGTATATATAACCACACATCAACGAAAACGAAACAAAACAGAACAAAACAAAAAATCTCTTTATTTCTTATAGTTTAATGACATAAAGCAAAACAAAGCAAAGCAAATTTTTAACTAGCTTTGCTTTTCTGTGCGGAAGCATTAAAAATAGGCACATGCTAAAAATTTTGTTCGTGGAAGTATGCTTGAAACTAGATAGACAAATCTAACATAAAATTATGGAAGTGTGAAAACTATATTTTAGCCAATCAAATTGCTTGATAGACGTAACCAATAATTAAATCATAGCCCAGTGGAACCTTTGTGCGATAACGCAGTCCTCATTTCGCTAGTTTGATGGATAAGACTACCAGACGGAAACGAGGGCCACGTTATCGGAGCTATGTAAAAACTAGCCATCCATTAGTGAAATTTCAATATAGTGGCGCGACAAATCACGGGAACATATTACATGTAGTAACAAGACAAAATGGGTGAAAAGAGATAACTTAAGACTTAACCCTTTCCTGTTTTGAAAAAATTTAGACCTATGGCAATTCAAGGGGTTTGCAGACAAAAATTTAATTTAGACTTATTTTGAAAAATAATCATTCAGAAGGGTAAAAATATCGTTGAAAAAGAAGCAATTTCTTCTCTTTCTACAATATTTTCTCATTAATATAATCACAGGAGTTGAAGTTCTTTCAAAATTCAACAGCCTATGTTTTTCTTTATATATAACACACTAAAAAGCTATTTTGGGAATATTCACATGTTCGGCAAAATCTTTGTTGTCTCCCACATCGATAGAGCGGTAACATCTTTTGTTTATATGTCTGTTTTCGGTTTGTTCCTCGGTGCCTTTGTCCTTTTGCCTTGATAATTCAGGACTAAAGATTCCATACTTTCCTTTCCCTTTAAAGGGAATTTATGGTATCGAGTTAAATGCGATCTGCAAAAGTCACACCCCAAGCCATGTGTATCAATAAAAGAACAAGAGCACCGCCCACGGGTGCCTACGCTCGGCCCTTGGGTGCTGGATAGTTGATAAAAATATCTAAGTCGAAAAAGGGGCACAAAATGCATCTTAAGTTATCCCCCTTGATAGTATAGTTCCCTCTTTTGATAGTGAACATGAGTGCCAAGTTTCAAGTGAATGCCTTCAGTAGAACCAGAGATATCACAAATGTCAAAGTTTTCGCACGACGACGACGACAACAACAACGGCGACGACGACACGGAGGCTATCACAAAACCTCAGGTTTTCTCCGAAACAGCCGAGCTAAAAATAAATAATCAGTCATACTTTTCAATAGTCAGAGTAAGGGGCTCAAAATCGCCCATGTACTTTGTCAAATGGTTCTTAACCCTTCCCTGTTTGGCAAAAGTTTAGACCTGTCCAAATTCAAAGGTTTTGCAGACGACAATTTAAAGTCGAATTTATTTGAAAAAATGACCATCGAATAGCGTAGAAAATATTGTGGATGAAAAAGAAATTGTAACAAACAATTTCTTCTTGTTCCACAATATTTTTTTTGAAATATAAAAATGCAAAGACGTAAAACCCAGATATTAAACAGGAAAGGGTTGAAGATTGAATTTACGGTCACTATTCAAGGTCAATGTCACTTTGTAAGTTCAAGGATGTGTTAACGAACAATTATCATAGTCTATTTAACTATAAGGATATTTCTATTCACTACTAAGGACATTGACCCTAATATCGTTGATTGGCGAGCAAAATATCGTAAATACATCTTAAAACAAGCTGTAGTTTCGACATTTTGCTCGCCCAGAGACAACATTTTCAATATTTTTGGGGGAATACCTTTATTTTGGTTTCAATTTCATGAACGATTGACATGGTTTAACCCTTTCGCACACAACAAAATTTTAGACTGGTCCAAATTAAAAGCAGCTGCAGACACCAATTTCAAGGGATAGAGTTTTAATTTTTTCCCTCTTTTTTTGGAGAGAAAACATTGTGGATAAGGAAGAAATTGCTTGATACAAGCAGTTTCTTCATTATCCACACTATTTTACAAAGCTTTTTTCTTGGGGCGTAAAAGGAGGTCCTGTGTGGGAATGGGTTAATATCAGCCTTACTTTTCCGAAGAATTGCAGACGCGAGAGAATTTCTTTGGCACTGTCCGTCTTCGGGTTTCAAGCGATAGTTTCATAATAAGTAAAATGGCCCACTTGGCAATAAAAGAATACCAAAGAAACCAAAATATTTTAACAATTCCGAGTGACGCGTTTCGATTAAGTGTGAGTACGCAATCAGAGATATCACTTTACTCGTTAGAAGAAATATCTAAAACTAGGTTGAATAGTTTGAACAGGCGTATTTTAGATAACTTTGCATGCATGTACATTAAAGCACAGAAAATAATATCAGATTAAAATGAAAGTTTGCAGGAGAAAGAAAATTCCGAAATACCTGCTTTTGGTGTATATAATAGCTGCGGGCTTATTTGTATATCGCTTTTTTGAATATTGTGGAAAAAGAGGAAATGCTGCTTTGAAGGTTTGGATTTTATTCATTTTGTTCATTTGTGTATTTATGCCATAGATTAACCCATTCCCAAAAAACAAAAATTTAGACTGGTCCAAATTGAAAGACGCTACAGACGACAATTTCGAGTTGATGGACTTTATTATTTTTTTCGTCTTCTTGGGTAGAAAATGTTGAGGATAATAAGGAAATTGTTTGTTCAAAGCAATTTCTTCATTTTCCACAATGGTTTCCAAATTTTCTTCTTGGTGTGTTTCAAAAAGCGTCATTGTGTGGGAATGACAATTTAGTGTTTAGCGCAGAACTACATGTATTATAAATTCATACATTTTTATAATTGCTTACAATTTATTTGCGCTAATCCATCGAATTAGAAACATACCGTATTTTCCCGGTTATATGTAACTATACCCATTCAATTGGCCATATTTTCATTTTTCTTCATTTATTTGAAATAATGTTAATAAAAATAAAAAAATAATGACTGCTTCGACATTTCCGTCGCGGCTCTCATTTCAAAGGAACTGTCTGACATTTTTTAACCCTTTCTTGTTCAATCTCTGGTTTTTACGTCTCTATGATTTTATTGATATGAAAATATTGTAGGAAAAAAAAAACAGAAAAAAATTGCCTGTAACAAGCAATTTCCTCTTTTTCCACAATACTTTCTACCCAACTGAATGGCTATATTTCAAATAAAATCCACTTTCCATTTTCATCTGCAAAATCTTTGAATTTGGACAGATCTCAAATTTTGCTAAACATGAAAGGGTCAAAAATAACTTGAGCGAACGAGGGTGAAATCGGAGTACGACAACGAGAATAACGAACTTTTGAAAGAGAAAGTTTCAAACTTTAGTCAAATTGCGTAATTGTCGTCTGATTAGGATTCAACTGTTGTTTTAATCAACTCAACTCAACTCAAAAACTTTATTGAAAGGCATTCGGCAAAAAAATATGCCATTGGCCATTTACAATATTACCATGGAAATATGGCAATGACGCAATATGCATACATACAAGTGTTTTACCAACAACATAATATTTCAAACATTCATATGAAAGTAAAGATATTTATATATATATTACCAAAATAATCATATTAGTACATTTTGGACTGATCAAACATTCGTGTTAAGTTAGGAATCTGATTTTCAACATGTATCTCTTTTAGAAAAGGATTCCTTCAAATACTTTGCTATATTAATTTGTACTTTTTTGTTTTTAGAAGCCATTGTGCGAATTTAATACGACGGAATTGACCAATCGATGCTATCAATCAAAGAATCAATCAATCAACCAATCAGATCGCTCATTTAGAACGGATGTGAACTTTTAACTCCCACATTGGCCGACATTTTTATGAAGCATTCATGTTTTTTGGGGGACTTTGACGTCGTAACTACCGCCTATCAAAGCTGTAGTTACGATATTTAGGTCGTCAAACAAACATTTAATTTTATTTTATTATTTGTTTTTGTAACATGATGCTGGCCTTAAATTTTGCAAAATAACGCCGTTTAAAAATGAAGTTGAAATATCTGTAGGAGTTAGTTGTCTTGGTGAGCGTTGTCAGTCGGTGGGACCATTAGTGTCAGTGGGTGGGACCAGCAGTGTCAGTGGGCGGGGCCAGCAGTGTCAGTGGGCGGGACCATTAGTGTTAGTGGTTGGGACCAGCAGTGTCAGTGGGTGGGACCAGCAGTGTCAGTAGGCGGGGCCAGCAGTGTCAGTGGGCGGGATCATCAGTGTCAGTGGGCGTAACCATTAGTGTCATAGGGCGGGACATTAGTGTCAGTGGGCGGGACCATTAGTGTCAGTTGGCGGGACCAGCAGTGTCAGTGGGCGGGGCCAGCAGTGTCAGTGGGCGGGACCATTAGTGTTAGTGGTTGGGACCAGCAGTGTCAGTGGGTGGGACCAGCAGTGTCAGTAGGCGGGGCCAGCAGTGTCAGTGGGCGTGACCATTAGTGTCAGTTGGCGGGACAAGCAGTGTCAGTAGGCGGGACCAGCAGTGTCAGTGGGCGGGGCCAGCGATCCGTCATTTGCGACACTCAGGTCACCAACGCTTAAACAGACCTCAGCATAGTTGAAGGAAGTTTGTTAACCTTAGGAGTGAGAATTCACTGACGATTTATTTTCGAATTCTCTTGAACTTTTGAAGAGGAAGAAAACAAACAAAACAAATCAAACAATCAGACAAAACAACAACAACAACAAAATGTCAGGAGAGTGCGTGTCGTCTGCCCTCCCCCTTCCCATAAGTACAAGTTTTTATCCCTACTAAATTGCCTAATAAAAATGAAGTTAATGGATATAGATAAAGCATCTCGTTCATAGAGGTTAACGAATATAAGAGTTCATATTTCAACAGTTAATCCTTTCCCACACAGTTACGCTTTTAAACGCCCCTCAATATGAAATCTTTGGAAAACATTGTGGAAAATGAAGAAATTGCTTGTAACAAGCAATTTCTTAATTATCCACCATGTTTTCTTCTCAAGTAGACAAAGGTTTTTAAAGATTTCATCAAGTTTAAGCTGTCGTCTGCAACTTCTTTGAATTTGGACTGGTCTAAAATTTTATCCTGTGGGAATGAGTTAATGACTCACCTATATTTCGCAACTACTGGTTGGTTTTATTGATTTGAAAAAAAAGAGATAAAATACATGAAGTAAAACTGGAAAAAAATCAATGGCTTTTCGTTTATCTATTCCGTTTGTTTGTATAAGATTAAATGACCCGTTTTTCAAACGACCCCAAATATGTGCCCGTCTGTAGCTAAAAATTACATTTCGTTTAAAAACGGGACACCAGATTCGAAACCGTGATTTTGACATTTTGATACAAGCATTTTTTTTCAATTTTCCACAATGTTTTCGAAGGTATTTTTTCCAGAGGGTGTAAAAAAGAGGGATTGTGTGGTAATAGGTTAATAGGACAACATCAGTTCTTGGATAAAGAAAAGAGACTCATGTTATTATTCACGCTGTATTCACGACATTTTGCTCGCGCAACCACTATTTCATTTCAGGATCCTACACTAAAACACATTGTTCAGGACTCAACATTCCTCCGAACCTTGTCCAATCAAACAACATCTCCTGCAGTACTTGTCAAGCTACCTGACCAAGAGATCTTCCTTTACACAGCTTTACTAAGTAACTCATCGTCCGCGAGAACTTGGGATAGATTAGCCATCACCGGATGGGAAAACAAGGAAACAAAGAAGATACACGTCGTTTGCTGCATCAAATTTAAGTCCGGGATTACCAGGCGGACATCAAAAGCAACAAGGGTTAGAAACAAAATGTATTTAGCCAAATTAGGTCCAATACAATATGTATGTGATTTAGCGTGGAGATATAATTCGTCCGACCCGCCCGCTTCTGCGACGATTAGTTTGTTGTTGGGACAGAAAGAAATGGATGGAGAATGCCTTGTCGAGGAGTCAAGGTTTATACCAATTGAGTATGTGTACAGTCATCCAACTGAGATTGCTGCTATTTCTAAGGTAAAAGTTACATATGAGCGCATGCGTGACATTTCCAACAATTACACATGTGCGCCAAGTAAAGACTCAGATCAGTCTGATCAGAGTCTTCACTCTGCGCTCTGTAGATAGATACTGACCCAAAGCTTCTTCAAACTATCAGCGAATATTCTAATTGCCCCGAATGGCTGTCCAGGGTGCTCAATGTGTGCGAGTCACGCACCTGCGAAATTGTTGCGAAATGCCACGCACAGGCTCATTTCTCTAATGCCATGGCTGTAGGGCAGTTGCTAGTGCGTACGACTCTCAATCATCCCCGGTCGCGACAAATATCCTTCCTGACACCATCTTTTCCGACGATTGTCTCCCACAAATCCGTGGATAATCGAAACCTCATAGCTTGGAATGAAGGATGAAGTGGCGGTACTGCTCAAAGATAAACTAGGGATCTATGGTAAGGTGCTCTAGCCGTCGCGATATGACTAAAATACTGTTAGAAATGACGTTAAACCTAATCAATCAAGCAATCAATCAAGCAATCTACCGATCAATCAATCGACTAGTAAATCAATCGATCAAGCAATTGATCGGTCAACCAAACAATCAATCGATCTATCGATCAATCAATTAATTAGTTAGTTAATCAATCAGTCAACCAATTAATATATCAACCGATTCATCAATCAATTAATACATTTCTCGACGAAGCTGTGTTCGCATGGTATTTTATTTACCTTATGTATAATGTATGGGAAGTGATTTCACGATCCCCAAGTAATACTTCTTATCTTCTTGTTTATTGTGTCAACAATCCGGCTGGCGTACAAACGAATGAGAACATGGTAACTACTTTTTAGGAAAGCCACAAATTTGATAATTTTATCGCGGACTGACAGCTTAATCTATTTTACTTCTATTTTACGCCGTTTAGCTTTTTTTATACTACTCAGTTCTAACCTATGTGGGATAGCAGCTGGAGGCTAGGAAAGGATGTAATGGTAGTACTGGTGTCAGAAATACCAGGATTCCATTGTTAGGTGCTCCAGCCGCCGCGATATGGCTGAAAGATTGTTGAAAGCGGCGTAAAACCCCATTCAAACAAACAAACAAATCAAATGTGCCTACCTATGATAAATTGGAGAGGTTACCATTCACTTTAACTCATTCGTACACAATCCCGCTTTTTGACGCCCCTCAAAATGAAAGTTTAGAAAACATTGCGAAAAATGAAGAAATTGTTTGCAAAAAGCAATTTCGATATTCTCAGCAATGTTTCTTACCCCAAAAGTCAAATAATTTCCAAAATTCACCAACTATAAATTATCGTCTACAACATCTAACAATTTTTAAAATTTAAATTTAAATTTACGTCTTCTGGTACATAGGGGCTCGTAACTCGAGTTCCTTCCATATTATGAACAAGGGATTTTTCTTCATTCAGCCCAATCACTCACCCACATGTACGAAAATTGCCTTATTTTTTTCGAATGAACAGATAATTTATTCATTCTTTCAAAAAATGAAAGCTAACGTATTTGTCTACAAAGAAAATACAAATGTTTTGGGACAGTTACTGCCATCTAACTGTAGCAGGGAATTGAATTATAAATTTTGCTGAAATTCTGCTTCCTTGACATCGACTTTCAATATATAAAATGCACTTTAGGTCAAAAGAAACACAATTTTAACTTTACATACATTTTAAACTTTCAACTAAAATATATATATCACACTGGTCTCCTTTGATGCATTGCATTTCTACAATCAATGCATTTCTCGTTCAGGTTTAATATTAACAACGGGGCAGACATTTAAAAGGTATGCGATGCTGTTTTGAAAAATGTAACTTCACTGGCCGATTTGTATTGACAGTCTGTCTGAAAAACAAATTGGCCAATCAAATCACTCCTTACGTCTAGCTTGACCTTTGACCCAAGATGTAGGCCTCCATACGAAATTTGACGGCTGACTCATAATTTATTGAACACTGAAGTGTTTTGCCGTTATCGAAGACCAGTGGGACATTTTGTTATACTAGCCATACATTTTTCTAAAAAGAACAGTTTAAGAGATGAAGAGAATATTTTTTGTTTTCATGGAGGTGTGAACCGAAAAAACTAATCACACTGTATGAATACGCGAATACCATCGTGCGAAAAAAAAACCCAAGAGCTTTACAAATTTTGATACCTTTTTGTATGGGACTATTTTGTGCGGAAGCAAACAAAAAAATCACTGCGTGATGAAAATTTTGTTCATGGAGTCATGAATAATTTTTTCGACCAATCAGAACGCTCGTTTTTTATAGACGAAACTGAAAATTAAATTATTTAAAATTGAAGTGGAACTTCCTGTTGGAGTCATTCGTAGGGCAAATCGGATAAGTTGGCGGGACTATTGATCGGTAAATTGGAGCTGATGCCGTCCAAGCGTAATATTTTACGTAAGTGAAAAAAACAGGGTTATTCCTTTTTCCTAAAATGGCTTTTAGATTTTCAGCAGTCCTTTTTGTTCTTAGTCGGCAAGCGTATGGGACATAATTTCTATGTATACTCTTTCTAAGAGAAATTATTCGCCTTTATTAGAGTGGCTTGGAATATTTTAATTATCGAAACCAAAATGACAAAGAACTCATAAACGGTCGGAGAAATAAGGCGATATGTTTAAGTGAACCTGTTTCTGTTTCTTTTTTAGAGTACATGTATATATTATGCACGTTAATTTATCGCCAGATAATTTATGGTAACGTTTCCCTACCCGACCTAGTTGCTTGGCTCGAGATTCACAGATCTTTAGGAATGGATAAAGTCGTTTTCTACTCCTACAGACTTGGACACAATGTCTCTAAAGTGCTTCAGTATTACCAGAAACAGAAGTTAGTGGAGGTCATTCCTGTTTCTTTCCCAAATCCAGGTTAGTCATTGATTGTTAAAAGCAGAAAAATAAATAATATTCTATCTTTTTGCATTAAGTATCTTTCTCCGGAGCCAACATGATATTCCTTAGTTAATATTCCTATATATTCGTTTATTTAACCCTTTCCTGTTTTATGTAATTTTAGACTGGTCCAATTTGAAAGAGGTTGCAGACGACAATAAAAAATGCATGCAATTTGAAATCTGACCATCCTATGTGGTAGAAAATATTGCGGGAAAAGGAGAAATTGCTTGTTACAAGCAATTTCTCCTTTTTCCACAATGTTTTCTCAAGTATTAAATCACAGTGACGTAAAAACCCGGGTTTGTCCAGAAAAGCGTTAAACTGATTTAAGCCTTTCTTTCATTTTATCACAACGAAAAACTTTTACATTTATACCTTACCAGATTCATTGCCTAAAAAGCTTTACTGTTATTATTATTTAAATCACCCGAAGAAACCAAATAATCCTTGATTAATATAGAGCATAAAAATGCTTCTCACTTAATAATGCTAACAAAAGACAAAATTATCTTCACCCATTTAAGCCTCCGAAATAGTAATTTCCCCTTATTTGTTTTAGGCTATCAAAAAGCCACTTTCTCTTCAAATGTTCTATGTCTTTTCTCCAGTTTTATTCTAGCATTCGAAAAGACCATCCTCGGATACCCCGGGTCTCTTTATTTGCTACGCCATATCGATGTAGCGTAGCAAATAAGGAGACCCCAGGTATCCGAGGATGCAAAATACCTATTTCTCCAAAATTATTTTTAGTCGGTATAAAAGCCAGTTTTTCTTAATCTTTGTCTACTAAAATGCCAATGATTCTGCACTCAGAAAAATCAATGATTTTTTTCTTTTGTCCCACTTATTTCAGCTTACAGAATAGCTAATTTCTCCTCGCTCATCTTAACCTTCGATTATTGGGTAGACGAAGAAATTGCCCTTGTCGATGGCCAAGAACGACTACGTGGTTACAAATATGTTGTGGTGTTTGATATCGACGAATATATCGTGCCAAATGGTCAAAGAACGTGGAAAAACCTTACCGTATGTTTATTGCAGTACCGCAATTTTCGAGGCCGATCTATTATGCGGATCAACAGTGCAAAATCTGCGATCTATAAGTCGACGATGCGGAATTTTATTTTTTCTTTATGACGTTTTTACCGTATACGACTGGCTCAAAGTAAAAAAATTGCAGCCGTCAATTTTTGGTTCATGATTTTTTTGTCTTCTGAGGTAAAAAACATTGAGGAATTTGAAGAAAATGCTTGTCGCAAGCAATTTCTTCCTTTTCCACAATGTTTTTCGACTCTTTTTCCTTCTAGGCGTAAAAATAAAGTTGTTATGTGGGAATGATTGAAAGTCGACTCTCGGGAATGTCAGACCGTTGTGCGTAATCGGTTTGGGTAGCAGACTAAATACGAGGATATACGACAATTTTAGTTCGTGATTTTTTTGTCTTCTGGGGTATAAAACATTGATAAATATGAAGAAATTGCTTGTCACAAGTAATTTCTTCATTTTCAACAATGTTTTCCGACTCATTTTTCCTTCGTGGCGTAAAATCCGTTATTATGTGGGAATGGTTGAAAGTCGACCTTCGGGAATGTCAGACCGTTGTGCGTAATCGGTTTGGGTAGCAGACTTAATACAAGGATATAAGTGAATAAAGATTGAAGTAAAAGTAAAAAAAAGTCGCAGACGACAATTTTAATTCATCTTTGTTTTGTCTTCTGGGGTATCAAACATTGAGGAATATGAAGAAATCGCTTGTCACAAGCAATTGCTTCCTTTTCTACAATGTTTTCCGACTCGCTTTACCTTCGTGGCGTGAATAAACGTTATTATGTGGGAATGGTTGAAAGGCGACTCTCGGGAATGTCAGACAGTTTTGTGTAGCAGGTATAAGTGAATAAAGTTATATATATTCAGCAACGCAGTTCAAGTTTGTCAGAAAATTGAACTGCTTTGTCGCGGATTGTGTACTGAGTTGGTTTGCCATTCTTTCACACTTTCATCATTCAAATAAAATGACATTTACAACATTGATATGTAAAACTGCCTCATTGCCCACAAATGAACTGACGCCAGATTATATTAATCATATCCGTGTATGGATTCGAAACTTTACAAGCCGGAATGGAATGATACTTTAGGGACATTAGGACTTTGAACCCCCGACCCTTTGCACTCATGGACTGAGGGGATTAAAAAAAAAAAATAAAAAAAAGAAAAAGAAATTTCTCGAAAAATGAGTTCATGTATGACGCAGGAGGATGAAGTCTGAAGTCATTAGATTATCGTAAATGAATAAAATTATTAGCCACTTTCTGTAAGTAATTTCATATTCGAAGTTGTGGAGTGCAAGATGATGTTGCAGTGGTTGTCGTGAGTTCGATCCGGTTCATGCCAACATGTTTTTCATCATCTACCGGCATAGTTGATTTATAGATATATATGTCTCTAGTCTAGACATATTAATCCATCACCAGACTAAAAGCAAAATAGACTGGCCGAAATTCAAAGATGTTGCAACATTCAATTCATGTCGTTGTTTTTTGTCTTCTGATATAGAAAACATTGAGGATAATGAACAAATTGCTTTTAACAAGCAAGTTCTCCATTTTCCACATTGTTTTCCTTCTTTTTTCCTTCATGGCGACAGAATTTTCTTGTGTGGTAATGGACTGAAGGAGATTTACAAATAGGGTGGTATTTTCAAAGTGCACATTTATTCATTGGAAGAAATTACTTTTTCTCTTGTCTTTTCAGGACGATGTAACAAAATCAGAGCCAAAAGCTGCTGGATTCATGCTGTTCACACATTTATATACAACTTCTTGGGGCGTTTCTTCCAATACGTCATTATTAAAAATTGGGCGGTACCTAAAAAGAACAGGCCGCACCAGTGACAGACCGAAGTATATATTCATACCTTCCAGAGCCACAGAAGCGGGTCTTCATCCCCATCAATTTGCACCAAAACCTGGATTCCATGTGTAAGTATATACGATGAAAAAACGGGAACTCTTCTTTAACCCATTCCAATACAGTGATACTTTTTACACCCACCAAGAAAACAATTGAGAACGCATTCTGTAAATTGAAGAAGTCGCTTACAGGTCGCCAAACCAACAAAAATGTTTCACACAAATGGCGATGCTCAAAAATTAATTCCGGGCTGAACTTATGATTTGATTGGTCGATTGATTCTATGATTGACACCCGCGATTGGGCAATTACTAAACACATCCACTCCGATTTGACATTTCGTTCGAGATACTAAACAACCATAGCTCTCAGCATGTGGTCTCATCTATATTTTGACACAAGACAAATCGTTCAATGACAACTTAAATATCGTAAATATAGCTTGATTATAACCCCGAAAAAACAATCAAGAGGACCATGCTGGTCCTATATCGCTCCCCTGAGAATGATGCTCAAGGCTTTATGAGATAATGTACAAAATATCAAAGCTCTACACCTAATCCTTTTAGAGTAGAAGATTTTTTAAATATTTTCTCCTTTAATCCTAGGTATAGTGAAGATCAAACCATATTGAGCTAGTTTCAAGAGTACGGTATTTCTTTGAAGTACTTAAGTAGAGGGTCAATAGGCATTAATACGTACCAAATATCAAAGCTCTTGGCCTAATGGGTTTGAAGGAGAACATGGACTTATGGTTTGGGAGAAGAAGACTTTTAAAAATTTCCTTCTTTCTTTCTATGTAAAATCAGGGATCATAAAGAAAAGGGCTAATTTCAGAAAACAGTTTAATTTATGAAGTATTTTGGTAGATGGTCAATAGATGGCGATTTATACAAAATATCAAAGCTCTAGGGCTTACGGTTTGGGAGAAGAAAACTTTAAAGTTTTCCTTCTTATTTCCATGTAATATCAGGGATCGCACAGAAAAGGGCCAATTTTTGGAATACGGTATTTTTTTAAAGTATTTTGGTAGAGGGTCAATAGATGATGATGTATACCAAATATCAATGCTCTAGGCCTTATGGTTTGGGGGGAGAAGATTTTAAAAGTTTTCCTTCTTTATTTCTTTGAAAAATCAAGGATCGCAAAGAAGAGGGCCAATTTTCAGAATATGGTAATTATTCGAAGTATTTTGGTAGAGGGTCAAAAGATGATAATTTGTACCAAATATCAATGCTCTGGGCCCTATGGTTCGGGAGAAGAAGACTTTTAAAGTTTTCCTTCTTTATTTTTATGTAAAATCAGGCATCGCACAGAAAAGGGCTAATTTTCATAACGGTAATTCTTTGAAGTATTTGGTAGAGGGTCAATAGATGATGATTTGTTCCAAATATCAAAGCTCTAGGCCTTATGGCTTGGGGAGAGAAGATTTTTTTTTATTTATTTCACTCCATTGCCATGGCAGCCAGAGATCTTCGTGGATTTCAATTCTTTGAAGTATTTAAAAGAGCATGACCTAAGGGTTATTTATGTGAAGTTTTGTTGAAATTCTATGGTTAGTTTAGGAGAAGATGATTTTTTTGTAATTGTGAACGGACGGACGGACGACGAACGATGACCTTCGTGCTCTGGTGAGCTAAGAAACCCCCAAAACCCTGCAGTAACTGCGTTTTAGACACCAACCGACGAAGTTGTTTTGTAGAAGTGATGGAGACAAATATGGCTCGTCAACGATTTTTTCAAATACAGTAGTGTTTATTAACCCAATCCCACACAATCCCGCTTTTCTACGCCTCTCGAGAAGAAAAACTTTGAAAAACATTATGAAAAATGAAGAAATTGCTTGTCACAAGCATTTTTTTCATTATCCTCAATGTTTTTCCCAAAAGTCAAATATTTTTTCAATTACACCAACTTAAGATAGTCGACTGCAACTTCTTTGAATTTGGACCACTTTAGAAATATGTCGTTTGGTAATGGGTTAATCATTGTTAATATGCAGCGAAAAAAGAAGTCAGCGATGTTCATTATGCCTGACATTACTCCAATAAGCAGACGACAAAATTTTACACTAGTACAAACTCAAAGATGTTGCAGACGAAACGTTTTAGTTGATGATTTCTTTATTGCATTATTATTTATTTTCATTGTTATTTTTTATTTTCTTCACTTTCCACAATGTTTTGTCATAACTTTCTTTTCTTATGGGCGTCTCAAAGCCTTTTTAGTTCAGAGTAAGGCAAAGCATCATTTTTTAGAAGATAAGGTCGAACGTCCCCTGACTGGTTTTATAAACCAAATGAATGACGTTAAAGAGGTTGAAATTTGATTTTCACTAGATATCGTTCGCGTTTATAGAAAGTGATATCTTAACTTTTGTAAGGCCATATTCAAGAAAATAATAAAGCCACTTTCATCACGAAGACAACTGTGTTACAGAGGACTTTGAAAGCCAGTGGTCATAAATTGTTCTAATCATTTATGAATGACAGTTCTTTTGGTATTGACACCATAATAAGTGGTTACAGGTTAACTTGAAATCTACATAAACCGTATCTTTCTTTATCTAATTTCTCCGAATCATTAGGAGACTTTTTTAACCCATTCCCACTCAATCCCTCCTTTTTACGCCCCTCAACGAAAAAGCTTTGAAAAACATTGTGAAAAATGAAGAAATTGCTTGGATCAAGCAATTTCTTCATTTTCCACAATGTTTTCTACCCGAAAAGACGAAAAAATTTAAAATTCTATCAACTTGAAATTGTCGTCTGCAGCTCCTTTCAATTTTGACCGGTCTAAAATTCCACTGTGTTGGAATGGGTTAAAAATGTGTACAAAAAAATCAAACAAAAGTGGCCTTACTTCGTTTAACCAATTCCAACATGACAAATATTTAGACTAGTCCAAATTGGAAGAAGATGAAGACGACAATTTCAAGTTGATGGAAATTTATTTTACTTTATTTATTCATTTATTTTTATAGAAAACATTGTGAATTATGAAGAATTTGCTTGATGTAAGCAATTTCTTCATTTTCCATAATGTTTTCTAAATCCCTTTTTGTGGGGCGTTAAAAAGAGGGATCGTGTGGGAGTGGGTTAAAGCCATTCATGAACATTTTATACAAGCAAAAGTACCTACTTTTCAAATAGTTAATAATGTCATGTTCCCTATAAATGTACTTTCTTCGTGTTAAATCTATTAAATTAATCTAAATTTAATTAATGTAGTATAATCTTATTTTTAGTTTCGTCTATCAAAAACGAGCGTTCTGATTGGTCGAAAGATTTATTCATAACCCCAGGAACAAAATTTTGAGCACGCAGCCATTTTGTATGCTTCCGCACAAAATAGTCCCATACAAAAAGGTTTCAAAATTTGTAAAGCTTTTTTTTCGCCCGATGCTATTAAATTATAAAAAAGAAATAAAAAAAATGAAGAGTATAGTTTTTGTTTTCATGGAGGTATGAACCGAAAAACCTAATCACACAATGTATGAATCCGCTTCGCGTATTCATACAGTGTGAGAGGTTTTTCGGTTCATACCTCAATGAAAACAAAATATATTCTCTTCATCTCTCAATATTCCCCATGCCCTACTTTGAAACATTGTAATTCGTCGGATGAGGTCGTTAGTCCTCGGGTGATACCGAGGACGCATGACTCTCTAGCGGAAGCCAATGACATAATTGAAACGTCATGGAAACTACAAAAAAGGCAATTTTCTGTATTTTTTCTTACGTAATCAGTGTAAGAGCCGCTTTAATTCTCATGTACATTCACTAATATATTTACATATAATTCCACACACTTTTAATTGCCGTCTGCAACTTCTTTCGAATCGGACAGGACTAAAACTTTTTTGAAAAACAGGAAAAGATGGATGTAATTTTATTCTCAGTCGTATGTATATATTGTGAAACGGAATTGTCCGTATATTAAGAGTTTCAGAAGGCGAAGTGAAGACAAGTCCATCGTGACTTCAACAGCTTATCCTCAACATGCTTTGATCATTTTTTTCTGATTTAATCAATCTCATAATTGTGCGACTTGAATTCGTCGAAGATAATTGCGTCACAAATATCGGAAGTAAGTTCATATACATTCTTAGGAGATTTGTTACTAATATTAGAAACTATTTTGCGCATGCGCATCTCGCTTCCATAAGGTGGGACAAAGAAAGATTGTCTTTCCATATCAACAGTAACATCGAAGCTGAAGGCAAAATTCCACCCAAAACCGAGTTTTAAAGGGGAGTCATAGTACTTAATGAATTTATGACAAGCAGACTGTTTTTATATTGGTAACTATGTAATATCTGTCCTACTTCTTGTGAGTTGTGTACTACGTTGCGCAACGCGTGTATTGCTTACGTCATAGACGATAGCTGCTTTAGATATTCGAATTTATGTGTTTTCTCGGTAACCTTTGTAGAAATTACAAGCCATTTGAGCCTATGCGTGACATTTCCAGCCATTTCGCATGTGCGTGACTCGCACTCATTTAGCACCCTGGACAGCCATTCGGGGCAATTAGAATATTCGCTGATTGTTTAAAGAAGCTTTGGGACAGTATCTATCTACAGAGTGCAGAGTGAAGACTCTGACCAGACTGTGCGGATGCACAGGCTGATCTGAGTCTTTATTTGGCGCACATGTGTAATTGGTTGGAAATTTCACGCATGCGCTCTTTTCTTTTCTTTTTTTCACAATATTTTTTACCCTACTTAGTAATTATCAAAAAAAATAATAATAATAATAATAAAAAATAAAATAAAAAAATAAAAAAAAAATAAAAAGATCGACTTTAATTTGTCGTCTACAAAACCTTTGATTTTGGACAGGTCTAAAATTTTGCAATAAATTAAAGAGTTATGTCAATATGTCGTAAGATCGTCAAAAACGTGAGCAAAATAAGCTAAAGGCTCGCATGAGCTCCGCGATGCGTACAAATATAGCTTTTATTGCTCACTGTATTAAAGAAATATCGATCTTACATTGAATGAAACAAACGATTTTCCCCCATTTATATCATTTGACAAAATGACGTTTTACGCATTATTGTCCAAACGTTAGCGTGTTAGTTGATGACGTAATAATACACAAATTTTGACCTCATTGCTGACGTTTATAAGCGTCTCTCATATTCTAGTAATTCTATATAATTTCTTTTTTCAGATTCTCTGTGCCAGAAAACCTGGCTGCTTTGAGCCACTACAGATCATGTAGGGAACGGTATGACCTCACTGAAACCACATGTTTTGGATTTGAGCGTCACTTTGATGATTCTATTTACAAGCGCTTCGCATTCGTGGAGGACGATACAAATCGTTTATTAAGAGAGATCCTCAAATGATCTCATTATCAAATTATTCCCTTACAACTAACTTTCAAGGGGGCAATAAATCCAATGAAGGTTAAAAGTGAAAAATAAGACTAAAATGGGTAAAAAAAATTGAAAATCAGGACATTGCTTGTAGCATGCGATTTCTTTCTCTTTTTCTCACAATTTTCAACTTACAGACCTTTCTTCAGCGCAACAAAATGGGGATTGTGTGGTAATGGTGTAAAAGGGCCGCGATCTGTCATTTTGACTTGCAAAGAACTTTTTGCTTTGTGTATACAAATAAAACAAAACAGATAAAATATCCTGCGGTTAATCTGTAAATACCTATGAATAAAAACCGTAGACGGGATCTTTTCGAAGTGAACCGACGTTGAACCAAAGTCATAAATCAAAGACGACTTTGAATTTGACCAATCGCTAGCCCGCCCACTAACTCCCTAAGCTCCGCCCATTAACTCCAACAGGAAGTCCCGCTTCGATTTTTAAACGGCGTTATTTCGCAAAGTTTATGGCCAGTAGCAGGTAACAATAAAGTGAAATAGTTGGTTTGTGACCTAAACGTCGTAACTACAGCTTGAATAAGCTGTAGTTACGACGTTTGAGTCGCCAAATCAACAATAACGGTAAACAAAATGGCGGCCAATGTTGGAGTTGATTAGCTCAGGTCCGGGCTGAATAATTGATTTGATTGGTCGGTTGATTCTTTGATTGACGGTCGCGATTGGTAAATTAGTCAAACAACTGACCAATCGCGTTGTCAATCAAAGAAAAGAGCCAATAAAATCATTCATTTTGACCACCGTAAATGAAATTTGAACTCCGAGATTGGCATTCACTTTTGTGAAGCATGCTATTCGGCGTGATTTATTCAAGCTGTAGTTACGACATTCAAGTCGCCCACCAATCATTTTACTTTATTGTGAAATGTTACTGGCCATGAACTTTGCAAAATGACGAAGTGGGAATTCTTGTCGAAGTCAATGGTTGTGGCCAGCAGAGTCAATAGGCGGTGCCAGCGATCCGTTACTTTCAAAATTGACGGATCGTCGCTGTCAATCAAAATCGACAGACCAAACGAATCATTTATATAGACCGGATGTGAACTTTGAACTACAACATTTATATTTAGTATTTTGTCGGTTGACTGAATCAAGCTCGTGAACCACCGATTTCCTTTCATTTCATTTTATGTCCCTGACTTCATTTTTTCATAATCGAGTCCTTCGAATAATCTACCTTGAGTTCAGAGCTATCGGAAATTTGATTTCAAATGCCATATCTACTCATGGTGGGGGGGGGGGGGGAGAATAATTGTGCAAAGTTATTTGAAATGCATTTAAAATTGTAGGAGATAAGCTCTGGACAAGCTCAATTTGATCGCGTGACCTTTCGTTTCGAAAAGCATTCATCATGATTTAATACAATTTTGCCGAATTATATTGAGTTTCATAACTGTTGGAGGTACGCCCTTGATACGCTTGTCACAAGTCATTCTACTTTTCCACAAAATATCCCAAAAATATGATTTTAGAGGGGTGTAAATATAAAAGCATTGTTTAACGATAATGGGTTGACAGATGGGCCTAAAACTTACCAACCTAGTTAAGCATTTTACAAACTAACCCATTCCCACATCATACAATGTCGCTTTTGGACGCCCCTCAAGAAATGCAATTGGCAAAAACATCGTGCAAAATGAAGAAATTGTTTTCTTTCCAGAAAGCTGAAAAAATAAGAAAAATCCACCAACGTTAAATTATCTTCTGCAACTCCTTTCAATATGGACTAGTCTAAAGTTAATCCATTTTGGTAGCGGGTCAAGGATTTTACATGACAACTGTTTTATGACGACGTGTCAGTTGCTATAAGGGATGTGGGCTATTTATGGCAGACAAACTTTCAAAACAATTGACAGGCGAATATTTAGGCCGTTTTCGGCTGGTAATAACGTTCTTACTATAGTAGATGCAATCGGATCTCATCGATCCATTCTACGAATCAAATAAAAGTTAAAGGTTAAATGACGTCATTTAACCCTTGTCATGCTGTATAAATTACCTTAATGAATTTCTGTCAAATCAAAGGGCTGAAAGCACTGATAGAACTTGTTGTTCAAAAATCAATATTTTTTTTTTAGAAATCAACTTCATAAACAATTCTGACAGGAAAAGTACAAGCAGGAGGTGTTGTCTATGATCAGCCTGCACATAAGTGCAGTCTGATCTTAGTCTACACCTCCTGGCAAAACCGGAATATTTCGGGTCCAGCATGACAATGGTTAAGTAGATGCTATACTTGTTCGACTTGTACTTTAGTTAAATTTGGTAGGAACGTTGGTACGAGTCGAGGCAGTAGTTGTAGAAAAATATCAATAGAAAACCAGAAATTTCTTGTGACAATAATGTGTTTCTTTATGTTCCGCCTTAGAATTGAATCTTCGTGTAATATGGAAACGAAAAAGATTTAGGTAATGGTTGGAAAAATATCGTTACGGCTGTTTGTAGGCGCGAGTGTCCTTAGTTTAGTTAGTTCCGTGTACTTAGACTCAAAGAAAACACACCACCAAATATTCCTAGGGTCATGTAAGGGCTCCGCCTTAGAGTAAAGCTTTGTGTAATATGAAAACGAAAACGTTTTATGTTATGGTTGGGAAAATATCATTACGGCTGTTTGAAGGCGCGTGTATCGTTAGTTTTAAAAAGTTGGGTAAAGTTATACTGAGACCAACAGAAAACATACCACCAAATATTACCTGTGGTCATAAGGGGGGAAATACTCTTTCCAATAGCCGGGATTCAAAAATTGAAGATGAGCTACTTCAAAACCCTCAGCAAGGACCCTAATGATCGCGGCTTTTGAGTCCCTGAGATCCCAATATGTTTATGTAGGACTAAAACCCTGAGGATCGATGTCTCTTGTCAAGTTCAGGTTTCTGTAAATTGGTAGTTATCATAGTACTTTTAATGATAAGGATATTGACCTTTATCACTCTTTAATATAAAAATCCGGTTGGGAATTACTTTTGTTCTAAGTTTAAGGTCGTATGACAAGGTCCAATATCAAGGTCATTTTTACGAAAATTTGTATAAACGGGAGAATGTGTGTCGAAACCTTGTCGAATCCCTTATTTGTCTCCCAGTTTCAAAGTACTGTTCAAATCATTTCAATATTTTCTAAACCACTGACTGCTTTCTAAAACTTTGGGCTTCTCTTTATTCAAAGTGCTGGAAGACGACATTATAAAGTAAGTAAAATTGAAAAAATAACCATCCTATTTGATATTGTTGGAAAAGAAAAAAATGCTTGTTACATGCAATTTCTTTTTTTATTCCACAATGAATTCTCACATTGAGGCAAAAATCAGGAATTGCTCGGGAAATGTTTAGATCAAAATATATGTAGATTGATGGGGCTAGTCTTATATGCTTGTGAATGACAACTGTCCATTATCAATACCGAACGAACCTGACGAATACCTAATTCTGAGTGATGCGTTTCTATCGCGTGTGAGTATACAATTAGCATATTTACATATTGCCCAATGCGGAAATTTGAAAATCAAATTGAGATATTTTAAATAGAAACATTAAGAAAACAGTAAATCTGCATTGTAGCGAAGAAAAGTAATTATAAATCAGAATGAAAATTCGTAGAAGGAAGAGGACTTTTTTTAAATGTCTGCTTTTGGTATATATAACCGTTGTGGGCTTATTTGGATATAGTTTGTTTGAAACTAGTGACAAAAGCGACATAGATGCCTTGGAGGTTTGATCTTTATTTAATCTATTCATCTGTTTATATTTATCCCTTTCTTAAGTTGGTGCAATTTGAAATGAAACCATCCTAATGTAGTAGAAAATATTATGGTAAAGAAAAACTCGCTTGTTACAAGCAATTTCTCCTTTTTCCTCAATGTTTTCTCATGCAAACGATTCCAGCGACGAAATTATCCCGGGTTTTTACTTTGTACATGAAATGCTTAAGTATATGTCGAATAATGTATACATATTGACAACAATTGAAAAGGAGAATTGCTTAAGACAATCTGTTTCTCCTTTAACCAATTCCCACACATTGACGATTTTTGATGCCCCTTAAGGAAAACAACCAGGAAAATATTGTGGAAAATAAAGATATTGCTTCCATAAACTTCATATTGTTGTCTGCAACGCCTTTCAATTTGGACCAGTCTACGCTACCTTCTATAAATTAAGATTTCATTATCGTAAGTCATTATCATCTGTTCAACAGAGTCAACGAAATTCTAGGGTCTAGCGCAGATTTTGTAAATACGCATTTGGGCATTAACAATAGCTTTGCATCAAATCATCGAATCGTGCACGTAACGTATTTTTAGCTAGCAAAGCGTCAGCTTTGATAGCTTAAATTTTAAGGTCTTCTCATAGTTAAACGAGTACAAACTGCCACTGGAGGCTTGACCACTAAATCCATTGAATGCCTACGCCAAAAAGTAGTTCTTATATATTTAAGGAATATTGCAAGCTCTATATTCACTTGTAGAGAACTCTTTCAAAAACACGCTATTTAACCCATTCCCATGCAATTCTGCTTTTAAGGCATCTCAAGAAAAAAGCTTCGGAAAACATTGCGGACAGTGAAGAAACTGCTTGTGACAAGCAATTTCTTCATTGTCCACAATGTTTTTCTACCCAACAAGGGAATTATTTTCTTAATTCAACCAACTTGAAATTGCCATCTGCGACTTCTTTCAATTTGAAGTAGTCTAAGATTTTGTCATGTTGTAATGGGTTAAATCTTTGGTTACTCTTACCTTGTTTTGTTTATCTTTATAACCTTTAGCAAAAAAGATTACTGAACAAAACTATGCTTTGCTAGCTTACAGTACTTTCAGCACTCTGATTCCGGTACTGGTAATTAGTCACTGTGTTTATCGTATGGACCATATTCTCAATATTTCTTCGTATTATTTACATTGTATGAAAACTATATACGTCAAAATTGTTGGGTTCATCTAAGTTGGCGGGCGGTATTTGTTCTTAATGTAAGCGTAATTCATTTGTAGTCAGAAACTATTGAATATGCATTTTCATACAAAGAGTTGGATATCGTCGTAAAGATATTTTGTTGGAGAACCAATGGGTATAACCCTTTTCAAATGAAATAGTACTCGTTTGGTTGTAATGTTTGACTTAAAAATAGGGTAGAGAAGCGAGCTATTTATCTATTGTTGTGAAGATCAGACATTCATCTTCCCATCTAGGTATGGTTTTTAGCAGTAACTTTCTGCATTCGGAAATACAAACCGATTTTTCAAAATACCCCGTCAAACATTACAGACAAGCGGGTACTATTTCATTTCAAAAGGGTTATACTCATTGGTTCTCCAACCAAATATTTTCACGACGATATCCAACTCTTTATATGAAAATGCATTTTCTCCGAAAACAGACGAGCTAAAAATCAAGGGGTTAATGTTTATCTATTCTATTTGTTGATATTACATTTAATCGACCCGTTTTTGTTAAAGCTTTTGCTGTCATCAGTAATGCATTTTAATACCGAAGCAAAAAATTACGTGTCGTCCAAAAACGAGAAAACAGTTGTATATAAATTCGCAAAAAATTACAATACACGTGTGACTGTCAATATGCGCTAATAGACTTCACTAATGCAATAAGTTTGTTCGTAACGTTTTGAAACGCTCATCTAAGTTAGTAGCAAAAGCATAATTGGCTCATTTCTTATCCAATGTGAGACTATATCAAAATTCTGTCTATCGAGATACCTGAGTCAAATTGTGACCTCTAGAGTGCACACAAAGTTTTTTTTAAGATTTGACCTATAAACCTACCTTTTGACCCCCATATGCCCCACACATAGGCTTTTGAACACACATTTGATATATTGACTTTGGTAGTCACGTGCTTCACGTGAACTCTGCCCAGAGTCAATACTCAATTTCTGTATGTTTAAAATCCTTGTTTAGAATGGCATTAAAATCGAATGGCTGAAAGCAACGAAATGTCCTGATAATGGGTCAATTTCCAGATCTTTAGTAATTTTGTATACAACTCTTGCTTAAAATATCAAAAAGGTGGTGTAGACTAAGATCAGACTGGATATATGTGCAAGCTGATCTTAGTCTATACATCCGGCCAAAATAGGAATATTCTGTGTTCAGCATGAAAAGAGATGATTTTGTTTCTTGGAATAGCGGATTGACCTCTGCCAGATCCTATCTTTTTTTAAATATTTGCTTTACATTTTGCAGTCTGTATAGCCTTACCAGGATCGATAATAGACGGATCGCTGGCCACATCCTCTGACCTCCGACAAGGCAATTTGAGTTTGATAATTAATGACCTTAACGTCTTACCTAAAGCTTTTAAAAGTTAAGGTAACCAAATCAAGACATATGCTCGACATGAATTACGGAGGGGAACATTCACTACATGTCTTGATAAATGATTCAATTGGTCAATCGGTTTTTGATTAACATCGGCGATCCGTCAATTTTTTGATTGCCAGTAAGTTCCTTTCGGCCTGCCGTATACCGTTTCATTTCAGGATCTTGCAGTGAAACACATTGTACAAGTCCCAACATTCCTCCGAACTACATCCTATCAAACAACAACTACTCCTCAACTAATTTCATCCACAACTTCTCGTGCACTTGTCAAATTACCCGACCATGAAATCTTCCTTTACACAGCCATACTAAGTAACTCATCCTCCGGGACAACCTGGGATAGATTAGCGATCACCGGCTGGGAAGTCGATGAAAAATGGAACACACGCTTTATTTGTTGCGTCAAATTTAAATCTGGGCTTATCAGGCGGACGTCAAATACAACAAGAGTTAAAAACGTCCAGTATTTAGCAAATCTAGGACCGCTGCAATATGTATGCAATTTATGGTGGAGATACAATTCATCAGACCCTCCAACTTTTGCGACAATTAGTCTTAATCAGGAAGAAATGGCCAGAGAATGCCCAGTAGAGGAGTCAAGATTTATACCTATTGAGTATGTGTACAGTCATCCAACTGAAATAGCTGCCCTTACCAAGGTAAAAGCCATCTTTCTAGCCGATGCTGAATGAGAAAGGCAGTGGAATTATATCTTACGATGTGTGGGTAGCAATTTCGTGATCTCCAGATAATGCTTATTTTTTCTTATTCAAAGTGTCTAAATTCCTGCCTATATAGTCACGGAAGTGAGATCCTTTTGTCGTAATTCTACAAAACCATCGGAAATTCAGGTAAGCTGTTGTTGTGATGTTTTTATCGGCACAGACGTATAGTTTATTATTTTTTTCACCAAGATTCAAGAGTTTTAGTTAGAACAAAAATTCCACACCCCAATAAAAAATGAGTACGCATCTATTTTGTATTCTTGTGCACAAAGAAGATCCACAAAACTTTACTTCCAACTAGTAAAATGTTTGATTGTTTTACTGCCTGGCATTAAGATATAACTAGTGATGAGATTTTTTTGTTTTCATTGGGGAACCAACCTGAAAACTTTTACGCACTAATTTATTTACCCCTTCGCATAATAATACAGTTTTTAGGTTCACACCTCACTGGAAACAAAACAATATTCTCTTCAATTCGTAATAATTTAATTTTTTGTTTCGTCTATCAAACACGAGCGTTCCGATTGGTCGAAAAAAGAATATTCATAACTCCATGAACAAAATTTTGAGCACACAGCCATTTAGTGTGCTTCCGCACAAAATAGTCCCATACAAAAAGGTATCAAAAAAACAAAAAATATTCACTTCATCTCTTAAAACGAACCTAAAAACTTGATTACACTTACGTATATATATGAATCCGCTTCGCAAAATGATACAGTGTGATTAAACTATATAGGTTATTATTTCAATGAAACTAAAAACATGTTCTTCGTTTGTTAACTAAAACGTTTTACTTGACACCGTATATCTTTTCTTTCACTTTTCCTGACAAAAGCCTGCGCATTATCTCATTAAAGGAAACAACGTTTAAAAATGCTCCGAATTGAAAGAAGTTGCAGACGGCATTTTTAGTTTATAAAATTTTTACAAATGCTTGTTTTCTAGGGTGTAGATAATGAAGAAATGGCTTGCAAAAAGCAATTTCTTTATTTTCGACAACGTTGTCCGAGGCCTTTTACTTTAGGGCGTCAAAAAGCGGGATTGTGGGGGAATAAGTTAAAAGGTCGATATTTTTTGGTATATCAGAGCATCATTCTGAAAGGTTTTGTTGGTGTCTTCGGGGTGAGGTTTAATTCTATTTCAACAATGTTTTAGTTACATCACGAGGAGCAAATTCGTGTTTTTTTCTGGGTTTCATGAAATGAATTGCCAAATGAGAGACCTACGTAACGACAGACTATTCAAGGAATGAATTGGTGGATCGCGATTGTCAATCGAAATATCTACTGACCAATCACGTCATTCAATTAGACTGGAAAAGCATTTTTAACTTAACCCTTGTCATGCGGAACCCGGAATATTCCGGTTTTGGCAGGAGGTGTAGACGAAGATCAGCCTGCACATAAGTGCAGTCTGATCTTGATCTACACCTCCTGCTTGTACTTTTCTTGCCAGATTTGTTTATGAAATTGATTTCTAAATGAAATGTTGATTTTCTAACAAGTTCTATCAGTGCTTTCAGTGCTTTGATTTTACAGCAATTCAGGAAGGTAATTTATACAGCATGACAAGGGTTAATATTTCTTATTTCAACATTAAACTCATATGATCGAAATAATACAAATACAGCATGACAAGGGAATGACAATCAATGTGGGGAATGGAAATTTGTAACATTTATGATATATTAACACATGTATTACAGTATTGTAAGAGTCATAATCTTTTAGATATATAAAAAATTGAATAATACAGATTTTTTCTCATTGGGAGATTTTTCAATAATGCTTTATCGACGTATCCAGAAGCTGGAATTTTTTTGTATGTTTCGTTTACAATGGTATTATTTAGAAGTATGGCTTTTTTCTAATTTCGGGACAATGTCCCAACAGAGAGTAAAGTGAAATTCATCTTCGTTTTGCAACGCGCATAGTTGTCGGTATCTTTCATTTCATTTTAATCTTTCTGAAAAGATGGTCATGGATCGTTCTGCTTTGACCGTCTATAACCAAACTAGGCGAAAACCGTCCTGCAGAATTGTCGAAAAACCTAGGCCAAGTGGCTTTGGCGGAGAAGACAAATAAATGTTTCTTGTAGTATCTAGAACTTAATAGGGAGGTATTGTACAATGTAGGAACTCCATTCATTTTTTTAAACCCTTCTTTATTCCACTGCACAAGTCCTACTTATTCATTCATTTATTTTCATCTTAGTTTTGTGATTTGAATTTTTTATGGTTTGTATCAAGCAATTTCTTCATTATCCACAGTGTTGTCTATCCAAAAAGACGGGGGAAAAATGATAAACTTGAAATTAACGTCTGCAGCTTCTTTCAAGTTGGACCAGTATAAAAATGTGTTTTGTGGGAATTGGTTAATGGTTAAAAGGCCTAAAGGTTCATTCCTATTGTGAGTGTCCTAAGCCTCACGGACATGGAGGAAGTGAAGAATTCATTTTATTATTTTCTTTTTTTACCAAGTTTCAAGGGTAAATATAATTGATCAACGATTTCAATTATTTAGTGAATTTTTGATGTGGTGTTTGATTAAAATTAGATTGTCAGAGAGAGACGCAACTGGACCTTATACATATATTTCAGGCAAATGGGTTAATCCACCAAGACTCAATCCCTTCCGCTGGTGCGCTATCAAAAGAACGTTTTGTAAAAATACTGCAAACAAACAATAATACAAACATTTTGTCCTTTATTTTACAACATTTCCTATCGTGTTTGGCACCTCCTTTTCAATTCTAATGCATTATAAATAGTCGTATGTAATTTTCCTCCCACAAGATTCGTCCTTTGGTAAAAGATTAACCCTTTCCTATTTTTCAAAATTCTAGACCAGTCCGATATCAAAGGTTTAATTGAAAGTGGATGTCATTTAAAAAATAACTAGTCAGTAGAGTAGTAAAATGTGGAAAAAGACGAAATTGCTTGGTACAAATTCAAAGGTTTAGCAGACGAAAATTGAAAGTGGATGTTTTTTGAAAAATAACTAATCGGTAGGGTAAAAAAATGTGGAAAAGAAGAAATTGCTTGTTACAAGCTTGTTACAAGCAATTTCTTCTTTTTCTGCAATGTATTCTCAATTATGAGTTCAACGGGATGTAAAATCCAGGGATTGAACAGGAGAGGGTTAAAAAACGATATAATGCACACACTCTTATCTCCAGATAATTTATGGTAACGTTTCCCTACCCGACCTAGTTGCTTGGCTCGAGATTCACAGATTTTTAGGAATGGATAAAGTAGTTTTCTACTCCTACAGACTTGGACATAATGTCTCTAAAGTGCTTCAGTATTACCAGAAACAGAAGTTAGTGGAGGTCATTCCTGTTGCTTTCCCAAATCCAGGTTGGTCATTGTTTGTTAAATATAGAAAAGTATATAATATTCCATCTTTTTGGATTAGGTATCTTTCTCCGGAGCCTACATTATATTTCTTAGTTAATATTCCTATATATTAATTCATTTCAACTGATTTAAGTTAGCGGAGGTCAATCCTGTTTCTTTCCCAAATCCAGGTTAGTGGTTGATTGAGTGTCTCTATTTTTAAGGTAAAACTTGGGGGGAAATGTCCATGTATTCTTATTTTTCTTCCATTAAGCGTCTTTGTTATTATTCTACCTCATGTGATAATAATCTAATTTTCAGTTTCACCTATCAAAAACGGGTGTTCTGGTTGGCCGAAAAAATATTCAAAACTCCATGAACAAATTTTTCAGCACGCAGCTATTTTGTATGCTTCCGCATAAAATAGTTCCATGCATTGGTATCAAAATGTGTAATTCATTTGCTTGTGTCGCTCGATGCCATTAAAAATACAATAAATGAAGAGAATATTTTTCGTTTTCATGGAGATATGAAACGAAAAACCTAATCACACTTATGTAAGAAAACGCTTAGCGTATTTATACAGTGTGATTTGTTTTTTCGTTCCATACCTCCATGAAAACAACAACAACAACAACAACAACAACAAAAAAATATTCTCTTCGTCCCTTAAAAAACAGATTCTATTCATTCGAGCTTCTATCAAAAATGCTTTATTTTTAGTTCTGCTGGCCGAAGGCCACTTTTAGAGCTATTGCGATGGCTCTTTCCCGTCCGGCGTCCGTCCGTCCGTCCGTTAACTTTTCCTTGTTAACACTCTAGAGCCCACAGTTTTCATCTGATTCCCTTCAAACTTTCACAGAATGATTGTAGCATCATAAGGATCGTTCCTTTCGAAATTTGGTCAGATCAGCAAGAAACATTGGAAAAGGGGCCATATTAAAATTTAATTAAAAAATCATCGTTAACATCCTAGAGTCCACAGTTTGAATCGGATTCTCTTCAAACTTTCACAGAATGATTGTACCATCATAAGGATTGTTCCTTTCGAAATTTGGTATGATCCGTCAAGAAACATCGGAAAAAGGGCCTAATTAAAATGTAATTAAAAATCATCGTTAACACTCTAGAGTCCACAGTTTTCATTTGATTGTGCTCAAACTTCACAGAATGATTGTACAATCATAAGGATTGTTTCTTTCGGAATCGGGTATGAACCGTCAAGAAACACGGGAAAAGGGGCCTTTTTTAAAAAAATTATGGAAAAATCTATTTAGAAATCCTCGTTAACACTCTAGACTCCACAGTTTTCATCGGATTCTCTTTAAACTTTCACAGAATGATTGTAGTACCATAAGGATCGTTCCTTTCGAGATTGGGTATGATCCGTCAAGAAACACGGCCTAATTAAATTTAATTTTAGATCTTCGTTAACACTCTAGGGTCCTCAATTTTTATCTGATTGACTTCAAACTTTCACAGAATGATTGTACCATCATTAGGATTGTTTCTTTCCAAATTGGGCCTGATCTGTCTAGTATCATAGGAAAAGGGGCTGAATGAAAACCAAATCCTCATTTACACAAGAATGTCCCCAGTCTTTATCAGAATCTGTTCAAACTTTAATAGAATGATTGTATCATCATTAGAATTGTTCCTTTGTAAATTGGGTCTGATTGTTTAAGTGACACAAGAAAAAGGGGCCCTATGAAAATTCTATTACAAAAACATCATTATCACAATAAAGTCCTCAGTCTTTATCATTTCTTCAAACTATCTATCATTAGGATTGTTCCTTTGTACATTGGGTCTGATTTGTTTAATTTCACGAGAAAAGAGTCCTTATGAAAAGTTTATTACAAAAAATTCTTGACACAATTCAGTCCACTGTTTTCATTGATTCTCTTTAACTTCTACAGAATGACTGTACCTTCATTAGAATTGTTCCTTTTGAAATTTTGTTTGTTCTGTAAAGTATCATGGGAAAAGGGGCCCTATGAAGATTTCATTATAAACTCATTAACACAATATATTCCACAGATTACAAAGATTGATTGTACTATCATTACAATTGTTGATTTTGACAGTGGTTCTGATTATGGCAAGTGTCACATAAAAAGGGGCCTTTTGAAAAAAACTTTTTTGAATATTCTAGTTAACACAATGATGTCCCTTGATATCACCGGATTCACTTCAAAATTTCACAGAATGATTGTGCAATCTCTTAAATGGTTCTTTTCAGAACTGGGTACAATCCATCAAGTATCATGTAAAAAGAAGCCATATAAGTCTACATGTTTCATCGGATTCACTTTAAACTTTCACAGAATGATAAAACCAACAGTAAAATGTCACGGGTAAAGGGGCCTTATGAGAATATGATTTTTATATCTTTGTTAACACAACAAATTCAATAGTTTTATCGGATTCTCTTCAAAGATGCATGGAATAATTGTGGCATTGGAAACACAGGAAATGGGTCTTACAGATCATCATTCAAAACATTCATGTGTATGTGATGAAGTTCTCAATCATTATCAAATTGTCTTTTAAATTTCACAGGACAATTGTAGGGTTGTAAGGAAGTTCCTTTTGGAATGAAATTGATCCATCAGAAAACACAGGAAAAGGGGCCTCAAGGATTTTCATTCAAAACAATCCTGTTTATGTGGTAAAGTCCACAATTATTGTCAGATTCTGATAAAAATTTCACAGGATGATTGTAGGGTCATAAGGTAACTTCCTTTTGGAAATGGAGTGGATCCGTTATGAAACGCGGGAAAAGGGGCCTTGAGGATTGTTGTTCAAAATAATAAAGTCCATTTTTTTCCTTTATGCATTTTCCTTTAAGTAATCAACTTCCTTACATATCAGATTCTTTAACGGAAAACTTAATAACCAGTAGAGCGTCTCAGGCCCTCACGGGCCTCTTGTTTTACTTTCTCTAAGGCTTCTACATTTCAAACAATATTAGATTCGTGGACCAAGAGAGTTATTTTACCATTCTATATTCAAATTTTACACGACATGTGAAATTCTCATTATTTATTTTGCAGAACGAAAATCGATTTCTTATCACTTATCTTTTTCTTGGGGGAAAAAAAATCTCCTCCCCGAGTTTAACTTTCTCTTATCTATAGAGCATATAAAATTGTCACAGCTTATTAAAACCACATTCTCTTTTGTCTAGTCTATGAAAAGCCCTTTAGAGAATATCTTTTGTTTTCATGGAGGTATGAACCGAAAAATCTAATCACACTGTATAAATTCGCGAATTGGATACACACATAAGTGTGATTAGGTTTTTTGGTTCATACCTCCACAAAACAAAGAATATTCCCTTCCTTTAATTCAACAGCATCTAGCGAAAAAGCAAACACTTTACAAATTTTGATATTTTTATGTATGGAACTATTTTGTGCGGAAGCATACAGATAGCTGCATGCTCAATTTTGTTCATGGAGGTATGAATAATGTTTAAGTCAGAACGCCCGTTTTAAAAGTCGAAACTAAAGGTTTAATTATTCTAGATTATTTTAGCAAAACAAAAGGCAGATGTCTCCCCAGACATTTTAGCCTGTATGACAGCCATTCTTTACCCAATTCATGTCTGCTTAAAGTCAACTTTCCGCATTTAGTATAGTCACTCCCCATCTACTTTAGCTTACATAACATCCGATTTCTCCTACGATTATTGGGTAGACGAAGAAATCGCCCTTGTTGATGGCCAAGGAAGACTAAGTGGCTACAACGTTTAATATCGACAAGTATATCGTACCACGTAGAAAAATCTTACTGCTTGCTTATTTCATTGCCGCAATTTTCGGACAATAAGCCGGGTCATTCAGTTAGGGAAGTAAACAGTGCATTTTTTTCTTTTGTCCCACTTATTTTAGCTTACTTAGTAGTCAATTTCTCCTCGCTAATGCTATGGTCAGACGGACAGATACGCGCGATACGCATGTCTGCGGATGTGCATTCGTAAAAATCCGTAGAAATCCGCAGCAATCCGTATCATGCGTATCATCCGTAAGTGCATCCGTAAAAATCCGTGGGAGTGCGAAAGGTCTTATGCGCAGAATTTAGGTAGAATTTGCGTATTGTTCCGAATCATGCGTATTGATCCGTATCTATGCGTATTTTTGCGTAAAACGTCCGTATCTATCCGTAAGATTTAGGTAAAAGTGCGCAGGTATACGATTTTTTAATGCCGTTCTTTGCAATACGCATGGTACGTATATGTAACGCATGAATGCGGACTAGATACGCAATATTTACGGAGGATACGATACATTTACGGACATTTACGGATATTTACGGACTTCTGCGGAAGATAGGGAAGGATAGGGATTTTGGGGAATTGCCGATTGCATGGAATCAGATGTCAAGCTGTGTCAAGCGATGTCAAGTGGTCTACACTGGGGTCTGCAACCCAGATATATAGGGCAGAGGCTGGTGAGGTGATCTTCATTCTGTTCCTGACTCTCGAGGGAGACTGTTCGCTAGTACATCTGCTGCTGACTTGAAGATGGATCGTGGACAGCTGGAAACCTGGCGCTGGAACTGAAGACGGCCAACATGCGACTGGCTGTGCTGGTGGACCGCTGCCTGTAGATGACCAGGAAGAGGAAGGCAAGAACAGTGTGGGTCCGCCATTGGATCACCCTGAGGCCACATCAAGGTGCCTATGCCAATCTCATGACGATCCTGAAGGCGTAAGACGTGGAGTTCTTCAAGAACTACACCAGGCTGTCATCCAAGATGTTTGCAGACATTGTGCACAGACTCACCCCCCGTCTGCAGAAGTACCACACCTGGTACAGAGAACCTCTGTCAGTTGGTCTCAAGTTGGCGATCACTCTCTGCTACATGGCTACAGGAAACAATTACCGTTCTCTCATGTATCTCTTCTACGTGCCCCACAACACCATCTCCGTGTTAGTGAAGGAGACGTGCCATATGTGATGAATTACTTGAGCTGGTAAAAAACCCTACCACAGCAGACGGATGGAAGGATATTGCCGATGTTTACTCCCGCAGATGGAATTTCAACCATGCCCTTGGTGCCCTCGATGGGAAGCACATCCGCATCAAGACTCCACCCGATGCTGGCAGCACCTACTGCGACTACAAGGGATACAACTCCATCGTGCTTCTTGCCCTTGTCGATGGTGACTACAAGTTCCGTTGGGTTCAGCTTGGAGCCCCTGGGTCCTGCTCCGACTCTCAGCTCTGGCTGGAGAGCACTCTGCGACAAGCCTTCATTGACAACACCCTCAACCTCCCAAAACCAGAGCCACTGCCAAATGAAGACCTGGACATGCCGTATTTCATCGTGCAGACAACGCCTTTGCGCTGAGACTGGACATGGTCAAGCCATTTTCTGCGAAGCCACTGACTGATGAAGAGCGCATCTTCAACTACAGCGTGTCCCGTGCCAGACGCTGTGTGGAGAATGCCTTTGGTATTCTAGCGAACCCCTTCAGATGCCTCTTTGGTGCCATGATGCAGAACACCGAGACCGTGAAAACCATCGTCATGGCTTGCATCTGCGTCCATAACTTGCTGTGGATACTGGCTCCAGGTGACCAGAACGCTCTTCTCGACAGAGAGGATGACGACCACAACATCATCCCCAGAAGCTGGAGAGACGATGCACCCATGGACGACATGGAGGAGTTGCTTGCTGGCAACCACACCACCAGAGCAGCCAAGATGCAGAAGCTCTACCTCAAGCACTACTACAATAGCCCAGCCGGGTCTGTTCCTTAACAAGAGAGAAAGGCCTTGAACTGGCTTCAAGGCAATAACAAAACGACCCTGTTTGTTTGTTTTAAATGCTTTTAACTTGTTTGCTATAATAAAAGTACTATATTTTGGCCTTTCACTCAATATTTTTCGGGGGGGGGGGAATAGTTTGCAAAACAAACTTCTTTATTTGGAGTGGAAAATTGGAAGTATTATCAAATCCCAACTGAAGTGATGCTCCAAAAGCCGCGGTATATATGCGGTTGTTGCGGACGAGGGGAAAGCCGACATCCGTGTGACACGCATGCGTATCTCATGCATATCGGGCGCAGGATTTCCGTATCTTCCGCAGAACATCCGTATCTAGTCCGCATCTTGCGTATCGCTTGGGCAGAAATTAAGTGACACTAGCGTGGCATATCCGCCAAAGGGGTGTCTTCCGTAGATCATCCGCAGGATTTGCGTATTTCATGCATATTGCATCCGTATCTCATGCGTATCTGCCATGGCTTTTGGGCTTTGCGCAGATTTGCAACAATTTCCGCGGGTGAAATTATTTTTTATGGATGCATCCGCAGGCATCCGTACATATCCGTCTGACCAGAGCATTATCTTAAGCTACGATTATTGAGTATACGAAGATATTGCCCTTTTCGATGGCAAAGAAAGACTACGTGGTTACAAATATGTTGTAGTGTTTCATACGGACAAGTTTACTAAGTGGTCAAAGAACGAGGAAAAATCTTACCGCGGCTTATTTTCGGACTGAGGCCAATCTGTTAGGGGAGTAAACAGTGAAACGTGTTTTCCTTTGCCTCACTCACTTTAGCTTACAGAACAGCTAACTTCTCCTCGCTCATCTTAACCTACGATTATTGGGTAGACGAAGAAATTGCCCTTGTCGATGGCCAAGAACGACTACGTGGTTACAAGTATGTTGTGGTGTTTGATATCGACGAATATATCGTACCAAATGGTCAAAGAAATTGGGCAAATATTACGGTATGTAAGTTACATCTACATGATAGCTGTTTAGTTCATGTAGTGCAAGATTGATTCATTCATTATTTAGTGAACAACAAAATCTAAATTCACTGGAAATATAGGTGCATTGTTCACAAACAATCAAATTGCAAGAAGCTGCAGACGGCAAATTCATTTTGATTGAATTTCAATTTTTCTCGTCTCTTTTAGATAGAAAACATTGTGGATATCAAAGAAATTGATTGGTACAAGCAATTTCTTCATTATCCCCATTGCTCTCCAAAGCTTTTTTCTTGCAGTAAGCAAAAAGGAGGGATTGTGTGGTATTGATAAGACTAAATGTTAAATTTGTTGTCAGGAATTCTTTATGTACGTCATTATGCATGTGAAATAAATGACATCATGATGACGTCAACAATATCGTGCGAACATCCCACACATATCTATACAATTTCTCGTAAATTTTTTTTTAAACAAACAACAAATTAAGAATGTCAAAAAATCAGAAATAATATTCTATATCACGACAGAACAAGTTTATCAAATGATCACCAATTTAATACCTGTATAAGATTAATTGGAAGGGAACCAATGTCTATATAGATAACGGCGGCAAATTTTAATGAAATATCCTCTTTTATAATCATAAGTTATATGGTCATTCAATGTATATTTCGTATTGTCGTACCAATGGCAGCGAACGTTCTACTACGATATTATAGAGAAAAAGATGATATCGATATTCCTTGACTCGTGAGGATGTGTATATTTGGACGTAGATAGAGTTTCTTATCAACATATACTCGTCTCAGATCAGTATATGCCGGACAAGTCAGAAGAAAATGAAATGCATCCTCAGTACCATTAGTTAAAATGTACATAATTTTCCTGTCAATTCTATGAGTGACATATCTACCTGTCTCCGGCAATTCTAATAGGATGAGATAAAAATCGTAACTTTAAAACATAATTAAATCACTTAAAAAGTAAGATATCTAAATAATTATCTTTTTCGCTCTTTGTCGCTTGATATTTATATCTAACTAAAATTATTCTACAGCGTATTATTAATGTATGAGTGCATACTTTGGTGAAATTCATCAAAAACTCGAGATTTTGCAGAAATGTTTATGGTTAACATAATAAGGGTTAACACACACATATCAAAATCCGTATTTATATATAACAATTCTAACATAAATGGAATGATAGGTTATAATGACAATCCGACACCTTGTATTTGCTTCAAGCTGGTGGGAAAATTCGATATTCCACTCGACCGTCAGTCTCGTGAAATATTGGAATTTTCCTACGCGGAGAAAAGAAAATACTATGTGTCAGATCGTCATTACATACGGGATACTCGTCTGTTTTATCATAACCCATTCCCCGAAAAAAAAAAAAAAAAAAAAAGATTTGTCCAATTTGAGAGAAGATGCAGACGAAAATTTGAAGGTGGTGAAATTTTTAAAAATCTTTGCCTTTTGGGATAGAAAACATCGTGGATAATGAAGAAATTGCTTGTAATAAGCAATTTCTTCATTTTCCACAATGTTATCAAAAATCATTTTTTAGGGGTGTAAAAAGGAGGGATTGTGTTTGATTGGAATAAGATAATCACATTTCATCGAGTCAAAAACAAAAGACATAATTTCACGAGAAGCAGAGCCAGGAGTTAAGGGCCAAACTTATATGTATGCCATCTTATCGATCTATAAAATGATAACTTTTTCAGATGATATAGAACGTAAAACTAGGGCAATACTAAGTCTTGTCATGATGAATAAAACGTTTCACAGAATTGCATTTAAATCAAAGGACTGAAGACACCGGACAGACTAATTATTTGTTAATATTTATTTTGAAAGAAAAAAATCTTTGGCTTAAGAGGGACAAGCAGGTGATGTAGACTAAGATCAGTCTGCACATATGTGCAGGCTGATCTTTGTCTATACCCCGGCCAACCTGCTAAAACAAGAATATTCCGGGTTCAGCATGACAAGGGTTAATAAAACAGTTATTATTTTATGGATTCGGAGTGGTTTGGTTAATACAAGAAATCGAAAATACATATCTTTTCTCTCCGCATTTTCACAACGTCTTAAAAACTGCAACTCAAGACTGGAGAAGGAAAGTAAATAATTCAAATCATTGCTCTTTCAACAAGTACAATAAATCATTACTAACACCTGAAAATTATATTACCGTGGGATTATCATACCAGCTAAGAAAAAAACTAGCTTGTTTCCGATGTAGTAGCCACACGTTTAATATAGAAGTAGGTCGGCATTTGGGTATTGACAAAAATGATAGGTTTTGTACATATTATTGGGATACGTATATCATATTTGCTCCATGGAAGACGAGCTTCACGCCTTTTTTCATTGTCCGTGTTTCTCCGATCTCCGTATTCAATATCTATATAGCTGGTTCTCCAGCAATCAAACATCAGATTATCTATACCATCTCGATGGTTCAGTGCGAAACAGTTGTAACTGCCTATAAACATATAAGCTATTACAACTGTTTCGCGCTGAACCATCGTTCTAATGTCCACTATTGATAGTTTTTTTTTAATTAGAAAAGTTGCAATTTTGTCAACAAAATATTACGTCTGGAAAAGTCTGAAGTTTAGTTGTCAGTTGATAAAATATATTAGCTTAAGCGTAACTGTTTTACATCATTAATTAAGTCAATTTATTTATATTCAATGGAATGACATATTGACAATATTTGTTTGTAGAATACTCATAGTTCTGTCATGTTCGAAGTATTAATTTAAACGTGTCTTTTTATGGTTTTGTATATGGCAACTCTGTTAACCCTTTCCCACACAATTACGCTTTAAACGCCCCCCAATATTAAAAGTTTTGAAAAAACACCGTGGACATTGAAGAAATTGCTTGTTACAAGCAATTTCTTAATGATCCACAGTGTTTTCTACCCCAATGACACAGATGTTAAAAGTTTCATCAACTTAATATTTTCGTCTGCAACTTCTTTTAATTTGGACCAGTCTAAAATTTTGCTCTGTGGGAATAGGTTAAGCATTTTTCGTCTGAAAAGTGTTTGTAACATGAACTGATGGCCTGTATATACATATAGGAAATAAACTGTAAACTGTGAACAGTCTTGCTGTTCACGAAATGAAAGATTTATCGCTCTTACACGAAAAAAAAGCGATTAATTTATTGCTTTAACCCTTTTCCCCTTACATCGCTGTATTTGAGAAGACATTGTGAGAAAAGAAGAAATTGCTTGTGACAGACAATTTCTCCTTTTCCAACAATATTTCCTACCATATAAGGTTGTTTATATCAAATTGCATCCAATTTTCATTGTCATCTGCAACCTTTTTCATTTTGGACCAGTCTAAAATTTCAAAAAACGGGAAAGTGTTAATGTAAACTTGACTACTAATACATGTAATGATAATGATAGTCAGAGGCAATTTATGAATTTTTTGTCCAAATTTCTAAAAGCGAGTCATTGCGCGCGTGATTTACTTGGCAACCTGGTGATTTCATTGGTGTTTTGGGTCCGTCCTTACCCAATTACCACATGGCAGTTTTTTTAGACCGGTCCAAATTGGAAGAACTTGTAGACTACAATTTTTATTTCATGGAATAAAAAATGTCTTTTGGTGAAGAAAACATCGTGGATAATGAAGAAAGGGGTTGCAGAATACAATTTGAAGTCCATGAATTTTTTTTTATATATTTTTTCAACCTTCTGGGTAGAAACGTTATGTGAAACGAAGAAATTGCTTGTTGAAAGCAATTTCTTATTTTCCACAATGTTTTCCAAAGCTTTTTTCTCTTGGGGGCGTAAAAAATTGTCATTCAGTCAGAATGGATTTTAAAAAGCTTGATATTCCCTATATTCTCCCAATAGTTATCGTTCTCTACCAAACAGGAGGAACTATCACAATACAGGCCAAAAGCTGCTGGATTCAAGTTATTCACACACCTATTTACTACTTCTTGGGGCGTGTCTTCAAAAACGTCACTCCTACAAATTGGGCGGTACCGTCGGCGAACTGGCAGAACTAGAGACCGACCGAAGTACATATATATACCGTCCAGAGTCAGCGAAGCCGGTCTTCATTCTCATTATTTTGTACCGAAACATGGAATTTTAATGTATGTACATTTGGCGATTAGCATCTTTAAGTCAAAAATCGATTGGCCAATCAAATTGTTCATTTTAGACCCGGTAAAGCGGGAATTAACCTCCGACATTTATGGCAAGCATATTTGCTGGTTTGCCGATCGAAGAGTCTTAACTACAGCTTATTTAAGATGTAATTATATCGGTATTGTTACCAGTTTACCCTTTGTCTTGTTTCCGACTATTAATCGTGCAAACTAGTTAATGAAGTTTCTTGAATCAGTCGAACTGCCTCATTGGAGGTCAGTACGCAGGGCTACGGAAACAGATCAACTCAACCTTGGTGAATAGACTACCTCTTTCCTGTTCAATCCCCAGTTTTTACGTCCTGGTGTTTTTATAAGTGAGAAAACATTGTAGAAAAAGAAGAAATTGCTTTAAGCAAGCAATTTCTTCTTTTTTCAATAATATTTTCTACCCTTCCGAAAGGTTATATTTCAAATTGAATCATCTGCAAAACCTTTGAATTTGGACTGATCTAAAATTTTTCAAACCAGGGAGAGAATAAGATAAAATATTTATCATTTATCAAATGGGCCTCTGAGCCTCCTTGGTAACGGATTCATGATCTGTAAACTGATTAGAAATTTCAAATTTGAAAAACAATAACGTAACCCATTCCCATGCGACAAAATCTTAGGCTGGTCCACGTTCAAAGATGTTGCTGCAGAAAACTTGCTTTTTGGGGATAGAAAACATTTTTGATTGACTCCGTAGGCGTCCATCAGTGTTACACATCCAGTAGGAGGTTACTATGTTAGAAGAGAAGTAGTCCCCCTTAGGTTCGACTCATTATTTTTCAAAATCTGTCTCACAAAACAACTGTACATTTTGAAAATGGCGTAATATGAGGATCCTATATAATTCGTAGAACGCGTAAAGACACCTCTTAAATACGAAAACACCTACCAATAACCCGCATAGCGTAGAAGCGGTCACGGTTTCGATAACGCGCAGTCTTTCAATTATTAAGTGAGTAATTTGCCTTCTAACGTTACTTTGAGAACTCAGTATACCAGCAGTATACTAAGGCCCAGATAGGGTAGAAAACATTATGAATCAAGAAGTTTCTCCTTTCCTTACATTTTTTTCTTTAATGCAATTCTTCAGGGGCGTAAAAAGGCATGATAAAGTGGGGGTGGGTTAAGCTTCTACCGGATCGCAGAAGGTCTTAAAGATATACAGAGTCTCCCCCTGTTTCTTATTTGCAATAATTCTCAATTAAATGATATCTAAATTATTTGTGGACTGTCATCGGCAAAGGAATATCCCAGAAAAGTAAAAACGGCCGTTTGATCTTGAAAGCTAATGAGACTGCGATCAAGTGAATTTGGTTTAACGTCATCGGCAAAGGAAAATCCCAGAAAAGTAAAAACGGCAATTGTCTTGAAAGCTAATGAGACTGCGACCAAGTGAATTTGGTTTAACGTCACTTTCAGTAGTATTTCAGTAAAACTGCGGTTGTTAAGTGCACCCAAGCATTTCCTGCCATTTTTACACCAGTAACATGTACAACTGCAACAATTAATTAGGGTCATTACTTGTTTAGCTGCACAGCCAACTTAACAAGCAAATTACTTGTCATATTGTCATCGGTAAGAGACGAATGACGAGTGTAACAATGACATTTTCCCCGAACTATTTTCCCTGATCGTGCTCCGGACTCTTAGAATAGAAAACACCCTGTTTTCGATATAAAGAAAACCAGGCTAGGCAAGACCTTATGCTTAACTCTTTCCCGCTTTTGAAATTTCCGACTGATCCAAATTGAAAGAGGTCGCAGACGACAATGAAAATCGGATGCAATTTGAAATGAAATCTTTCTATGTGGGAGAAAATATCGTGGGAAAAGGCATTAGCCTAACAGGAGGTGTAGACTAAGATCAGACTGCACATATGTGCAGGCTGATACCTTCTGCAAAAGCAGGAATATTCCGGGATCAGCATGACAAAGGTTAATTAATATGTTGCAGTCAGTGGACGCGGCTATCGATTCGTCTATTGCCACGTAATCACGGTTTATTTCTTTCAGACATGGTTTATCTCTTTCAGACACGGTTTATTTCAGACACGGTTTATTTTTTTTTTATTTCTTTCAGACAAGTTTTATTTCTTTCAGACACGGTTTATTTTCCTTCAGACACGGTTTATTTCTTTCAGACCCTATGTTCCAGAAAACTTAGTTGCTTTGAGTCACTACAGATCATGCAGGGAACTTTACGACGGTACAAGCACCAAATGTTTCGGTTTTCGGCGTCAGTGGGACGATTCAATTTACAAACGATTCGAATACATGGAGGATAATGTCAAGCGTTTATTGATGGAGATACTTGGATGATCTCGTTATAAACCCCACTACTATATTTTGACCTCGTTATGTTCTCCTATTGGCAAAGAGAATCTCGATTGGTACCTTGTGGTACCAAGGGCGGCGAACGTTCTTATTATTTAAAGATCTCGATGCCCTTCCATTCGTGAGGATGGTAGATCGCTGTCTCGGAGACAATATCGATAGATGTAGGCACAGTAACCCAGTCTAAACGCTCATATCGTTCAGAACATTTAAACAGCATTAAAAACATTACCGTTCCGCTCGAAATCATTCAAACGTCATTCAGCTTCAAGTTCATTCATGCAGCGTGTCAATTTTACGATAATTCTGCCGTATTTGGTTAAAAAGGAAATGTTTAACTCGCCAAACCAGCATTTTCCGACTTTCGGTCCAAATACAAATCGATTTTGATAGACATCCGATAAGTCTATTAACAGTCGTCAAACCGGACCTTTCATTTATCAATGCTGCGTTCATTTTTTTTTCATGTGACCAAATATCGAATTGATCTACAAGTACTTAGCTATAATCAAATACAAGAAACCGTAACGCTTCTTAGGGCCCCGGGGTATTGCTACAGCCTTGACTCCATCGTTGTTATCGTGGGTGGTATTTTCTTTGTGCATAACCTTTTAATATTTTGTGTATATTTGTGTGGTATTTTGTATATTTCTTGATCTGGATAAGACTTGAGCAAGTGCTCTAGACGGGAAATTTTAATAGATGTTGAAGCGTGGGCCGAATATTCTGATAGAGACGGCTGGTCTAGAACCAAAAGGGGGAGGGCGACCAGAATACCCCCGGATAGAAGTGGGCTCATTCTGCGAAGCACTATGTGCGATCCGTACCATGGATTTCACCTGACAGGGTATCTTGAGATTGTTCCCAGCTTTCACCTGACTGGGTAGAAAACATGGGTTAACCCATTCCCACACAAAAAAGCTTTTTCGCGCCATCAAGATGAAATCTTTGGAAAACATTGTGGAAAATGAAGAAATTGCTTGTTACAAGCAATTTCTTGAATTTCAACAATCTTTTCTACCCCCGAAAATATTTTCAAAATTTCGTTAACCCTTTCATGCTTTGCAAAGTTTTAGACCTGTCCAATTTCAAAGGATTGCAGAAGAAAACTGAAAGAGGATTCAATGTGATTTAATTTACGCCACTTTTAACAGTATTTCAGTCATATCGCGGTGGCTTGAGCACCCAACAAGGGATTCCTGGTATTTCTCACACCAGCACTACCACTACATCCTTTCCTAGTCTCAAGCTGCTCTCCCACTTCGGTTTACGATTATCCACCAATGGTGAGGGACAAATGTCGGAAAGAATATGTGCCGCCGCCCGGGATCGAACCCATGACATCCCATGGTTGAAGATTGGGAGTCTGATGCGCTACCGCCTGCGCTATGATGGCCCAACTCTAATCATTTAGAATACTTGATTAATGTGTTTGATGAAGCGGTAGGAAAATAGGAGCGCTCACGTCTACTAATCATTTATGATAACCATTTTATCCGTTTGAAGATTGAAGAAAATTTATACTGGCAAAAAATGAATAGCGCTCGGTTAGGTCTAGCAATCTGATTTCCATCGAGGTTAAACGATCGGGTTGGCAAGGAAGGTCCCGAGTTAATCGTCAAGCAACCGTTTGAGGATCTAGTTTGGTCAGATGGTATTCGATAACCTAGCTGAGCTCTACCCGATCAACTAGACCGCCGCTCGATCAGTACCCGATTAATATTAGTATGAACGAGTTGATCGGATCGGATATTCGAACCCTTATTTACGGATCATGTTTGAATAAACTCGGATTTCCCCCGTTTAAAGAAAAGAGGAATCGGATGTAACCTATATTCGGACAATCTTGTTTTAGCTGATCAAAAACGAATATTCGAATGATCAAAAAGAAAAATATCGAGTTTGCTATTCGTTCCCTTCCTTAAAAAATTCTAAATGCGTATTATTATTTTATTCAACATTTATTCTTAATTCATATCATATTATATATCATCTTTTCCTTACATTAATCTACTTACAATAAACAAACAATAAAACATGAAAAAATATTTATCTATTAATCTTAGTTCATTCTATCCAGATTTCTGTGTTCAATTCTGTGTTCTGGCTGAAATTTTGTTTCATACTTCTATGAAACAAGAGGCCAATGAGGGCCTGAGACGCTCTACTGGTTATCAAGTTTTCCGTTAAAGAAATCGGATATTTAGGAAAGTTAATAATGTATAAAAATAACAAATTGGACTTTATTCCCTTTATCATTTTGGCAACAATCCTCAAGGCCCCCTTTCCCGTGTTTCATGACGGATCCACTTCATTTCCTTCATTTGCGCAAAATGCATATGACATCTTATCTGCGTTCGTTTAGAATGGCAAAATGCTTAAAAACGCATACGGTATCGTCGGTTGACAACCAAATTACCGTAAATATAGTTTAATTCAAGCTGTTTTTACGATAATTTGGCTGCACTCTGTCGTTATGGTGCATGTACTCTGCTTTGATATTGTATATTTCTTAACGGAAGTTTTAAAGGGAAAAGCGCTGGGTAATGTTTTGTAATCCTGTCTAAAGCCAAAGTTTTGTGATTGAAGTATCACAAGCCCCGCCCACTCATCTCCGACAGGAATTCGATTTGATGTAAAACGGGGTCATTTTGCAAATTCATGGTCAGTAGCAAGAAATAGAAGTTTTTTATCGTTTAAGTCGCTAAATCCTCAAAATTCTAAACCTTATTGTGGGAGTTCAAAGTTCACTACCGGTTTGTCTGGTCCATTAAATGTTTGATTGGCAGCTGCATTCCATCAATTGAACATCAATCGACTGTGTAATATGCATTCGGTGCACCTTATAGGTACAAGGAGGCATTCAGAAAATGTCAGTTACCGAAATTGCCATCTTCTGACATAATCTGGTAGCCTGGACTGTGAGTCTAGAATCGGTAGATCTAGGGGCAGTAGGCAAGTCTCTTCTGTGATGTAAATTACGCTTTGATGGACATTAGATGGAAAATTTGGCGATGTTTGTGCATCAATAAATTTCATCTTAAGACAGAATATCATATTTCTTCGATTATGATAATCTATTCATCGTCGGATGGCGAACAAAACCTCCTAGCTACACTTGATGTAAGCTGAAGATAAGGTAGTGCAAAACTGATGGTTTGCTGCAAACGAGGCTTGACTATAAAGATGCACTTCAGTTCAACCCATATTACTAGACGACAAGATATTGCATATTTCAAAAGGTTGCAGACGACAACGCTATACATGCGAGTTTACATGAATTATCAAGTACCATAAATGATGGGAAACATTGTGTGAAAAGAAAAATGGCTTGTCACAAGCCATTTTTCTTTTCTCATAATGTTTCCGCATTCTTTTTCTGCAGGATTGTGGGTAAATAGGCTGAACAGGGAAAGTGCGTTCTACAGAATGAATATCTTCAGAAGAAAAAAATCACTTAAACTTCTTCTCTGTGTAATTATTACAGGATGGATTGGATATTATGTGTTCCTGTTCGAATTTAGCCAGGTGAGCAGAATCGATTGACAGTTCGTTAGCTACGCCCACTGCAGTTCGACTGAGTAAAATATCAAAACAATGAAAGTACTGATGATTGACGTCCGTGTTGGCATTGTAGAGTGATATGCCCGTTTTGGTGCACAAAATGGCAATTTTCATACAGATAATCTTTTCTTAAGCATAACCTCTCGCCAAACCTGGTTTGTTTAATAGGTACATGCAATACAGGATGTTTCTATTCTAGAGTCCTGAGCACGATCAAAGGTTCGGAAAAAATGTCGTTATTTGTCTTCACCGATGGAAATATGATAAGTAAATTGACTGTAAAGTTGGCTTAGCAGCTACACATGTAATGGCTCAGATTTATTGTTGCAGCTGAAAAGGTTACTGGTGTGAAAAATGACTGGAAGTCATGGGTAGGTCCACCTACCAACCGCAATTTTACTTAAATACTACTGAATTTCACGTTAAACCAAATTCACTTGATCGCAGTCTAACTAGCTTTCAAGATCAATACTATGTTTTTACTTTCCTATTTTCGAAGACATTCCACAAATAAAAATATTAGGTTAGCATTATTCATTGCTAATTTTTACCTGAAGGCAACAAATGAGAGAATTTGTATATCTTTTAACCAGTAAAGGTCTTTTTTACGCCCCTCGAGAAGAGCATTAAAGAAAACATTGCGAAAAGAAGAGAAATTGCTTGTTTCACGATGTGTTCTACCCCATCTGGGCATTAGTTTTCTATATGAAAGCGATTTGAACTGTCATCTGTAACTGGTCAAAAACTTTGTTGTTTGGTAATAGATTGAAAAGGCTAATTCAAAATTATAATAAACATCTTGAAATGTATGTAACTGTATAACTTATTGTGTCGCCTCATAAGCGACACTTATTGTGGTATATTCATTCTATTTTTAGATATTACGTCAAGAGGGAAAAAATCGCAACTGTTTTCTTATAACGACTGTCTACAAGATAGATTTTTAAAGCAGTACTATTAACCCTACAATGAAGTTCATCTAACCTTGCAACACGCCGAAATTTCATGAAAACAATGTTTTAATTGTTTTATTTTAAAGTCTCTCTTTCCGGTTTGCCCATGAAAGATTTGTCTAAAAATCAACCGATTATACCGATATATATTTTTGCTACACTCCACTAAATTTTATATTGTGTTGCGCCCATTCTTTATTATGTGCTAAATACAGATACATGATATTGTGTACATTGTGTTTCATCTTATACATCAACAATATGAAATATCCGTAATGATCCTTATTTTATATTTTAATTTTGTGCGAATCAATTCATGTCCGCTAAGATTTGGTAGTGTTTATCTATACCAAATATGTATTGTTCACGCGAATTTAACTTTTACGATTTCGTCATTTTGAACGGGCTTTTGACGTCTCATAGATTATTCAAACTTATTTTCCTCTACCAAAAAACATTTTCCTTGGCATTTTGTCAAAGAAAAAAAAAGATGAATAGGTTATTAGAATAAATTCATTTATCAAGTTAGACGAATGAAAATATGCCATATATACATGTGTATAGATTTAAGGGAAAAGGTGCTCAGAAGTAACTTCCTTTCATAAATTGTGTTACTTCATAATATAGTAAATATGTATTTAGCCACTGTTTATTAATAGCTATATAAGTTTGCATAGAGCCTTTCCATTAGTACATAATTAACCCATTACCAGACGGCAAAATTTTAGACTGGTCCTAATTGAAAGGAGTTGCACATGACAATTCAAAGTTCAGAAACTATAGATTGTTTTAGACTTTTTTGGTTGAAAACATTGAGTAAAGTGAAGAAATTGCTTAATACGAGCAATTTATTCATTTACACAATGTTTTTGCAATTGTTTTTCTTAAGGGGCGTCCAAAAACGTCGCTGTGTGGGAATGGGTTAAATTCCAATTTTAATCTGGTTGCTTCAAACAAAATGTGTGTTTTGTTTTCAACACGCATACAAATGTTCAATAATTGTCTTCATCAACTAACTTTAAGCAAACAGACATGATTACTTTATGCACAAAATAGTTTCTCAACGAAAAGAAAAATCAAAATTATTAAATATTCACTTTTTCTTACGTCATTGCATGAGATTTTGTTAAAAGATTTCATTCTTAATTTCATAAGGGTATGAAAGTTAAACCTACTCACTCATGCATGGATCAGCTTCACAATTTCATACAAAGTGATTCGTTCTTTTATTTATTTTGTTTCACATCTCCACGAAAACAATAATATTCTCTTCAGCTGGAAAATTATTTCTAAATCGCCAATATTAAATGGCATATTTATTAAAATTGTCTGAGTAGAGTGAAATATGTTAAAGGGTAAAGAATTGATAGTTAGTTTCTGAGACTTCAAGGTTTTGTGTCGAGCCAGCTTTCGTTTAGAGAGACGTAGTTGTCACTATGACAAGTCGGTGTATGTGCGTTAGTGCGTTAGTTAGTCAGTCCGTCCGTCCATCTGTCCGTCCGTCAGTCCGTCCGTCCGAATTTGTCCGGACAACTACTCCTACATTGGATGGATGATTTCAAAATAACTTGGCACAATTATTCTCTACCACGGGTAGATGTGCCATTTGAAAGAATTTTTGGGATAGTTATAATGCCAAAGTCACAGTTCAAGGTCAAACACTCAAATTGTGTTTGTCCGGACAATTACTCCTATATTTCAAAATAACTTGGCACAATTATTCCCCATCATGAGTAGATGTGCCATTTGAAAGAAATTTTGGGATAGCTGCAAGTTCAAGGTCAAAGCCCAAGGTCAAACAATGAAATTGTGCTTGTCTGGAGCATGATGCCTACAAAACTTTGGGGGCTCAACAGCAGTTGTCCTGGGACAACCATCTAGTTTATTTGTATTTAAACAAGGAATACCGTTCAGAATACACCATTTAGTTATTTACAGTAAACTGGAATTGCAAATTTTATGTTTACATACACTAAGAACAAGTAATTCCTTTTTGCATTTATAAAATAGATCAAGGAGATGCTCAAACGACAGAAAGTGGTAGAAAGTAAGGTTTTGTCTTATTGATTACTGCTCTTGGATAAGGAAGATAGTAGCTTATTATCGACAAGGAGAAGTGTAGATTATATATTTTAACTCATTGCCAGACAACACAATTGTCTAGACTGGTTGAAATTGAAAACCTTGCAGGTAACAATCTCAAGTTGGTGAAATTCAGAAAATCTTTGTCTTATAGGATAGAAAACATTGTGGACAATGAAGAAATTGCTTGAAACAAGTAAAAACTGACGTTTAACCCATTACAACGCTACAAATATTTCAAATTGGTTTAAATTGAACGAAGTTGCAGACAACAATGCCAAGTTACTGAAATTCAAAAATTCCTTTTTACCTGGTAGGGTAGAAAACATTATGGAAATTGAAGATATTGCTTGTTACAAGCAACTTCTTCATTGGCCAATATGTTTTCAAAAGCTTTTTTCTTGAGGTGTATTTATAAAGCAGGATTGAGTGGGAATGGGTTAATGGAAATGCACATGCTTGTACTTAATTTGACATGCTTATTTTCAAGTTCCTTAACCTGGCAATTAAACCTGGTATTGTAACAAATGTGATTTTAAGCTTAAATTTCGCTCATTCCAACAAAATATGGCTGGTAGAGCCCCTTCAGAAACAAATGTGTAAAATGAAGCAATTTTTACTCAGAAAAGTGAAAATTTCAATTTTAAATTGTTATCTTTAAATTGGACCAGTCAAAAATTTGGCTGACTTGTAATAGGTTAAAAATTAAAGTATAAACTCGACAATCAAGAATGGTAACTCTAAATTCATTTTAATATAATATGTGACTTTTTCATCTGAGGTTGATTACTAACCTCTATCACATAGAATAGTTACAGCCAAGGTTCAGACATTTGCTTGCAAAACGCATGCAACAAAATAAGTTTTATGAAACAAAAAGATAGTTATTGCTATAGTGCTCTCACATTTAAATATTAAACAACTGAAATGAATAAAAACTTAACATTTTCCCACTATATCCTGCTTTTTACGCCTTGAAGAAAAAAAACTTACGGAAAACATTGTGAGGAGAAATTAGTTGTTAAAAGCAATTGGTTCATTTCTAACCACGTTTTCTATCATATATATGACACATATTTTCCCATTAGAAAATATAATTGTTGTCTTGACTTCTTTCAACTGGAACCAGTCCAAGATATTCTGTCTGTTAGCAGGTTTTAAGATAGTTGCTATAAAAGTCTCATGGTTTGTATTTTCTCAACACCTTTATTGTGGTCTAAATATTCAAAATATAGCGATTTTCAGGACCTTCAGTCCTTCGATTGTTTACCTGTAATATAAGCTTTTATAGGATGTCAATTTACATATCCTCATCATTTCAACCTTTTGTTGATATTTAGCTCTGCTGCTTTCAGAAAAAAGAAAAACCCGAGGTATTGTTATAGCCTTGGTGTCGTCGTCGTTGTTGTTGTCGTCGTCATGCGAAAACTTTGACATTTTGTGATCCCTCTCTCATTATTGGAGCCATCCATTTCAAACTTGGAATATATGCTCACTACCCACAGCTGAGTGTTGGCACCTGCATGCGGTGCTCATGTTTTACCCATGATATAATTTTCAACAGGTTGTTTCCTTTACCCATGATATAATTTTCAATAGGTTGTTTTTTTGCCTTCACTTTTTAACACATTATTCTCATTCATCATATACAGGGTTTAAGTATGACATTGACAAGTTAAGATCTTGCTGACTCAAAAATCACATGCTATGGTCTTTCTAAACCCATTCTCACACAGTGCCGCTTTTAGACGCCCAAAGAAAAAAAAAACAAAACAAACAACAACAACAACAACAACAACAACAACAAAAAAAAAAAAAAAAAAAAAAAAAAACACACATTTTGCTACAAGCATTTTTTTCATTATCCACAAAAATTTGGCAAGCTTTGAATTGTCGGCTGCAACTCCTTTCAATTTAGACCAGTCTAAAATGTTATCGTGTACGAATGGGTTTAGAGCATGAATATGAAATAACTATGTAACTTGATGAATGTATCATATATCTTTTGTTACAGGTTAACAGAATTTTTTATACCTGTGCACCTACAGTAGAATGTAGAATGTTTGAAATTAAATATTATATAAGTATTGCTTTGTATGTAACTTTTGAAATATACGTCTATTGTTATATTTTTTCACCTAAGCCATATGTTACAATCACATGTTATTTCTAGCTCACTGGAGCACAAAATTCTCTCAGTGAGCTATTGTGATCAGTTATTGTGCAGCAACTGTCCGTCTGTCTTTCTATCTGTGCTTCCATCCATCTATCCATTAGTCCATCCATTCACATTGAAAAAAATATTCTTCCTCTTCTATACTAACCAAATTTCACAGAAATCATCCTTAGGTCATGCTCATTCAAAATACTCCAAAAAAATTAAATCCATGAAGAACTCTGGTACCCATGACAACCGAGTAAAAAAAACTTAAACAATCTTCTCCTTCCAATCCATAAGGCCTAGAGCTTTGATATTTGGTATATAATATCATCTGTTGAGCCTCTACCAAAATGTTTTCAACCAATTACCACTCTCTAAAAATAAGCCCTTTTTCTCCTTTTTCTGTGCAATCCCTGTGTTTTTACATTTGAATAAAGAAGGAAATCTTCAAAAATCTTCTCTCCCCAAACCACGAAGCCTAGAGCCGTGATATTTAATATATATCATCATCTATTGACCCTCTACCCAAATACTTCAAAGAATTACTGAACTCTGAAAATTAGTCCATTTCTGTGTGATCCCTGTTTTTGCATAGGAATAAAGGAGAACATCTAAAAAAGATCTTCTTCTCACAAACCATGAGGCCAAGAGCTTTGATATTTGGTATATTTCACCACCTTTTAACCCCCTACCAAAATACTTCAGAAATTTCACATACTCTGAGAATTAGCCCTTTTATTGTCAGAGATTTGATTTACACATGATTAAAGGACAAAAGTCTTATTCCCAAAAACAGTTTGATATTTTTATACATAAATTTGAAGCCCTGTGCCATCTTATTAAGGTAAGCAATATAGGACCATCAATGGTCCTCTTGTTTTAGTTTGTCCTTTGTTTATTCTTCCCCTAAGCTATAGGTTACAATCAAATGTTAATTTGATGGATCTAGAAATTGTAATAGCTTGTCATTGTCTATTGTTACCTAAAAAATTAGATGTTTTGATTAACCTTTAAACCATTTCCAGACAACAAAATTTAGACCAATTTATATTGAATCGAGGCTGTTGATTGCTTGATAGTGGATTAAAGATATTAGTAGGGAAAAAAGGCATATGGTTGAATTCAGAATATATAATGTATGAAAGAATTGAGACATATTCATAATTCACCTTAAATTTTCATTACTGGAATATTTACTTTTTATCTAGGTTGTTGTCAAACAATTGTCCAGCCCACGTGCGGTAAGCGAGACATGGTTGTCACAATGACAGCTCGGTGTGGTGCATTTGTGCATCTGTTGGTCACTCAGTTAGTCCGTCCGGTTTTGTCTGGACAATTACAACTACATTTATGGATGAATTTCGAAATAACTAATTTGGCATAAATTGTTGAGCTATTGTGATCTGACCTTGTTCGCTTTCGTGCAGTTGTAAATGTTGTTGTTGGTATTTGCATGAAATATTTTATAAGTCATAGTGTATTACTATACAATATTTGCACTTGCAAGTTCACGTGTGTGTTCAAAAGCACAAGTACAATCCGTTCTATGAAAGCTCGGAACTCTAGAAGATTTTTTCTGAGGAATTATGCTTCTCTTTCAACTTGGTCCTTAGATATTTTCATATATAAGCTGTCAACTATATCCATTGTAAATTAGTCAGTGCATGTAACTGAACATTTTTACGCCCCACCCGCATCAATCCTTTCACGGATTATGGTTACCACTGTCCGTCTGTCTCAAGATATTGATTTTTAAGGGCGACACAATTCACTTTGCTGTAAATTACAGCAATTTTTTACTTTTCACTCGCTGTGGTATACAGCTGGTATGTTGAGTTTTCAAAATAGAGGGCAAATTACTCACTATGTAATTGAAGCCGTGACCGCATCTATACGCTTAGCGGGTTATTGGTAGGCGTTTTCGTATTTAAGAAGAGTCTTTACGCATTCTACGAATTATATAGAATCCTCGTAATATACCATTTTCAAACTGTACAGCTGTTTGTTGGAAACAGGTTTTGAAAAATAACAAATTGAACCTAACTGGGCACTTCTCTTCTAACATAGCAACATCCGACTGGATATTCCAAACTGGCTAACACTGATGGATGCCTACGGAGTCCACCAAAAAGGACATTAATTAGTAACAAATTTGCTCGTGGATATAAAAATAAAGGGAAAGTCGTTGGCTGGCGAACTTAACGTTGTAACTTCAGCTTGATTTAGCTTCAGTTCGAGTGTTAGTCGCTAAACTAACAAAAATGTTTGGCATATATGTTTGAGTAAAACATTCACTTCCTGTCTGAATGGACCATTTGATTGGTCGATCGATTTTTTAACCCTTTTCATGCTGTATAAATCACCTTATTGAATTGCTGTAAAATCAAAGGGCTGAAAGTATTGATAGGACTTGTTGTTCAAAAATAAATATTTTTTCTTAGAAATCAATTTCACAAGCAACTCTGATAAAAACTGTACAAGCAGGAGGTGTAGACCAAGATCAGGCTGCACTTATGTGCAGCCTGATCTTGGTCTACATCTCTTGCCGAAAGCGGAATATTTCGGGTTCAGCATGACAAGGGTTAATGGACAGCTGCGATCCGACAATTATGGTTGTTTTTTTGTGTGTGAGTGTTTTCCCCTTTGGTATACGGAAAAACTCGAACAAGTGCCATGGTCGACGTCAATCGGAAAATCGCTCGGTTTTTCCCGTAAATTGGAATAGACTATCACGAAGAATCGCCGATGGTTCCAAATTGAAGTGGCGTCTACAAGAAAGCAAAATGACATGTTTGCATTTAAAGGTATTCGCTCGAAATTGGAAATATTGGTAGACTTTTTGAAAAAGCAGAAATCTATACATTTTGAAGGAGGGAAACTCTAGATGCAATTTTTTACAAATTGGGTCCGTTTTAAGATCAATTACATCTTAGAAAAGCTGTATTTTTTTTATTGGTGGAGCAACATAGAATCGGGCAGATATTGACCATTTCCTCTTTTGCAGGGGACGTAAAAACGTAAAACCAGGGATAGAGGAGGAAAGGATTAAGGCTCATAATTTCTGATCACATAGAAGATAATTGTATTTTTCGGTGCAAGACCGATTCAACTTTCAATTCGTAAAACAACTACTTTTATATTACAGCGACCTCTAAAAGTAAATCAGGTGAGGTCCCCCGATTTGTATTTCATTTTTGTAGGCTTACTCCGATGTGAGAAGAATATTCTTTGGAACGCATGAAACACCAACCCCTAGAACATCCTATCCGGTTTCACCAAAAGCCAGACTTATTCAAATAGGTCATTTTGAAGTGTTTATTTATACTGCCTTACTCAGTAACACTTCACTGGACAGAATATGGGATAGGTTAGTTATAACTGGCTGGGAGGCCAAAGAGTTGCAGAAAAATGATCTTGATTGCTGCGTGAGGTACAGATCGGGACTTATTAGACGGACGTCTACAGCGAGAAGAGCCAAAGACGTGATTTATAACGTTCAGTTGGGGACCGTTCAATACCAATGTGATCTATCAGATAAGTTTAGCTCGTCAGATCCACCAATGGCAGCTACCATTAATTCAGAGTTTAAGGGAAGTGTTGTTACAATTATTATTATTTTGTTGTTTTAGTTCCTTCCATAAACACATACACAAAATATAATAATCGTTATTATCAAATATTGTACATAGTATCACAAAAAATATATGTACCTTAACCCATGTCCACACAAACCTCCTTTATGACCCCCCTTAAGAAACAGCCTTGGAAAACATGGAAAAAAATTTAATAAGCAATTTTTTCGTTTCCTCAGTGTTTTCTACCAATAAAGATGTAGATTTTTAAAAATTAAGTCTTTTGCGCGTCTTCTGCAATTTCTTCGATCTTAGACCTGTCTAAAATTGTTATGTGGTAATAAGTGGGATAAAATGTTCTATTTTCTGGTGAAACTGTTCGACGCTAATCTGCTAAGACACTTAAACGGTCAGATCCCACTGGATTTTCGGCCTTCTCTGTTTTATATGAAATTACACATGCTTATGATGCTGTGGCAGATTCCACAACATTCGCTTGTATGTCACCTCTATAATGCTTTAGCCTCATCCACAGTTCTGTCTTTTGAGAACAAAATTCAAAGGTCACGAATTATGAAATTTTATAAAGGCACCGTCTTTTTTCCGCCTTTGAAAAGGTCGGTCATACGTTTACCGATCTCTGGAATATAAATTCAAGGACGGAGACGTATAAATTAGGCGAAAAACTATAGGATATATGTAGAACTCCTGAACAAGTAAACCTTTCAGTATTTGGATCACCATAGTGTACCTAAACTGCTGATTTCGTGTCAGACTATTATTTTATAAAAACCTCCGGTAGTAAATTCCAGTGAGGTCACTTCAAGCACACTTTATTTCTGCAAAACTCTTCACAAGTATTCTACAATAAAATTATGTTCCAGTGAAACTGTTCGCTACTATTCTGTATATAATTGCACGGAAACTAGTCTGGTGAACCCGTCCCGTTTACGCTGCTCTTCGATATTGAATCGCATGACAGGCTCATCAGTCAACTAAGTTTGAGTGAAACTGATCGCTACCACTCTGTTTTTAAATCACACTGAAACAAACATTGTTTTGGTAAAATTAATCACCAAATTTCTACCATAATTACTTTTTAACATACTTTATTCTGCTGAAATCGTTTACTTAGACTTTGATTTGAAATTACAATTTTATACAGAATTTTTTTAGTTAAATGGTTCGCCTCTATTTCGCTATGAAAGTACGCCTTGAAGTTATACTAACTTTTATGCTGTTAATAACTACTCTGCTATAGAATTAGAACGAAACACACATAGTATGAGTAAAGTGTTTAAAGTCGACATTCTTGTTACGCATGAACCATTTTGTGAAGAAATTGTTGACATCCCCTTTAAAACTGCAGGTCAACATAGAATGTCCATTAGAGGAATCGAGTTATGTAGCTATAGAATACGTGTATGGTCACAACGAGGAGTTCGCTACAGTTGCTAAGGTATGTGTGCCAAATGGCTCAAATTATTACAGGATTTCCCTTCTCAAACCAGCTCGACAGAAATTTACAGGAACGTTTTTAGACAGTGTGGTGTCAAAAAACTTGAATTTAATATATACAGATACACGTAAGAATCGAAATAAACTAAGCAAAAATGAAAACTTGACACTATTGAAGTTTCCATTATTTCTGTTCTCCTGTGTAAAAAAAATCAAAAAAAAAATCATTCTGATATGACAAAGAGGAACCACGTGACTGTGTTAAATCTTTAATCTCATAAAATCACATGCTTTCCGTTCCCGTGTAGAACGTGAAAAACAGAAAACAGCCATTGGACGCGCAAACCATAAACCTTGCTATCATTTGGTACAAATTTGCCTTAATTTAGTGTACAAGCTTAAGCTTATGATAAGAATGAACTGAATTTTCGGCATTGAAACTATTGTGGAAATACCATGACCTTAAAATGAGTAACGTCAAGAAGCCATTGGAAAGCTTTCGGCTAGTCAGTCTGTGACCCCTGTTTCCAAAGCAATGAAATGCTCACGACAAACATTAATTAATTTAAGAACTCGTGCACACGAAACCGGGGGAGTTGCTGACGGATCGATACTCGGAGAGGTGCGAGTGACGTCACATCGGTATGTTCGTGAAATACGACTGCGGTATCTCTAAAATATATCTTCGTCAGCAACAACCACAAGTAGAGTGACGTTGGAGGTAGGGTTACATTCCCAACAGTTTGGAACCGTTTGCGAGCAGCTGGACTTCGAGCTCCTAGGCAAACAATGGACCGTTTCTGACACCGTATCTCAGTCGGCAATCACGGTTGAAATAACCCTTTCCCGCTTTTTGAAATTTTAGACTGGTCCAAATTAAAAGAGGTTATGGACGACAATGAGAATTAGATGTAATTTGAAATGAAATCATCATATGTGGTAGAAAGTATTGTAGAAAAAGGAGAAATTGCTTTTTACAAGCAATTTCATCTTTTTCCACAATGTTTTTTTACGTACAAAATCACAGCAACGTAAAATCTGTACAGGAAAGGCAATGGAACTCGATTGTCTTTAGTATAATCGTGTTTCAAGTATACAAGTCTACCACGGGCCTTGCGAATGTCGTGCTTAAGCATGAGTCACAGAAGTTGGTAGATTTGGCGTTGAGATAGTATTGGTACGTTTTTGTGCGCAAGGACGTCCCCCTCTTGAAAATTTTCAAGACTACTGAACGTCTAACCAGAAAAGGTCTCTGCTTTTGCAACCCTTTTTGCTCCTCTTTATGATAAGGCCCTATCTTTACGTTTCAGCATGATAATGACAGCATTTCTAAAGCAAGACTTTCTGAGAAAGGTCGGTATTGAAGTCTCAGATAAGCCTCCAGAAAATTCACTTAATTTAACCATAGTTACGCGTTCATATTTAAGCGATGATTTGTAGTTTTGACGTTATTTAGTATAATCTGCGGGCGTTATCCACTTTTAGTGATTACCTTTCTTCATTCGCACAACCCGGCAAAGGGGAAAGTTTCGACCCGAATCAAAAACTTGTTGAATTCAAATGATTATCTTTTCGCACGACATTAGTCGCTAATTCAGGTTCGTCGGAACAGCATATTTCAAATGCGTTTTGAAAATGCGATACGTTAAACATTTTGGCTGTCAATTTGAAGATTTTAAAATTTGTCCGACTAGAAGTGCATGAAATTTGAAAAAGAAAACAAAAAGTCAAGCTAAAATGAAGCATTCTACATCCTCTGTGTTTCAAAGGGCCTGGAGTTTGACATGAAACACACTTTTCGAGTAGGAAAAGTTAGCAAAAAAGGAAACAAAAGCATATCGATCCATTAGACTTATTTGATGTAATTCATTGCCAAACGACAACATTTTAGGCCGGTCCAAATTGACAGAAGTTTCAATGATAATTTTATTTCATGAATTTTTAAGCTTCTTTTTTCTCTAACAGAAAACATAGTGACTTATGTAGAAATTACATGTAACGAGCTATTTCTTCATTTTCAACAATGTTTTCCAAAGCTTTTCTCCTTGATGGGCGTAAAAAAGTGATAGTGTGGAAATTGGTTCTGATATGAATAATCATTTCCAGTAAATGAATGCAAATATTTCCAACTTTTCCTGATGAAAGGGAATTCGCTTCTTAAAAAATAATATCCTTTATGATATCCGATCATACTCTACGACTATTGGAGAACAAATAGCTATGTAGCAACGAGTTTTGCAATAAAACGAGTTTTGCAATATTTTATTTCAAAACTCGTTTTATTACAAAACTCGTTGCTACATAGCTCTCCTATGGCATTACTATTATGTAAATCCGCCCGGGACAAACAGAAAATAGTTATGGGAAAAGTAGGGAATTATGACGAACAGCAATCAAATATTCTCTCGATTAAAATATGTCGTTATACAGAATGCACTTTATTGTTTGTCTGACATTTTTTTATTCAATCAAGTAAAAAATTCAAAGGAAAACGATGTAGCAATTTCCCTTCTTCTATGGTTCAATAAATTTCGTTGAAAATCAGGTTATACAATCGAGTTCACTTAACTGTGCATTTTCACTGTTATTCAACTTTTTGAAGTTGATTTAATTTTAGAATGTTTCACTAAGTGGGAAGACAAAAGTGTGAGTAATGAAGAAACTGCTTTTTGTATGCAATATCTCCATTTTCGACAAAATTTTCCAGTAGTTACTTCTTCAGACGGATGTTTTGGTAAAAAGGTTTAAAAATAGAATCTCTAAAATACTGTTGAAACTTTCACACAAAATTGGATTACAAAATAATTCAAGAGCATATGCAGCCAGCAGGTTCATTAAAATTCAAAACCTTTTATTACAAAATTCTTTGACAGTGTCGTATATTACCAAAGGAAAACAATTCATACTCTTCATCGAACAAATTCTTTAGACAGCTGGAAAGCATTTCAATCAAATTTGTTCTCAAACAGTACTTTCAGTACTTTAATTGTTTGTCTGTCAGGGGTTGTTTTTGTTGTCTTTGTTTTCTTTTAAAACCCAGATCATTTATGGTAACGTATCAATACCCAACCTCATAGCCTGGATTGAAATCCACAAATCGATGGGAATGGATAAAGTCGTTTTCTACTCATTTAGACTGGAACCCCAAGTCTACAAGGTTCTCATGTTTTATACCAGAAATGGGCTAGCTGAGATCATACCAGTTTCTTTCCCCAAATCAGGTAAATTTATGATTGCTAAATTGAAAGAGGTAACGGACGAAGACATCACCGAGTTTGAACCCATGTAGCGTAAAGGAGTGGTGAGCGCGTTCGGCTTATAACCTCGTATTTGTGATTTCGATCCCCGCTCGAAGCGGGTTACTGTAATGGCTAGTCTACCTTGCTGTTAATAGCTGTTGATGACAAAGATCAAAGAACTGAAAAGTACTGTAAGCTAACAAAGCATTGTTTTGCAGCATTGCTTTGTTCAGTAATCTTCATTGTCAAAGGTTATCATGATATAGAAACGAGGTTAAAGTAACCAAGGTACTAACCCATTACCACATAATCCCTCATTTTTACACCCCTTAAGAAAATAGTCGTGGAAAACAATTTGGAAAATGAAGAAATTGCTTGTTACAAGCAATTTCTTCATTTTCCACATTTTTTATACCTAGAGAGATAAATATTTTTGAAACTGTCGTCTGCAACTTCTTTGAAGATTCTGATCAGAATCATTTTAACACGATGTGCTCAAGTTAGCGAAAAATACCTCGGAGAAGAACTTGCAGGCAGTGTTTGCAATTTTCTCTTAAATACACAAGAACTACTTTTTATAGCGTCGGCATTTTACGGATTTAGTGGTTATGCCTCCAGTGGCAGTTTGCACTCATGAACTTTGAGACGACCTCAAAATTGTGTGTGTTAACTAAGCTATAAAAGCTGACGCTTTACAAGCTAAAAACTGATGAGAGAATCTAGAATATTGATTCACTTGCTATATACAGGGCACATAGTGAAGACTCTGATCTTATTTGCATATACTGAAAAGTCTCTATACTCTTAACCGAAATCTTCGCAAATCTTCGGCTTCGACTTTTACATGTACAGGCCATTCGTCACAACTCGGCAAATTCCGTACCTATATCCAAGACCTCGGAAATCGCCGAGGATGCCTGTATGGTGGACAGGCTCTTTTGATCATACTTTACGGACGGTTTCGATCATCTCCGTGACCGAGCGAAATTGTACGCTAGTTATCCGAATGACAAGCGAAAGTGATAGAATCATCACTGACGTCATAATTTTATGTAAACAAACCTTAATTTGCGGTGGGTCACAATTTAATATATCAAAGCGTCTATACCGCGTAGATTTGTGTTAATCATATAATTTCAACCTTGATATACATTTATGCTTTTGGGCCTTGAGAACAATACTAACTTTGTAGTGAGTGTTTTTTTTTTTTTGTTTTTTTTTATTGTGTGGGGGTATGGCTTTGAAATTACGATACATATTTTCGAACTATATTGTGCACAAGCATACAACATAGCTGCGTGCTCAAGAGTTGGTCAATTTAGGTATAGATAATTTTCTCGACCAATCAGAACTCTCATTTCTGGTAAACGAAACTAACAATCCAATTATTACGCAAGATAGTTTTTTCCTCTTTTTCAGATTTCGATTTCTCTTCTAGATCTATTTGATTTTTATTATCAATATTATTATGATTTCTTTCTTTTTTGAATTTTTACGCAAAGCGAATGTTTAGTATTGATAGTTCGATTACAATAATCAAAGTAAAGAAAGTACTGTAAGCTAGCAAAGCATGGTTTTGTTCAGTAATAATCCTTGTTAGAGGTTATCATGGTAAATATATGAGGTATAAGTAACCTAGGAACCACCCCATTACAACATGACAAAATGCTAGACAGGTTAAAATTGAAAGAAGTTGCAGACGAACATTTCAAGCCGGGAATTAAAAAAAATATTTCCCTTGCAGGTTAGAGAACATTGTGGAAATTGAATAAATTGCATGTCACAAGCAATTTCTTCAGTGTTCACAATGTTTTCCAAAGCTTTTTTATTGAGATGCTTAAAGGGCGGAAATGAGTGGTACAGAGTTAAATAGCATGCTTTTGAATAGATTTTTTCAATATTCCTGAAATACATAAGAACTACTTTTTATGGCGTGGGCATTCAATAGATTTAGTGGTTAAGCCTCCAGTAGCAGTTTGCACTCGTTGAACTTTGAGAGGACCTCAAAACTCTGTCTGTTAACTTAAGCTATCAAACCTGATGCTTTGCTAGCTAAAAATATCTAGAATTAGAAAGAAATTCCCTCGTGGTTGGAAAACATTGTTGACATTGAAGAAATTGCTTAGCGGAAATGAGTGGTACAGAGTTAAATAGCATGCTTTTGAATAGAGTTTTAAATATTCTTGAAATACATAAGATCTACTTTTTATGGAGTAGGCATTTGGATCTAGTGGTTAGGCCTCCAGCGGCAGTTTGCACTCGTTAAAAGGACCTCAAAATTCTATGTGTTAACTTAAGATATCAAAGCTGACGCTTTGCTAGCTAAAGAAATTAAAAAATCATGTTTGATTGTATTCAAATATTGTCACAAGATCTTTTTGGGGTCGCTGCATGTTTTTGTCTCCGTTTCTGATTCAAGCTCACGAGAGGGGAGATCTAAAATCCATTTCCACAAGCACAGAGTTCTGCAGTGACGAGGAGATTGTCCTTCTAGACAGCCATGAACGATTACGTGGCTACAAACACATTATTCTTTTAGATGTCGACGAATACTTTATACCCACTGGAAACAAATCATGGGTATCTCTATTTGTAAGTAGGCCTATTTTTGTCAAGAGAAATAATCTTAATTATTATATACCTTGCTTTGAAAATTTTGGATTTCTCAGTGTAATATATTTTGATATCGTCACTGGGATGACGATAACACTTTTCAGTATCACTCTCTGTAATAAATCTTTAATCGTGTATTCATCCGCACTTTTTTTAATAGATCTTCTCTTTATTAAAAAGATTGGTTTCGATAATTTAATGAAAAAATAATAATAAGATAATAATAAGGTATATGATAAATAGAATAATCAACTGGTTGGTCCAGATATGAAATAAAAATCACTGGGATGCGTTGTTAGGCGTTAAAAAATGTCGTGCTGCGCACTCGTTTTTTCAACGCCTAACAGCGCATCCGAGTGAAATATTTTTTTCATATCTGGAATAACAAGTTGATTATCCTCTATATATTCATAGACAATGGTCATGATAATAAGCCAAGTAAGATTTATTTGATACAGATAAATATTTTATTATTAACGATATCGACGGATACGTATAAATACTCAGTGCAATCAAAACCTGGGTGCATACTAGGTTTGTTGCTGTCGTTTCTTAGGATCTTAAATAATTTAAACAAGAGGCAGTCATCTCGATTCCTCTTGAGAACGAAGCAATGCACCCCTTATAAAGAAAACAATAAAATATATATAAATAAATATATATAAAAATAATTGAACATGTATTTATTTCTCAGTTTATCTTAAAAAACCAAAGCATTCAATAATACATGAAATATTGTACAAAAAGGGGAAAAAATGTGGTATTCCTCCAGCACTTTCTGTCCCCCTTTTATCCCATTCCCTGACGGCACAATTTGAGACTGGTCCAAATTGAAAGGAGTTGCAGACGACAATTTAAAGTTTATGGAATTTCAGATTTTTTTTCCACCTACTTAATGGAAAACATTATGGAAAATGAAGAAATTGCTTGTAACAAGCAATTTCTTCATTTTACATAATGTTTTCCCATATGTTTTTAGGGGCGTCCAAAAGCGTCACTGTGTGGGAATGGGTTAAATTCCTATTTAAATGTCTACTAGTCCGCTTTCGAACTACGGCGGACAACTCGACCATGTGGAAAAACTTCCACGAAGCGGCTTAAATTGACCAATAAGATAACCAGTCGACCAGTGAATTTATTCATTGAGTCCAAAAATGATTTTTGATCTCCTACATTGACCGCCATTGTCGGTTATACCTTTTTTGTTGGTTTGACGACCTAAACGTCGTAACTATAGCTTTTTCAAATTGTAGTAACTACGTTTAAGTCGCTAAACCAACTATTCTGCCTTTTTTTTACATGCTACTTGCCATAAATTTTGCAAAATAACGCCTTTTAAAGTCGAAGCGGCACTTCCTGTCGCAGTCGATGAGCATGGAAAATGGAGTAAGTGTGAAGGCTACTTTTCTTGGCGCGCCGCATTAATTGGTAGATCGTTAATTGGTAGATCGTTTGTCACGTCAACTGACCTCCGACAGGAAGTTCGACTCATATATTAATCGGCGTTATTTGCTGCAAATACGGCCAGTAACACGTAACAAAAACTAAGCTGGTTGGTTGGCGACCTAAACGTCGAGACTACAGCTTATAGAAGCATCCTTAACTTTTTGATTATGGATATAATCTCTATGTTTTAATCTGACCTTAAAACAAGAGGACCATAGTTGTCCTTTATCGCTCCCATGGGTATGATACAAAATATCAAAGCCCTACACCAATTCATTTTGAAAGGAGAATTTCTCCTTTAGTCCTAGGTATATTTAAGATCCCAGCATATAACGCTAATTTTTAGAGTACGATAATTGTTTGAAGAATTTTGATAGAGGGTAAAATAGGCATTGATACATATCAAATACTAAAGCTCTAGGCATCATGGTTTAAGGGGAGAAGCTTTTCAAAGATATCTTTCTTTTTTCATTTCTAAAATGACAGATTGCACAGAAATAGGCTTATTTTCAAAATACGGTAATTCTTTGAAATAGTTTTGTAAAAATTTTCAAACATTTTCTTCTTCATTCATATGTAGAATCTCGAATCACGCAGAAAAGCGCTATTTTTCGAGATACGGTGACACGGTAATTCTTTAGAGTATTTTGGTAGAGGATTAATAGATGATGATTTATACTCAGTACCAAGGCTCTAGGTCTTATGGTTTGGGGGAAAAATGTTGAAAGATTCCCTTCTTAGCGTTTTTTTTAGGAAAAAAATCGGTATTTCGAATCGATCAACCGGAAACAAGTTTTCACGAATTTCCGCTCATTTCCACGCATGCTCACAAACTTGAAGTAAATATCTATGTGATCGCTTCCATCTTGGTTCATCGCTGATGAAGAAAATAACTTGACTTGCTGAATGCCAACAGCTTCCTTTTAGTCATGAATATCAAGGAAAATGATTTAAAACTTCGACTTAATATATCCATGGTAAATTGTCTAATGAATTGTCAAAATGAGAGAAATAATTTTTCAAGACAGAATCTAGGTCAGTGGTTAGTGGAGTTAGCGAATACATGCAAGCTGTCTGTTAGTGTTTTGACCTGGCAGGTCTGAGCAAATACACACCCCGTATACACAGTATATGTAATAAGTTACAACCTGTTATAGACGCGATTCAATCGCCTATTTAACCCCATCGGATCAAACACCATTTTACCTCTCGAATTCGACTATATCTTTGAAACGGATATGTAGTACTTCAATTGTAATAATAATATGCTAATCGAAAAAAGAATTGAATGTAATCTTTGATTTCTTTACCTTTATTATTTAACCTTTTACCACACAACCACACATTTTCACGCATTGATGAAATAATATTAAGAAAACGTTTTGATTAAATCAAATTAGCGATTTCGGTAAACAGAAAGGGGTCATGATTGATTGAATAGGGTTTAACTCAACTTTTAATAGTATTTCAGTTATATCGGGGCGGCTGGAGCTCCTAACCATGGATTCCTGGTAGTTCACACACCAGTACTACCTCTACATCCTTATCGAGCCTCCAGCTGCTCATTCCACTTAGGTGTTCGATTTACCTACCCATATTTCTGATACATGCTGGCATTATTGAGCGCGGTAAATGATAAACCAGCAAACCGCTCTCAGGACGTTTAGTCCTTTGATTTATTTCTATGATAAATCAAGGATCACACAGAGCAGGGCTATTTTTTTTCAAAAAAAAAAAAACGGTTATCTTTTGAAGAATTTTCGTAGGGGCTCAATAGATGATAATTTATACCAAATATAATAGCCCGAAGCCTTATTGTTTGGAAGAAGAAGATTTTCAACGATTTCCTTTTCATTCATCTATAAAATCAGTGATCGTACAGAAAAGGGCTTATATTCAGAATGCGGAAGTTCTTTGAATCATTTTGGTAGAGGATAAATAGATGATGATTTATACTCAATATCAAGGCTCTATGCCTTATGGTTTTGAGGGAGAAGATTTTTACAGATTTCCTTTTTTCTATATAAAATTTATCGCACAATAAAGGGCTTATTTTCAAGATGCGGTAATTCTTTAAAGTCTTTAGGTAGAGGGTCAATAGATGATGATTTATACAAAACATCAAAGCTCTGGGTCTATGGTTTGGGAAAAGAAGATTTTTAAGTTTTTTCACTTTGTTGCCATGGCAAACAGAGTCTTTCGTGTATTTCATTTCTTTGAAGTACTTTGAAAGAGTATGACCTAAGGATCATTTCTGTGAAGTTTGGTTGAAATTCCATGGTTACTGTAGGAGGAGATTTTTTTTGTAATTGTGGACGGACGGACAGACAGATGGAAGGAGGCCGGACGATAACAATATCTCACCTAGAGCACTTCGTGCTAAAGTGAGCTAAAAATAAAAATCTGTGAATAATATTAGCTGGTATAAGCAATCAAAGCCAGAAAAGCACCGGTAATAAACTGAGAACATACAGAATATTGAAAACCATTATAAAGCAAGCGAAATGCCTTGATATTTTAGACTGGTAGAAAAGACATATATCATGTAAAGCTCATAATTTAGAAAATGAGAAGGGGCGACAATACGAAATAGAAGCAGACAAAATAATTTTCAGATTATGTGATTCTGGAGACGAGGATGACAATCATTTCTTTCTTCGTGTCCCAATTTTGGAGAAGTAATAACTAGTACACTTTCAACAGGGTCACTTTTCAAGGTCAAATTTTCGGCGGGTACAACAATTTGTCCCGGGACAATTTACAGTCAGTAATGAGGCTTTTCAATGGCTAAATAACGGCTGAAACTATTTCTAAATCCAAAGGTTTCCCTCAAAATTACGGCCAATTTCGTGTAACTCATAAACATTGAACTACACTCTTGTAAGCATCATTCATTACGCGGTTTCCTGCAGTAAGAACTGTATAGCATATGAACTTCGAGACTGGTCGAAACATACGAAACTTTACTTTTCGGGATTCGAATTTACCATAGTTTTTTTTATGCAGAATGAGATGTCATCAACCGAAAAAAGTGCTGCTGGCTTCAAATTTTCTACATTTTTGTACACCACCTCCTGGGGCGTGTCTTCCAACAAATCTTCCCTACAAATTGGGCGGTACTTCCAAAGAACGGGCCCCACTCGAGACAGGGTGAAGTATGTCTTTATGCCATCCAGAGTCAAAGGAGGCGGCCTTCACGCCCATATTTTCGTACCAAAATCGGGATTTACAATGTAAGTACTTGTAAGTGTATAAGGACGTTTCACCGTAGGAGAGAAAAACAGGGATGTAAATGATAATTGAAGCTAGTGCACAACGAGGCTCCAATTCAAGGTCGGCTTATCTGGAACAAAAAGTAGTAAATGAGTTATCACACTATCGTCGTTGTTAGGGCATTACCTCTGATATCGGTGTTGGCTACGTGACAAGTTGTGATCTTGGCAATATCTATTAGCTTAACCCTTTCCTGTTTTGCAAAATTTTAGACTTGTCCAAATTCAAAGATTTTGCAGACAAAAAATAAATTGGATTTAATTGGAACAAGATGATCATTGGCTCTAAAGCGCTCATCCGAGTCGATGACTGCAGCAGTAAACAAAGTGCAAGTGGCCTAATTTCAGCCAAAAGTCACCTCTTCAGAAAATCTTGTATAAGAAATCTGAAATGAGAAGACGTTCTTACAAACAATTTTTTTGTCCCATAAAAATAGCATTTACATTGCAAGGCAGATTTTGATTAATGTAAAAATGAAATAGGGTAGTGGGTGGTGGTGGTTCTTTAAGATTTTCTACTATGAATCTATGTCAACTAGAGGCGCTTGAGCGCCTGTATCGCTCCACAGGCATGAATGTACTGATTAAGCCAATTTTTCACGTATTTAAAATAAAATGAATATAATGAAAATAAATCTCAATCATTGAAATTTTTTAAATAGTTCTAGAGAACCATTTCAAACTTTTCATTGCTTTTACAAAAGTCAAGTAAAGTTATGTAAAATTCACTACGTAAAATTTCACTGTATACCATATATGGACAAAAACAACTACCATAATAGCGAGTCATCTGGTTATCATTCCCCTGAAATTTGGCTGAAATCCATCAACAGGTTTCTGAGAAATTTACAAAGTTTTCAGTATATACCATATATGGAAATTAGCCCTGCCCATTAAAGCCTATTTTTTCATCCAATCAAAATTCTTTTTTACAATCTGATAAAAGGTCATCAGAGGATCGATCAGGTCAAATCTGATTGAAATCCAACCTCTGGTTTCTGAGAAGAATTTCAAAGCTTTTACCATATATTGAAATAAGCCCATCCCATTCAACCATGCTTCTCACCGATCAAAATTCTTTGAAGGAATCTGATAGAGGTTCATAAAAGGATCATTTCTGTGAAATCTGGATGAGATCCATCCACGGTTTTTTGAGAAGATTACAAAGCTTTTACCATATATGGAAATAAGCCTCGCCTATTCAAGCCATGTTATTCATCCGTTCAAAATTCTTTGAAGGAATCTGATAAAGGTTCACCCAAGGATCATTTCTGTGAAATTTGGTTGAAATCCATCCAACAGTTTCTGAGAAGAAGAATTTCAAAGCTTACACCAAATATGGAAATTAGCCACGCCCATTAAAGCCATGTTATTCATTCGATCCAAATTATCTAAAGGAATCTGATAAAGGTTCACCCCAAGGATCATTTCTGTGAAATTTGGTTGAAATCCATCTACGGACGGACGGACGACTGGTCGGACGGCGGACAAAACACCCATGACAATAGCTCTCTGTTTTCAGCCAGTGGAGCTAAAATAGGGTGCGTCCGTGCAGAGCCCGCATATATCCGAAGGGTAAACACGAGAAAACTTTTAAGAGGTTCACTAGGAGGTTCTACATACCAAATATCAATGCTGTAGGCTTTCTCATTTATAAAAGATTTTTCTCTTCTTTGTTTCTATGTTAAAATTGGTTGCGGCTTGGCATAGCCCGAATATAACCCAAAGAGTATCGCATAAACAAAATCTGTACAGGTTGATTATTCTAGATACCAAATATCAATGGGCCCCTACCGATATCCAGAGTTACTCCGCTTAGTTTTAGTATTAGAGTGACCTCACTTGAATCTTTGGGTAGTTCGGTGCCAGTCTACGGTTTTGATGGAAATATTCGAATTGGCCATGGTCAATTTCTCAAATAGAAGGAAAATGTCATTTTTGACTGCTGATTTATAGGTAATAGTGGAAACTGTTGTTCTAAAAGACTCTAAAACATGAAAAAGAGACCGTTTGCAAATGTGAAACTAAAGGTTCATGACTTTTCGAAAGTACACCTGTTTTCGGCTGAACCAAAAGTGCAAGTTGGTAGTTTTGCGGCTTTTGGCTGTCAGTGCAGGCATTTTTGAATGGTAGGAATATGCACCGAGATAGTGAAAAAAGTAGCTGGAATCATGGTATTTTTGACTGCATTGGCCAGCTTTACATTGTTTTTACTGTCCAGAAATCAAGTAGTTTGCGGGCCATCATTTCCAATTTGGCCTGTGCCGCAACTTGCGTCAGGCCGAAATTGCGGGTTTACGCTCGGTTTTGTTGACCAGGCCGGATGTTAAATCGCCTTGCGTTTGTCCCTTTTATAGGATATCTGTATGATTTGTTGTAATTTTTTCCTAGTATTATATCCTATTCTGACAAAGAACATGTTTGTTCTATTGCAGATTGTTGTTTGATAGAATAGTTTAGTGCAACATTCGAATATCAGGGTTGACGACAAGGAAAGAGACGTAAAACCGTAGACTGAGACCTTAAGACGTGAGTTGACAAATTTTTTTTCGTGACATTTGCGAATCAATTGACCTTAAATCTAGATTTCTACCAATTTCCATGCAGAGAATGGTGTTTTCAATGTGCCTAAAGTTATTTTTTCTTTAGAAATTCACTTTAAACAAGGGAGGTAATTTATAAAAATTAAGAATGAGATCTCGAATTGACAAATTTGTCTTCACCATATTTCCCCCCCCCCCCCCCATTTTTTCCTGAGTCTCTATTAAAGGGCTTACTTGAATTTTTATTTTCTTTTTTGAATTTCTGTCAACAGTTTATGGTTGAAAATAGTGTTATATTTTCCAAAAATGCTGAAAAAATCAGTTCGACTGCGGAAATTCATAGAAATTATACTTGGATATAAGCCAGCATTTCAGCCTTTGATACCTGTATTTGCATTGAGATGCATCCAAAACCTATTGAAGGTTTCACTAAGTGTTGTAGAATATGATTTGAGAGTATATGAGTAAGAAGTAGAAGCATCTAGTGGAAAGAATAGCCTTTTGTTAATGCCTGACTGGAAATGAAATTCATTCTGCAAAATTGGGCAAAATGAGCCATATGTCATCAGGTTCATTTTGAACTTTTAGGGTCCTTTTAGATAAATGGTTGCAGTGCTAGTGGTCTAAATCATCTAAAAACTGCCTTAAGGTTCTGAATTATGATTATTGGCATTTAAGCAAAAAACTTTTTGTCCCCTTAAGGTGCCAGTCTACGGTTTTGATGGAAATATTCGAATTGGCCATGGTCAATTTCTCAAATAGAAGGAAAATGTCATTTTTGACTGCTGATTTATAGGTAATAGTGGAAACTGTTGTTCTAAAAGACTCTAAAACATGAAAAAGAGACCGTTTGCAAATGTGAAACTAAAGGTTCATGACTTTTCGAAAGTACACCTGTTTTCGGCTGAACCAAAAGTGCAAGTTGGTAGTTTTGCGGCTTTTGGCTGTCAGTGCAGGCATTTTTGAATGGTAGGAATATGCACCGAGATAGTGAAAAAAGTAGCTGGAATCATGGTATTTTTGACTGCATTGGCCAGCTTTACATTGTTTTTACTGTCCAGAAATCAAGTAGTTTGCGGGCCATCATTTCCAATTTGGCCTGTGCCGCAACTTGCGTCAGGCCGAAATTGCGGGTTTACGCTCGGTTTTGTTGACCAGGCCGGATGTTAAATCGCCTTGCGTTTGTCCCTTTTATAGGATATCTGTATGATTTGTTGTAATTTTTTCCTAGTATTATATCCTATTCTGACAAAGAACATGTTTGTTCTATTGCAGATTGTTGTTTGATAGAATAGTTTAGTGCAACATTCGAATATCAGGGTTGACGACAAGGAAAGAGACGTAAAACCGTAGACTGAGACCTTAAGACGTGAGTTGACAAATTTTTTTTCGTGACATTTGCGAATCAATTGACCTTAAATCTAGATTTCTACCAATTTCCATGCAGAGAATGGTGTTTTCAATGTGCCTAAAGTTATTTTTTCTTTAGAAATTCACTTTAAACAAGGGAGGTAATTTATAAAAATTAAGAATGAGATCTCGAATTGACAAATTTGTCTTCACCATATTTCCCCCCCCCCCCCCCATTTTTTCCTGAGTCTCTATTAAAGGGCTTACTTGAATTTTTATTTTCTTTTTTGAATTTCTGTCAACAGTTTATGGTTGAAAATAGTGTTATATTTTCCAAAAATGCTGAAAAAATCAGTTCGACTGCGGAAATTCATAGAAATTATACTTGGATATAAGCCAGCATTTCAGCCTTTGATACCTGTATTTGCATTGAGATGCATCCAAAACCTATTGAAGGTTTCACTAAGTGTTGTAGAATATGATTTGAGAGTATATGAGTAAGAAGTAGAAGCATCTAGTGGAAAGAATAGCCTTTTGTTAATGCCTGACTGGAAATGAAATTCATTCTGCAAAATTGGGCAAAATGAGCCATATGTCATCAGGTTCATTTTGAACTTTTAGGGTCCTTTTAGATAAATGGTTGCAGTGCTAGTGGTCTAAATCATCTAAAAACTGCCTTAAGGTTCTGAATTATGATTATTGGCATTTAAGCAAAAAACTTTTTGTCCCCTTAAGGTGCCAGTCTACGGTTTTGATGGAAATATTCGAATTGGCCATGGTCAATTTCTCAAATAGAAGGAAAATGTCATTTTTGACTGCTGATTTATAGGTAATAGTGGAAACTGTTGTTCTAAAAGACTCTAAAACATGAAAAAGAGACCGTTTGCAAATGTGAAACTAAAGGTTCATGACTTTTCGAAAGTACACCTGTTTTCGGCTGAACCAAAAGTGCAAGTTGGTAGTTTTGCGGCTTTTGGCTGTCAGTGCAGGCATTTTTGAATGGTAGGAATATGCACCGAGATAGTGAAAAAAGTAGCTGGAATCATGGTATTTTTGACTGCATTGGCCAGCTTTACATTGTTTTTACTGTCCAGAAATCAAGTAGTTTGCGGGCCATCATTTCCAATTTGGCCTGTGCCGCAACTTGCGTCAGGCCGAAATTGCGGGTTTACGCTCGGTTTTGTTGACCAGGCCGGATGTTAAATCGCCTTGCGTTTGTCCCTTTTATAGGATATCTGTATGATTTGTTGTAATTTTTTCCTAGTATTATATCCTATTCTGACAAAGAACATGTTTGTTCTATTGCAGATTGTTGTTTGATAGAATAGTTTAGTGCAACATTCGAATATCAGGGTTGACGACAAGGAAAGAGACGTAAAACCGTAGACTGAGACCTTAAGACGTGAGTTGACAAATTTTTTTTCGTGACATTTGCGAATCAATTGACCTTAAATCTAGATTTCTACCAATTTCCATGCAGAGAATGGTGTTTTCAATGTGCCTAAAGTTATTTTTTCTTTAGAAATTCACTTTAAACAAGGGAGGTAATTTATAAAAATTAAGAATGAGATCTCGAATTGACAAATTTGTCTTCACCATATTTCCCCCCCCCCCCCCCATTTTTTCCTGAGTCTCTATTAAAGGGCTTACTTGAATTTTTATTTTCTTTTTTGAATTTCTGTCAACAGTTTATGGTTGAAAATAGTGTTATATTTTCCAAAAATGCTGAAAAAATCAGTTCGACTGCGGAAATTCATAGAAATTATACTTGGATATAAGCCAGCATTTCAGCCTTTGATACCTGTATTTGCATTGAGATGCATCCAAAACCTATTGAAGGTTTCACTAAGTGTTGTAGAATATGATTTGAGAGTATATGAGTAAGAAGTAGAAGCATCTAGTGGAAAGAATAGCCTTTTGTTAATGCCTGACTGGAAATGAAATTCATTCTGCAAAATTGGGCAAAATGAGCCATATGTCATCAGGTTCATTTTGAACTTTTAGGGTCCTTTTAGATAAATGGTTGCAGTGCTAGTGGTCTAAATCATCTAAAAACTGCCTTAAGGTTCTGAATTATGATTATTGGCATTTAAGCAAAAAACTTTTTGTCCCCTTAAGGTGCCAGTCTACGGTTTTGATGGAAATATTCGAATTGGCCATGGTCAATTTCTCAAATAGAAGGAAAATGTCATTTTTGACTGCTGATTTATAGGTAATAGTGGAAACTGTTGTTCTAAAAGACTCTAAAACATGAAAAAGAGACCGTTTGCAAATGTGAAACTAAAGGTTCATGACTTTTCGAAAGTACACCTGTTTTCGGCTGAACCAAAAGTGCAAGTTGGTAGTTTTGCGGCTTTTGGCTGTCAGTGCAGGCATTTTTGAATGGTAGGAATATGCACCGAGATAGTGAAAAAAGTAGCTGGAATCATGGTATTTTTGACTGCATTGGCCAGCTTTACATTGTTTTTACTGTCCAGAAATCAAGTAGTTTGCGGGCCATCATTTCCAATTTGGCCTGTGCCGCAACTTGCGTCAGGCCGAAATTGCGGGTTTACGCTCGGTTTTGTTGACCAGGCCGGATGTTAAATCGCCTTGCGTTTGTCCCTTTTATAGGATATCTGTATGATTTGTTGTAATTTTTTCCTAGTATTATATCCTATTCTGACAAAGAACATGTTTGTTCTATTGCAGATTGTTGTTTGATAGAATAGTTTAGTGCAACATTCGAATATCAGGGTTGACGACAAGGAAAGAGACGTAAAACCGTAGACTGAGACCTTAAGACGTGAGTTGACAAATTTTTTTTCGTGACATTTGCGAATCAATTGACCTTAAATCTAGATTTCTACCAATTTCCATGCAGAGAATGGTGTTTTCAATGTGCCTAAAGTTATTTTTTCTTTAGAAATTCACTTTAAACAAGGGAGGTAATTTATAAAAATTAAGAATGAGATCTCGAATTGACAAATTTGTCTTCACCATATTTCCCCCCCCCCCCCCCATTTTTTCCTGAGTCTCTATTAAAGGGCTTACTTGAATTTTTATTTTCTTTTTTGAATTTCTGTCAACAGTTTATGGTTGAAAATAGTGTTATATTTTCCAAAAATGCTGAAAAAATCAGTTCGACTGCGGAAATTCATAGAAATTATACTTGGATATAAGCCAGCATTTCAGCCTTTGATACCTGTATTTGCATTGAGATGCATCCAAAACCTATTGAAGGTTTCACTAAGTGTTGTAGAATATGATTTGAGAGTATATGAGTAAGAAGTAGAAGCATCTAGTGGAAAGAATAGCCTTTTGTTAATGCCTGACTGGAAATGAAATTCATTCTGCAAAATTGGGCAAAATGAGCCATATGTCATCAGGTTCATTTTGAACTTTTAGGGTCCTTTTAGATAAATGGTTGCAGTGCTAGTGGTCTAAATCATCTAAAAACTGCCTTAAGGTTCTGAATTATGATTATTGGCATTTAAGCAAAAAACTTTTTGTCCCCTTAAGGTGCCAGTCTACGGTTTTGATGGAAATATTCGAATTGGCCATGGTCAATTTCTCAAATAGAAGGAAAATGTCATTTTTGACTGCTGATTTATAGGTAATAGTGGAAACTGTTGTTCTAAAAGACTCTAAAACATGAAAAAGAGACCGTTTGCAAATGTGAAACTAAAGGTTCATGACTTTTCGAAAGTACACCTGTTTTCGGCTGAACCAAAAGTGCAAGTTGGTAGTTTTGCGGCTTTTGGCTGTCAGTGCAGGCATTTTTGAATGGTAGGAATATGCACCGAGATAGTGAAAAAAGTAGCTGGAATCATGGTATTTTTGACTGCATTGGCCAGCTTTACATTGTTTTTACTGTCCAGAAATCAAGTAGTTTGCGGGCCATCATTTCCAATTTGGCCTGTGCCGCAACTTGCGTCAGGCCGAAATTGCGGGTTTACGCTCGGTTTTGTTGACCAGGCCGGATGTTAAATCGCCTTGCGTTTGTCCCTTTTATAGGATATCTGTATGATTTGTTGTAATTTTTTCCTAGTATTATATCCTATTCTGACAAAGAACATGTTTGTTCTATTGCAGATTGTTGTTTGATAGAATAGTTTAGTGCAACATTCGAATATCAGGGTTGACGACAAGGAAAGAGACGTAAAACCGTAGACTGAGACCTTAAGACGTGAGTTGACAAATTTTTTTTCGTGACATTTGCGAATCAATTGACCTTAAATCTAGATTTCTACCAATTTCCATGCAGAGAATGGTGTTTTCAATGTGCCTAAAGTTATTTTTTCTTTAGAAATTCACTTTAAACAAGGGAGGTAATTTATAAAAATTAAGAATGAGATCTCGAATTGACAAATTTGTCTTCACCATATTTCCCCCCCCCCCCCCCATTTTTTCCTGAGTCTCTATTAAAGGGCTTACTTGAATTTTTATTTTCTTTTTTGAATTTCTGTCAACAGTTTATGGTTGAAAATAGTGTTATATTTTCCAAAAATGCTGAAAAAATCAGTTCGACTGCGGAAATTCATAGAAATTATACTTGGATATAAGCCAGCATTTCAGCCTTTGATACCTGTATTTGCATTGAGATGCATCCAAAACCTATTGAAGGTTTCACTAAGTGTTGTAGAATATGATTTGAGAGTATATGAGTAAGAAGTAGAAGCATCTAGTGGAAAGAATAGCCTTTTGTTAATGCCTGACTGGAAATGAAATTCATTCTGCAAAATTGGGCAAAATGAGCCATATGTCATCAGGTTCATTTTGAACTTTTAGGGTCCTTTTAGATAAATGGTTGCAGTGCTAGTGGTCTAAATCATCTAAAAACTGCCTTAAGGTTCTGAATTATGATTATTGGCATTTAAGCAAAAAACTTTTTGTCCCCTTAAGGTGCCAGTCTACGGTTTTGATGGAAATATTCGAATTGGCCATGGTCAATTTCTCAAATAGAAGGAAAATGTCATTTTTGACTGCTGATTTATAGGTAATAGTGGAAACTGTTGTTCTAAAAGACTCTAAAACATGAAAAAGAGACCGTTTGCAAATGTGAAACTAAAGGTTCATGACTTTTCGAAAGTACACCTGTTTTCGGCTGAACCAAAAGTGCAAGTTGGTAGTTTTGCGGCTTTTGGCTGTCAGTGCAGGCATTTTTGAATGGTAGGAATATGCACCGAGATAGTGAAAAAAGTAGCTGGAATCATGGTATTTTTGACTGCATTGGCCAGCTTTACATTGTTTTTACTGTCCAGAAATCAAGTAGTTTGCGGGCCATCATTTCCAATTTGGCCTGTGCCGCAACTTGCGTCAGGCCGAAATTGCGGGTTTACGCTCGGTTTTGTTGACCAGGCCGGATGTTAAATCGCCTTGCGTTTGTCCCTTTTATAGGATATCTGTATGATTTGTTGTAATTTTTTCCTAGTATTATATCCTATTCTGACAAAGAACATGTTTGTTCTATTGCAGATTGTTGTTTGATAGAATAGTTTAGTGCAACATTCGAATATCAGGGTTGACGACAAGGAAAGAGACGTAAAACCGTAGACTGAGACCTTAAGACGTGAGTTGACAAATTTTTTTTCGTGACATTTGCGAATCAATTGACCTTAAATCTAGATTTCTACCAATTTCCATGCAGAGAATGGTGTTTTCAATGTGCCTAAAGTTATTTTTTCTTTAGAAATTCACTTTAAACAAGGGAGGTAATTTATAAAAATTAAGAATGAGATCTCGAATTGACAAATTTGTCTTCACCATATTTCCCCCCCCCCCCCCCATTTTTTCCTGAGTCTCTATTAAAGGGCTTACTTGAATTTTTATTTTCTTTTTTGAATTTCTGTCAACAGTTTATGGTTGAAAATAGTGTTATATTTTCCAAAAATGCTGAAAAAATCAGTTCGACTGCGGAAATTCATAGAAATTATACTTGGATATAAGCCAGCATTTCAGCCTTTGATACCTGTATTTGCATTGAGATGCATCCAAAACCTATTGAAGGTTTCACTAAGTGTTGTAGAATATGATTTGAGAGTATATGAGTAAGAAGTAGAAGCATCTAGTGGAAAGAATAGCCTTTTGTTAATGCCTGACTGGAAATGAAATTCATTCTGCAAAATTGGGCAAAATGAGCCATATGTCATCAGGTTCATTTTGAACTTTTAGGGTCCTTTTAGATAAATGGTTGCAGTGCTAGTGGTCTAAATCATCTAAAAACTGCCTTAAGGTTCTGAATTATGATTATTGGCATTTAAGCAAAAAACTTTTTGTCCCCTTAAGGTGCCAGTCTACGGTTTTGATGGAAATATTCGAATTGGCCATGGTCAATTTCTCAAATAGAAGGAAAATGTCATTTTTGACTGCTGATTTATAGGTAATAGTGGAAACTGTTGTTCTAAAAGACTCTAAAACATGAAAAAGAGACCGTTTGCAAATGTGAAACTAAAGGTTCATGACTTTTCGAAAGTACACCTGTTTTCGGCTGAACCAAAAGTGCAAGTTGGTAGTTTTGCGGCTTTTGGCTGTCAGTGCAGGCATTTTTGAATGGTAGGAATATGCACCGAGATAGTGAAAAAAGTAGCTGGAATCATGGTATTTTTGACTGCATTGGCCAGCTTTACATTGTTTTTACTGTCCAGAAATCAAGTAGTTTGCGGGCCATCATTTCCAATTTGGCCTGTGCCGCAACTTGCGTCAGGCCGAAATTGCGGGTTTACGCTCGGTTTTGTTGACCAGGCCGGATGTTAAATCGCCTTGCGTTTGTCCCTTTTATAGGATATCTGTATGATTTGTTGTAATTTTTTCCTAGTATTATATCCTATTCTGACAAAGAACATGTTTGTTCTATTGCAGATTGTTGTTTGATAGAATAGTTTAGTGCAACATTCGAATATCAGGGTTGACGACAAGGAAAGAGACGTAAAACCGTAGACTGAGACCTTAAGACGTGAGTTGACAAATTTTTTTTCGTGACATTTGCGAATCAATTGACCTTAAATCTAGATTTCTACCAATTTCCATGCAGAGAATGGTGTTTTCAATGTGCCTAAAGTTATTTTTTCTTTAGAAATTCACTTTAAACAAGGGAGGTAATTTATAAAAATTAAGAATGAGATCTCGAATTGACAAATTTGTCTTCACCATATTTCCCCCCCCCCCCCCCATTTTTTCCTGAGTCTCTATTAAAGGGCTTACTTGAATTTTTATTTTCTTTTTTGAATTTCTGTCAACAGTTTATGGTTGAAAATAGTGTTATATTTTCCAAAAATGCTGAAAAAATCAGTTCGACTGCGGAAATTCATAGAAATTATACTTGGATATAAGCCAGCATTTCAGCCTTTGATACCTGTATTTGCATTGAGATGCATCCAAAACCTATTGAAGGTTTCACTAAGTGTTGTAGAATATGATTTGAGAGTATATGAGTAAGAAGTAGAAGCATCTAGTGGAAAGAATAGCCTTTTGTTAATGCCTGACTGGAAATGAAATTCATTCTGCAAAATTGGGCAAAATGAGCCATATGTCATCAGGTTCATTTTGAACTTTTAGGGTCCTTTTAGATAAATGGTTGCAGTGCTAGTGGTCTAAATCATCTAAAAACTGCCTTAAGGTTCTGAATTATGATTATTGGCATTTAAGCAAAAAACTTTTTGTCCCCTTAAGGTGCCAGTCTACGGTTTTGATGGAAATATTCGAATTGGCCATGGTCAATTTCTCAAATAGAAGGAAAATGTCATTTTTGACTGCTGATTTATAGGTAATAGTGGAAACTGTTGTTCTAAAAGACTCTAAAACATGAAAAAGAGACCGTTTGCAAATGTGAAACTAAAGGTTCATGACTTTTCGAAAGTACACCTGTTTTCGGCTGAACCAAAAGTGCAAGTTGGTAGTTTTGCGGCTTTTGGCTGTCAGTGCAGGCATTTTTGAATGGTAGGAATATGCACCGAGATAGTGAAAAAAGTAGCTGGAATCATGGTATTTTTGACTGCATTGGCCAGCTTTACATTGTTTTTACTGTCCAGAAATCAAGTAGTTTGCGGGCCATCATTTCCAATTTGGCCTGTGCCGCAACTTGCGTCAGGCCGAAATTGCGGGTTTACGCTCGGTTTTGTTGACCAGGCCGGATGTTAAATCGCCTTGCGTTTGTCCCTTTTATAGGATATCTGTATGATTTGTTGTAATTTTTTCCTAGTATTATATCCTATTCTGACAAAGAACATGTTTGTTCTATTGCAGATTGTTGTTTGATAGAATAGTTTAGTGCAACATTCGAATATCAGGGTTGACGACAAGGAAAGAGACGTAAAACCGTAGACTGAGACCTTAAGACGTGAGTTGACAAATTTTTTTTCGTGACATTTGCGAATCAATTGACCTTAAATCTAGATTTCTACCAATTTCCATGCAGAGAATGGTGTTTTCAATGTGCCTAAAGTTATTTTTTCTTTAGAAATTCACTTTAAACAAGGGAGGTAATTTATAAAAATTAAGAATGAGATCTCGAATTGACAAATTTGTCTTCACCATATTTCCCCCCCCCCCCCCCATTTTTTCCTGAGTCTCTATTAAAGGGCTTACTTGAATTTTTATTTTCTTTTTTGAATTTCTGTCAACAGTTTATGGTTGAAAATAGTGTTATATTTTCCAAAAATGCTGAAAAAATCAGTTCGACTGCGGAAATTCATAGAAATTATACTTGGATATAAGCCAGCATTTCAGCCTTTGATACCTGTATTTGCATTGAGATGCATCCAAAACCTATTGAAGGTTTCACTAAGTGTTGTAGAATATGATTTGAGAGTATATGAGTAAGAAGTAGAAGCATCTAGTGGAAAGAATAGCCTTTTGTTAATGCCTGACTGGAAATGAAATTCATTCTGCAAAATTGGGCAAAATGAGCCATATGTCATCAGGTTCATTTTGAACTTTTAGGGTCCTTTTAGATAAATGGTTGCAGTGCTAGTGGTCTAAATCATCTAAAAACTGCCTTAAGGTTCTGAATTATGATTATTGGCATTTAAGCAAAAAACTTTTTGTCCCCTTAAGGTGCCAGTCTACGGTTTTGATGGAAATATTCGAATTGGCCATGGTCAATTTCTCAAATAGAAGGAAAATGTCATTTTTGACTGCTGATTTATAGGTAATAGTGGAAACTGTTGTTCTAAAAGACTCTAAAACATGAAAAAGAGACCGTTTGCAAATGTGAAACTAAAGGTTCATGACTTTTCGAAAGTACACCTGTTTTCGGCTGAACCAAAAGTGCAAGTTGGTAGTTTTGCGGCTTTTGGCTGTCAGTGCAGGCATTTTTGAATGGTAGGAATATGCACCGAGATAGTGAAAAAAGTAGCTGGAATCATGGTATTTTTGACTGCATTGGCCAGCTTTACATTGTTTTTACTGTCCAGAAATCAAGTAGTTTGCGGGCCATCATTTCCAATTTGGCCTGTGCCGCAACTTGCGTCAGGCCGAAATTGCGGGTTTACGCTCGGTTTTGTTGACCAGGCCGGATGTTAAATCGCCTTGCGTTTGTCCCTTTTATAGGATATCTGTATGATTTGTTGTAATTTTTTCCTAGTATTATATCCTATTCTGACAAAGAACATGTTTGTTCTATTGCAGATTGTTGTTTGATAGAATAGTTTAGTGCAACATTCGAATATCAGGGTTGACGACAAGGAAAGAGACGTAAAACCGTAGACTGAGACCTTAAGACGTGAGTTGACAAATTTTTTTTCGTGACATTTGCGAATCAATTGACCTTAAATCTAGATTTCTACCAATTTCCATGCAGAGAATGGTGTTTTCAATGTGCCTAAAGTTATTTTTTCTTTAGAAATTCACTTTAAACAAGGGAGGTAATTTATAAAAATTAAGAATGAGATCTCGAATTGACAAATTTGTCTTCACCATATTTCCCCCCCCCCCCCCCATTTTTTCCTGAGTCTCTATTAAAGGGCTTACTTGAATTTTTATTTTCTTTTTTGAATTTCTGTCAACAGTTTATGGTTGAAAATAGTGTTATATTTTCCAAAAATGCTGAAAAAATCAGTTCGACTGCGGAAATTCATAGAAATTATACTTGGATATAAGCCAGCATTTCAGCCTTTGATACCTGTATTTGCATTGAGATGCATCCAAAACCTATTGAAGGTTTCACTAAGTGTTGTAGAATATGATTTGAGAGTATATGAGTAAGAAGTAGAAGCATCTAGTGGAAAGAATAGCCTTTTGTTAATGCCTGACTGGAAATGAAATTCATTCTGCAAAATTGGGCAAAATGAGCCATATGTCATCAGGTTCATTTTGAACTTTTAGGGTCCTTTTAGATAAATGGTTGCAGTGCTAGTGGTCTAAATCATCTAAAAACTGCCTTAAGGTTCTGAATTATGATTATTGGCATTTAAGCAAAAAACTTTTTGTCCCCTTAAGGTGCCAGTCTACGGTTTTGATGGAAATATTCGAATTGGCCATGGTCAATTTCTCAAATAGAAGGAAAATGTCATTTTTGACTGCTGATTTATAGGTAATAGTGGAAACTGTTGTTCTAAAAGACTCTAAAACATGAAAAAGAGACCGTTTGCAAATGTGAAACTAAAGGTTCATGACTTTTCGAAAGTACACCTGTTTTCGGCTGAACCAAAAGTGCAAGTTGGTAGTTTTGCGGCTTTTGGCTGTCAGTGCAGGCATTTTTGAATGGTAGGAATATGCACCGAGATAGTGAAAAAAGTAGCTGGAATCATGGTATTTTTGACTGCATTGGCCAGCTTTACATTGTTTTTACTGTCCAGAAATCAAGTAGTTTGCGGGCCATCATTTCCAATTTGGCCTGTGCCGCAACTTGCGTCAGGCCGAAATTGCGGGTTTACGCTCGGTTTTGTTGACCAGGCCGGATGTTAAATCGCCTTGCGTTTGTCCCTTTTATAGGATATCTGTATGATTTGTTGTAATTTTTTCCTAGTATTATATCCTATTCTGACAAAGAACATGTTTGTTCTATTGCAGATTGTTGTTTGATAGAATAGTTTAGTGCAACATTCGAATATCAGGGTTGACGACAAGGAAAGAGACGTAAAACCGTAGACTGAGACCTTAAGACGTGAGTTGACAAATTTTTTTTCGTGACATTTGCGAATCAATTGACCTTAAATCTAGATTTCTACCAATTTCCATGCAGAGAATGGTGTTTTCAATGTGCCTAAAGTTATTTTTTCTTTAGAAATTCACTTTAAACAAGGGAGGTAATTTATAAAAATTAAGAATGAGATCTCGAATTGACAAATTTGTCTTCACCATATTTCCCCCCCCCCCCCCCATTTTTTCCTGAGTCTCTATTAAAGGGCTTACTTGAATTTTTATTTTCTTTTTTGAATTTCTGTCAACAGTTTATGGTTGAAAATAGTGTTATATTTTCCAAAAATGCTGAAAAAATCAGTTCGACTGCGGAAATTCATAGAAATTATACTTGGATATAAGCCAGCATTTCAGCCTTTGATACCTGTATTTGCATTGAGATGCATCCAAAACCTATTGAAGGTTTCACTAAGTGTTGTAGAATATGATTTGAGAGTATATGAGTAAGAAGTAGAAGCATCTAGTGGAAAGAATAGCCTTTTGTTAATGCCTGACTGGAAATGAAATTCATTCTGCAAAATTGGGCAAAATGAGCCATATGTCATCAGGTTCATTTTGAACTTTTAGGGTCCTTTTAGATAAATGGTTGCAGTGCTAGTGGTCTAAATCATCTAAAAACTGCCTTAAGGTTCTGAATTATGATTATTGGCATTTAAGCAAAAAACTTTTTGTCCCCTTAAGGTGCCAGTCTACGGTTTTGATGGAAATATTCGAATTGGCCATGGTCAATTTCTCAAATAGAAGGAAAATGTCATTTTTGACTGCTGATTTATAGGTAATAGTGGAAACTGTTGTTCTAAAAGACTCTAAAACATGAAAAAGAGACCGTTTGCAAATGTGAAACTAAAGGTTCATGACTTTTCGAAAGTACACCTGTTTTCGGCTGAACCAAAAGTGCAAGTTGGTAGTTTTGCGGCTTTTGGCTGTCAGTGCAGGCATTTTTGAATGGTAGGAATATGCACCGAGATAGTGAAAAAAGTAGCTGGAATCATGGTATTTTTGACTGCATTGGCCAGCTTTACATTGTTTTTACTGTCCAGAAATCAAGTAGTTTGCGGGCCATCATTTCCAATTTGGCCTGTGCCGCAACTTGCGTCAGGCCGAAATTGCGGGTTTACGCTCGGTTTTGTTGACCAGGCCGGATGTTAAATCGCCTTGCGTTTGTCCCTTTTATAGGATATCTGTATGATTTGTTGTAATTTTTTCCTAGTATTATATCCTATTCTGACAAAGAACATGTTTGTTCTATTGCAGATTGTTGTTTGATAGAATAGTTTAGTGCAACATTCGAATATCAGGGTTGACGACAAGGAAAGAGACGTAAAACCGTAGACTGAGACCTTAAGACGTGAGTTGACAAATTTTTTTTCGTGACATTTGCGAATCAATTGACCTTAAATCTAGATTTCTACCAATTTCCATGCAGAGAATGGTGTTTTCAATGTGCCTAAAGTTATTTTTTCTTTAGAAATTCACTTTAAACAAGGGAGGTAATTTATAAAAATTAAGAATGAGATCTCGAATTGACAAATTTGTCTTCACCATATTTCCCCCCCCCCCCCCCATTTTTTCCTGAGTCTCTATTAAAGGGCTTACTTGAATTTTTATTTTCTTTTTTGAATTTCTGTCAACAGTTTATGGTTGAAAATAGTGTTATATTTTCCAAAAATGCTGAAAAAATCAGTTCGACTGCGGAAATTCATAGAAATTATACTTGGATATAAGCCAGCATTTCAGCCTTTGATACCTGTATTTGCATTGAGATGCATCCAAAACCTATTGAAGGTTTCACTAAGTGTTGTAGAATATGATTTGAGAGTATATGAGTAAGAAGTAGAAGCATCTAGTGGAAAGAATAGCCTTTTGTTAATGCCTGACTGGAAATGAAATTCATTCTGCAAAATTGGGCAAAATGAGCCATATGTCATCAGGTTCATTTTGAACTTTTAGGGTCCTTTTAGATAAATGGTTGCAGTGCTAGTGGTCTAAATCATCTAAAAACTGCCTTAAGGTTCTGAATTATGATTATTGGCATTTAAGCAAAAAACTTTTTGTCCCCTTAAGGTGCCAGTCTACGGTTTTGATGGAAATATTCGAATTGGCCATGGTCAATTTCTCAAATAGAAGGAAAATGTCATTTTTGACTGCTGATTTATAGGTAATAGTGGAAACTGTTGTTCTAAAAGACTCTAAAACATGAAAAAGAGACCGTTTGCAAATGTGAAACTAAAGGTTCATGACTTTTCGAAAGTACACCTGTTTTCGGCTGAACCAAAAGTGCAAGTTGGTAGTTTTGCGGCTTTTGGCTGTCAGTGCAGGCATTTTTGAATGGTAGGAATATGCACCGAGATAGTGAAAAAAGTAGCTGGAATCATGGTATTTTTGACTGCATTGGCCAGCTTTACATTGTTTTTACTGTCCAGAAATCAAGTAGTTTGCGGGCCATCATTTCCAATTTGGCCTGTGCCGCAACTTGCGTCAGGCCGAAATTGCGGGTTTACGCTCGGTTTTGTTGACCAGGCCGGATGTTAAATCGCCTTGCGTTTGTCCCTTTTATAGGATATCTGTATGATTTGTTGTAATTTTTTCCTAGTATTATATCCTATTCTGACAAAGAACATGTTTGTTCTATTGCAGATTGTTGTTTGATAGAATAGTTTAGTGCAACATTCGAATATCAGGGTTGACGACAAGGAAAGAGACGTAAAACCGTAGACTGAGACCTTAAGACGTGAGTTGACAAATTTTTTTTCGTGACATTTGCGAATCAATTGACCTTAAATCTAGATTTCTACCAATTTCCATGCAGAGAATGGTGTTTTCAATGTGCCTAAAGTTATTTTTTCTTTAGAAATTCACTTTAAACAAGGGAGGTAATTTATAAAAATTAAGAATGAGATCTCGAATTGACAAATTTGTCTTCACCATATTTCCCCCCCCCCCCCCCATTTTTTCCTGAGTCTCTATTAAAGGGCTTACTTGAATTTTTATTTTCTTTTTTGAATTTCTGTCAACAGTTTATGGTTGAAAATAGTGTTATATTTTCCAAAAATGCTGAAAAAATCAGTTCGACTGCGGAAATTCATAGAAATTATACTTGGATATAAGCCAGCATTTCAGCCTTTGATACCTGTATTTGCATTGAGATGCATCCAAAACCTATTGAAGGTTTCACTAAGTGTTGTAGAATATGATTTGAGAGTATATGAGTAAGAAGTAGAAGCATCTAGTGGAAAGAATAGCCTTTTGTTAATGCCTGACTGGAAATGAAATTCATTCTGCAAAATTGGGCAAAATGAGCCATATGTCATCAGGTTCATTTTGAACTTTTAGGGTCCTTTTAGATAAATGGTTGCAGTGCTAGTGGTCTAAATCATCTAAAAACTGCCTTAAGGTTCTGAATTATGATTATTGGCATTTAAGCAAAAAACTTTTTGTCCCCTTAAGGTGCCAGTCTACGGTTTTGATGGAAATATTCGAATTGGCCATGGTCAATTTCTCAAATAGAAGGAAAATGTCATTTTTGACTGCTGATTTATAGGTAATAGTGGAAACTGTTGTTCTAAAAGACTCTAAAACATGAAAAAGAGACCGTTTGCAAATGTGAAACTAAAGGTTCATGACTTTTCGAAAGTACACCTGTTTTCGGCTGAACCAAAAGTGCAAGTTGGTAGTTTTGCGGCTTTTGGCTGTCAGTGCAGGCATTTTTGAATGGTAGGAATATGCACCGAGATAGTGAAAAAAGTAGCTGGAATCATGGTATTTTTGACTGCATTGGCCAGCTTTACATTGTTTTTACTGTCCAGAAATCAAGTAGTTTGCGGGCCATCATTTCCAATTTGGCCTGTGCCGCAACTTGCGTCAGGCCGAAATTGCGGGTTTACGCTCGGTTTTGTTGACCAGGCCGGATGTTAAATCGCCTTGCGTTTGTCCCTTTTATAGGATATCTGTATGATTTGTTGTAATTTTTTCCTAGTATTATATCCTATTCTGACAAAGAACATGTTTGTTCTATTGCAGATTGTTGTTTGATAGAATAGTTTAGTGCAACATTCGAATATCAGGGTTGACGACAAGGAAAGAGACGTAAAACCGTAGACTGAGACCTTAAGACGTGAGTTGACAAATTTTTTTTCGTGACATTTGCGAATCAATTGACCTTAAATCTAGATTTCTACCAATTTCCATGCAGAGAATGGTGTTTTCAATGTGCCTAAAGTTATTTTTTCTTTAGAAATTCACTTTAAACAAGGGAGGTAATTTATAAAAATTAAGAATGAGATCTCGAATTGACAAATTTGTCTTCACCATATTTCCCCCCCCCCCCCCATTTTTTCCTGAGTCTCTATTAAAGGGCTTACTTGAATTTTTATTTTCTTTTTTGAATTTCTGTCAACAGTTTATGGTTGAAAATAGTGTTATATTTTCCAAAAATGCTGAAAAAATCAGTTCGACTGCGGAAATTCATAGAAATTATACTTGGATATAAGCCAGCATTTCAGCCTTTGATACCTGTATTTGCATTGAGATGCATCCAAAACCTATTGAAGGTTTCACTAAGTGTTGTAGAATATGATTTGAGAGTATATGAGTAAGAAGTAGAAGCATCTAGTGGAAAGAATAGCCTTTTGTTAATGCCTGACTGGAAATGAAATTCATTCTGCAAAATTGGGCAAAATGAGCCATATGTCATCAGGTTCATTTTGAACTTTTAGGGTCCTTTTAGATAAATGGTTGCAGTGCTAGTGGTCTAAATCATCTAAAAACTGCCTTAAGGTTCTGAATTATGATTATTGGCATTTAAGCAAAAAACTTTTTGTCCCCTTAAGGTGCCAGTCTACGGTTTTGATGGAAATATTCGAATTGGCCATGGTCAATTTCTCAAATAGAAGGAAAATGTCATTTTTGACTGCTGATTTATAGGTAATAGTGGAAACTGTTGTTCTAAAAGACTCTAAAACATGAAAAAGAGACCGTTTGCAAATGTGAAACTAAAGGTTCATGACTTTTCGAAAGTACACCTGTTTTCGGCTGAACCAAAAGTGCAAGTTGGTAGTTTTGCGGCTTTTGGCTGTCAGTGCAGGCATTTTTGAATGGTAGGAATATGCACCGAGATAGTGAAAAAAGTAGCTGGAATCATGGTATTTTTGACTGCATTGGCCAGCTTTACATTGTTTTTACTGTCCAGAAATCAAGTAGTTTGCGGGCCATCATTTCCAATTTGGCCTGTGCCGCAACTTGCGTCAGGCCGAAATTGCGGGTTTACGCTCGGTTTTGTTGACCAGGCCGGATGTTAAATCGCCTTGCGTTTGTCCCTTTTATAGGATATCTGTATGATTTGTTGTAATTTTTTCCTAGTATTATATCCTATTCTGACAAAGAACATGTTTGTTCTATTGCAGATTGTTGTTTGATAGAATAGTTTAGTGCAACATTCGAATATCAGGGTTGACGACAAGGAAAGAGACGTAAAACCGTAGACTGAGACCTTAAGACGTGAGTTGACAAATTTTTTTTCGTGACATTTGCGAATCAATTGACCTTAAATCTAGATTTCTACCAATTTCCATGCAGAGAATGGTGTTTTCAATGTGCCTAAAGTTATTTTTTCTTTAGAAATTCACTTTAAACAAGGGAGGTAATTTATAAAAATTAAGAATGAGATCTCGAATTGACAAATTTGTCTTCACCATATTTCCCCCCCCCCCCCCCATTTTTTCCTGAGTCTCTATTAAAGGGCTTACTTGAATTTTTATTTTCTTTTTTGAATTTCTGTCAACAGTTTATGGTTGAAAATAGTGTTATATTTTCCAAAAATGCTGAAAAAATCAGTTCGACTGCGGAAATTCATAGAAATTATACTTGGATATAAGCCAGCATTTCAGCCTTTGATACCTGTATTTGCATTGAGATGCATCCAAAACCTATTGAAGGTTTCACTAAGTGTTGTAGAATATGATTTGAGAGTATATGAGTAAGAAGTAGAAGCATCTAGTGGAAAGAATAGCCTTTTGTTAATGCCTGACTGGAAATGAAATTCATTCTGCAAAATTGGGCAAAATGAGCCATATGTCATCAGGTTCATTTTGAACTTTTAGGGTCCTTTTAGATAAATGGTTGCAGTGCTAGTGGTCTAAATCATCTAAAAACTGCCTTAAGGTTCTGAATTATGATTATTGGCATTTAAGCAAAAAACTTTTTGTCCCCTTAAGGTGCCAGTCTACGGTTTTGATGGAAATATTCGAATTGGCCATGGTCAATTTCTCAAATAGAAGGAAAATGTCATTTTTGACTGCTGATTTATAGGTAATAGTGGAAACTGTTGTTCTAAAAGACTCTAAAACATGAAAAAGAGACCGTTTGCAAATGTGAAACTAAAGGTTCATGACTTTTCGAAAGTACACCTGTTTTCGGCTGAACCAAAAGTGCAAGTTGGTAGTTTTGCGGCTTTTGGCTGTCAGTGCAGGCATTTTTGAATGGTAGGAATATGCACCGAGATAGTGAAAAAAGTAGCTGGAATCATGGTATTTTTGACTGCATTGGCCAGCTTTACATTGTTTTTACTGTCCAGAAATCAAGTAGTTTGCGGGCCATCATTTCCAATTTGGCCTGTGCCGCAACTTGCGTCAGGCCGAAATTGCGGGTTTACGCTCGGTTTTGTTGACCAGGCCGGATGTTAAATCGCCTTGCGTTTGTCCCTTTTATAGGATATCTGTATGATTTGTTGTAATTTTTTCCTAGTATTATATCCTATTCTGACAAAGAACATGTTTGTTCTATTGCAGATTGTTGTTTGATAGAATAGTTTAGTGCAACATTCGAATATCAGGGTTGACGACAAGGAAAGAGACGTAAAACCGTAGACTGAGACCTTAAGACGTGAGTTGACAAATTTTTTTTCGTGACATTTGCGAATCAATTGACCTTAAATCTAGATTTCTACCAATTTCCATGCAGAGAATGGTGTTTTCAATGTGCCTAAAGTTATTTTTTCTTTAGAAATTCACTTTAAACAAGGGAGGTAATTTATAAAAATTAAGAATGAGATCTCGAATTGACAAATTTGTCTTCACCATATTTCCCCCCCCCCCCCCATTTTTTCCTGAGTCTCTATTAAAGGGCTTACTTGAATTTTTATTTTCTTTTTTGAATTTCTGTCAACAGTTTATGGTTGAAAATAGTGTTATATTTTCCAAAAATGCTGAAAAAATCAGTTCGACTGCGGAAATTCATAGAAATTATACTTGGATATAAGCCAGCATTTCAGCCTTTGATACCTGTATTTGCATTGAGATGCATCCAAAACCTATTGAAGGTTTCACTAAGTGTTGTAGAATATGATTTGAGAGTATATGAGTAAGAAGTAGAAGCATCTAGTGGAAAGAATAGCCTTTTGTTAATGCCTGACTGGAAATGAAATTCATTCTGCAAAATTGGGCAAAATGAGCCATATGTCATCAGGTTCATTTTGAACTTTTAGGGTCCTTTTAGATAAATGGTTGCAGTGCTAGTGGTCTAAATCATCTAAAAACTGCCTTAAGGTTCTGAATTATGATTATTGGCATTTAAGCAAAAAACTTTTTGTCCCCTTAAGGTGCCAGTCTACGGTTTTGATGGAAATATTCGAATTGGCCATGGTCAATTTCTCAAATAGAAGGAAAATGTCATTTTTGACTGCTGATTTATAGGTAATAGTGGAAACTGTTGTTCTAAAAGACTCTAAAACATGAAAAAGAGACCGTTTGCAAATGTGAAACTAAAGGTTCATGACTTTTCGAAAGTACACCTGTTTTCGGCTGAACCAAAAGTGCAAGTTGGTAGTTTTGCGGCTTTTGGCTGTCAGTGCAGGCATTTTTGAATGGTAGGAATATGCACCGAGATAGTGAAAAAAGTAGCTGGAATCATGGTATTTTTGACTGCATTGGCCAGCTTTACATTGTTTTTACTGTCCAGAAATCAAGTAGTTTGCGGGCCATCATTTCCAATTTGGCCTGTGCCGCAACTTGCGTCAGGCCGAAATTGCGGGTTTACGCTCGGTTTTGTTGACCAGGCCGGATGTTAAATCGCCTTGCGTTTGTCCCTTTTATAGGATATCTGTATGATTTGTTGTAATTTTTTCCTAGTATTATATCCTATTCTGACAAAGAACATGTTTGTTCTATTGCAGATTGTTGTTTGATAGAATAGTTTAGTGCAACATTCGAATATCAGGGTTGACGACAAGGAAAGAGACGTAAAACCGTAGACTGAGACCTTAAGACGTGAGTTGACAAATTTTTTTTCGTGACATTTGCGAATCAATTGACCTTAAATCTAGATTTCTACCAATTTCCATGCAGAGAATGGTGTTTTCAATGTGCCTAAAGTTATTTTTTCTTTAGAAATTCACTTTAAACAAGGGAGGTAATTTATAAAAATTAAGAATGAGATCTCGAATTGACAAATTTGTCTTCACCATATTTCCTCCCCCCCCCCCCATTTTTTCCTGAGTCTCTATTAAAGGGCTTACTTGAATTTTTATTTTCTTTTTTGAATTTCTGTCAACAGTTTATGGTTGAAAATAGTGTTATATTTTCCAAAAATGCTGAAAAAATCAGTTCGACTGCGGAAATTCATAGAAATTATACTTGGATATAAGCCAGCATTTCAGCCTTTGATACCTGTATTTGCATTGAGATGCATCCAAAACCTATTGAAGGTTTCACTAAGTGTTGTAGAATATGATTTGAGAGTATATGAGTAAGAAGTAGAAGCATCTAGTGGAAAGAATAGCCTTTTGTTAATGCCTGACTGGAAATGAAATTCATTCTGCAAAATTGGGCAAAATGAGCCATATGTCATCAGGTTCATTTTGAACTTTTAGGGTCCTTTTAGATAAATGGTTGCAGTGCTAGTGGTCTAAATCATCTAAAAACTGCCTTAAGGTTCTGAATTATGATTATTGGCATTTAAGCAAAAAACTTTTTGTCCCCTTAAGGTGCCAGTCTACGGTTTTGATGGAAATATTCGAATTGGCCATGGTCAATTTCTCAAATAGAAGGAAAATGTCATTTTTGACTGCTGATTTATAGGTAATAGTGGAAACTGTTGTTCTAAAAGACTCTAAAACATGAAAAAGAGACCGTTTGCAAATGTGAAACTAAAGGTTCATGACTTTTCGAAAGTACACCTGTTTTCGGCTGAACCAAAAGTGCAAGTTGGTAGTTTTGCGGCTTTTGGCTGTCAGTGCAGGCATTTTTGAATGGTAGGAATATGCACCGAGATAGTGAAAAAAGTAGCTGGAATCATGGTATTTTTGACTGCATTGGCCAGCTTTACATTGTTTTTACTGTCCAGAAATCAAGTAGTTTGCGGGCCATCATTTCCAATTTGGCCTGTGCCGCAACTTGCGTCAGGCCGAAATTGCGGGTTTACGCTCGGTTTTGTTGACCAGGCCGGATGTTAAATCGCCTTGCGTTTGTCCCTTTTATAGGATATCTGTATGATTTGTTGTAATTTTTTCCTAGTATTATATCCTATTCTGACAAAGAACATGTTTGTTCTATTGCAGATTGTTGTTTGATAGAATAGTTTAGTGCAACATTCGAATATCAGGGTTGACGACAAGGAAAGAGACGTAAAACCGTAGACTGAGACCTTAAGACGTGAGTTGACAAATTTTTTTTCGTGACATTTGCGAATCAATTGACCTTAAATCTAGATTTCTACCAATTTCCATGCAGAGAATGGTGTTTTCAATGTGCCTAAAGTTATTTTTTCTTTAGAAATTCACTTTAAACAAGGGAGGTAATTTATAAAAATTAAGAATGAGATCTCGAATTGACAAATTTGTCTTCACCATATTTCCCCCCCCCCCCCCCATTTTTTCCTGAGTCTCTATTAAAGGGCTTACTTGAATTTTTATTTTCTTTTTTGAATTTCTGTCAACAGTTTATGGTTGAAAATAGTGTTATATTTTCCAAAAATGCTGAAAAAATCAGTTCGACTGCGGAAATTCATAGAAATTATACTTGGATATAAGCCAGCATTTCAGCCTTTGATACCTGTATTTGCATTGAGATGCATCCAAAACCTATTGAAGGTTTCACTAAGTGTTGTAGAATATGATTTGAGAGTATATGAGTAAGAAGTAGAAGCATCTAGTGGAAAGAATAGCCTTTTGTTAATGCCTGACTGGAAATGAAATTCATTCTGCAAAATTGGGCAAAATGAGCCATATGTCATCAGGTTCATTTTGAACTTTTAGGGTCCTTTTAGATAAATGGTTGCAGTGCTAGTGGTCTAAATCATCTAAAAACTGCCTTAAGGTTCTGAATTATGATTATTGGCATTTAAGCAAAAAACTTTTTGTCCCCTTAAGGTGCCAGTCTACGGTTTTGATGGAAATATTCGAATTGGCCATGGTCAATTTCTCAAATAGAAGGAAAATGTCATTTTTGACTGCTGATTTATAGGTAATAGTGGAAACTGTTGTTCTAAAAGACTCTAAAACATGAAAAAGAGACCGTTTGCAAATGTGAAACTAAAGGTTCATGACTTTTCGAAAGTACACCTGTTTTCGGCTGAACCAAAAGTGCAAGTTGGTAGTTTTGCGGCTTTTGGCTGTCAGTGCAGGCATTTTTGAATGGTAGGAATATGCACCGAGATAGTGAAAAAAGTAGCTGGAATCATGGTATTTTTGACTGCATTGGCCAGCTTTACATTGTTTTTACTGTCCAGAAATCAAGTAGTTTGCGGGCCATCATTTCCAATTTGGCCTGTGCCGCAACTTGCGTCAGGCCGAAATTGCGGGTTTACGCTCGGTTTTGTTGACCAGGCCGGATGTTAAATCGCCTTGCGTTTGTCCCTTTTATAGGATATCTGTATGATTTGTTGTAATTTTTTCCTAGTATTATATCCTATTCTGACAAAGAACATGTTTGTTCTATTGCAGATTGTTGTTTGATAGAATAGTTTAGTGCAACATTCGAATATCAGGGTTGACGACAAGGAAAGAGACGTAAAACCGTAGACTGAGACCTTAAGACGTGAGTTGACAAATTTTTTTTCGTGACATTTGCGAATCAATTGACCTTAAATCTAGATTTCTACCAATTTCCATGCAGAGAATGGTGTTTTCAATGTGCCTAAAGTTATTTTTTCTTTAGAAATTCACTTTAAACAAGGGAGGTAATTTATAAAAATTAAGAATGAGATCTCGAATTGACAAATTTGTCTTCACCATATTTCCCCCCCCCCCCCCCATTTTTTCCTGAGTCTCTATTAAAGGGCTTACTTGAATTTTTATTTTCTTTTTTGAATTTCTGTCAACAGTTTATGGTTGAAAATAGTGTTATATTTTCCAAAAATGCTGAAAAAATCAGTTCGACTGCGGAAATTCATAGAAATTATACTTGGATATAAGCCAGCATTTCAGCCTTTGATACCTGTATTTGCATTGAGATGCATCCAAAACCTATTGAAGGTTTCACTAAGTGTTGTAGAATATGATTTGAGAGTATATGAGTAAGAAGTAGAAGCATCTAGTGGAAAGAATAGCCTTTTGTTAATGCCTGACTGGAAATGAAATTCATTCTGCAAAATTGGGCAAAATGAGCCATATGTCATCAGGTTCATTTTGAACTTTTAGGGTCCTTTTAGATAAATGGTTGCAGTGCTAGTGGTCTAAATCATCTAAAAACTGCCTTAAGGTTCTGAATTATGATTATTGGCATTTAAGCAAAAAACTTTTTGTCCCCTTAAGGTGCCAGTCTACGGTTTTGATGGAAATATTCGAATTGGCCATGGTCAATTTCTCAAATAGAAGGAAAATGTCATTTTTGACTGCTGATTTATAGGTAATAGTGGAAACTGTTGTTCTAAAAGACTCTAAAACATGAAAAAGAGACCGTTTGCAAATGTGAAACTAAAGGTTCATGACTTTTCGAAAGTACACCTGTTTTCGGCTGAACCAAAAGTGCAAGTTGGTAGTTTTGCGGCTTTTGGCTGTCAGTGCAGGCATTTTTGAATGGTAGGAATATGCACCGAGATAGTGAAAAAAGTAGCTGGAATCATGGTATTTTTGACTGCATTGGCCAGCTTTACATTGTTTTTACTGTCCAGAAATCAAGTAGTTTGCGGGCCATCATTTCCAATTTGGCCTGTGCCGCAACTTGCGTCAGGCCGAAATTGCGGGTTTACGCTCGGTTTTGTTGACCAGGCCGGATGTTAAATCGCCTTGCGTTTGTCCCTTTTATAGGATATCTGTATGATTTGTTGTAATTTTTTCCTAGTATTATATCCTATTCTGACAAAGAACATGTTTGTTCTATTGCAGATTGTTGTTTGATAGAATAGTTTAGTGCAACATTCGAATATCAGGGTTGACGACAAGGAAAGAGACGTAAAACCGTAGACTGAGACCTTAAGACGTGAGTTGACAAATTTTTTTTCGTGACATTTGCGAATCAATTGACCTTAAATCTAGATTTCTACCAATTTCCATGCAGAGAATGGTGTTTTCAATGTGCCTAAAGTTATTTTTTCTTTAGAAATTCACTTTAAACAAGGGAGGTAATTTATAAAAATTAAGAATGAGATCTCGAATTGACAAATTTGTCTTCACCATATTTCCCCCCCCCCCCCCCATTTTTTCCTGAGTCTCTATTAAAGGGCTTACTTGAATTTTTATTTTCTTTTTTGAATTTCTGTCAACAGTTTATGGTTGAAAATAGTGTTATATTTTCCAAAAATGCTGAAAAAATCAGTTCGACTGCGGAAATTCATAGAAATTATACTTGGATATAAGCCAGCATTTCAGCCTTTGATACCTGTATTTGCATTGAGATGCATCCAAAACCTATTGAAGGTTTCACTAAGTGTTGTAGAATATGATTTGAGAGTATATGAGTAAGAAGTAGAAGCATCTAGTGGAAAGAATAGCCTTTTGTTAATGCCTGACTGGAAATGAAATTCATTCTGCAAAATTGGGCAAAATGAGCCATATGTCATCAGGTTCATTTTGAACTTTTAGGGTCCTTTTAGATAAATGGTTGCAGTGCTAGTGGTCTAAATCATCTAAAAACTGCCTTAAGGTTCTGAATTATGATTATTGGCATTTAAGCAAAAAACTTTTTGTCCCCTTAAGGTGCCAGTCTACGGTTTTGATGGAAATATTCGAATTGGCCATGGTCAATTTCTCAAATAGAAGGAAAATGTCATTTTTGACTGCTGATTTATAGGTAATAGTGGAAACTGTTGTTCTAAAAGACTCTAAAACATGAAAAAGAGACCGTTTGCAAATGTGAAACTAAAGGTTCATGACTTTTCGAAAGTACACCTGTTTTCGGCTGAACCAAAAGTGCAAGTTGGTAGTTTTGCGGCTTTTGGCTGTCAGTGCAGGCATTTTTGAATGGTAGGAATATGCACCGAGATAGTGAAAAAAGTAGCTGGAATCATGGTATTTTTGACTGCATTGGCCAGCTTTACATTGTTTTTACTGTCCAGAAATCAAGTAGTTTGCGGGCCATCATTTCCAATTTGGCCTGTGCCGCAACTTGCGTCAGGCCGAAATTGCGGGTTTACGCTCGGTTTTGTTGACCAGGCCGGATGTTAAATCGCCTTGCGTTTGTCCCTTTTATAGGATATCTGTATGATTTGTTGTAATTTTTTCCTAGTATTATATCCTATTCTGACAAAGAACATGTTTGTTCTATTGCAGATTGTTGTTTGATAGAATAGTTTAGTGCAACATTCGAATATCAGGGTTGACGACAAGGAAAGAGACGTAAAACCGTAGACTGAGACCTTAAGACGTGAGTTGACAAATTTTTTTTCGTGACATTTGCGAATCAATTGACCTTAAATCTAGATTTCTACCAATTTCCATGCAGAGAATGGTGTTTTCAATGTGCCTAAAGTTATTTTTTCTTTAGAAATTCACTTTAAACAAGGGAGGTAATTTATAAAAATTAAGAATGAGATCTCGAATTGACAAATTTGTCTTCACCATATTTCCCCCCCCCCCCCCCATTTTTTCCTGAGTCTCTATTAAAGGGCTTACTTGAATTTTTATTTTCTTTTTTGAATTTCTGTCAACAGTTTATGGTTGAAAATAGTGTTATATTTTCCAAAAATGCTGAAAAAATCAGTTCGACTGCGGAAATTCATAGAAATTATACTTGGATATAAGCCAGCATTTCAGCCTTTGATACCTGTATTTGCATTGAGATGCATCCAAAACCTATTGAAGGTTTCACTAAGTGTTGTAGAATATGATTTGAGAGTATATGAGTAAGAAGTAGAAGCATCTAGTGGAAAGAATAGCCTTTTGTTAATGCCTGACTGGAAATGAAATTCATTCTGCAAAATTGGGCAAAATGAGCCATATGTCATCAGGTTCATTTTGAACTTTTAGGGTCCTTTTAGATAAATGGTTGCAGTGCTAGTGGTCTAAATCATCTAAAAACTGCCTTAAGGTTCTGAATTATGATTATTGGCATTTAAGCAAAAAACTTTTTGTCCCCTTAAGGTGCCAGTCTACGGTTTTGATGGAAATATTCGAATTGGCCATGGTCAATTTCTCAAATAGAAGGAAAATGTCATTTTTGACTGCTGATTTATAGGTAATAGTGGAAACTGTTGTTCTAAAAGACTCTAAAACATGAAAAAGAGACCGTTTGCAAATGTGAAACTAAAGGTTCATGACTTTTCGAAAGTACACCTGTTTTCGGCTGAACCAAAAGTGCAAGTTGGTAGTTTTGCGGCTTTTGGCTGTCAGTGCAGGCATTTTTGAATGGTAGGAATATGCACCGAGATAGTGAAAAAAGTAGCTGGAATCATGGTATTTTTGACTGCATTGGCCAGCTTTACATTGTTTTTACTGTCCAGAAATCAAGTAGTTTGCGGGCCATCATTTCCAATTTGGCCTGTGCCGCAACTTGCGTCAGGCCGAAATTGCGGGTTTACGCTCGGTTTTGTTGACCAGGCCGGATGTTAAATCGCCTTGCGTTTGTCCCTTTTATAGGATATCTGTATGATTTGTTGTAATTTTTTCCTAGTATTATATCCTATTCTGACAAAGAACATGTTTGTTCTATTGCAGATTGTTGTTTGATAGAATAGTTTAGTGCAACATTCGAATATCAGGGTTGACGACAAGGAAAGAGACGTAAAACCGTAGACTGAGACCTTAAGACGTGAGTTGACAAATTTTTTTTCGTGACATTTGCGAATCAATTGACCTTAAATCTAGATTTCTACCAATTTCCATGCAGAGAATGGTGTTTTCAATGTGCCTAAAGTTATTTTTTCTTTAGAAATTCACTTTAAACAAGGGAGGTAATTTATAAAAATTAAGAATGAGATCTCGAATTGACAAATTTGTCTTCACCATATTTCCCCCCCCCCCCCCCATTTTTTCCTGAGTCTCTATTAAAGGGCTTACTTGAATTTTTATTTTCTTTTTTGAATTTCTGTCAACAGTTTATGGTTGAAAATAGTGTTATATTTTCCAAAAATGCTGAAAAAATCAGTTCGACTGCGGAAATTCATAGAAATTATACTTGGATATAAGCCAGCATTTCAGCCTTTGATACCTGTATTTGCATTGAGATGCATCCAAAACCTATTGAAGGTTTCACTAAGTGTTGTAGAATATGATTTGAGAGTATATGAGTAAGAAGTAGAAGCATCTAGTGGAAAGAATAGCCTTTTGTTAATGCCTGACTGGAAATGAAATTCATTCTGCAAAATTGGGCAAAATGAGCCATATGTCATCAGGTTCATTTTGAACTTTTAGGGTCCTTTTAGATAAATGGTTGCAGTGCTAGTGGTCTAAATCATCTAAAAACTGCCTTAAGGTTCTGAATTATGATTATTGGCATTTAAGCAAAAAACTTTTTGTCCCCTTAAGGTGCCAGTCTACGGTTTTGATGGAAATATTCGAATTGGCCATGGTCAATTTCTCAAATAGAAGGAAAATGTCATTTTTGACTGCTGATTTATAGGTAATAGTGGAAACTGTTGTTCTAAAAGACTCTAAAACATGAAAAAGAGACCGTTTGCAAATGTGAAACTAAAGGTTCATGACTTTTCGAAAGTACACCTGTTTTCGGCTGAACCAAAAGTGCAAGTTGGTAGTTTTGCGGCTTTTGGCTGTCAGTGCAGGCATTTTTGAATGGTAGGAATATGCACCGAGATAGTGAAAAAAGTAGCTGGAATCATGGTATTTTTGACTGCATTGGCCAGCTTTACATTGTTTTTACTGTCCAGAAATCAAGTAGTTTGCGGGCCATCATTTCCAATTTGGCCTGTGCCGCAACTTGCGTCAGGCCGAAATTGCGGGTTTACGCTCGGTTTTGTTGACCAGGCCGGATGTTAAATCGCCTTGCGTTTGTCCCTTTTATAGGATATCTGTATGATTTGTTGTAATTTTTTCCTAGTATTATATCCTATTCTGACAAAGAACATGTTTGTTCTATTGCAGATTGTTGTTTGATAGAATAGTTTAGTGCAACATTCGAATATCAGGGTTGACGACAAGGAAAGAGACGTAAAACCGTAGACTGAGACCTTAAGACGTGAGTTGACAAATTTTTTTTCGTGACATTTGCGAATCAATTGACCTTAAATCTAGATTTCTACCAATTTCCATGCAGAGAATGGTGTTTTCAATGTGCCTAAAGTTATTTTTTCTTTAGAAATTCACTTTAAACAAGGGAGGTAATTTATAAAAATTAAGAATGAGATCTCGAATTGACAAATTTGTCTTCACCATATTTCCCCCCCCCCCCCCCATTTTTTCCTGAGTCTCTATTAAAGGGCTTACTTGAATTTTTATTTTCTTTTTTGAATTTCTGTCAACAGTTTATGGTTGAAAATAGTGTTATATTTTCCAAAAATGCTGAAAAAATCAGTTCGACTGCGGAAATTCATAGAAATTATACTTGGATATAAGCCAGCATTTCAGCCTTTGATACCTGTATTTGCATTGAGATGCATCCAAAACCTATTGAAGGTTTCACTAAGTGTTGTAGAATATGATTTGAGAGTATATGAGTAAGAAGTAGAAGCATCTAGTGGAAAGAATAGCCTTTTGTTAATGCCTGACTGGAAATGAAATTCATTCTGCAAAATTGGGCAAAATGAGCCATATGTCATCAGGTTCATTTTGAACTTTTAGGGTCCTTTTAGATAAATGGTTGCAGTGCTAGTGGTCTAAATCATCTAAAAACTGCCTTAAGGTTCTGAATTATGATTATTGGCATTTAAGCAAAAAACTTTTTGTCCCCTTAAGGTGCCAGTCTACGGTTTTGATGGAAATATTCGAATTGGCCATGGTCAATTTCTCAAATAGAAGGAAAATGTCATTTTTGACTGCTGATTTATAGGTAATAGTGGAAACTGTTGTTCTAAAAGACTCTAAAACATGAAAAAGAGACCGTTTGCAAATGTGAAACTAAAGGTTCATGACTTTTCGAAAGTACACCTGTTTTCGGCTGAACCAAAAGTGCAAGTTGGTAGTTTTGCGGCTTTTGGCTGTCAGTGCAGGCATTTTTGAATGGTAGGAATATGCACCGAGATAGTGAAAAAAGTAGCTGGAATCATGGTATTTTTGACTGCATTGGCCAGCTTTACATTGTTTTTACTGTCCAGAAATCAAGTAGTTTGCGGGCCATCATTTCCAATTTGGCCTGTGCCGCAACTTGCGTCAGGCCGAAATTGCGGGTTTACGCTCGGTTTTGTTGACCAGGCCGGATGTTAAATCGCCTTGCGTTTGTCCCTTTTATAGGATATCTGTATGATTTGTTGTAATTTTTTCCTAGTATTATATCCTATTCTGACAAAGAACATGTTTGTTCTATTGCAGATTGTTGTTTGATAGAATAGTTTAGTGCAACATTCGAATATCAGGGTTGACGACAAGGAAAGAGACGTAAAACCGTAGACTGAGACCTTAAGACGTGAGTTGACAAATTTTTTTTCGTGACATTTGCGAATCAATTGACCTTAAATCTAGATTTCTACCAATTTCCATGCAGAGAATGGTGTTTTCAATGTGCCTAAAGTTATTTTTTCTTTAGAAATTCACTTTAAACAAGGGAGGTAATTTATAAAAATTAAGAATGAGATCTCGAATTGACAAATTTGTCTTCACCATATTTCCCCCCCCCCCCCCCATTTTTTCCTGAGTCTCTATTAAAGGGCTTACTTGAATTTTTATTTTCTTTTTTGAATTTCTGTCAACAGTTTATGGTTGAAAATAGTGTTATATTTTCCAAAAATGCTGAAAAAATCAGTTCGACTGCGGAAATTCATAGAAATTATACTTGGATATAAGCCAGCATTTCAGCCTTTGATACCTGTATTTGCATTGAGATGCATCCAAAACCTATTGAAGGTTTCACTAAGTGTTGTAGAATATGATTTGAGAGTATATGAGTAAGAAGTAGAAGCATCTAGTGGAAAGAATAGCCTTTTGTTAATGCCTGACTGGAAATGAAATTCATTCTGCAAAATTGGGCAAAATGAGCCATATGTCATCAGGTTCATTTTGAACTTTTAGGGTCCTTTTAGATAAATGGTTGCAGTGCTAGTGGTCTAAATCATCTAAAAACTGCCTTAAGGTTCTGAATTATGATTATTGGCATTTAAGCAAAAAACTTTTTGTCCCCTTAAGACGTGAGTTGACAAATTTTTTTTCGTGACATTTGCGAATCAATTGACCTTAAATCTAGATTTCTACCAATTTCCATGCAGAGAATGGTGTTTTCAATGTGCCTAAAGTTATTTTTTCTTTAGAAATTCACTTTAAACAAGGGAGGTAATTTATAAAAATTAAGAATGAGATCTCGAATTGACAAATTTGTCTTCACCATATTTCCCCCCCCCCCCCCCCATTTTTTCCTGAGTCTCTATTAAAGGGCTTACTTGAATTTTTATTTTCTTTTTTGAATTTCTGTCAACAGTTTATGGTTGAAAATAGTGTTATATTTTCCAAAAATGCTGAAAAAATCAGTTCGACTGCGGAAATTCATAGAAATTATACTTGGATATAAGCCAGCATTTCAGCCTTTGATACCTGTATTTGCATTGAGATGCATCCAAAACCTATTGAAGGTTTCACTAAGTGTTGTAGAATATGATTTGAGAGTATATGAGTAAGAAGTAGAAGCATCTAGTGGAAAGAATAGCCTTTTGTTAATGCCTGACTGGAAATGAAATTCATTCTGCAAAATTGGGCAAAATGAGCCATATGTCATCAGGTTCATTTTGAACTTTTAGGGTCCTTTTAGATAAATGGTTGCAGTGCTAGTGGTCTAAATCATCTAAAAACTGCCTTAAGGTTCTGAATTATGATTATTGGCATTTAAGCAAAAAACTTTTTGTCCCCTTAAGGTGCCAGTCTACGGTTTTGATGGAAATATTCGAATTGGCCATGGTCAATTTCTCAAATAGAAGGAAAATGTCATTTTTGACTGCTGATTTATAGGTAATAGTGGAAACTGTTGTTCTAAAAGACTCTAAAACATGAAAAAGAGACCGTTTGCAAATGTGAAACTAAAGGTTCATGACTTTTCGAAAGTACACCTGTTTTCGGCTGAACCAAAAGTGCAAGTTGGTAGTTTTGCGGCTTTTGGCTGTCAGTGCAGGCATTTTTGAATGGTAGGAATATGCACCGAGATAGTGAAAAAAGTAGCTGGAATCATGGTATTTTTGACTGCATTGGCCAGCTTTACATTGTTTTTACTGTCCAGAAATCAAGTAGTTTGCGGGCCATCATTTCCAATTTGGCCTGTGCCGCAACTTGCGTCAGGCCGAAATTGCGGGTTTACGCTCGGTTTTGTTGACCAGGCCGGATGTTAAATCGCCTTGCGTTTGTCCCTTTTATAGGATATCTGTATGATTTGTTGTAATTTTTTCCTAGTATTATATCCTATTCTGACAAAGAACATGTTTGTTCTATTGCAGATTGTTGTTTGATAGAATAGTTTAGTGCAACATTCGAATATCAGGGTTGACGACAAGGAAAGAGACGTAAAACCGTAGACTGAGACCTTAAGACGTGAGTTGACAAATTTTTTTTCGTGACATTTGCGAATCAATTGACCTTAAATCTAGATTTCTACCAATTTCCATGCAGAGAATGGTGTTTTCAATGTGCCTAAAGTTATTTTTTCTTTAGAAATTCACTTTAAACAAGGGAGGTAATTTATAAAAATTAAGAATGAGATCTCGAATTGACAAATTTGTCTTCACCATATTTCCCCCCCCCCCCCCATTTTTTCCTGAGTCTCTATTAAAGGGCTTACTTGAATTTTTATTTTCTTTTTTGAATTTCTGTCAACAGTTTATGGTTGAAAATAGTGTTATATTTTCCAAAAATGCTGAAAAAATCAGTTCGACTGCGGAAATTCATAGAAATTATACTTGGATATAAGCCAGCATTTCAGCCTTTGATACCTGTATTTGCATTGAGATGCATCCAAAACCTATTGAAGGTTTCACTAAGTGTTGTAGAATATGATTTGAGAGTATATGAGTAAGAAGTAGAAGCATCTAGTGGAAAGAATAGCCTTTTGTTAATGCCTGACTGGAAATGAAATTCATTCTGCAAAATTGGGCAAAATGAGCCATATGTCATCAGGTTCATTTTGAACTTTTAGGGTCCTTTTAGATAAATGGTTGCAGTGCTAGTGGTCTAAATCATCTAAAAACTGCCTTAAGGTTCTGAATTATGATTATTGGCATTTAAGCAAAAAACTTTTTGTCCCCTTAAGGTGCCAGTCTACGGTTTTGATGGAAATATTCGAATTGGCCATGGTCAATTTCTCAAATAGAAGGAAAATGTCATTTTTGACTGCTGATTTATAGGTAATAGTGGAAACTGTTGTTCTAAAAGACTCTAAAACATGAAAAAGAGACCGTTTGCAAATGTGAAACTAAAGGTTCATGACTTTTCGAAAGTACACCTGTTTTCGGCTGAACCAAAAGTGCAAGTTGGTAGTTTTGCGGCTTTTGGCTGTCAGTGCAGGCATTTTTGAATGGTAGGAATATGCACCGAGATAGTGAAAAAAGTAGCTGGAATCATGGTATTTTTGACTGCATTGGCCAGCTTTACATTGTTTTTACTGTCCAGAAATCAAGTAGTTTGCGGGCCATCATTTCCAATTTGGCCTGTGCCGCAACTTGCGTCAGGCCGAAATTGCGGGTTTACGCTCGGTTTTGTTGACCAGGCCGGATGTTAAATCGCCTTGCGTTTGTCCCTTTTATAGGATATCTGTATGATTTGTTGTAATTTTTTCCTAGTATTATATCCTATTCTGACAAAGAACATGTTTGTTCTATTGCAGATTGTTGTTTGATAGAATAGTTTAGTGCAACATTCGAATATCAGGGTTGACGACAAGGAAAGAGACGTAAAACCGTAGACTGAGACCTTAAGACGTGAGTTGACAAATTTTTTTTCGTGACATTTGCGAATCAATTGACCTTAAATCTAGATTTCTACCAATTTCCATGCAGAGAATGGTGTTTTCAATGTGCCTAAAGTTATTTTTTCTTTAGAAATTCACTTTAAACAAGGGAGGTAATTTATAAAAATTAAGAATGAGATCTCGAATTGACAAATTTGTCTTCACCATATTTCCCCCCCCCCCCCCATTTTTTCCTGAGTCTCTATTAAAGGGCTTACTTGAATTTTTATTTTCTTTTTTGAATTTCTGTCAACAGTTTATGGTTGAAAATAGTGTTATATTTTCCAAAAATGCTGAAAAAATCAGTTCGACTGCGGAAATTCATAGAAATTATACTTGGATATAAGCCAGCATTTCAGCCTTTGATACCTGTATTTGCATTGAGATGCATCCAAAACCTATTGAAGGTTTCACTAAGTGTTGTAGAATATGATTTGAGAGTATATGAGTAAGAAGTAGAAGCATCTAGTGGAAAGAATAGCCTTTTGTTAATGCCTGACTGGAAATGAAATTCATTCTGCAAAATTGGGCAAAATGAGCCATATGTCATCAGGTTCATTTTGAACTTTTAGGGTCCTTTTAGATAAATGGTTGCAGTGCTAGTGGTCTAAATCATCTAAAAACTGCCTTAAGGTTCTGAATTATGATTATTGGCATTTAAGCAAAAAACTTTTTGTCCCCTTAAGGTGCCAGTCTACGGTTTTGATGGAAATATTCGAATTGGCCATGGTCAATTTCTCAAATAGAAGGAAAATGTCATTTTTGACTGCTGATTTATAGGTAATAGTGGAAACTGTTGTTCTAAAAGACTCTAAAACATGAAAAAGAGACCGTTTGCAAATGTGAAACTAAAGGTTCATGACTTTTCGAAAGTACACCTGTTTTCGGCTGAACCAAAAGTGCAAGTTGGTAGTTTTGCGGCTTTTGGCTGTCAGTGCAGGCATTTTTGAATGGTAGGAATATGCACCGAGATAGTGAAAAAAGTAGCTGGAATCATGGTATTTTTGACTGCATTGGCCAGCTTTACATTGTTTTTACTGTCCAGAAATCAAGTAGTTTGCGGGCCATCATTTCCAATTTGGCCTGTGCCGCAACTTGCGTCAGGCCGAAATTGCGGGTTTACGCTCGGTTTTGTTGACCAGGCCGGATGTTAAATCGCCTTGCGTTTGTCCCTTTTATAGGATATCTGTATGATTTGTTGTAATTTTTTCCTAGTATTATATCCTATTCTGACAAAGAACATGTTTGTTCTATTGCAGATTGTTGTTTGATAGAATAGTTTAGTGCAACATTCGAATATCAGGGTTGACGACAAGGAAAGAGACGTAAAACCGTAGACTGAGACCTTAAGACGTGAGTTGACAAATTTTTTTTCGTGACATTTGCGAATCAATTGACCTTAAATCTAGATTTCTACCAATTTCCATGCAGAGAATGGTGTTTTCAATGTGCCTAAAGTTATTTTTTCTTTAGAAATTCACTTTAAACAAGGGAGGTAATTTATAAAAATTAAGAATGAGATCTCGAATTGACAAATTTGTCTTCACCATATTTCCCCCCCCCCCCCCATTTTTTCCTGAGTCTCTATTAAAGGGCTTACTTGAATTTTTATTTTCTTTTTTGAATTTCTGTCAACAGTTTATGGTTGAAAATAGTGTTATATTTTCCAAAAATGCTGAAAAAATCAGTTCGACTGCGGAAATTCATAGAAATTATACTTGGATATAAGCCAGCATTTCAGCCTTTGATACCTGTATTTGCATTGAGATGCATCCAAAACCTATTGAAGGTTTCACTAAGTGTTGTAGAATATGATTTGAGAGTATATGAGTAAGAAGTAGAAGCATCTAGTGGAAAGAATAGCCTTTTGTTAATGCCTGACTGGAAATGAAATTCATTCTGCAAAATTGGGCAAAATGAGCCATATGTCATCAGGTTCATTTTGAACTTTTAGGGTCCTTTTAGATAAATGGTTGCAGTGCTAGTGGTCTAAATCATCTAAAAACTGCCTTAAGGTTCTGAATTATGATTATTGGCATTTAAGCAAAAAACTTTTTGTCCCCTTAAGGTGCCAGTCTACGGTTTTGATGGAAATATTCGAATTGGCCATGGTCAATTTCTCAAATAGAAGGAAAATGTCATTTTTGACTGCTGATTTATAGGTAATAGTGGAAACTGTTGTTCTAAAAGACTCTAAAACATGAAAAAGAGACCGTTTGCAAATGTGAAACTAAAGGTTCATGACTTTTCGAAAGTACACCTGTTTTCGGCTGAACCAAAAGTGCAAGTTGGTAGTTTTGCGGCTTTTGGCTGTCAGTGCAGGCATTTTTGAATGGTAGGAATATGCACCGAGATAGTGAAAAAAGTAGCTGGAATCATGGTATTTTTGACTGCATTGGCCAGCTTTACATTGTTTTTACTGTCCAGAAATCAAGTAGTTTGCGGGCCATCATTTCCAATTTGGCCTGTGCCGCAACTTGCGTCAGGCCGAAATTGCGGGTTTACGCTCGGTTTTGTTGACCAGGCCGGATGTTAAATCGCCTTGCGTTTGTCCCTTTTATAGGATATCTGTATGATTTGTTGTAATTTTTTCCTAGTATTATATCCTATTCTGACAAAGAACATGTTTGTTCTATTGCAGATTGTTGTTTGATAGAATAGTTTAGTGCAACATTCGAATATCAGGGTTGACGACAAGGAAAGAGACGTAAAACCGTAGACTGAGACCTTAAGACGTGAGTTGACAAATTTTTTTTCGTGACATTTGCGAATCAATTGACCTTAAATCTAGATTTCTACCAATTTCCATGCAGAGAATGGTGTTTTCAATGTGCCTAAAGTTATTTTTTCTTTAGAAATTCACTTTAAACAAGGGAGGTAATTTATAAAAATTAAGAATGAGATCTCGAATTGACAAATTTGTCTTCACCATATTTCCCCCCCCCCCCCCCATTTTTTCCTGAGTCTCTATTAAAGGGCTTACTTGAATTTTTATTTTCTTTTTTGAATTTCTGTCAACAGTTTATGGTTGAAAATAGTGTTATATTTTCCAAAAATGCTGAAAAAATCAGTTCGACTGCGGAAATTCATAGAAATTATACTTGGATATAAGCCAGCATTTCAGCCTTTGATACCTGTATTTGCATTGAGATGCATCCAAAACCTATTGAAGGTTTCACTAAGTGTTGTAGAATATGATTTGAGAGTATATGAGTAAGAAGTAGAAGCATCTAGTGGAAAGAATAGCCTTTTGTTAATGCCTGACTGGAAATGAAATTCATTCTGCAAAATTGGGCAAAATGAGCCATATGTCATCAGGTTCATTTTGAACTTTTAGGGTCCTTTTAGATAAATGGTTGCAGTGCTAGTGGTCTAAATCATCTAAAAACTGCCTTAAGGTTCTGAATTATGATTATTGGCATTTAAGCAAAAAACTTTTTGTCCCCTTAAGGTGCCAGTCTACGGTTTTGATGGAAATATTCGAATTGGCCATGGTCAATTTCTCAAATAGAAGGAAAATGTCATTTTTGACTGCTGATTTATAGGTAATAGTGGAAACTGTTGTTCTAAAAGACTCTAAAACATGAAAAAGAGACCGTTTGCAAATGTGAAACTAAAGGTTCATGACTTTTCGAAAGTACACCTGTTTTCGGCTGAACCAAAAGTGCAAGTTGGTAGTTTTGCGGCTTTTGGCTGTCAGTGCAGGCATTTTTGAATGGTAGGAATATGCACCGAGATAGTGAAAAAAGTAGCTGGAATCATGGTATTTTTGACTGCATTGGCCAGCTTTACATTGTTTTTACTGTCCAGAAATCAAGTAGTTTGCGGGCCATCATTTCCAATTTGGCCTGTGCCGCAACTTGCGTCAGGCCGAAATTGCGGGTTTACGCTCGGTTTTGTTGACCAGGCCGGATGTTAAATCGCCTTGCGTTTGTCCCTTTTATAGGATATCTGTATGATTTGTTGTAATTTTTTCCTAGTATTATATCCTATTCTGACAAAGAACATGTTTGTTCTATTGCAGATTGTTGTTTGATAGAATAGTTTAGTGCAACATTCGAATATCAGGGTTGACGACAAGGAAAGAGACGTAAAACCGTAGACTGAGACCTTAAGACGTGAGTTGACAAATTTTTTTTCGTGACATTTGCGAATCAATTGACCTTAAATCTAGATTTCTACCAATTTCCATGCAGAGAATGGTGTTTTCAATGTGCCTAAAGTTATTTTTTCTTTAGAAATTCACTTTAAACAAGGGAGGTAATTTATAAAAATTAAGAATGAGATCTCGAATTGACAAATTTGTCTTCACCATATTTCCCCCCCCCCCCCCCATTTTTTCCTGAGTCTCTATTAAAGGGCTTACTTGAATTTTTATTTTCTTTTTTGAATTTCTGTCAACAGTTTATGGTTGAAAATAGTGTTATATTTTCCAAAAATGCTGAAAAAATCAGTTCGACTGCGGAAATTCATAGAAATTATACTTGGATATAAGCCAGCATTTCAGCCTTTGATACCTGTATTTGCATTGAGATGCATCCAAAACCTATTGAAGGTTTCACTAAGTGTTGTAGAATATGATTTGAGAGTATATGAGTAAGAAGTAGAAGCATCTAGTGGAAAGAATAGCCTTTTGTTAATGCCTGACTGGAAATGAAATTCATTCTGCAAAATTGGGCAAAATGAGCCATATGTCATCAGGTTCATTTTGAACTTTTAGGGTCCTTTTAGATAAATGGTTGCAGTGCTAGTGGTCTAAATCATCTAAAAACTGCCTTAAGGTTCTGAATTATGATTATTGGCATTTAAGCAAAAAACTTTTTGTCCCCTTAAGGTGCCAGTCTACGGTTTTGATGGAAATATTCGAATTGGCCATGGTCAATTTCTCAAATAGAAGGAAAATGTCATTTTTGACTGCTGATTTATAGGTAATAGTGGAAACTGTTGTTCTAAAAGACTCTAAAACATGAAAAAGAGACCGTTTGCAAATGTGAAACTAAAGGTTCATGACTTTTCGAAAGTACACCTGTTTTCGGCTGAACCAAAAGTGCAAGTTGGTAGTTTTGCGGCTTTTGGCTGTCAGTGCAGGCATTTTTGAATGGTAGGAATATGCACCGAGATAGTGAAAAAAGTAGCTGGAATCATGGTATTTTTGACTGCATTGGCCAGCTTTACATTGTTTTTACTGTCCAGAAATCAAGTAGTTTGCGGGCCATCATTTCCAATTTGGCCTGTGCCGCAACTTGCGTCAGGCCGAAATTGCGGGTTTACGCTCGGTTTTGTTGACCAGGCCGGATGTTAAATCGCCTTGCGTTTGTCCCTTTTATAGGATATCTGTATGATTTGTTGTAATTTTTTCCTAGTATTATATCCTATTCTGACAAAGAACATGTTTGTTCTATTGCAGATTGTTGTTTGATAGAATAGTTTAGTGCAACATTCGAATATCAGGGTTGACGACAAGGAAAGAGACGTAAAACCGTAGACTGAGACCTTAAGACGTGAGTTGACAAATTTTTTTTCGTGACATTTGCGAATCAATTGACCTTAAATCTAGATTTCTACCAATTTCCATGCAGAGAATGGTGTTTTCAATGTGCCTAAAGTTATTTTTTCTTTAGAAATTCACTTTAAACAAGGGAGGTAATTTATAAAAATTAAGAATGAGATCTCGAATTGACAAATTTGTCTTCACCATATTTCCCCCCCCCCCCCCATTTTTTCCTGAGTCTCTATTAAAGGGCTTACTTGAATTTTTATTTTCTTTTTTGAATTTCTGTCAACAGTTTATGGTTGAAAATAGTGTTATATTTTCCAAAAATGCTGAAAAAATCAGTTCGACTGCGGAAATTCATAGAAATTATACTTGGATATAAGCCAGCATTTCAGCCTTTGATACCTGTATTTGCATTGAGATGCATCCAAAACCTATTGAAGGTTTCACTAAGTGTTGTAGAATATGATTTGAGAGTATATGAGTAAGAAGTAGAAGCATCTAGTGGAAAGAATAGCCTTTTGTTAATGCCTGACTGGAAATGAAATTCATTCTGCAAAATTGGGCAAAATGAGCCATATGTCATCAGGTTCATTTTGAACTTTTAGGGTCCTTTTAGATAAATGGTTGCAGTGCTAGTGGTCTAAATCATCTAAAAACTGCCTTAAGGTTCTGAATTATGATTATTGGCATTTAAGCAAAAAACTTTTTGTCCCCTTAAGGTGCCAGTCTACGGTTTTGATGGAAATATTCGAATTGGCCATGGTCAATTTCTCAAATAGAAGGAAAATGTCATTTTTGACTGCTGATTTATAGGTAATAGTGGAAACTGTTGTTCTAAAAGACTCTAAAACATGAAAAAGAGACCGTTTGCAAATGTGAAACTAAAGGTTCATGACTTTTCGAAAGTACACCTGTTTTCGGCTGAACCAAAAGTGCAAGTTGGTAGTTTTGCGGCTTTTGGCTGTCAGTGCAGGCATTTTTGAATGGTAGGAATATGCACCGAGATAGTGAAAAAAGTAGCTGGAATCATGGTATTTTTGACTGCATTGGCCAGCTTTACATTGTTTTTACTGTCCAGAAATCAAGTAGTTTGCGGGCCATCATTTCCAATTTGGCCTGTGCCGCAACTTGCGTCAGGCCGAAATTGCGGGTTTACGCTCGGTTTTGTTGACCAGGCCGGATGTTAAATCGCCTTGCGTTTGTCCCTTTTATAGGATATCTGTATGATTTGTTGTAATTTTTTCCTAGTATTATATCCTATTCTGACAAAGAACATGTTTGTTCTATTGCAGATTGTTGTTTGATAGAATAGTTTAGTGCAACATTCGAATATCAGGGTTGACGACAAGGAAAGAGACGTAAAACCGTAGACTGAGACCTTAAGACGTGAGTTGACAAATTTTTTTTCGTGACATTTGCGAATCAATTGACCTTAAATCTAGATTTCTACCAATTTCCATGCAGAGAATGGTGTTTTCAATGTGCCTAAAGTTATTTTTTCTTTAGAAATTCACTTTAAACAAGGGAGGTAATTTATAAAAATTAAGAATGAGATCTCGAATTGACAAATTTGTCTTCACCATATTTCCCCCCCCCCCCCCCATTTTTTCCTGAGTCTCTATTAAAGGGCTTACTTGAATTTTTATTTTCTTTTTTGAATTTCTGTCAACAGTTTATGGTTGAAAATAGTGTTATATTTTCCAAAAATGCTGAAAAAATCAGTTCGACTGCGGAAATTCATAGAAATTATACTTGGATATAAGCCAGCATTTCAGCCTTTGATACCTGTATTTGCATTGAGATGCATCCAAAACCTATTGAAGGTTTCACTAAGTGTTGTAGAATATGATTTGAGAGTATATGAGTAAGAAGTAGAAGCATCTAGTGGAAAGAATAGCCTTTTGTTAATGCCTGACTGGAAATGAAATTCATTCTGCAAAATTGGGCAAAATGAGCCATATGTCATCAGGTTCATTTTGAACTTTTAGGGTCCTTTTAGATAAATGGTTGCAGTGCTAGTGGTCTAAATCATCTAAAAACTGCCTTAAGGTTCTGAATTATGATTATTGGCATTTAAGCAAAAAACTTTTTGTCCCCTTAAGGTGCCAGTCTACGGTTTTGATGGAAATATTCGAATTGGCCATGGTCAATTTCTCAAATAGAAGGAAAATGTCATTTTTGACTGCTGATTTATAGGTAATAGTGGAAACTGTTGTTCTAAAAGACTCTAAAACATGAAAAAGAGACCGTTTGCAAATGTGAAACTAAAGGTTCATGACTTTTCGAAAGTACACCTGTTTTCGGCTGAACCAAAAGTGCAAGTTGGTAGTTTTGCGGCTTTTGGCTGTCAGTGCAGGCATTTTTGAATGGTAGGAATATGCACCGAGATAGTGAAAAAAGTAGCTGGAATCATGGTATTTTTGACTGCATTGGCCAGCTTTACATTGTTTTTACTGTCCAGAAATCAAGTAGTTTGCGGGCCATCATTTCCAATTTGGCCTGTGCCGCAACTTGCGTCAGGCCGAAATTGCGGGTTTACGCTCGGTTTTGTTGACCAGGCCGGATGTTAAATCGCCTTGCGTTTGTCCCTTTTATAGGATATCTGTATGATTTGTTGTAATTTTTTCCTAGTATTATATCCTATTCTGACAAAGAACATGTTTGTTCTATTGCAGATTGTTGTTTGATAGAATAGTTTAGTGCAACATTCGAATATCAGGGTTGACGACAAGGAAAGAGACGTAAAACCGTAGACTGAGACCTTCAGGTGAAAAAATCGATGATATCGGTATCGAAAACATTAACAGGTTGTTGCCAGCTCTTACTACGTGTCATCAATGTTGAAACCCTAGATGATCTAGAGACTACTTTATTTTAACAGCTGAGCTTAATTTTTAGAGCAAAGTGACGTTTTACGTGCTTATAATCGTAAAAGAGCCCATATGAAAGTGAATTTTTCGGTTATATCCTAATTCCGGATATACGTATGAATTACCATAAAAAGAGCTTTTTAGATCGAAATAAATACAATGATACTCACGGAAATACATGGTTTCACATGTCAAGCAGGGCTTTGAATTTATAAAATATCTGTCATTTCACAAACGGGAACTGTTACAAAGAAGCTCTCCATACGTCTTCATTTCATGACCATGGGAATTTACCAAATACCCTTTTCATTGATGAATATGAAATAAATTTAACCAGAATTTCACTGCATGATCCTCAACAAGTCCTCCCAAGATATATGATTCGTTTCTTACCAATGGCAAGTAAGATATATTATTCATTCGATCCAAATTATTTAAAGGAATCTGATAAAGGTTCACCCCAAGGATCATTTCTGTGAAATTTGGTTGAAATCCATTTACGACTGAAATAGAGGCAGGGAGATGGCATAAGCCCCAGAAATCCCTCTTGAGAATAGAAAATGCAAATTGTGTAATAAACTTGAGGATGAAATGCACTTTTTACTTGAATGTACTATATATAAGGATCTAAGAAAAGTTTACATTAAGCAATACTATTGGAGAAAACCTAGTATGTTCAAGTTTATTGAATTACTGACATGTAACAATTAAAAAATTACTAGAAATCTAGCTACTTTTATCTATAAAGGCTTTGAGCTACGAAACCAATATATACTTAATGGTAACTAAGCCGCAACTGATAATAAAGATTATCAAATAAGTCCCATATCTTCCATAAGAGTTTATTATTTATGTGAATTTCTTTTAACAAAAAATCAGAACAAGCAATGAATCTAATGAAGCAATTTTGTCATTTTACACAATGTTTTCCACATTATTTTCTTAAGGGGCGCCTAAAAGCGTCATTGTGTGGGAATGGGTAAACCAATTTAAATAAATCAACCTGCACAAGCTTTAGCATCTGATATTAGATGTGTGCACAAATTTATATTTTTCATATAAAATTTGTTCTGGTTAACCCTGGTTTATACGTCCCTGTGGCTTTCAAATTGAGAATGCATTGTAGAAAAAGAATATGATTATTGCAAGCAATTTTTTCCTTTTCTTCAGTATTTCTACCCTACTTAATGTTTTTTTTTTAATTTGTTGTTTTATATATCATTCAATGTATTTAAGTATTTGAGAAAAAGTGAGAAATAAAAAAAGTGGAATATAAAAGAGATGACCGTAAGAAGTGTTACAAAGATCAAACTAAGACAATCTTTTGAACGTGTTAGTCCATTTACCAAATTCTTATTACTATATTGAGATATATCATGCAATGACATATATGATACAATGTATATTTACTAAAAATTCAAATCTTTTTGTTGTAAAAAAGTGATCTTGAACATGTTTTTTTCGGATTTTTCTTACTTAAACATTTTTTCAATATTTTTACAAATGAGAAACGTTTTAAAAAAGATTCCTTTACCGCTTTCATTTATATCCCTATTTAAAATGTACAAACTCGTAATTTCCTTAGAATTAGAGGGAATAGCAAACTACTTCCTTTGTTACTTGTAATAAGGGGATATCGGGTGAAAATCAAAAGCAAATAGCCGATCATTATGAGATATATCCAGTGTATATCCAAAATACCACCCGTGGTCTATTACGCAATCAGAGATACCGATCAGAAGCTAGGATTAAAACAGCAGTTTATGAGAGGACATATTTAACTTTTAAATTTGATTTACCATTTAACCCTTAACAGAAAAAATCTCAGAACGAAAGAGGATACGAACAGAATTTCAATAGCTATGTGTACCGAAAATAATGGATCTTTCAAATGTGGAGAAAATTGGCGTAAAAAGTATCTCTTTATCGCAATATTGTTATTCTTGGTTGTTGTTGTGTGGTTTCCTTGTTTTAATAAGTCTTTTCAAGTTAAAGAAGTAAACGCGATGATTTCCTACAAACTCAACATTCCTCTGTAACAAATTCTGAAAAAATATCTGATTCTACGCAAAATAGGAGCATTTTAGTCTCAGCCCTTATATTCTCTATATAGCAAATTTAAATCGGAACTACCCAGTCAAGTCAAGGGAGTTAGTTAAAGGGCAATTTTCAGGACAACTCCGTATATCGGTGGGGGCCCATTACTCTGGGCTTTATGTTTGATAGAAGAAGATTTTTTTCTATAGTTTTCCGTCTTTGATTCTGTGTTAAACTAGGATGAGCCCGGGTGGAGCCAAAATATCATCCAATGGGGATCATATGAACAAACATGATAGAGGTCCCCTATGAGTTATACTGAAATATCAATGCTCTGGGCTTACAATATTTTTCAACCATCCATGTGAGTGTACAATAATGATCAGCCATCCCTCGTCATTAACAATGTCTTTATTATTATTTTTCAGTCACTATGTACCAGAAAACAAAGCCGTTTTACGTCACTACAGATCATGTAGAGATTGGTATGAAAACACACATACAAAATGTAACGATTTTCGGCGATATGTGGACGATTCCATTTACAAACAATTTGCTTTTATTGAAGATAAAGTGAAGCATTTGTTAAAAGAAATATTCAAATAAATTGTCAATTGAAACAAAAAGTCACGACCACTTCACCCATCAACCTCACAGCAACATTTAAGACTGGTCCAAATTGAAAGAAACTACAGACAACATTTTTAAAGATGGTCGAATTCTAAAACTCTATGTTTAACCCATTTCATCACAACAAAATTTTAGACTAAACCAAATTGATGAGCTGCAGACGACAATTTAAAGTTTATGAAATTTTAGATTTTTCATTTTTCTGTGTAGAAAAATTGTGTAAAATGAACAAAATGCTTGTTATAAGTAATTTCTTCATTTTACGCAATTCCATTTTTTCTTGAGGAGCATCAAAAAGCGTCATTGTGTGGGAATCGGTTAATGGGAGAGGAAACATGCTGGATATTAAAAAAAATTGCTTTAGACAAGCGATTTCTTCATTTCCAAAATGTTTTCCAAATCTTTTGTCTAGAGGGGGCATCAAAAAGCGTGCAATTGTGGGAGTGGGTTTAATGTTGAACTTTATTTTTTATTACCCATTTCCACACAATGGAATTTTACACTGGTCCAAATTGATTTAAGTTGCAGACGACAATTCAAACTGTTGAAAATTCTTAAATCTTTGTCACTCTTGGTTGGAAACAATGTGGAAAATGCAGAAATTACTAGTAACAAGCATTTTTTTCATTTTCCGCATTGTTTTCTAGGACTATTTTCTTGAAGGGTGTAAAAAGGAGGGATTGTGTTAGAATGGTTTAACCCATTCCAACTCAATCCCTCCTTTTTACGCCCCTCAAGAAAAAAACATTGGAAAACATTGTGGAAAATGAAGAAATTGCTTGTAACAAGCAATTTCTTCATTATCCACAATGCTTTCTATCCAAAAAGACGAAAACATTCAAAATTCCATCAACCTGAAATTGTCGTCTGCAGCTTCTTTCAATTTGGACCAGTCTAAAATTTTGCTGTGTTGGAATGGGTTAAAGAAATGATGGGAAAATCACAGCACATAATATGAAGATGGTTAATGCATATCAGATTTTTTTCCCCTCTTCGCAATTAGTACCTTTCTCTCGTCACTATCTGAATGTATTGTATGTAAGCAGTTTATTTTGTTATGTTCGTATATCATATGTATGTGTATGATTTGAACAATAAACGATTTGTATTATTGTATTATTGTTCTACCATTTTATTCATATCATGTTAAACAATATCTTTTTATACAATAATACATTAAACAAACAATATAACATAACCCATTCCCACTCAATCCCTCCTTTTTACGCCCCTCAACAAAAACGCTTTGGAAAACATTGTGGAAAATGAAGAAATTGCCTGGATCAAGCTATTTCTTCATTATCCACAATGTTTTCTATCCAAAAAGAAGAAAAAATTCAAACTACCATCAACTTGAAATTGTCGTCTGCATCTTCTTTCAATTTGGACCAGTCTAAAATTCCACTGTGTTGGAATGGGTTAAACAAACAATATAACATAAACTAGAGTCCCTTTAGAATTTCATTGTTTTAAAAAAGTAAACTCATTTACTTAGTCCGATGAAAAAAGTATTTAATTTAAAAAAAAAATTAAAAAAATGGTGGAATCTGAAAAAGAGTCTCAAGAAGATTATTCCAGTGAAATTTGGTTGAAATCCATCAACTGGTTTCTGAGAAAAAGATTTTCAAAGGTTTCACCAGAAATGGAAATTAGTCTGGCACATTTTAGCCGAAGGCCCATTTAAGCCTTGCTTTTCATGTGATCAAAATTCTTTGAAGGATTCTGATAAAGGGTCAATTAAGGACCCAATCTGTGAATTTGGTTGAAATCCATTCACTGGTTGAGAAAGAGACTTTCAAAGCTTTCACCATGTATGGAAATTAGCCCCAACCGTATAAGCCATGTTTTTCATCCGAGCCTGATCAGACAGAACAGTGAAACCCATGTTTGAAATTGCTGTCACTTAGGCATTAGATCTGAGGCAATGAAAACTGTATATCATACCTCCCTATGTACTAATTCCTGAAAAGCTGGTCCCAGCTTCATGATAGATTTCAAAAAGAGCATCACAGGCCAACACTTGGCTTAAGCATAATTATGTTGGAATGGGTTCCCATACAATTACACCTTCAGACACCCCTCTAAAAATGATTGGGAAAACATTGTGAAAAACGAAGAAATTGCTTGCAACAAGCAATTTCTTCATTTTACACAATGTTTTCTACCCAGAAAGTTGAAGAAATCTTAAATATCATAAACTTTAAATTGTCGTCTGCAACTTCTTTGAATTTGCACCAGTCTAAAATTTGCAATCTGGTAATGGGTTAGGCAATCACTAAAGAAATGGCTAAAAAGTTGTTACAAGAGTGATTACTTAAAAAACTTTTTAAGACATGATAATGTGAAGGATGGATTTGAGAAAGTACATTATTTCATTATTGTCACTTGACCCATTACCCAATGGCAAACTTTTAGACTGGTGCAAATTGAAAGGAGTTGCAGACGACAATTTAAGGTTTATGAAAATTTAGACTTCAGTGGTAGATAACATTGTGGAAAATGAAGAAATTGCTCGTTACAAGCAATCTCTTCATTTTACACAATGTTTTTTGAATTGTTTTTCTTGAGGGGCATAAGAAGGTGTCACTGAGTGGGAATTTGTTAATCCAATGCTGTTTGAGCTAATTTGAATAGTCTCAAAAGACTTTTCTTTTTAACCCATTCCCATACAACAAAATTTATGACAGGTCCAAATTGAAAGAAGCTGCAGATGACAATTTCAAGTAGATGGATTTTTAATATTTGGGTAGAAAAAATTGTGGAAAATGAAGAAATTGCTTGTAACAAGCAATTTCTTCATTTTCTGCAAGCCATTTCTTCATTTTTCCACAATGTTTTACAAAGATTTTTTTCCTTAGGGGCGTCTAAAAATGTCACTGAGTGGGAAAGGGCTAAAGGGGGATTTTGACTAGAGTTGCATATAGGAGTTTGTCAGTTAATAGCAGTGGTCCCTCAAGCAACAATGACCATATAAAAATCAAGATGGACAGACATAAAAACAGCAGAAGGTAAGAGAATCAGAAAATATGCCATGGAGTTTTAGGGCTTGAACAGAGAAACACAGAGATTCTTGTAGTTATGACAGAACTATAAACTCTTACCATAAAAGGGAAATATTGCAATTCTTTTCTTGTTAACCCTCTAAAAGGCTACAAAATTTTTGACTGGTTCAAATTGAAAGAAGTTGTAGAACTTCAAATAGCATTTCAAGTGATAGATATATAACATTTCGTGTAAAAAAAACATTGTGAGAAAAGAATAGTTTATCACGAGAAATACCTCTTATTCCCACATTTTTTTTCCTAAAGCATTCTTTTTTAATTGCATCAAAATGCTGGAATGTAAGGTAACGGTTGTAAACCTTTACCGAACAGAAGTGGAGACTGGTATAAATTGAAAGAAGTTTCAGACCACATTTCAAAGTACACCAAATTTGGAAAAAAAGTATCAAGTGTGATTAGAAAAACACTGAGAGAAAAGGCAAAATTGGTTGCTACATACGTTGTTCAATTTTATACAATATGAAGTCTATCTTTTATCTTTTTCTTTTCAACTCTAAGTATTAACCCTTTCCTGGTTAATCCCTGGTTTTTACATGCCTGTGATTTTGTAATTGAGAAAACATTGTGGAAAAAGAAGAAATTGCTTGTTACAAGCAATTTCCTCTTTTTCCACAATATTTTCTACCCTTCATAATGGTTATTTTTCAAATAAAATGAACTTTAAATTTTTGTCTGCAAAACCTTTGAATTTGGACAGGTCTAAAATTTTGCAAAACAAGAAAGGGTTAATAAGTTTTTAAGGTTTTTACATGCCTGTGATTTTGTAATTGAGAAAACATTGTGGAAAAAGAAGAAATTGCTTGTTACAAGCAATTTCCTCTTTTTCCACAATATTTTCTACCCTTCATAATAGTTATATTTCAAATAAAATGAACTTTAAATTTTTGTCTGCAAAACCTTTGAATTTGGACAGGTCTAAAATTTTGCAAAACAGGAAAGGGTTTTTAAGGAATATGTAACCCATAACCACACAATCCCACATTTTTAAACACCTCAATAAAATTTCCTAAAAGCTGAAATTAAACAATGACATTGCAAATCAAAGGACTGAAAGTCCTGTGAGCGATTTCGTTGGCTTATCAGTAGCTAAAAATGATGTCTACATGGCACCCATGATAAGAGTCAGTAAAGGCACACACACACACACAGTGCATGTATCACCAAGTGTTTTCTTTTAACTGAACATATATTTCCTACATAACGAATTGAGAAACAAGTGAAATATAGTGAATTTAAAACATCGAAATGTCATAAGGTGGCAAATCAAACATTGTTCTGGTAAAATTTATATATCACCAATAGAGCCTTTTATATTAAGGCTCACTTTATGACCCTATGTTTGAAAAATGTATTTTGATATTGTAAGCAAAGTTTAATGTTCAACCAAAATCCGCTATTTTGCTTTTATTAAAATGTTTTCTTTTACTTTATTTCATCAATGCGTGAAATCTTGGGTTTATGCGGTAATGGGTTAAATGTTAGTAGGACAAAGAAAACGAAACTAACATAAGATTTTTTTTGCAATGAGCATTTCATTATACATGTAATTACATATGAAGTGCTATATGCATGTTTCAAAGATATCTTTCGTATTCAAGAGGTGGAAGGTTGTTTGATTTTGTGGAGTTTATGAGCTTAAACCACTCACAAATATAAAGGGTCTGTGTATATACCATAGCCGTCATATTTACTGCAGCTTGTTAGCTTAGATTGTTTACATGTATTTGCTTGACTCCACTGACCTAGATTCTATCTTGAAACACGAGTAAATTATTACTCTTATTTAGACAATTCATCATGAATATAATACGATACAAGATTATGGAAGTTTTAAACCACTTTCCGTGATATTTATGACAAAAACAGGCTTTGAGCTTTCATTAAGTAGGTTATTTTCTTCAAAAGCGATGAAACAAGATGGAGACGATCAAGTAGATATTCATGACAAGTTTATGAGCATGCGTAGAAATAAATGGAATTTACATCCAGTATTTGGCTTGATTTTAAATAGCGATTTTGTGTTAACAAAATCGCTAAAAGTTAGAAACTGGTTGTTTACATCATTTCATCTTTTGTCATAGTATTTTCTAACCTATTCAAGACTTATTTTCAACTTTGTGTCATCTGTAATGCTTTTGTAATTGACCAATTGCTGGCCCTGCCCACTTACTCTGTTTGCCCCACCCATTGACTACGACAGGAAGTTCCAGTTCAATTCTAAATAGCTTCATTTTGCAACATTTATGGCCAGCAGCATAAAACAAACAAGAGGCCCAGTGGGCCTTAATGGTCACCTGAGTAAAAGAGCATCAAGACAAGTGATTTTGTTTGAAAGATTTAGAAAAAGGTCCAACAAAGGAACATTCAAGTGAAATTTGATTAGAATCTACCTAGCAGTTTTAAAGAATTTTGCAATCAAAATTTTTGTTGAAATCCCCTCATAAGTTCTTGAGAAGAAGATGAAAATGTTTAAAAGTTACCAAAAATGACCCCCTTTTGGTCCCCATTTTAGGCCCCCTGACCTCCAGCCTTTTAATTTTCACAAATCTGTATAATCAGTACCCAATGATGCTTTTCACCAAGTTAGTTTGAAATTCGCTTAGTACTTCATCAGAAGAAGATGAAATTGTGAATTTTTTAACATGATGAACTTTGACCTCTGGGTGTGGCCCCATACATGACCCCAGGGACATGAATTTCACAATTTATAATATACCTGTCCTAGTTGTCATGCACACAGAATATTTAAGCTCTGGCATTAACGGTTTATTAGAAGAAGATTTTTAAAGAAGTACCAAAAATTACCCCTTTTTGCACCCTATTTGGGCCCCTTTGACCCCAAGAACCCCTATTTTCACAAACTTGAATTGGCATCCCCCAATGATGCTTTCTACCAAGTTTGGTTGAAATCCCCCCTGTAGTTCTTGAGAAGAAGATGAAATATTTAAAAATTACCAAAAGTTACCCCCTTTGGTCCCCATTTTAGGGCCCCCTGACCCCCCAGCCTTTTAATTTTCACAAATCTGAATAACCATTACCAAATGATGCTTTTCACCAAGTTTGTTTGAAATTGGCTTTGAACTTCATCAGAAGAAGATGAAAATGTTTCAAAGTTAACGGACGACGGACGACGCACGATGACGGACAAACGATGATTGCAATAGGTCACCATGACCATTCGGTCAGGTGACCTAAAAAGTAGAATGGTTGGTTGGTGATCTAAATGTCTTAACTGCAGCCTGAATAAGGTGTAGTTATGACATGTGAGTCGTCAAAACAACAAAAATGCTTCACATAAATGGTGGCTGCCAATGTTGGAGTTCAAAGTTAACTTCCGGTCCTGGATTATTTTTGGCTGCATGACATGAAATTCACAACAAATGTTGACAAGTTAATTGTTTTGAAGCAATGATTCAAGGATATTACCAAAATACTGCATCCATTCACATTTGTTCAATTCATTATTTCAAAAGAACAGTTACCTCAGCATAGCAAAGTTTACATAAAATAACTTATTCCCACACAATCCCTCTTTTTCAAGCCTCTCATGAAATTTAAGCCCCTCATGAAAATATGGTATGAACAAGCAGTCTCTTCCTTTTCCACAATTCATCCCTGGAGGAAGAAAAATATTAAAATTTTCTTGACTTTAAATTCTTGTCTGCAACTTTTTTTTTTTAATTTGGACTAGTCTTAAAGTTTGCTGTCTACTACTGGATTAAGGAATTAATGTGAAGTGAACATGGTAAAATGATATTTCTGTTACAATGTGTCAGTCAAAATTGAAACCTTTGGATTTTAAATCTTTTCTTGCGTCTTCTATTTCCTGCAATTAAAACCAAATAAAGCTATCATAAAAGCACCACATGTGGGTCACAAATGTCATCTGATTAGGTGCTTCATAATTAGAAAATATTCAGATAAAGACAGGCTTAGTCCATGCAAATATGATGTAAAAAAATGCTTTTTGATGCCCAAAAGAGAAAAAAAAACTTTGGAAAATATTGTTAAAAATAAAGAAATAGCCAGTTACAAGCAATTTCTTTATAATCTACAATGTAATCAACCTCAAAAGACAAAAGAAAACACCCCCAAAACAAGAGGGTCAAAATGTCTTAATCCTTTCCTGTTTTTGAAATATTAGTCTTGTCCAATTTGAAAGAAGTTGCAGACAATAATTAAAAGTGAAAGCATTTTAAAAAGTAACCAACCTACAGGATAGAAAATATGTAGTAAAAGAAGAAATTGCTTGTTACAAACAATTTCTTCTTTTCTCACAGTATTTTCTCAAGTATAAAATCAAAGAGACATATAAAACAGGGATTGTACAGGAAAGGCTTAAATAGCTTACCTGAGAATAATCTGATCTGATAAAGCCCAGCCCTGCCACGCCCATTCTTATACAAATCAGGATTTCTCATTGGTGGGAGACAATTGGCAGACAGGACTTTTGTCCGGACTGGGATCAAAACCCTAGACCTCATGACTAATAGTCTGCCACCCTACCAACTGTGCTAGGGTGGCAGCCCATCCAATTACCAGCATTATGATAGATAAAATACAATAACTCATTTATCAAATGCTTTTAACAAGCTAGAAATATTGTGGAAATACATTGTTTGTGTATGAGAAAATATATAGCATAGAGATATGTAAGTAAAATTAAATTTAAGCCATTACGAGATGACAAAATTGTAGACTGACCCTAAATGAAAGAAGCTGCAAATAGCATTTCAAATTGTGCTAAAATTAGAAAATAAGTGCCAAACAGGATAGAAAACAATCTGAGCAATTTCTCAAATTTCCAACAAAGTTTTCAATAATTGTATTTCTTCAGAGTGTCAGAAAGCCACATTGTCTTGTAATTGGTTAAATATACACAAAACTGCCTCCTTTATAAACAATCGAAATGAATTTAAACAAAATCAAAGTTGAATTCCTCTTATCATTTTTTCTTTCGAAATACAGTAAATAAAGTGACCACTGAAGGTTTGACCAAAAAGTGGTCGTTTAAATAAATGGTCATTTAATACACATTATTGTGAAAGATATGAAGGATTGAAGAAACTATTACAGAATTCACCTTCAACCCATTACCATACGGCAAATTTTAGACTTGTCCATATTGAAGGAATGGCAGACGTTTGTAAAACTTAAGATTTTTTCAACTTTCTCAATAGAAAACATTGTATAAAATGAAGAAATTGTTTTTCTTGAGGGGCGTCCAAAAGCATCACCGTGTGGGAATGGGTTAATCCTATGCTGTTTGGACTCATTAGAATCAACCCATTGAGATGATTCTAATGAGTTTCAACAACATAGGATTGTTCCGATTCCTTTGTAAAGAAAAATGCTTTAACCCATTCCAACTCAATCCCTCCATTTTATGCCCCTCGAGAAAAAAGCTTTGGAAAAAAAATGTGGAAAATGAAGAAATTGCTTGTATCAAGCAATTTCTTCATTATCCACAATGTTTTCTATTCAAAAAGACGAAAAAATTCAAAATTCCATCAACTTGAAATTGTCGTCTTCAGCTTCATTCAATTTGGACCAGTCTAAATTTTTGGCTGTGTTGGAATGGGTTAACTTCGTAAGAGATTTTGCTTTCTAAATGGGGACTTCTATTACGGTCCCTTGATGGAAGTGGTTGCTTATTAGACATGGTCCCTCGAGCAAGATCGACTGTATTTACAATCGAACTCTTACCAATTGTAATTCTTCTGCCGCAGCTAAACAGTCATTAAATGTTGCCACTCTGTAGCCTATCACAGCAATGGAATAAAACTGAAACAGAACAAGATGTGTTTGTAGAACATGAATTATTCCATCTTTTGACCAATTCCCACACAATATAATTTTAGACCAGTCCAAATTCAAAGAAGTTGCAGACAACAATTTTCAGTTGTTGAAATCTTTAAAACCATTGTCTTTTGGGGTAGAAAACAATTTGGATAATGAAAAAAATGCTTGTGACAAGCATTCTTTGAGGTGTCTAAAGGCATCATTTTACGGGAATGGGTTAAAATATTCATCTACAAACATTAGATAAGAGCTTATAAATCAAAGTAAACAAGAACCATGTTAGACATGGCCATCCCCCGCCTTAAAAGCTTGATAGAAAACCGAAGCCAGTTAGATTTAGGCTTCTTATTCACTGCATTTCTTCTCAATGAGTTTGATAATAGCTATTATACTTTCAGAGATATGCTCAGGACAAAATCTTAGTCATTAAAACAACAAAGGGCAATAACTCCAAAATTTTGCAAGCAAGAGTTGTGGTTCTTGTGCACTGCACTTCTCCTCAACGGGATCTATCGACCTATGAAGTTTCAAATTGATAGCAATTATACTTTCAGAGATATGCTTTTAGAGACAAGTTTAGTGACGGAAGGACGGAATTACCGACGGAGACAATTACTATATCCCCTTTGCCGAAACGACGGGGGATAATAAATCATGTTACCAGTTATATAATGGAAATGTTTCTTTTTTTGGAGGTTGCTTACAGTAATAAAGACCAGAAAAATGAAACGCTAGGGTGTTAACCCATTCACAGATGATATAATTTTAGACTGGTCAAAATTGAAAGAAAACAACTTCAAGTTTACCAAATTTTGAAAACCTTTGTCTGTGTCAGCAGAAAACAATGCGCCAAATGAAGAAATTATATTTATAGTATATTGAAATTATACTATATAAGAAATTATGTGTTGAAGTAATTTCTTCATTTTTCCTCTATGTTTCCATTTTTTGAAAGGCATACCAAAGAGGGATTGTGTTGGATCGGGTTAAAGCATTTTGACTGTCTCTGAAAAGGTTAACAACTGAAAAGCATATGAAATGACGCTATTATTGTAAAAACTATTACAAAGTACAGTTATTTTAGCAGATTAACTAGCAAAACTTTTAACACATAGCACAAAACTTAATAAACATTCTCAGAACCAAAAAAGAAGTTAGAAAAAAAGTGTTTCATCCATTACTCCTCAATTCTGCATTTTCAAGCACATAAAAAATGAAGCTTTGTAAAACATTGTGAAAAAGGAGATATTGCTTGTAACAAGCAATTTCTCCTTTCCTCACAATGTTTTATACCCTCTATGACACTCATTTTTCAATTATATGTTGACTGCAACTTATTCCAGTTTGGACCAGTCTAAAAAATGTTTGGTTGGAAAATGGTAAAAACGTAAACCAGTAAAAATGAAGTTGAAAAAAGCACAACAGACTCTAAGTTTATGGCTGATTTCAGGACTTGTGTAAATAGATGGACTGATAATGGTAAAACAAATTGCCCCCCATCCATTGGGGGCGATAAAGTGTGAAGAGTTCCAAATACACAAGAAATAGCAGAGATAGAACAAATCGTGGTTACTTACAGCAAAAGCTACTGCTATAAATACTGGAAACTGAAATAAAAAATATGTAGAAGTTATTATAAGCAATCAACAAAGCACTGGCCCCATTCACTGACCTATGTTGGGGCAGGTCGAGATATCAATAAATTTTAATTTTCATAATTAACCCAATGACGCTTTTAAACGCCCCTCACTATAAAAGCTTTGGAAAACATTGTGAAAATGAAGAAATTGCTTGTTACAAGCAATTTCTTCATTATCCACAATGTTTTCTACCCAAAAAGACAAATTATTTAAAGATTTCATCAAGTTAAAATTCTCGTCTGCAACTTCTTTGAATTTGGACTTGTCTAAAATCTTATCGTGTGGGAATGGGTTAATGGTCACAGACATAAAACAAAAAAAAAAGTGTTGGTTTCTGACCTAATAGTCATAAAGTTATGTTGCCAAAACCACAAAAATATGTGACATGTATACGACTCAAAATTTTCATTTAATAATTCAACCCTTGTCATGCTGAACCCGGAATAATCCAGTTTTGGCAGGAGTTGTAGACCGGGATCAGCCTACACATAAGTGCAGTCTGATCTTGGTCTACAAGTCCTGCTTGTACTTTTCCTACCAAGTTGTTTATGATATTGATTTTTGAACAACAAGTTCTATCAGTGCTTTCAGCCCTTTGATTTTACAGCAATTCAGTAACGTAATTTATACAGCATGACAAGGGTTACGTCTCAAACAAAGCGACTCCAAAAAGTGTTTTTTTTAAAAGATATCTTATTATTTGGACTTGATGACCCTGTAGCAAAATGTTGATTTGGCATGTATACAAGGCACAAGGATCTCTGGAAAGACAAACCACCTAAAAAATTTTCATATTGCCGTGGATCTTCACATGCATTGGTACATTTAGTGAACTTTCAACAAAGTTATTACAAATTTTGATTGATTTCCATTTCAATATGGCAGATAGGTGTTTGAGATGCCATCTTAGTAAAGATGAGATGAATAGGGGCATTGGGATGCTTCCTTCTGAGTTATCCCAAAGAGTGTCCCAGAATGTTGTTTCCAGAATGTGGAATCGGTTTATTAACCCTTGTCATGCTGAACCCGGAATATTCTGGTTTTGGAAGGAGGTTTAGACAAAGATCAGTCTGCACAAATGTGCAGTCTGATCTAAGTCTACACCTCCTGCTTATACTTTTCCTATCAGAGTTGTTTATGAAATTAATTTTGAAAAGATATATTGATGGTTGAACAATAAGAGCTACCAGCACTTTCAGCCCTTTGATTCTAATGCAATGCCCAAAGGCATTTTATACAGCATGATAAGGGTTAACACCGGAAATATTAGGCATTTGCATGCTGGGGGCAAGAATGCCCAACCAGATGTTAATTGAAAGAAATGGCAAAAAAGTGCAGATAACAGTATGTAAAAAGAAGAAATTACTTGTAGCTGCTATCCATTTTTCCTTTTCTCTCAATGTATACCATGACTATTCTCTTAGGAGCCTCAAAATGTTGGATAAGATGGTATTATTCGTAATACCTCTAAGGTAATAATCTATTCAAAAGTTTCAAAGTATGATATGAAAAACAATAAACACAAAAAAACCCAAAACTTTTTAACCCATTCCCAAAAATTTATACTTTTTGATCCCCCACAAGACAACTAATTGGGAAAATGAAGAAATTTTACACAATGTTTTTTATCCAGAAAGTTGTAAAATCTAAAATTTCATAAACTATAAATTGTGTTTTGCAACTTCCTTCGATTCGATAAAGTCTGAAATTTTCCCATCTGGTAATGGGCTAACAGGCTTGTTAAACATTAAAATATTTGTAAATCAACTAAGATGGAAGACATTGTCATACTTACAAATAGAACGACATCTTTAGTAGAATCATTTAAATCTAACACAATATATTCGAGAATGACAGCAGCCCATACAGCTATAAAGGCACCTCCACCGAGTAACCATTGAAACAACTTGGGAATCTGAAACATTCAGAAGAAAGAATATTGTGTAAATATCAGAAGTGCAAAAAAGATTGACCCTGATTAACCCATTCCCAGACGCCAAATTTTAGACTGATCCAAATTGAAAGGAGATGCAGACGTCAATTTAAAGTTTATGGAATTTCAAATTTTTAAACTTACTTAGTAAAAACATTGTGGAAAATGAAGAAATTGCTTGTAACAAGTAATTTCTTCATTTTACACACTGTTTTCCCAAATGTTTTTCTTTAGGGGCATCCAAAAGCGTCACTGTGTGGAAATGGGTTAAGCAGTCATAATGCAATTTTTTATTTTACTCAGAAAGCGTAATTGTATGGAAATAGGTTATTCCTTCCTTTTTACGGCCGTTGAAAAAAGCTTTGGAAAACATTGTGGAAAATGAAGAAATTGAGAGAAGCTGCAGACGACAATTTCAAGATGATGGAATTTTAATTTTTTTCATCTTTTGATAGAAAACATTGTGGATAATCAAGAAATTGCTTGTAACAAGAAATTTCTTCATTTTCGACAATGCTTTCCAAATCTTTCATAATGAGTGGAGCTCAAAAGCATCATTGTATGGGAATGGGTTAAAGAATTTCTCTTATGATATTATCAAAATATTCACATACTAGGGTTTTATCAAATCTGAAATATTCCATTCTTCTAACACAGTGATTCCAAAAGAAACTGATATTCTTGTGCATTTACCTTTGTGTTGAATGGTGCTAAGTATGATAATAAGTATGTGTTACCAATACTAAACCCACATTTAACCCTTACTAAATAAAGTCTCTTTTTAGATATACATTAACCCTCGTCACGCTGAACCTGGAATATTCCTGTTTCGGCTGGAGGTATAGATAAGCATCAGCCTGCACATAAGTGCAGTCTGATCGTGGTCTACACCTCCTGTGTGTACCTTTTAAGCGAGATGCTTAAATAATCATTTTTTCAAGAGAAATGCTGATCCTCATTTAGACCTTCCAGTGCTATCGGTCCTTTGATTTTAAAGCAATTATATATAGGATTCACATGACAAGGGTTAACATGTGGGCAGAAAGCATTAATTGGGTCAATATTTCAAAAATCAATTTTATTAACAACTCCGGCTTAACCCATTCCCACTCAATGATGCCTTTTGACACCCCTAAAGACAAACAATTTGGTAAACATTGTGTAAAATGAATATATTGCTTGAATCAAGCAATATTTCATTTTCCACAATTCTTTCCATACAGAGAGTAAAAAAAAAAAAAATTAAAATTTCATAAACTTGGAATTATTCTGCAATTCCTTTCAATCCAGACCAGTCTAAACCTTTATCATCTAAACTAAGATCTTCATGGGCCTTCAATGCTCATGCCAACTTTTTTTTTTTAAATCCTTGATTAAACAGTCAGAGCACAACAATGCAATTACTTGCCCTGAGTTTTCTGTGGGACACCTATAATGGAATATAGTGAAATTTTAATATTCACTTTTCTGAGAAATTATCTCATTGAATATGAGAAGAGAAAAACTTTTGGGTGCAAAACTTGGGAAAATGCCACATTTTTTCGACAATTTGGGAATTTGTTGGTTAAACCAATCACCACACAACACCAGTTTTGGACGATTCTGAAGAAATATTGGTTTAAAAAATCTTTGTGAGAATGAAAAATTGCTGGAACCAAGCATTTTCTTTATTTTCCACAACATTTTCCAAAGCTTTTTTTCATTAGGGGCGTAAAAGCAGGAATGTGTTGAATCAAGCAATTTCTTCAATGTCCGCAATGTTTTCTAAAGCTTTTTTCTTGAGGGGCGTAAGAAGGAGGGATTATGTGGGAATGGATTAAAACAATTCAGTTCTATTTTTTTCACAGACCTTCTCCTCCCAAGATTATCTATTTATTTTTTAAAGATGTTTTTTGAGAAGATGGTAAGTGTAATTACAGGGCTTAAACCTCAGAGTCATCCTGTGAGTTTCCTATGTGTCCCAGCATGACAAGGAAATGACTTGATTTTCATCGGTCAGAGTTCTTCTGCATTTTTGAAGGGGGTTCAAACTTAAAAATGTGGGGTTTGTTTTCCTTTTACTTTTTTATTGAATTTCAAAAGGAAAATTGAATAACTACCCCTTACAGTTGGGTATTCAGTAAACCCTGCTAAATCTGCCACATTCAAGATGTATATTTCACCAGTGTGCAATGGAATTAAAGTCAAAATATTTAGCATTCTGATATGTGCATTGCTTGACATTTGAATTTTAACAACTTGACTTTCTTATTTCACTGTGCAGGTGCAATGGACGAACACAAAAAATGTAAAAATTGAAAATAAATCGGGCCATACTTAAATTTAGCATTTATCACAACTCAAGACAGAAAGGCATAAAATCTCAAGATACAACCGTGCAATACTCCATTGTTCTAAATTTAATTCGAAAAACTCGGCAAGCAGAGTAAAACAAAGGTTTAAATAGGGAGGTTGATTGAGGTTGGGTACGAACAGAGTCGCGAAATCTAATGAAAATCAATTTAAAAACGTTAAACTATGAGTTATTCATTTCTAACATTGTAAACCAAAGAATATATAATCGGAGAAGCATATCTAATCACTTCTTTTACCATCATAAAGTAGTTATCATTAATTTTGTATGCAATTTGACAGTGACGTGTTTTCTGTGGAAATCCCCGATCCGGGAAATCCCTATGTCGCAAATGTAGTAAAACAGACCCCCCCCCCCCTGTATTGGTGAATAGAGGTAGACCTTTAAATGGACCTTTCGTATGTAACGAGCTTTTTAACTGTTTTTACTATTAGCATAAATAACCCAGTGTAAAAATCTCAGCTAATTTTACGACCTACCGGCAAAAATTTCGTTGCCACCTGTCACAACAAGATGGAAACATTTTGGTATAAATCAGCAAAAATTGCAGCGGTTGTTGCTGCATATTGGTAAGATTTTGTATTATTATTTTTTTTATTATTATTTTCCATCGAGCTATTTAAGCAGATTGTCATTCAGCTGACAACCAGATTTACTTACAGCAATATCACAAAGCTCACTTGTTTCCATTTATTGATAATTTTCTGGAATGGAAATGAGCATCTACTCTACCTAACTCGAAATATTTAGAAACAACATAAGATATATACAAATCAACTTAACATCGAAAATAAGACAGCATTGACTACAATAGCAGATCTAGGATTTCTGCAAACTGGGTTCAAACTTGGTTACCAGTCAACTCGGCCCATGGAATAACTCGGCCCGGTCAACTCGGCCCCAATATATAGTATCTAGTAATGCCAGTATATTGCGATATATTTTTGGAATTACTTTAGAATTGATGTGATTTTTTGTTTCCATTATTACATTATTTTGTTGTTGTAATATTGTCACATCATATTTTTTTTTTTGGGGGGGGGGGATCGTACCGACTTAAATGTATTGTTGTTGTTCAATGTACTTTTTAATCTACAGCGATGTAATGGATTATAGTAACTACTTTTTGATAACTTTTCAGAACAGAACAGAACTTTTATTTACATCCACGTACAATTATGTACAATATGGAAAAATAAATACAAATACATGAAATAAACGGTTTAACACATCCGGTTTACCAAATATAATACATCTATACGGGGAAAATATGAGGGATAGTTTTTTTTTTTGCTATGGTTTATAGAACTGCCGGTTAGCGATCAAAACCTGTGACCACAGCTTTACTCCACTATGGTCACGTAATTTACTAAAGGTTTTGGTTGCCAACCGTTGATTTAATTTCGGAATAAGTGAAATGGCGGAAAGGATATCAGATGCATTACACTAATCTAAAATTGATTTTTTTATCGCCCAGCCTGCGAAAAACGGCACCCATAGCTTGTCCCGGTCTGAATCAAGTCGTGCCTGCAAGATTTAACTGATAAAATTTGTTTAATGTGCTTGATTTTAACCATATAAGTTATTTATCAATTTCCATTAATTGCATTAATCAGGTTGATTCGATATGGTCACAGTTATCGTATCTATAGTATGATAATTGTGCTAGAGGACAATGGTTTTTAACATTTCCCGTTCAATCTCTACTTTTTACGTTCCGTCTGTTGGTATAGTGGAGATAGCATTGTGGAAAAAGAAGAACACAATTTCTTCGATTTCCATAATGTTTTCTACCCTACAGAATGATTTTTTTTTTATTAAATCGTCGTCTGCTATTCAATGTAAATCCAAATGTACTTTTAAGCAGAGTTTCCATTTACGACGTAAAAGTATCTGTATACACATGAAAATCAGCTCGGACGCAAAATTTGAATACTCATCGCGTCCATGGGACGCAAAATAAAATGATTTGCAAAAACAATGTATTTTCATAAATCTTACGCAGAAACGTCAGATAACTAGAGAAAACAATCCAAAATATTTCAAAGTACGACAGATTTGAAGCAAGGTCACCGGTTTTCCAAAGTTACTATAAATAGACTTCGCCAACATCTAACCGAAAAGTTGCGATTCTTGGGATTCCAGCTTTTTCGTCTGGTACCCGAACTGTCTAAATATTGTTTTGTGGGCAATTTGATAGCCGGAAACCAACTGTTACTTTCATTTTGTAAATGATAATGGCTTCTCCAGCCAAGAAAAAGAAACACTCGCGGTCTTTTCAAGACCAGTGGCTTGCCGATCGAGCGTTCAAAGACTGGCTGATAAAAGACGAGTCAGATTTGTCTGCTGTTCGAATTAAGTGAAGTATTTGTTGTGAAACTTAGCAGAAGAACACTTTTACTACGGGCTGCACTGTCTTTCAGGTATGAAGCAGACGACAATTTTCATTTGACGTATCACAGCGTTAGTATAGCGTCGAAAGGTTTTCCTTTGCTTGTAAGAGCTGCCGTCCGTAAATATTTTACTTTTGAAAAAAATGTTAGGAAGCATTTCTTTTTGTCATATTGACTTCAAAGTAGATATTTGTTGTTTGTTTGTTTGTTTGTTTACCCATTACCAGAAGGCTAAATTTTAGACTTGTCATAAATCGAAGTTCATGAAGACCACAATTTCAAATACCTGAGAATCTCACATTTTTCGGCCTTCTGGAGTAGAAAAATTGAGGAAAATAAAGAAATCGCTTGTCACAAATAATTTTTTCATTTTGCACAATGTTTTTTCTAACTCTTTATCTTGAACCTTAGGGGAATATAGGCGGCCTGTGCAACTAACAGGCTTTCATGGCTATCTCATACCAGTTCTCACACCTCTCTTGAAATAGATGTGAGAGGGATGAATTGTGTGCTTCTTAATTAATCCTATCCCAAATCAGACCTGGTTTTGATGCCCCATAATAGAAAAGGTATAAAACTTGAGAATATCTCAGAAAACATTGAGGCAAATTGAGAAAATGCTTATTATTAGCAGTTTCTCCTTTTGCTTCAATGTTTCCCCAAGCCACTTTTACTGGGAATATCAAAACTAGGTCTTGTTTGGGAAAGGGTTATTAAGCCTGTTCAAGTACAACAATTAATTTGAAGATGATTTTTGGAAGTCAAAATTGGACTCAACTGAAAGTGGTTGGGACTCAACTTTTTCTACGGCACTGAGTCCCAGGGACTCAATATTTTTTTTATGTAAATGGAAACACTGTTTAAGCATTACCAGATGAAATGAACTGTATATGACAATTCAAAATTAATGAATTTTTTTCAGTAATCTTTGTATAAAACATTTGATAAAATGAATAATTTGCTTGTCACATGGATTTTAAGGCACTTAAAATTTTCTGAAATTTGGTCGTTTGTTTGTTTTAAAAAATTTCCAGTTTTGTCTAATTATGCAACATTCCAGGTAATATTATGGAAATGAAGAAGTGCTTTAAGAACAATTTTCCGAATTCCTATGATATTTTCAAACTACAAATTAATCAATTTCAAATTGTCAACTACAAATTCTTTTCCTTTAATTATGATAAAATATGTTCGTATCATTTTATTTTAAAATTTGTTATGTTACGATATTAGGAATAAACAGAAATGATTGAAAATGCAATTTTCCTTGTTATTAATATTCATTTCGATTATCCAAATGACATTTCAATTCATGTCACCTTTGATTTAATCATGATTACTACATGTCTCAAGCGCTTGCTAATGTGCTTCGCTAAACAACAACAAAAAATCGATTGATTGTTTCACACCTTTTGAAATAGACTTAAACTTAATCTGTCACTGTCTTTACACGTGCCAGTATTCCGACACCTTTTTTATCAGCAAATATAGCCGACACATAATACTATATACCATATATCGGGGCCGAGTTGACCAGGCCGAGTTATACCATGGGCCGAGTTGCCGATGGGCCAAGTTATAAATGGGCCAAGTTGACCGGTCATCTCGGCCCATGGAATAACTCGGCCCGGTCAACTCGGCCCGGTCAACTCGGCCCCAATATATAGTATCTAGTAATGCCAGTATATTGCGATATATTTTTGGAATTACTTTAGAATTGATGTGATTTTTTGTTTTTCTATTATTACATTATTTTGTTGTTGTAATATTGTCACATCATATTTTTTTTTTTTTAGGGGGGGGGGGGATCGTACCGACTTAAATGTATTGTTGTTGTTCAATGTACTTTTTAATCTACAGCGATGTAATGGATTATAGTAACTACTTTTTGATAACTTTTCAGAACAGAACAGAACTTTTATTTACATTCACGTACAATTATGTACAATATGGAAAAATAAATACAAATACATGAAATAAACGGTTTAACACATCCGGTTTACCAAATATAATACATCTATACGGGGAAAATATGAGGGATAGTTTTTTTTTTGCTATGGTTTATAGAACTGCCGGTTAGCGATCAAAACCTGTGACCACAGCTTTACTGCACTATGGTCAAGTAAAGGTTTTGGTTGCCAACCGTTGATTTAATTTCGGAATAAGTGAAATGGCGGAAAGGATATCAGATGCATTACACTAATCTAAAATTGATTTTTTTATCGCCCAGCCTGCGAAAAACGGCACCCATAGCTTGTCCCGGTCTGAAACAAGTCGTGCCTGCAAGATTTAACTGATAAAGTTTGTTTAATGTGCTTGATTTTAACCATATAAGTTATTTATCAATTTCCATTAATTGCATTAATCAGGTTGATTCGATATGGTCACAGTTATAGTATCTATAGTATGATAATTGTGCTAGAGGACAATGGTTTTTAACATTTCCCGTTCAATCTCTACTTTTTACGTTCCATCTGTTGGTATAGTGGAGATAGCATTGTGGAAAAAGAAGAACGCAATTTCTTCGATTTCCATAATGTTTTCTACCCTACAGAATGATTTTTTTTTATTAAATCGTCGTCTGCTATTCAATGTAAATCCAAATGTACTTTTAAGCATTACCAGATGAAATGAACTGTATATGACAATTCAAAATTAATGAATTTTTTTCAGTAGTCTTTGTATAAAACATTTGGTAAAATGAATAATTTGCTTGTCACATGGATTTTAAGGCACTTAAAATTTTCTGAAATTTGGTCGTTTGTTTGTTTTAAAAAATTTCCAGTTTTGTCTAATTATGCAACATTCCAGGTAATATTATGGAAATGAAGAAGTGCTTTAAGAACAATTTTCCGAATTCCTATGATATTTTCAAACTACAAATTAATCAATTTCAAATTGTCAACTACAAATTCTTTTCCTTTAATTATGATAAAATATGTTCGTATCATTTTATTTTAAAATTTGTTATGTTACGATATTAGGAATAAACAGAAATGATTGAAAATGCAATTTTCCTTGTTATTAATATTCATTTCGATTATCCAAATGACATTTCAATTCATGTCACCTTTGATTTAATCATGATTACTACATGTCTCAAGCGCTTGCTAATGTGCTTCGCTAAACAACAACAAAAAATCAATTGATTGTTTCACACCTTTTGAAATAGACTTAAACTTAATCTGTCACTGTCTTTACACGTGCCAGTATTCCGACACCTTTTTTATCAGCAAATATAGCCGACACATAATACTATATACCATATATCGGGGCCGAGTTGACCGGGCCGAGTTATACGATGGGCCGAGTTGCCGATGGGCCGAGTTATAAATGGGCCGAGTTGACCGGTCATCTTCAAACTTACTAATGAGGTAGATTTCTATCTATCTATTTATACTGCCTAACTCCCCTTTCGGGTATTACTGGCAGGTGACACAATCCAGATGTTTTTCACGTCCCTGAAAGAAAGGCAGTGGCTGAATCCCACTGCTACCCACTTTTACAGTTGGGTAGACTGGGGCTGGTTATTAAGTGTCTTGCCCGTGAACACACCCCGGAGACGTTGGGGCTCGGACTAGTGACCTTCAGATCACGAGTCAAGCACCTAAACCACTCGGCCTTCAAGTCTTCCTTTGCAGTAAATCTTGTAATAGGCCACTCAAGGAATGACCAGAAAGTCTTCATACAAAAGAATGATTGCTTAGTACACTTTTTTGCAAAGATATGAATGACTGAGTTGATTGCATATACGAATCATTACAGAACCCTTGCTTAACCAAATGTTGGGACTCATCAGAATCGTCTCAATGAGACAATTTAATGAGTTCAAACAACAGAGGATTTAGGATTTCCCTTGAATAAGGAGTAAATTGGCTACAGAGAATGGGTTCAAATGAACCAACAAACCTTCTCAAACTCTGCCGCTGATACTTTATGCCAGTTTCAACAATGTAGTCCTCCTTCTGATACAGTGGACTCCTCTTATTTGCAGCCCTGATAATAGCAATTCACTGCTTAATCTATGCCCCCACAGTGACACTTTTGGATGTCCATAAAAAAAAAAAAAAAAAAAAACAATTGGGAAAATATTGTGTCAAATGAAGAAGCTTGTAAGAGGCAAGTTTTTTTCATTTTACACAATAACTTCTATATGAAAAGTTGAAAAAATCTAAAATTTCATTGACTGTAAATTGTCGTCTGCAACTCTTCAATTTGAACAAGTCTAAAATAACACCAACTGGAAATGTAGGGTTCATTCTAGGAATGAAAACCATAGGGCCATGTGGCCTCCTCAGTGGAAAAAAGAGGAGCCATCTTGAAATTTTAGGGACCATGTATTCTTAAGGTAATAAATTATCCAAACTATGACAGCTAGACCGTAGACTGAGTCAAGATTCAGACTCATCTTCAACTTAAGTGGTTTGGCTGATAGTTTACAGAATTTGGTTGCCTAAATTGTCCGACAACAGGATTCCAGTATTATCTACATGCTTGCTCTTTTTATTTCCCCATAAAATACTAAAATCGTCTGCTTTTGCGTTTCGGCATTTTATATAGAACAAATTACTATTAGGGTAAATTTTTCCAGAAAATTTGCCCGCCAGGTCGGCTCTGTGGCTAAATTTTCTCTGCCTCATCTGTATAAAATATGTGCTAATGGCGCAAGGGTGCGCTCTAGAATGAACCATGGGTAATGGGTAAATTGCAACTGACTTAATGCACAAACATTAGATTTAAAGAACAAATGGCTCCTTTTAATAGCAACTTTTGGTTATTTGCAACAATAGTTTCAACTTTGGATGAATTGTTTTTGCAATTAGCAGAATTCTACTGCTTCCCTCCGAGGAAGAAAAAACAGTTTAAACAATCCATTGTTTATTTGGTTACAAAATCAAACAAGAGCCTTCTTAATATCAATTTGCAAAATGAGAGTATAATTGCAGTTCTCTGGAACAAGTATTTTGTGTTTTTCTTACCAATTTAAATTTGTGTTTGTTTACATTTGAGATCGAGACGACTGTTTTATACAGAGGTGCTGACGATTTTGTTAATCTGCGTGACCGAGATAGTTGTTTGAACGACTAGCAAAAGTTAAAACGTCATCACTGACTTCATGGTTTTATTTAAATGAACTTTAAATTGTGGTTGGTCACATTTTAAATATCGTAACTTCTTTCATAAATGTAGGCTTATCCAGAAGAAATATTTTGATCTTACAATTTCAATTGTCATAATTATTAATGTTTTTGAACTATGGTAATGGTTTTCTTATTAATTTTGTTGAAAGTTTTGGGGGAAGATATGGCTTTAATGTTACATCAGTGATCTGCCAAGGTTTTGGGTGTAATGGGACAATGATCCCCTGGTCTGAAAAAAGTGAAGATATTTTACAAAATTTATGGGTCACACGTACAGTCTAGCTACCAGGGCTATGTAACCAAGGGGACTGTGTCCTCTGGTCCCACTCAAACAAGTCCTATGATATTTATAGCCCTACAGATGCCCTATGGAATTTGTACATGCCCATGAGTATATGAGCAATAAATATATATATATATTTATAATTCATGTGAGTGGACTTAATATTTTCTTCTTATTTTGTAATATTTGAGATGGATTCTGTTTATCAATAATGTTATTGACATTTATAATCTCAGATAATTTGACCTGAAGTACTTGACAAAATGCCCTATTGTTTCAATGATCGCCCAAGCAAATATCCTTATACTTATTAATATTTGTGTAAGACAAATAACAATCCTATTAACTAAAAATGACATATGATTATTGCTTATAATTATACTCATAGGGCATGCACAATTTCCATAGGGCTATCGTGGGGCTATAAATCTCATAGGGCTTGTTTTAGTATGACCAGTATCCTCATAGTCTACAATAACTGGGGACATTTATTAGCGGGACAATGGTGCAAAAATTGTTACTTTCATTGAAAACTATATCCTATCTAAATGACCAGTCACAGATCATGTCAATTGTCTGCTGGAGATTAATGATACCTATATCTGTGTAGATTACAGAGTACATGTGTACGTGTGTACATGTATTTTGTCATCATTGTTCACAATGTTTTCCAAAGCTATATTTCTTGAGTGGCGTAAAATGGGTTAATACCTGGATGGCCTGTTGTTTGAAAGTCTGTGTTGCATTTTTTGTCACATCCAAAGATTAAAGGTCAGATTTTGAGTGTACCCACATCTTGATCATATGGTCTTAAAATTCTCATGAAGTTGTACACACTCATACAACTTGATCATGATGTAAGCAAGTGCACTGTCATTGATACAGGCTTTTCTGTTACAGGTCAAGGTCAAGATCTTAGAAGTACCCATAGGTCAAAAGAACTTCTTATCCTATTGCCCAATTCTTGTATTTGTGCCGCCGTCATAGCGCAGTTGGTAGCGCGTCGGACTGTCAATCAAGAGGTCCCGGGTTCGATCCTCGACCGTGGCACTCATCCTTTCCAACTATTTGTGTCTCCCCAATGGGTAGATAATCGTAGACCTATGTGGGATAGCAGCTGGAGGCTAGGAAAGGATGTAATGGTAGTACTGGTGTGAAAAATTCCAGGATTCTATTGTTACGTGCTCCAGACGCCGCGATATAACTGAAATATTGTTGAAAGCGGCGTAAAACCCCATTCAAACAAACCAATTCTTGTATCAAGTATCTTCAGCATAGTGTTTATACCAATAATTATGCGGTCTCTTGTAATGCTTCTAATACCTTGCTCTTTCTTTGCAGGTTCATTTCAATATCCATGGTGTTTCTGAACAAATATCTACTCAGTAGTGAAGATCTTAAAGTAAGTTTTACAGAACTGCATGGAAAAGTGGCAATTTTGATATAGAGGATGAGGGCTTGTCCTAGCATTGGCTTCATGACCATTTTAACCCATTACCAAACGGCAAAGTTTTAGACTGGTCCAAATTGAAAGCAGTTGCAGATGATAGTTTAAAGCTTATTAAATTTTAGATTTTTTCAATTTTTTGGATAGAAAACATTGTGTAAAATGAAGAAATTGCTTGTTACAAGCAATTTCTTTGTTTTACACAATGTTTTCCCCATTAGCTTTTCACTAGGGGCGTCCAAAAGCGTCACTGTGTGGGAATGGGTCAAGGGTCAAAAGTGTTTTTGAAGAATTCATACATCTAATAGAACAAATCATGAGTATAAAATTGAAAAGGAAAGTGTCAACAGACCTTTTCTCATTTTGTTGATTAACTTTTATCAATATAAAGATATGAATCTTATAACAATATGAACTGAAGAATTAAAGTTTATAGTTTTCACCAGTACCGAAGATGCATTGCTTCAAATTTGAGAGGTTAAGATGTCCTGGAAATTGCTCTCAGCTGTGTTAGAATGATACCCTGAGAAAAATATCTAAGGACAAAAATAGAATATTTCTAAATTTTGAGGGTCAAAACCGTAGTTTTAGAGTTAACATGAGCAAAAATTGGAGGCTATTGAATGAATGCTCATTGAATAATGAATAAATCAACCCTTTCCTGTACAATTCCTGGTTTTACATCCCTGTGATTTTATAATTGTGAAAACATTGTAGAAAAAGAAGAAATTGCTTGTAATTTTATACCCTGCTGAATGGTTAATTCTCGAATTAAATCCACTTTAAATTTCTTCTTTTTCTGCAATATTTTCTAACCTGTTGAATTGTTATTTTTGAAATTAAATCAGCTTAAATTTACGTCTGCAAAACCTTTGAATTTTGACAGGTCTAAAATTTTGGGAAGCAGGGAAGGGTTTATGACCTTGTTCCATTTCACTGAGTTCTGATGACATATTTTTACACATAAATAAACCACACCTCGTGTTGTAAAGTAAAGTATTAAAATCATGATTTAACCCATTCCCACTCAGTGATGCTTTAAACTCCCCCAAGAAAAAAAACTTTGGAAAACACTGTGGATAATGAAGAAATTGCTTGATACAAGCAATTTCTTCATTATCCACCATGTTTTGTATCCAAAATGATGAAAAAAATCTAAGATTCCATCCACTTCAAATTGTAGTCTTCAGTGTCTTTCAATTTGGACTAGTCTAAACTTTCATTGTGTGGGAATGGGTTTATGGCCCAGTGGTTGACCCATTCCCACACAATCCCGCTTTCTCTCTACCTTCAAGAAAAAAGCTTTTGAAAACATTGTGGAAAATGAAGAAATTGCTATTAATAAGGAATTTCCTCATTTTCCCACCATGTTTTTTAACCCTAGAAGTGCTGGCCCTACATATTAACCCTTGTCATGCTGAATAAAATCAAATTGCTGGGTTAATAATTTATTTATATTACAAACATCTCTGGCTTAAAAGGAACAAGCAGGAGGCTGATCTTAGTCTACACCTCCTGTCAAAACAGGAATATTCTGGGTTCAGCGTGACAAGGGTTAATATTGCATAATGTATAGGCATTTAAGACCTTTTAGCACTAGGATCAAGTTGTATTTTGTAACAGATGGTTTGAATCAACTGACTTCATGGTATATTGAACCAATATATTAATCAATTCCCACACAATGACACTTTTGGACGCCCCCCAAGAAAATGAATGCAGAAACCATGGTGGAAAATGAAGAAAATGCTTGTAACAAGCGATTTCTTCATTTTTCACAATGTTTTCTGTCCAGAAAGTTGCAAAAATCTAATTTTTCCTTATATTTAATATATGGCTGCAACTTCTTTGAATTTTGACAAGTCAAAAATACTGCTGTCTGGTAATGCGTTAAATTGATGTTTGGTAACAGATAGTTTGAATCAATCTACTTCATGGTTTAGTGAACCAGTATACTAATGACTTCTTGACTCTTTCAAATATGGTAAAATTGGGTAGAAAACATTGTGTAAAATGATAAAATGAAAAACGCTTGCAACAGGCAATTTTTTTCATTTTACACAATGTTTTCTACCCAATTTTACACAATGTTTGCTACCCAGAAAGTCGAAAAATTCTGAAATTTCATACACTTTATAACAACCTCTGCAACTCCTTTTAATTTAGACCAGTCCAAAATTTCCTCATGTGGGAATGGGTTTAACCACTTTTAGAGCCCCTAAAGAAAAAAGGCTTTGGAAAATATTGATGAAAATGAGAAAAAAAGGCCTGTAAAAAGCAATTTCTTCATTGTCTACATTATGTTCTACATGAAAAACGATTTTTAGAATTTCAGCAACTGAAAATTATTGTCTATGCTTGATTTGAATATGAAGTCTGCAACTTTATTCTTAAAATTGAGCCAGTAAAAAATTTTGTTGTTTGGTAATGGGTTAGATACCAAAGAGAGAGCCGCTGCTGGTAGAAATACTGTATAAGTTACCTAATTTTCAGCTGAATGCTCCATTATTTGTCACATGGTACCAGTGTGTAGTCACATGGGTCCTCTGTTTCGTGTTGAGTTTCCTCGCCAAGTTGGTACCCAGTGTCATTTCGTTCCCAGAGATGAATGTAGATCTCAAACTTTGCCGTGGGGTAAGTGTAAAATTTTAGATTCTCTTTGAATATAATTTATGAACTAGTTGATGTTGAAGGAAAATGAAATTTAAAATCATCTCTGTCTTATTTTTTTGTTCAAAATAGCTTTAAATCAGGTCTTTTGACAAAAGTACAAATACTACTGATATTTACTGAGAAATTTATCTCAGCTGTTTATCCTATTCCAACACAATGACGCTTTTTGACACCCAAAAACAAAAAGACTGTCAAAATCATATTGGAAAATAAAGAACCTGGACTGACAATGCGCATAGCGTGATTACAATAGCTCACTTGAGCACTTGAGCTAACTCAGGTGAGCTAAAAATCTTCGGAAAAAATTGTGGGAAATGAAGAAATTGCTTGTTACAAGCAATTTCTTCATTATCCACAATATTTTTTACCCGAAAAGTAAAAAGAAATCCAAAATTTCATCAACTAAAATATGTCTGCAACATCTTTGAATTTGGACCAGTCTAGACTTTAGTCCTCTGGTAATGGGTTAAGAAGAATAACCCAAGGTTACCTTCTTTACATAGACCTTGTCATGGAAATATTTTGACATTTTGCTGAAGGCATGTATTGAAACTTGTTCACTATCAAAAAGGCAACCTATACTGCCAAGAGAGGTAACTCTATATGCTTTTTTGTAAGAGTTACAATTGCTTTTTATTCACTGTCTGGTACTCAAAACAGAGAGTCAGGCACCTGTTGGCATTCGGCCTGTTCTTTTTATGTAATACCCATTAGCCCTTGTCATTCTTAATCTGGATATTCCTGCTTTGGCAGGAGGCATAGACAAAGATCAGCTTGCAATATGTGCAGTCTGATCTTAGTCTACACCACCTGACTGTCCTTTTTCAAAGAGAGTTGTTTATAGAATAGATTTTTCGATAGAAATATTGACCTTCAGTTATGACTGCCAGTGCTCTTAGTCCTTTGATTTTAATCCAATAAAGGATTTTTCTTTTCTATCTATTCACAGACTTTACCATTATCAATTGTATTTGTTGGAATGATAACCTTCAATAACCTGTGTTTGAAAAATGTGGGCGTGGCATTTTATAATGTGGGAAGATCTCTAACAACTGTGTTCAATGTGGTAAGTGTCATAATTTTGAACAATAATCTATCAAATAACATTTAATTAAAATTGTAGAAAATTACACTCCTTTCATATGATAATTGACCAAACTCTGACCCGCCCGCTTACTCCTTGCCCCGCCCAATGCCTCCAACAGGAAGTTCCACTTTGATTTTAAATGGCATAATTTTGCAAAATCTATGGCCAGTAGTATGTAACAAAAAAAGAATAGAATAAACATGGTAACTACAGCTTGAGATGGACAACAAACTTTCAAAAAGGCTTTGCAAGAATGTCAGCCAATGTCTGAGTTCAGAAATAACTTCCGGTCTAAATGAACAGTTTCATTGGTCAACTGATTGACTGATTGGCATGGGCAATTGGTCAATTAGCATTGCTGACTGACCTCAAAAAGTGCAGTTTAATCCTTTCCCGTTATTCAAAATTTTAGACCTGTCCAAATTCAAAGGTTTTGCAGACGAAACTTTAAAGAAAATTCAATTCGAAAAATAACCATTCAGTAGGGTAGAAGACATTGTGGAAAAGAAGAAATTGCTTTTTACAAGCAATTTCTTCTTTTTCTACAATGTTTTCTCAATCATAAATATACAGGGACGTAGAAACCAGGGATAGAACAGGAAAGGGTTAACTTAGATATCAAACGTGAGTTTGCATTATTTATGGTCAGGAGTATAAATCAGAGGAAATATTGTTCATGGGTGACCTAAACGTTGTAACTGCAGCTTGTAACTACAGCTTGTAACTACAGCTTTATTTTGATAAATTATGTTTTAAAGGGAAATAATCTTAATTGCTTAAATAAGTATCTTTATTACTGGTATTACATTTCAGCTATTATCATATATTATTCTACAACAAACAACATCAAAGAAAGCTCTAGGCTGCTGTGGTATTATTATAGCAGGTTTTTTCTTGGGGGTCGACCAAGAAGGGGCATCAGGTATGTATCATGAATTCTAATTTAACAGATTACAAAATTTTCAACAAGAAGTTTCAGACATCAATTCAACCCTTTCCCTAACAATCCAAGATTTTGATAATCTATAGAAATATGACTATGGAAAACACTGTCGGAAAATTTTTCTAACAATGTTTTCTTCTAATTCTTGCACTCAGATTTCAAGTTAAATACACTTATGAATTGTCAGCAGGAACTGGTTTCAAATTTGACTGGTGTAAAATTTTGTCCTTGGGTAATGAGGTAAAGCTGGTATAGGTGGAGAAAGCATCTTCCTAGGTAAAAAAATTGTTGGGAAGAGACTAGCTTTTCACACCACTGGTCTCTTTTAAATATCGTAGGGCCACAGAGCAATAACCCATTCACAAGAACAAAAATATAGACTGGTCCAAGTTTAAAGAAGTGGCAGAGTACAATTTTTTGTTGAACTTTTAAAAATCTTTGTCCTTATGGGTAAAAGACACTGTGGATAAAGAAGAGATTGCCTGTCACAAGCAAGTTCTTTATTTTCCACAATTTTTTTCAAAGCTTTTTTTCTTCAGAGGCATAAAAAGGCAGGACTTTTGGTAATTTGTTAAGGCCAATAATTTCAAATTTAACCCACTCACACAAAAACCCTCTTTTTGTGCCCCTCATGGAAAACACTTTGGAAAATATTGTGGAAAAGGAAGAAAATGCTTGAGACAAGCAATTCTACATAATCCACAATGTTTTTTTCCCCTCAAAAGGGAAAGATTCTTAATATTTCATCAACCCAAAATTGTTGCCTGCAACTTCTTTCAATTTGGAATAGTCTAAAATTTTGTTGTCTGTTTATGGGTTAAATCGCTTAGGTCCCTAGAGTATTTAAAGCCAGTCATTGAAAATGTTAACCCATTCCTTTACAAGCCAGTCTAATTTCCTCCTAAGGAAACCACTTTGGAAAACATTGTAAGATTTTAAAATATGCTTGAAACAGGAAATTTCTCCATTGCTTTCTCAAAAAACCCCAAACAAAACACACAAATATTCTTGAAAATTCATCAACAAAAAACTATGCAAATGTACAAAAAAAAATCATATTCACTCATAGAAAGGTAAATTGATCTTACACTGAAACATATAATTATCCCTTACATATTGAATTGACCTAGAATATTAAAAAAAGAATCACTCAGGCAGAAGAAACTCATATAGACCGGAAGTGAACTTGGCAGCTTAAGCATCAGAACTACAGCTTGAATAAGCAGTATTTACAATGTTAAGGTGGACCAACCAACCATTTTACTCTTTTGTTACATTTATTGACCAAAAATTTTGCAAAATTACACTGCTTTACCTGTTACCATATGGCAATATTCTAGACTAGTCCAAATTCAAAATAGTTGCAGACAACAATTTCAAGGAAGAGAACAAGGTTGAAAATAAAGAAATTGCTCGTAACAAGCAATTTCATCATTATCAACCTTGTTTTACTCTAGTCTGTTCTTGAGGGGGGTAGAAAAAGCAGGATTATGTGGGAATGTGTTAACCCTTTTCATGCTGAATTAAAATCCAATACAGAATGGCTTTAAAATCAGAGGACTGGCAGCACTGGAAGGTCTAGATGAGGGTCAACATTATTTTTTGAAAATAGATTATTTCAACAAGTCTGGCTGAAAAGGCACACACAGGAGGTGTTGACCAAGATCAGACTGCACTTATGTGCTATACCTCCTGTCAAAACAGGAATATTCCGGGTTTAGCATGACAATGGTTAATATCAGTCAATGTCGGTGGACAAAAACGGCATTGTCATATCCAGCAGCGTTGTTGGGCATGGCCTGCAACATATGTTGGCATTGCTGGCAGATTTGAGTTTTTTTCTGTTTCAGGCTCATTATCAATCGTCGGTGTGTTGTTTGGAGTATGTGCCAGCTGTTGTGTAGCATTAAATGCCATTAATACGAAAAAAATACTTCCCATTGTCGATAACAATATCTGGCGTCTCACTTTATATAACAACATTAATGCAACAGTACTATTTTTACCTCTAATGATGATCTTCGGAGAATTTGGTGAAGTGATGAACTTCCCTTTGTTGTACAGCACACGGTTTTGGTTCCTTATGACTTGTAGCGGTGTGTTTGGTTTTGCGATAGGGACAATATCAGGTCTTCAAATCCAAGTGACTTCTCCACTGACTCATAATATCTCAGGAACGGCCAAAGCTGCGGCTCAGACTGTGATTGCGTGTTTATACTTTAATGAAATAAAATCGGGACTTTGGTGGTTTAGTAATCTGACTGTCCTTGGAGGATCGGCAGCGTACACAGAAGTTAAGCGTCAGGAGATGAAATCGCAGCATGAGAAAGATGTAAAAGCATCCTTGGAAGAGCCAGCAGATACCAGTAAGCAAAATGATCAAAACTGAATCTTATTTTAGGCTCAGGCTTTGTGCTTTTAACCCTTGACCAGATTACAAAATTCAGCCAAGTTAGGTTTTGAAATATTGATATGATTATGATACAAATTTATCTTACGACAATGAGTTTTAAACCCATAACCAGGTGACAAATTTAGACTGGTCCAAATTCAAGAAAGCTGCAGGTGGCTAGTTGATTGAATTTAAAAATCTTTATCTTTTGCAGTAGAAAGGCTTGTGAATAATGAGGAGATTGCATTTACAAGTTATTTCTTCATATTCCAAGATGTTTTCTTGAGGTTATAAAAAAGTGGGACTGTGTGGGAATTAGTTAAATGGATGATTCTGTATGAGAGAGTACTTTGCAAAAACAGTTTCTTTCATTCCTGAATTTATTTTCTTAAAAAAAGTGATTGTTAGGGAAAGGGTTGAAAACACAAATATGAAAGATCAAATGACATTAGCAACATATCATATAAATACTTATGCTTAATTATTTGTTTTGATGAAAGGTTAACCCATTCCCACACAGTGATGCTTTTGAATGCCTCTCAAGGGAAACATTTGGGAAAATATTGTGTAAAATGAAGCAATTGCTTGTGACAAGCAATTTCTTCATTTTACACAATATTTTCTACCTAGAAAGTTGAAAAATTTAAAAGTTCATAAACTGTAGATTGTTGTCTGCAACTCCTTTCAATTTAGACCAGTTTTAGATTTAACCATTTGGTAAGGGGTTAATGTTAATGCAATGTAGAAGTGTTTGAGTCTAAAGCTATTACCAGACAGAATAATTCTAGACTGGTCCATATTGGACGGAGTTGCAGACGACAATTTATAGTTTATGAAAATTTAGATTTTTTTAACTTTCTTGCTTGAGAACATTGTGTAAAGTGAAGAAATTGCTATGACAAGCAATTTCTTTATTTTTACGCAATGTTTTCTTAAATGTTTTTCTTTAAGGGCATCAAGAAGTGGCACTGTGTTGAAGTGGGTTAAGCTTTATAGGGAGGTTTATTATAACTATTGATGGCCTATATAATTCTTCACTGTTTTGCTGAATAAAAATGAAAGTACATTTTTCTTTTTAAAATCTCAACTTATGATATATATTTCTCGCAATTATTCTTAAATCAATCAACTTTTTGCTGATTGAAAAGTAAGAAAGATTAGCCCGCATTTACAATATGACTTTTCTTATCCAGTATTGAAATGATTCGGGATTTGTAGGAAATCAACCAATAAGTATATTAAAATTTTATGCAGTAAATATTTTTGAGGGTTACCATTGTTTTTAGAATATTATATCTAATTAACAGTATTGTTTGAATTTTTGACATATTTTATATTGTATGGTTAATTTTGTTGTTTTCAGTGTTATATTTTAAATAAGTTCAATCTCATTCAACCCATGATATAGACATTTTATTTTGTTGAGAATTTATCTTACATTAACCCATTACCAAACAATCTCACATTTTGAAGTCTCAAATATTTTACATAACAAGGGAAAATGTGAAATAGTTTTTCAACAAGTAATTTCTCTTTTTAAAACAATGATTTCTATCCTATTAGATACTTAATTTTTCAATTGAAAGACAATCTTTAAGTGTTGTCTGGAACATCTTTGACTTTGGAAGGTTCAAAATTTTGTTTGGTCATGGGTAAAATTAAAGGGACAGCCTTAGAATAAAATGACTTTAATCCAAGGCTGTCCCTATTGACGCCTGTCATGTCGAGAAATTTATTCATTTCCCGCAACATTTTCTACCTCAAAAGATGAAGATTGTATAAAATTTGAACACCTTGAAAGAGTTTTCTGCACTTTTTTTTCAATTTGATCCCATTCGAAATATTTTGGGGTAATAGGTTAATACAAGGTAGCATACACCACAAATTAAATGATACTGTTTATTTCTAAAAGATAAGTAAGTCGAGGGGTAAATGCAAGGCTGTATTAAATTTCCATACTTTGTATAGAGTCTAAGTGCAGTAATGCTCTCACCCTTGAAAATGTTTGTTAGGCAAGATGTTTGTAGATGGATGCTCTAATTTAAATTTCAAGATCACATTGACTTAATTTGGGTCACTTAACCATTCCCAAACAGCAAAATTTTAGACTGGTCCAAATTGAAAGTACTTGCAGTCTACAATTTAAAGTTGATGAAATTTTGGATTTTTTCAACTTTCTGGTAGGAAAACATTGTGGAAAATGAAGAAATTGCTTGTTATAAGCAATTTCTTCAATTTCCACAATGTTTTCCAAAGCTATTTTCCCTAGGGGCGTCTAAAAGCGTCACTGAGTGGGAATGGGTTTAGCAAACTTTGATGTTCTGATATCTTGTACATTTATTGATGGCACAGTTGTTTCCCTTGAAGAGTACTTGTGTCATGTGTAAAGTTGCCCTGGATATTCCTAAGTTCAAGATCACAAATGAGTTGGGGGGGTGTTCAGAGGAACATTTCTACACACTCATCAAACATTGTTTGAGCTATTGTTTTACACACAAGATGATAAATTTATCTGATAATGATATTTCTTGTCACAGCTAAAGGTCAGATCTGCATTTTTTCTATTTAGAGATGAAAGGCATATTTTTTGTTTTCATGGAGGTATGAACCAAAAAACCTAATCATACTGTATGAATACGCGAAGTAGATTCATACATTGTGTGATTAGGTTTTTCGGTTCATACCTCCATGAAAACAAAAAATATTCTCTTCATTTCTTATAATTTAATAGCATCAAGCAAAAAACCCCAAAAATTAAGATTTTGATACCTTTTTGTTTGGGACTTTTTTGTGCGGAAGCATATGAAATAGCTGCATGCCCAAAATTTTGTTCGTGGAGTTATGAATAAATTTTTTCGACCAATCAAATTGCATGTCTTGAAAGATGAAACTAAAATTTGAATTATTAATTAATGAACCAATCTGTAGTAAGTTGTTGAATTTTGAAGGAATTTCATACAAAAAACTTAACTCATAGCCTGACCACACTACCAAATTAAAATATGGTGTTGATGATGATTTAAGGTTGATGAAATTTTTTAGATCTTTGGTGGATAAAAAAATGTGGGAAATGAAGGAGTTTCTTTTAACAATTAGTTTCTTCATTTTACACAATGATTCCCAAGCTTTTTTCTCGTGGGTATAAACAAGTAAAACGATTTTGGAATGGGCTTATTTACTTTAGTAACTGCATAATGTCCACTTTTTTTTCAGCGGAGAAGGAAAGACAAATTTCCCAAGTTTGAAATAATTGGCATTGTATGTTTATTAATATCACTAGCAAATAGTCATCTGTATAGATTAGAACAAGCTTATCTGGCATTACTTTTTCAATGTTGAATATTCTATAGCTTTCATAATGTATCAGAGCTACAGAATCTAGAGGGAGCTATTTCAGATTCTATTATTCAAGCTATTTTGCTCTAACGCTCAATGTTGTGAATATTCATCACAAGTGTCTATATGATTGAAATACAACTTAATTTTAAAGATTCATGAGTTTTGATTGGTTGAATTTTTCTTATCATACTTCCATGAACAAAATATTGAGCACGCATCTGTTTTGTATGCTTGCACTCAAGGTAGATCCATAAATTTTACTCAAAACTAGCAAATATTTACTTTTGTCGAGGAATGAATCTATAAAATTAAACTATATGAATACACAAAGTGGATTCATACAGTGTGATTAAGTTTTAAGCTCCACAGGCTAAAAGCCAGTGAGCTTTTGTCATTGCGTTGTGTTTGTCATGCGTCCATTAGTCTGTCCATCCATGTCTACTTGTATTTTTACTTTAAAATCTTCTCAAAACAGAATTCAACCAAATTTCACAGAAATGGTCCTTTGGTGACCCTTTATCAGATTCCTTCAAAGAAATTTGATCAGAGGAAAAACATGGCTTCAATGGGTGGGGCTAATTTCCATATAAGGTGAAAACTTTGAAAATCTTCTCAGAAATCAGCAGATGGATTTCACCCATATTTCACAAGAATGATCCTTGGTTGACCCTCTATCAGATTCCGTTAAAAAAAAAATTATTAGACGAAAACAGGGCTCTTTTCCACTTACATAGTGGAAACTTGATAATCTTTTTTCTCAGAAACCAGCCAATAGATTTCAACCAAATTTCACCAAAATGATCCTTGTGTAACTCTTTGTCAGATTCTTTCATAGAATATGGCTTGGTTAACCCATTACTAGATGACAAAATTTTAGACTGGTCTCAATTGAAAGGAGTTTCAGATGATAATTTAAACTTTATGATATTTTAAATTTTTTCATCTTTCTAGTCAGAACATATTGTGGATTATGTAGTAATTTCTTGTTACAAGCAATTTCTTTGTTTTCCACAATGTTTTTGAAAGCTTTTTCTTGAGGGGCTATTGAAAGCTTCATTTTGTGGGAGTGGGTTAAAAAACATGGCTTTATGGTTAGGGCATATGCCCATATAAATGTCCTTATATTAGAAAAGCTTGCTCTACCTGCCTAAGTTTCTCAGAAACTGGAGGATGGTTTTCAACCAATTTCTCAGGAATGATCTTTAGTTGATCGTTTATGAGATTTTTTAAAGAAGTTTTAATAGAATTGATAATAAACCTTAAGAGAATTGGCCAAATTTCAGGTTGAGATCACATAGTGATGTAAGTGAAATAATTGATACTGCTTGACGGAAAATTTGTTGCATAAAAGAAAGTGGCCCTCCGTTAGTTAAATGTTAAAGAAAACTAATTAGCTTTATGATTCAGGCCAGTTGAGAGAATGAGGCACTCAAGCGCTTCTAGTTAGGTTCACACCTCAATGGAAACAAAAAAAATATTCTTTTCAATTTTTAAGACTACCCAAAGCATAGAGATTCATAGACAAATTACGATTGTAGTTAACACTTACTCCTAATTAAGCACTTACATATACATGTATTAGTACATAACATAATAACATAACATAACATAATATTCTTCATTGAGATATTCTCTGTTGTGTCAATATTTTTGCTAATCAAGGCTTTACTAACTCTCCTGTAATGAGTTAACCCTTTCCTGTACAAACCAGGAATTTTATGTTGCTGTGATTTTGTACTTGAGAAATCATTGTGGAAAAAGGAGAAATTGCTTGTAATAAGCAATTTTTTCCTGTTCCCACAATATTTTCTACCACATAGGTTGGTTTCATTTCAAATTGCATCTAATTTCATTGTTGTCTGCAACCTATTTCCATTTGACTAGTCTTAAATTTAAAAAAAGGGAAAGGGTTAACATAAAACACTTTATGTAATCTATTAACCTACTAGTCTGTTCCACTGAAATATCAAGTTATATTAGTTTGCAAATTATATGGCAAGCAATATGTTATAAAAAGCAACTTGTTGGATTTGTTACCATAACATTGTAACTACAGCTTGACATAAATGTTGGTGTTCAAATTTTCATTTCCTGTCTAAATAAATGATTTGACTGATCAGTAGATTATTTTGCCCGTTTTGGAAGATTGAAATTCACTCACGGTCTAAATGAATGATTTGACTGATCTAAGTAGATTTTGTTTGCCCCTGTATTGAAAGATTGAGGGCATATTGTTTTACCATTGTCTGTCTGTCATTCTACTTGCTTGCAAATTACTTAACATTTAGTTAAAGCCTAATCAAGGTACAATACTCATATTTGACATGATGATATATCTCATTGATACACTTCTGCAGATGCCAAGGTCGAGGTGATGTAACAAGGACAAGGTCATTTAACAAGATCAAACTTCTGCAAAAACTTAACCCCAAACAAATTACATAGACATTTACCCAAAGCCTATTCAAGATACAGTGCTCATATCTGGCATGATGATAGATATAATTGATATGTATCTGCAAATACCAAGATCAAGGTGATGTCAGAGTCAGCTTGTTGGTCAGGCAGTCATTCGGTCCATTTGGTGGGTTGGTTTGTCTGTCTGTCTGTGGCTTTTTAGTTTCCACTCATTTTCTTCTGATTTTCTCCTTACCTACTGGAATGATCTGCTTCAAATTTCACACACTCATTCAATATCGAACAAAGATGTGCACATTTTAATTTGGTCATGGTCCATGTATTTTGCTGGCAGTTATGGCCCTTTGCTCAGAGATCTTGTCTGCTCATCTTTTATTCAACTACTGAATGTATTTGATTCAAATTCCCCATGTGTACTCAAAATCAAGCAAAGATATTCATTTATATATTATGGTTACAGTCCATCTCCTTTTCTTTGAGTTACGACCCTTAACCCTTTCCTGTTCAGTCCCCGGTTTTTACGTCCCTGTAATTTTGTACCTGAGAAAAACATTTTGGGAAAAGACAAGCAATTTCTTCTTTTCCCACAATATTTTCTATCCTTTAGATTAGTTATTTTCAACTTTCACTCTCTTTTAATTGTCGTCTGCAACTCCTTGCAAATTGGACAAGTCTAAGATTTCCAGAAACAGGAAAGGGTTAAAATCTAAAAAAAAATTTTTTCAGAGACATGGAGCCGATCAGGAATATTAGTCATTTTCAGTGTTAGTCTGGTTCATTCACACCTATGTTGATTGGATAAGAATGGCAAAAATCAAGTGACGGATTGCTCTGAAAACAATCGAACCAATCAAGTTATACATTTAACCCTTTCCTGTTCAAATACGGGATTTTACGTTCCTGTGATTTTATACTTGAGAAAACATTGTGGAAAAGAAGAAATTGCTTGTAACAAACAATTTCTCCTTTTATCACAATATTTTCTACCACATAGGATGGTTTCATTTCAAAAAGCATCCAGTTGTCATTGTCGTCTGCAACCTGTGTCAATTTGGACCAGTCTAATATTTCCAAAAAAGGGAAAGGGTTAAAACAGAAGTGAACTTTGAACCCAAACATTGGTGGACATTTATGTTAAGCATTCGTGTCGGTTTGGAGACTTTATCTTACCAGCTCTATTATAAAGAGTAGAGGGTATCTATTGCCATTCCCACTCAAGTCCTCCTTTTTTAGCCTCAATTATAGAGCTTTGGAAAACATTGTGGAAAATGAAGAAATTGCTTGTATCAAGCAATTTCTTCATTATCCACAATGTTTTCTACCTAAAAGGCGAAAAAAATTAAAATCCCATCAACTTGAAATTGTCGTCTGCAACTTCTTTCAATTTGGACCAGTCTAAAAATTTGTTGTATGGGAATGGGTTAAACCTCATAACTGCAGATAATTCAGGCTGTAGTTACAATGTTTAGGTTGCCAACAAATAATTTTTCATTTTCTGTCAATGTAACAGATCAGAAATAATGCAAAAGCCATAATTTGATATCTTAGTTGAACTCCCCGTCTGAGATCAGTGGGCTAGACCTGGGATCCGTCATTTGTTTTGAAAAATCAATGATGATATTTTTTTCTGTTTTCAGAGAATTCCAATAAGTTTGTATGAAAGATAGGAAATCCAGATATATCATACGGCAAATATAAGGACCCTGAGTTTGCCGACTAGGGCCCTGATCCTGACCCCTAAAGAGTCCCTTTCTTACCTATTGACCATGGAAGGGTCTAAAAGTCCCATTTCAAGCATTGTGGAGCTGTAACAAGTTTAGTATCATTGCATGTTTTTTTACTTCTGCTACTCTGTTGACAAACTAATGTTAAAGCTGTTAGGAAATACCATTAGACCAAACGGCTACTAGTCGAATTGTTTTATTAAAGAAAAATGTGTACTCTCATAGAAGAAAGCTCGCTTTAGCGTATATTTATAACTAACAAAAGCATTGCCAACATGTAATAGCAAACAAACTAATTGCAACCTGTATGGAATCTGTTAATAACAAAGTACATGTGTGTGTAAATAATTTCTTTATTCCAATTTGTTTGAGCTGTATTTTCTTTGCCTGCTGTGTCTGTAAAACTATTGTGCTGATTTTGATGAAATTTTTATACTCTTGTTCAGTATTATCTTTTGTTGCAAAGGAAGTAAAAATGATTTAGAACCAGAATGTTTTCTACCCAAAAGGACATAGATTTTTTAAATTTCACCAACTTTAAGTAAGTGTCAGCATCTTCTTTCAATTTGGACTTGTCTGAAATATAGTTGTCTGGTGTTGGGTTAATGTCAACAATTGAAGTCATTTAACCCTTTCCTGTACAAACCCAGGATTTTATGTCATTTGTGACAAGCAATTTCTCCTTCTCCCATAATATTTTCTACCACAAATGGTAGTTTCATTTCAAATGTCGTCTGTAACCTCTCTCAATTTGGACCAGTCTTAAATCTTACCATCTGGTACAAGGTTAAAGATCAATGTCAAAGTTCAAATTCAAATCTGATGTTCATCTGAATAAAAATTCTTATCTTTGTGTCTAATTACATATGATTTTGATAAAGTTTCACTCAATTTTGAAGTATCAAACTTATTTGGTCAAAGTAAAAGGTAATAGTCATACCGTGGTTCATTATTTTGAAAAAAAAATTGATTAAATTCAAATAAATGGGAAAACTCTCAATTAAAATGCAGCTATAGATTCTTTCTTTTCAGAAAAGTAATTTATTAAATACAATTACTTTGAAGAAAGTGATTAATTTCAGTTCAATTATTTATTGTATTTATTTTTCATTGATCCACAAAACAAAGATGAATATTTTGTCAAAGTTTTTATTCTGATACATATATTTTGAAATCTTAGTCCAAATAAGCTTTAAATTGTCATCTGCAACTCCTTTCAATTTGGACCAGTCTAAAATTTTGCCATCTAGTAATGGGCTTAACCTTGGGTCATTCATTGAAGAAAAAAAAGAGGCTGAAATTGTTTGTTTGCTGAGCCATTCACTACATGGCAACATTCTAGACTGGATCTGAAAAGATTCAGACCACACATAAAATTTTGTATTAACCAATTAACTCAGAACAATTTTAGGCTGGTCTGAATGAAAAGAAGTAGCAGATGAAATCTTGAAGTGTATAAATTTTGGAAAACAATTGCCAAATAAGATAGAAAACATTGTGATAAAAGGAGAAGCTGCCTGTAACTAGCAATTTCTTTATTATACACAAAGTTTTGCAAGGCTATATTTCTTCAGAGCAACAAAAAGCAGGATTTTGTGGTAATGGGTTAACTGAAAAATAAGTACTGATACCATATCTCATAGAAAGCTGTGTTTGCGGGAAAAGGAGAGCAAAATGGTTGGTGATATAGATGTCACAACTACAGCTAGAAAAGCTGCAGCTAACAAGGCCAACAAAGTCTTCACATAAATGACGACCAATTTGGGAGTTCATAGTTCACCTCCGGTCTTGAAACTTTTTTGTATAGGACTATTTTGTGTGGAAGCATGCAAAATAGCTGCATTCTCAAAATTTTGTTCATGGAGTTATGAATAATTTTTTTCAACCAATCAGAACGCCTGTTTTTGATCGACGAAACTAAAAATTAAACTATATGACTATTGACAGATCTCTTTGGTTCAACAGGACATTCCACTTCGATGAGAAACAGCATTATCTTGTAAAATTCATGGTCAGTAATATGCTAAAAAAGAGTAAAATGGTTGGTGATATAAATATCATAACTACAGCTAGAAAAAGCCTTAGCTACAAAGTTTTAAATGGCAAGGCCAACAAAGAGTCTTCACATAAATGATGACCGATTTGCGAATTCATAGTTCACCTCCGGTCTAAATGAATGATTTGATTGGTCAATTGCTTCTGATTGACAGACATCATCCGTCAATTAACCCTTTCCCGTTTTTGAAAATTTTAGACTAGTCCAAATTGAAAGAGGTTGCAGACGACCAATGAAAACTGGATGCCATTTGAAATTAAACCATCCTATTTGGTAGAAAATATTGTGGAAAAAGGAGAAATTGCTTGTTACAAGCAATTTCTTCTTTTTCCACAATGTTTTCTTGAGTATAAAATCACAGGAATGTAATATCACGTATTTGAACGGGAAAGGGTTAACATAACTCTTGCCGTGCCCGCTGACCCCTGAGGTTGCAGTTGCACTGATGTGTTGTTTGATTGATTTTTGACAGTGAGTTTTAAAACATGTAAAAAAAAAAGGCTTTTATTAGGGAATTTGTGTTAAACAAAAGCGTCTTGTGAATTTTAGCTCATCTGTTGCAGACCCTGAAAAGCTAAGGGATTGCCATCGACCTGGTGTCAAAGGTGTCTGTTAGAATTGTGGCACTACAACTTTAACCTTGCTTATATGAAGTTATATCTATTATTGTCCATCAAGAATTGTTCAAAAACATTGTATGTATGCAATCATCGTACTTCAGCAATATTTTCAAAGGACGATATATCCTTTCATGTATAATCCCTTGCTTTTATGTCCCAGTGATTTTATACTGTAAGGAAAATCATCTGAAAAGAAGAGATTGCTTGTAATAAGAAATTTCGTCTTTTCCCACAACATTTTCTACCCAGTAGGTTGTTTACTTTTCGAATTGCTCTCACTATTGACTATCAAGACCAAAATTTTGAAAAAACAGGAAGGGGGTTAACTAACAAAGATGGTCAACAAAAATTAATTTATTAAACCTGATGGACTATATTACTCATTTGCTTGAAACTTGGTATGTGTATGTTTAATATCGGGCAATCCCTACAATCAGGGAGATAATTATAAATGATTATGCCCCATTTAAGGGTGGAAGATATTTTTTCTTTCATACATCTGCTGTTAAGTTTAGCATCCATATGTTTCCCCTTTTGTTTAATATTGTTTGTGTTATTGAGTTTGAATGCAATTGTTTTTTGAGGAATCCAATTTTATTTATGGCATGTACATATTGTTAGGGAATAAAATACTATTTTATTATGAGGGATACAATTCAATAAATTCTACAAAAAATTAGAATTTTCTTGTGTTTGTTCTTGACAACCCAAATTCATACAATGTCAAAGCTCCGCCATTTCCACCGAAACCACGTCTGTATATTGAATTGACCAATCACGACTGTCAATCAAACCAGTTGACCAATGAAATCCTTTATTTAGACCAGAAATGAGTTTTGAACTCCTACAATGGTCGCCATTTTTATAAACATTTTCTGTTGGTTTGGCAACTTAAACTTTGTAAGTACAGCTTATTCAAGCTGTAGTTACAATGTTGAAGTTGCTAACCAACCATTTTGATTTTTTGTTTCAAGCTACTATCTATAAATTTTGCAAAATAACGCTTTTTTATATCGAAGCAAGATTTTCTGTTGGAAGTGGGCTGGACCAGCAAATGGTTAATTGTATGCTTTTTCTCATCAGATAGCCCCCGGTGGCGGCACATATTCTTTCCGACATTTGTCTCTCACCAATTGTTGGATAATCGTAAACCTAATAGGGATAGCAGGTGGAGGCTAGGAAAGAAAGTAGTGGTAGTACTGGTGTGAGAAATACGAGGAATCCATTGTTAGGTACTCCAGCCGTCGCGATATGACTGAAATACTGTTAAAAGTGGCGTTAAACCCCATTCAATCAACCATCAGATAGCATAGTTTCAACTTGTTCAAAATGATCCCATTACCATACAACAAAATTTAAGATTGGCCAAAGTAGAAAGAAAATGAGGTTGAGAATTCAAAGTGTATTTAGAATTAAAGATAATTAATATATAGGGTAGAAAGTACTGAGGGAAAAGGGGAAATGTTTTTTCATCGCTTTGTTACTTCAGTGTATCAAAAGGTGGGTTGTGTTGTAACTGGGTTTTAAAAAAGATCAGGCCATTTCTTCAAATTGCATGAAATTAATGTACAATGTATGTAAATAGAGAAAAACATGAAAAGGAAAAAAAAACAAAAAAACTTTCTTTACACAATTATTTCATTATCGTATGCAGGGTTCATTATAACAAAGATTTTGAAATAATGGTTTAGCTCATGTTCATCCATTACCAGACAGCAAAATTTTAGAACGGTCCAAATTGAAAGAACACAGACGACAATTTTTAAAGTTTATGAAACTTTAGATTTTTCCAACTTTCTAGGTAGAAACATTGTTGAGAATGAAGAAATTTGCTTGACATATTTTGGAAAACATTGTGGAAAAAATCTAAAATTTCATCAACTTTGAATTGTCCTCTGTAATTCCTTTCAATATAGACTAGCTCATAATTTTGCCGCCTGATAATTGGTTAAAAAGAGGTAGTTACGACATTTTGTTCGCGCACCGACGATGTTTTGTATGTTATATGGCTAGGGGTATATGACAACATTCAATTCATTCGTGGGCGAAAGATACGTCATTAGTACAGCTTGTATAAACCGAAGTCACGACTTTCAAGTCACATTTGCACCTTGAAATGATTGATTTGATTGGTAAATCGATTTTCAGTGGAAAGTAACTTATATTGTTGTCTGCGCATGTCATATTCTCAGTATTTGAAAAGTGCCACCTATCGGAAGATAACGAACTTATATTCAAATTGGTATCATAGTTTGTAGCACGACGTCCGAATGCCATAAAGGATTTGGATGATCAAATTTTTAGTCTAGAAGGGCCAAGACTACTAAGTGTCCCATTAGTTTCATTTAACCCTTTCCTGTACAATGCCTGCTTTTCACGTCCCTGTGATTTTATTCTTGAGAAAACATTGTGGAAAAAGAAGAAATTGCTTGTAAGAAGCAATTTCTTCTTTTTCCACAATATTTTCTATCCTACCGAATGGTTATTTTTCACAATAAACCCACTTTAAATCGTCGTCTGATAAACCTTTGAATTTGGACAGGTCTAAAATTCTGCGAAACAGGTACGGCTTAAGTTGGGGGTCATGGTTTCAATAAAGAAACGCCTTTACCCCATTCCCACAAAATGACGCTTTACGACGCCCCATCAGTTTCATTTCAGTTGGGGGCCATGGTTTCAATAAAGAAACGGATGTCCCGGAAGAGGAACCATATTTAACTGTTTCCAGTTCTACGAAATTTTAGACTGGTCCAAATCGAAAGAGGTTACAGACAATAATGAAAATTGCATGCAATTTGAAATGAAACCATCCTAAAAGGTAGAAATATTATGGGAGTGGAGAAATTGCTCCTTACAAGCAATTTTCTCTTTTTCCTTAATGTTTTCTCAAGTATTAAATACCGGATTTGAGTGTGAAAGGGTTGATATCCCGGCACTCAGCACTAAAGGCCAGTCGAAAGTACAGGAGTACCTTTCTTCTTCCTGACAGATTTACCATGTATTGGCCCGAACGCACCTGCAGTACCGGTAACATCCTTCTCGACCCTGATTTTATTTCCAGGACTGTGACGGATCTCCGCTAATAATAATAATAATAATAATGATAAACGATTGACAAATTAAATCATTTAAGAGGTGAAGAGAATAGTTTTTGTTTTCATGGAGGTATGAACCGAAAAACCTAATCACACTGTATGAATACGCGAAGCGGATTCATACATTGTGTGATTAGGTTTTTCGGTTCATATCTCCATGAAAACAAAAAATATTATCTTCATTTCTTAAAATTTAATAGCATCGAGCGAAAAACGCAACAACTTAACAAAGAGATGAAGAGAATATTTTTTGTTTTCATGGAGGTATGAACCGAAAAACCTAATCACACTGTATGAATACGCGAAGCGGATTCAGACATTGTGTGATTAGGTTTTTCGGTTCATACCTCTATGAAAACAAAAAATATTCTCTTCATTTCTTATAATTTAATAGCATCGAGCGAAAAATGCAACAACTTAACAAATTTTGATACCTTTTTGTAGTGAACTATTTTGTGCGGAAGCATTCAAAATGGCTGCGTACTCAAAATTTTGTTCATGGAGGTATGGATTAAATTTTTCGACCAATCAGATCGCTCGTTTTTGATAGACGAAACTAACAATTAAATCGTTAATTGATACCCGAAATGAATGATGAGCTCTTACAATTGACCAATCGCTGGCCCCACCAAATTACTCTGTTAGCCAAGCCCATTGAATCCAAAAGGAACATTAAACGGTGTTTTTTGCAAGATCTGTGACCGGTAGCATGTACTAAAAAGGTAGAATGGTTTGTTGGCGAGCTAAACTTCGTAACAACAGTTTGAATAAGTCGCCAAACCGGGAACCAATGTTGGAGTTCATAGTTAACTTCCGGTCTCTATATGAATGATTTCATTGGTTGACATGTACATATCATTTTGTTGGTTTTGCTGTTTAAACGCCATTATTACAACTAATACATGCTGTAATAACGACGGTTTAGGTCGCCAAACAACGACATGCGTTTAAGTTTTCTGTTTCTGACCATATATTTTACAAACTAATGTCGTTTAAGTCTCAGCCGAAACCAACATATCAGAGGTCAGAAGGCGTTGTTCTCGATCCGTCAATTGCCGAAATATATGCTTGTTCAAAAAACTGGCGCGGCCTCAACATACGAAAATTTCGCCAGGGAGGCACTGCTGTTGTGTGGTATGTTTACTGACGACTCAAGACTATCAATCAAAGACGCAATCGGCTATTTAACCCTTTCCTGGACAAACCCGGGATTTTACGTCTCTGTGATTTTATACTTGAGAAAACATTGTGGGATAAGGAGAAATTGCTTGTAACAAGCAATTTCTCCTTTTCCCACAATATTTTCTACCACATAGGATGGTCAGATTTCAAATTGCATGCATTTTTCATTGTCGTCTGCAACGTCTTTCAAATTGGACCAGTCTAAAATTCCATAAAACAGGAAAGGGTTTAATCATTCGAGTAGGCCGGAAATGAAATTGGAACTCCATCGTTTGCCGACATTTATCTGAAGCACTTTTTGGATTGTCGACTTATATACTAAAAATTTGAACGTTCTTGGCCTTACGTTTTGGAGGGGAAGATTTCTTCAGAAATCCTAATAAATTCTTAGTTACCATGGTAACCAAAGGCATTGATGGATTACGATTCCTTGGTGTAATTTAGAAGGCCATCACCTAAGGATCATGATTTGTATAAGGTTTCATTGAAATCTTTTTGATACGATTTAGGGGGAGATTTTTAGATATCTGTTCTCAGACGGACGGATGAATGTCGGATAACGGCCGATGATCACAATACCCCCAGAGCGAAGCGGATTCATACATTTTGTGATGAGATTTTTTGGTCCATACCTCCATGAAAAAAAGTATTCTCTTCATTTCTTATAATTTAATAGTATCGAACGAAAAAAACAAAGGCTTTACAAATTTTGATACCATTTTGTATGGGAATATTTTGTGCGGAAGCATAAAAAATTGCTGCGTGCTCAAAATTTTGTTCATGGAGTTATCAATATTTTTTTTCGACCAATCAGAACGCTCGTTTTTAATAGACGAAACCCTAAAAATTAAATTATAAATGAATAAAAAAATCCAGATTGTATCCAGCAGAGGTCAAACGAGTGTCGCGTTCCAAAATGATAACATAGTAAGGTAGAATTATTACTAGAATATTCATTCTAAATAAACAATAATGAATAAATAAAGGAGCGAAAAGACGGTTTGGATCCTGATCAGCCTGCCTCTTCCGCGCAGCCTGAGAATAACCCTGATAATTTTCAAAGTTTACAACAGACCTGGGTTTGGTTACATGTGAAGATAATCGAGTACGACCAATCGTTCGTCTGATGAGCTTTAAATATATAAACGTTTTGTTTAGTTTCCAAATGACAAGTTTCTAACGAGTGTGTGTGTGTGTGTGTCGCGGTGTCAACAAATTCACAAACAACCCTCTTTTTCACGTCCTTCGAGAAAAGTCAGTATTTGAAAAACATTGTGGACAATGAAGAAATAGCTTGTAACAAGCATTTTTTTCTTGTCCATAATGTTTTCTACCGTTTAAGACAAAGAATTTAAAATTCCATCACCTTACAGGTGTTGTCTGCAACTTCTTTCAATTTGGACCAGTCTAACGTTTTGTCGTCTGTTTTGTTCTAGCAAAGTATTATAGCTTCATCTTTTTATGGTAACATTACGTATGGTCCCTGTTATTTTAATTAATACCATGTCCGGTCCTGGATAGTCTTGAGTTTGTTAATAAAGCAGTGAACACCATCTTGTGTCTTTATATATTTACTCCGAATTCTACCCATAGGATATAACATCTGGCGACGAGGATTAAGAAAAAGATGAACTCATTGCGTTATAAAATGGATGGATAACGCATCTTTATACATGTAGTGATGGCGCTTAGTAATTTACCAAACTTTCCGTCATTTGAGGTGGACACGGATAAGTCCAACTGTGGAACAAGGTGGGGAAAATGGGTTTCCAGGCTAGAAAACTTATTTGTCGGACTAAACATTACAGAGGAGGCACAAATGAGAGCTCTTCTTCTGCACTATGCTGGAGAAAAGGAAAGGTGTTCGATATTTACAAGGCAGAAAAAGGGGATGACGACGGCACAACATATGATGAGACTAAAGGCGTCCTAGATGCATATTTCTCGCCTCAAAAGAACGTTCGAATGGAAATTTATACGTTCAGGTGCCACAAACAACAAGAATATCAATCTTTGGATGAATTTGACATGGAACTGAGGACAGTGGCCAAAAACTGTATGATTCGAAAATGTAGATAAGGAAATCTTACAACAAGTTATTCAAAACTGTCGCTCGAATCAATTACGGAGAAGGGCATTAAGGGAGCCTGATAAAGGATTACAAGACATTTTGACTATGGGAAGAATGTTAGAATTATCGGAGAAACAAGCTTCTGAAACGGAGTTAGAAAGGAATAACGTTAACTCTGTTAATCGAGGTAAGGGAAATTTTCGTAAGAGGTCCCCGAAATATCAGACGACATCGAATTCCAAACAAGAGGGCCGTTGGCCCTGGGGCGCTCACCTGACTTAAAGGCTCTTTTTCTTTCAACAGTCTAATTTCATGTTAAGGTTAGGATTATGAAACAAGTGGGCCACAATTACATATTAAGACTATTAACCTGGGAATCCAAAAGTCTAAATTATAATTCCAAGGCCTTAGTGCTGATTTGAAAGAAGGAAAAAACTTTTTCCATGGGTTATAATTTCAGAAATAAGAAAGAAGTCTGTGAACTGATGCTTCATGCCTATAACCCTCCCCCCCGGGTCTGCCCCTGGAAACCCTAGGATCATGATTTTAGCTATTTTGTAAGAGATCAATATACTGATGCTTCATGCAAAATATAAAGGCTCTACGCCTTCTGGGTCAGGAGGAGAAGATTCTTAAAGATTATTTTGAAAGTTCACTTTTGTTGCCATGGCAACCAGAGTTTTTAACGGATTTCAATTCTTTTAGCTAATTTTAAGGGGGACCACCTAAGCAACATTTCTGCAAAATTTGGTTCAAATTGGCCCTGTGAATTGGGAGGAGATGTCATTTAAAAATCGTTCTTTATTTCTATATAACCCCCCCCCCCCCTGGGGCTTCGCCCCTGGGGACCCGAGGATCATGATTTTAGCTATTTTGTAAGAGATCAATATACTGATGCTTCATGCAAAAAATCAAGGCTCTACGCCTTATGGGTCAGGAGGAGAAGATTTTTAAAGATTATTTTGAAATTTCACTTTTGTTGCCATGGCAACCATAGTTTTTAACGGATTTCAATTCTTTTAGCTATTTTTGAAAGGGACCACCTAAGGAACATTTCTGCAAAATTTGGTTCAAATCGGCCCTGTGGTTTGAGAGAAGATGTCATTTAAAAAATCGTTCTTTATTTCTATTTTAACCCCACCCCCCTGGGGCTCCGCCCCTGAGGACCCGAGGATCATGATTTTAGCTTATAACAATATTATCTTTAAATACAAAGATGAAATTTTAGAAATTGTAAATGAGTTTAAGTATCTAGGTGTAAATTTTACCACTGGAGGATCCTTCAAAAGTACATATGACTTACTATATGGGCAGGCCCTGAAAGCTATAAATAGTTTGAAGTCATACTTTATTAAATTCCCTGGTTTAGCAATATCCCATAAGGTAGAATTATATGATAAACTTATTGTGCCAATCTTAAGTTATGGGTGTGAAACATGGGCTGTAAACAAGATACACAAACTAGAAAGCCTGAATCTTAAATTTTATAAATATATTTTAGGGGTAAGACAACAAACATCAAATATACTAGTTTATGGTGAACTTGGTAGGTTCCCACTAAGAGTAATGCTTTTAAATAGGGTTATTAAATTCTGGTTGAAAGTTGTAAAGTGTCAAGATGTTAAATTTATCAAACAAATATATAACATGATGTTAAATGACCTGGAAATTTATCCAAATAAAAAATCATGGGCTAAAATTGTTAAAGAAATTCTTGAAGAACATGGTTTTAATGAAGTGTGGCTCAATCAAGGGGTAGAAAACAGTAAGTACTTTTTAGCAATTTTTAAACAGAGAGTCCAAGATATTTACCTTCAAGAATGGAATACAAGTTTAGCAGAATCTAGCAGAGCAAGAACATACAGATACTTTTGTACATTTTCTTTCCAATCCTACCTTAATGATGTAAATATAGAGAAATTCAGAATGGCATTGACCAGATTCAGAGTATCAGCACACAGACTTGAAATAGAGGCAGGGAGATGGCATAAGCCCCAGAAAATCCCTCTTGAGAATAGAAAATGCAAATTGTGTAATAAACTTGAGGATGAAATGCACTTTTTACTTGAATGTACTATATATAAGGATCTAAGAAAAGTTTACATTAAGCAATACTATTGGAGAAAACCTAGTATGTTCAAGTTTATTGAATTACTGACATGTAACAATTAAAAAATTACTAGAAATCTAGCTACTTTTATCTATAAAGGCTTTGAGCTACGAAACGAATATATACTTAATGGTAACTAAGCCGCAACTGATAATAAAGATTATCAAAAAGTCCCATATCTTCCATAAGAGTTTATTATTTATGTGAATTTCTTTTAACAAAAAATCAGTACAAGCAATGAATATAACGATAAAAGGGTTAAGGTACTTCTGCCTTGTGGAATAATTTAATTTTAAACATAAATAGTGAACAAAATGAATTTATTGTCTATAAAAAAATAAATTAGATTAAATCTGGACATCAACAATATATTGGTTTTATCATGGCATACTCTTTGAATGTTTAAGGACTATATGTTAGATTGAGTTGTAAATAATGACAAAATGATATTATTATTATTTTATATAGTTTGTATATATACTTAATGTAGAACTATTTGCTGGTGGCCCGGATGAAATGATGTGCTGGTACTGGTGAGAAAAACAACAGGAAAACATGGTTAGGTACACCAGCTGCCACGACAAACTTGCAATAAAATTGTGATAATGTTGAAATTAATATAAACCCCAATATAAATTGAAATATGTCATACTATTAACAAACATTGTATAATACACGCGTACAGATGCACATCTACTTCCCACATGCTTCTACCTTGCTGTTTCGTTTTGAACAAGGTGAAACACAATATGGGATACCATTAACTTCAAAGGATCCAACATTATAATTTGTCATCTGCAATATCAAAATCATGTACTTATACAATGGAAGAAAGATAATAACAACGACGGAATATACTTTGAATTAGGGTTATCTCCCTTACACAATATCATCTACGCTGATTCGGAATGGGAGCAGGCGAAAGACTTGAATTACAAAAGAATTCATGGCAGACTCCTGATCACATTTTGATTAGCCGTCAAATTATATATCAATTTCTAGTTGATTCCCTGGTATTAAATACATTAGACATTAAATATTTATAAGAAAAAAATAATAACTAAAACTGTGTAGCTCAAATCAATTTTAAATCAAACAGACCTTCTCTCGTATATTTGTGAAAATAAATGTGAACGTATTATCGTCTAGAATTCATCCACCATCGACTATTTGTTGTAAAAAATATATATTATTATGTAAACATGTGGTTTGATAGGCAATGTTGCCTTTATTTCCTGAATAAAGATATATATATATTTGAAAGAGGTCAATATACTGATGCTTCATGCAAAATATCAAGGCTCTATACCTTCTGGGTCAGGAGGAGAAGATTTTTAAAGATTATTTTAAAATTTCACTTTCGTTGCCATGGCAACCAGAGTTTTGAACGGATTCCAATTCTTTTAGCTATTTTTGAAGGGGATCACCTAAGCAATATTTCTGCCAAATTTTGTTCAAATCGGCCCAGTGGTTTGAGACGAGATGTCATTTAAAAAATCGTTCTTTATTTCTATATAACCCCCCCCCCTGGGGCTTCGCCCCTGGGGACCCGAGGATCATGATTTTAGCTATTTTGAAAGAGGTCAATATACTGATGCTTCATGCAAAATATCAAGGCCTTACGCCTTCTGGGTCAGGAGAAGAAGATGTTTAAAGATTATTTCAAAATTTCACTTTTGTTGCCATGGCAACCATAGTTTTTAACAGATTTCAATTCTTTTAGCTATTTTTGAAGGGGACCACCTAAGGAACATTTCTGCCAAATTTGGTTCAGATTGGCCCAGTGGTTTAGGAGGAGATGTCTTTTGAAGAAATTGTTGACGGACGACGCACGACGGACGACGCACGACGGACGACGCACGACGGACGGACGCCGGACAAAAGGCTATCACAATAGCTCACTTGAGCACTACGTGTTCAGGTGAGCTAAAAAGGACAACGGACAACGCCTAAACCTTGGTCACGTGATCATGCCGCAAGCCTATGTAGGAATTGTTGGTATGAATTCCCTTGTAACAACGCCCTGTCCGGCTAAAGGGAAGACCTGCAATCTATGTAAAAAGTTGAATCATTTTGCTCGCTGCTGCAGGAGTCGTGGGAAAAAGGTAAATGAGGTGACAGACTCAGAACTACAGTCAGGTTCAGAAGATGAGTTCAATTATAATATAACGGTCAAGAGTGTTGGTAACTCAAAGTCACCCAAAACTGAAATTAAACTGAACGGTTCACAGATTGAAGCAACCATAGACACAGGATCAAGTGTAAACATAATTGACGAAAAACCTTTGTTGCCATAGATAAGTCAAAGCTACAAACTAGACGCTTACCCAGGCTGATTCCATATGGTGGTGGCCGAAATCTCAAAGTTCTTGGAAGTGGTGAACTAACGATCGAGAAAAATGACAAAATAATGGTGGACAAATTCTTTCTGGTAAAAGGAAATTATGGTACTGTGTTAGGTTACGAGACAGCCAGTAATCTCGGAGTTGTGAAAATCGTTCAACCCATCAATACATCAGACTCTATCGAAGCAAAATACCCCGGAATATACAAAGGAATTGGAAAACTAAAGGGACACGTTGCACATCAATAGGGAAATTAAACCAGTTGCCCAGAAAAATCGCAGGACTCCTTTTCACATGAGGGGTAAAGTTGAGAAGGAAATTAAAAAGCTCTTGGATGACGACATAATTGAAGAAGTACATAATCAATCGACGCCATGGGTCTCTGCCATTGTTACCCCGCCGAAGAAAAATGGAGATGTTCGTATTTGTATCGATATGCGCGAGGCTAACAAGGCTATCGAAAGGGAAAGACATCCTATGCCGACGATCGACGATCTAATTCATGACCTAAATGGAGCTACGGTCTTCAGTAAGCTCGATCTTGCATCGGGATATAATCAATTGGTCTTAGATGAGGAATCAAGACCGATTACAACATTCACTACGCATCTCGGATTATTCAGATATAAACGTCTAAATTTTGGAACAAATTCAGCGTCAGAGATTTTCCAGAAAACAATTAGTTCGGTAATACAAGGCTTAAACGGTTCGAAAAATATCTCAGATGACATTCTTGTGTATGGGAAATCGAAAAAAGAACATGACATTGCTCTTGATAGGGTATTCAAGGCATTACACGACAGTGGTCTAACATTAAATAAAAAGAAGTGTGAATTCAACAAACCTAACGTAACGTTCTTTGGAGTGGTCTTCGGAGGTTCCGGAATATCTCCTGATCCGCTAAAGGTAGAGGCAATTAGAAAAATGGAACCCCCAATGAACGTGTCGGAAATACGTAGTTTTTTTGGGCATGACGGCTTACTGCTCAAGGTTCATAAAGGATTACGCTTCTGTCACGGAACCATTAAGGAAACTAACGCGGAAAGACGTCGGATGGACGTGGAAAGAAAACAAACAAAATGCATTGGATAAACTGAAAAATGAACTCTCGAGTGAAACTGTCATCACATATTATGATCCAAATCGAAATATTGAAGTTATCACAGATGCTTCAGCAGTAGGGTTGTCAGGAATTTTGACCCAAGAAGTTTAAGTCGTAGCTTACGCTAGTCGCGCGTTGACACAAACTGAAACGAGATATAGACAAACTGAAAGAGAGGCACTTGCAATCGTATGGACCTGTGAACATTTCAGTATGTACTTAAAAGGCGCGCCATTCATTGTGGCTCGGTTCTTCTGAAGAACGACAAAATCGTTATGCCGAAATCGCTACGAGCAAAAGCAATCAAATTAGGTCACGAAGGACACCAAGGATTGTCCCGAACAAAAAGTTTTATACGCTCAAAGGTCTGGTTTCCTAATCTAAACGCAGAAATAGAAAAGGCGATTCAAGGATGTATCGCATGCCAGGCTAATACCAAGGAAGCGAAACCAAGAGAGCCACTCAGAATGTCAGAAATGCCGACTGGTCCTTGGCAAAACCTAAGTGCTGATTTCTGTGGTCCATTGGATACAGGGGAATATCTTTTGGTGATTATAAATGAATATTCGCGATATCCAGTAGTGGAAATAGTGAAATCAGTGTCAGCAAATTCTATCATTCCGGTAATTGATAAGGTTTTATCAATGTTCGGCGTGCCGGTAGTGATTAAAACGGATAATGGTAGTCCGTTTAATAGCCATCAGTTTAGAAAGTATGCTAAGAATATGGGTTTTGTGCATAGGAAAATTACACCGTTATGGCCAAGTGCAAATGCTCAGGAAGAATCGTTTAATAAGCCTTTAATGAAAAGTGTAAGATCTGCAAAATTAGAAGGGAAATATTGGAAAGAAGAATTGTTTAATTTCTCAGGCAATACAGAGCAACACCTCATACTGTAACTGGTTACGCTCCTTTTCGTTTGTTGTTTCAGCGTGAGGCAAAAACTCGTTTGCCTGATGCAGTTGTAACCAACGAAAATAGGGTTGTTGATGAAAATGCAAGGCAAAATGATGAAAAGAGTAAATCGTACAGCAAATCGTACCAAGATAACAAAAATCGAGCAGTCGAAAAACAAATTGATATTGGAGACAAGGTTTTACTCTGTACTGGCGATAAATCAAAAATGAAAACAAATTACCAACCTATTCCATACACGGTCGTAAAGAAAAAAAAGTCCAATGCTTACGGTTGAAAATAATGGTCATATGGTTACTAGAAATTCGTCTTATATGAAAAGGATATCTGATAATCTCTTAGGTTCGAAACAGTTCATAGTAGAGGAGAATGACTTAAATGACTTGGTGGAAGATAATTGGTCAGATAAGAATTCAAATATTGTGAATGATAAAAACCCGGTTTAGATACAAGAAAGAACAAGGCGTGATCGACGTGCGCCAAAATACCTGGACGATTATGTGTGGAAAGGGAAACGTTTTTAAAAGACAGACTTTAGTTAGTGAAGAAATAGAGAATGAAAACAACTTTTACATTTTGGTTTCAAAAAGTTTCATGAAATGATTGGGTAAAGAGCTAACTCTCACTTTGACTCATTTCATTAATATTCTACAGTACGTTCATTTGACTCTTCTGAAATTTGGAACATTTTCAAAAAAATAATGAGTAAATGGATGGAAAGAATGAAATTATACGATATATTTAACAATTATTAATCATGTATACTCGTATCATATTGTTAAGAAAAATAAGGTGTTTGTTTCATTGCGAAAGAAATATTATATATTTAAGAGGTACAGTTGTTAAATTGTCCGGTAAGAAGAAATTGCTGTATATGGCTGATAACCGAAACCGTTTGTTTTACTCACGATTGGAATGTGTTTATCAAACTAATGGGTCATTCATGAGATCATATTTGCATTGTCTGCAGATAGTTGGGTCGTGCTCGGATTTTACAGCACAGTTCAAAAAGTCTGTTCCACATATTTAACGTGAAGATGCTGGTCAAAAGTAAGTTCATGTAACTGTTTAAAATTTAGTTAAAATTTAATCTAACTTGGGGATGGATGTTATGTTCTAGCAAAGTATTATAGCTTCATCTTTTTATGGTAAAATTACGTATGGTCCCTGTTGTTTTAATTAATACCATGTCCGGTCCTGGATAGTCTTGAGTTTGTTAATAAAGCAGTGAACACCATCTTGTGTCTTTATATATTTACTCCGAATTCTACCCATAGGATATAACATGAAATTAATGAAAATATCTTTAAAATAAACGCGTCCATATTCGACCGGATTGTTAAACATCGTGGTAAAGGCGAAACCAGTAGTTCCTTTTCTTACAATTTCGTCTGCGCCTTCTAATTTCCAGATTTCATCAGATTATAGATATCGTCTACAAACTCTGTCATGCAGTCTAACGGACCAGTCTTACATTTTGTCATTTTGGTAAAGGGTTAAGGAGCTTATAGATACTTTCGCCGCACTTAAATGCACCATTTCCTTATGCTAGGGATAACATTTTTTTCCCTTTTAGACCTTGATGACATTTAAAATTCCCTACAAAAAGTTCCCTCCCTTTGAATAATCTATTTTTAGAAACGTGGCAATTTGTCAGGTATTTTGACGTGACGTCATACAGGTGTGTTCTGCTCTACATGTCAAGGTCAGAGTTGAATGAAGTATAAACAGAGAATATTGTCAAAATAAAGAATTTCAACGAAGTGTCACCTTGATTTGATACCGGACTGGTAAATTATTCGCTAGAAGTGAACATATTTTGATTACGAAGTAATGTGAAATGTACATGTAACAGTTGGGCGTTGTCACTGTCAAGGTATGTTATATACAATATTGGCAATCTGTCGTGTTTTATATTTTTCTAATTTAGGTCAATGACATAGTTGTAGAATATTAAAAAGGGCAAAACTTCTAAGAGTCAATCACCATTTAATAGGATTTACAATTTTTTAGTATGTCTACGTACTCAGGGTACAGTATATCCTCGTAAACGTCGTAACTACAGCGCGATCACGATGAAGGACACGGACGTAAAGGTCACCCACAAACGATGTATAGTTTAGATCATGCCAACTTATTTTTCATCGTTGAATACTGTCTGATTAAAGGTAATAAACCCTTTCATGTACAACCCCTGGTGTTAAAGTCCCCGTGAGTTTTTACTCTAAAAACATTGTGGAAAAAATTGATTGTGACTATCAATTTCCTCTTCCTACCCTGTAGGTTGGTTACTTTTCAAACTGCACCCACTTTTAATTGTTGTCTGCAACTTCTTTAAAATTGGATAAGATCAAAAATTTGAAATAACAGGAGAGGGATAAAGAAATTCATGTTAACGACCATTCAAATTTATATTTTCATTGATCTAATAAGCAATGAAGCAGAAGAGTCTGATGGTCAACAGTAGATAACCAACAAACCAATCATCAAAATCACTCTTCTGAATCAATCACAATCATATCAATCAATCACAATCATATCAACCTATATATGTAACCAAACAATCAATCATCTATTTCATTATGAATCAAATTATTGGTCAGTTTATCAATCAATCAACCAACAAACAAATCAATTGATCAATCAATCATCCAATCAATCAATTGATTATTTAATCAATCAAACAGTGGGTCTGTCAACAATTCGATTTATTTTGAAATTATTAACATTCTATTATAATACTTTATTTTACACTCCTATTTGCAATATTTTGACAAAATTGCCTTTATCAAGAACATTGATTGATAGACTGAATGTGTTAAATTTGAAAGTCTAATTGGTATGGTTAACCCTTTCCTGTTTCTTGAAACTTTAGACTGGTCCAAATTCAAAGAAGTTGCAGACGACAATAAAAATTCGATGTTATTTGAAATGAAACCATCCTATGTGGTAGAAAATATTGTGGAAAAAGGAGAAATTGCTTGTTACAAGCAATTTCTTCTTTTTTCACAATGTTTTCTCAAGTATAAAATCACAGGAACGTAAAATCCCGTATTTGAAAGGGAAAGGGTTAAATTTGAAAGTCTAATTGGTATGGTTAAAAAGTAGCAGTGCTAACCAATTATCACACAACAAAATTTTTGACTAGTCCAAATTGGAAGAAGTTACAGACAAAAATTCAAATTACTTTTGAAATTAAACACTAAGGGCCAAATGGTTAGAAATCTGTGATAAAAGGAGAAAGTGCTTGAATCAAGCAATTTTTCCTTTCTCACAATATTTTCTTTAATATAATTCTTCAGGGGCGAAAAAAAAGTGTGATTGTGAGGGAACGAGTTAAAGAAAAGCCTTTAGGACATTGGTCTAAATTATTTAATTTGGTTATGAGATTATCAGTGTTAAAGAACAGCCTAAAAGTCATTGCTCTTCTTGCAGTATTTTGACATCAGCTATATGCTATTGATATTTGTTTACTGAAATAAAAGACCTGTAATGCCTTTCAACAAGGATATAAAAAGAGTTTTGAAGGCATTAAAGTTATAGTGATATGACTCTAACTAGTTACTTATTGAGGATTTAAAGGCATACAGTTTGAGGAATATTGATTCAAAGTGATATTATATTATAGTGCGTGTCCATGATCATAAATTAGTAGTGTAACAAAGGTATATGTTTATGAATTGTTGCCTATCACACAAAAGCATCCTCACATGCAAAGTGGTATATAGTTCATCTTTTTCTTGATTTGATAAGTATTCGCCACCCTTTGTATGACACGTCAAAAGACAGGGGTGTGGAATTCCTATGCCCGACTTGTCTGACATGTTTTTCAAGTACATTTTTCAAATCACTAATGTCCATCAACAGGGCAAATCTTGGAATAGTACAAAGCCAGAAGATCTCAAAGGTTTATTCGTCCAGCATTTTCTTTATTAGTGTCAACATTTTCTCAAATCAAATTTTCGAACAAGTTTATTTTGATTCCAGACAAGTAGTAAATCACCTTTTACTAAATGTCCGAATACAAGTGGAGAAAATATGTATTTCCACACCTCTGCAAAAGGGTCACATCCGAAAAGTGTGAAACAAATTGATTCTGGGCAAATAACATGCGCTTGATCAGGCTGAGCAGGGGCAAATGATTTTACTCTGTAACATTTTATGAACAAAACAAGAGCCATCAGAGACTGATTATACTCCCCAAATATAGTCCTGTCACAAAAAGTATAAAATAAACAGAGAAAAAGATCTGGATGGACAGACAGACAAGTGGTAGCTTTATACTTGCCCTACTCCAGGAATGCTTAATTTGAATGTTTAACCTTGAGCTGTGACCTTGACCTTGGAGCTATATAAATATTTGTTTCAAATGGGACATCTACTCACGAAAGAGAATAATTGTGTAATGTTATTTTGAAATCCATCGATAATTTTAGGATTGAATGATTGATTGTATGGGGATTTAACTCCACTTTCAACAGTATTTCAGTCATATTGCGGCGGCTGCAGCACCTAGTAATGCATTCCTGGTATTTCTCACACCAGTACTACCACTACATCCTTTCCTAGCCTCCAGCTGCTATCCCACTTAGGATTACGATTATCCACCAATTGGTGAGAGACAAATGTCGGAAAGGACATGTGCCACTGCCTGGAATCAATGATCCAGACATGTTTAAATTGAATAATTTATCTAGTGCTGTGACCTTGACCTTGGAGATAACTGAAAATTTGGTTCAAATGACACATCTACTCATGATAGAGAGCAATTATGCAGTTATTTTGAAATCCATCCATAATTTCAGGAGCTGTGCTCTTTACATACTTGATATAAACAATTGTCCTTGAGCTGCGACCTTGACCTTGAGGCTATCTGAATCTTTTTTTCAAATGGTACATCTGCTCAAAATAGATAGCAGTTGACCTTTTTTAACTTTTTTTTTCAAATGTCATGTCTACTCATGATAGAGAACAATTATGCAAAGGATTGACGGACAGATAGACAAAGATAAGGTATACAGCTATTGGAGCTTTAAAGTTAATTCTTTACTAATTCCCTATAATGCTAAATTTCGGAATACCAACACAGATTGACAAGTACCTAACCACACCATGACTTCAAAAAACTTATTTTGATAGACCAACCTCTAGACTTTATTTATCAACATTTTTCATCATGGAATTTGAAGTAGTGTTTATATTGATAATGTTTTACTCAATACCATATGTATAAATTTCCCATGATTCTGTAATCAGTTTGATACATGTATGGAGTTCTATAACATTCATTATTTAGAGGAGGTATACATTTATTTACAAAAAAATATGAAAAAGGTTTTGTAAAACTTTGCAGAATATATAGGAATTGCTTGTTCAAATGTTATCAACCCAAATATACAAATCAACCAATTCCCACACAACAACATTTTAGACTGGTCCAAATTAAAAGAAGTTGCAGATGACAACTTCAAGCTTCTAGCTTAGACTTTTTGGACGGACAATGCTGAGGATTATGAAGAAATTGCTTCATACAAGCAATTTCATAATTTTCCACAATGTTTTTGAAACCCTTTTTTCCTGAGGGGGATTGTGTGTGAATGTCAGTTTCAAAATTTCATAAATTTATACTTGATTTTGAATGGTCTCTCCTTCTTTTGCTTTTATTTATCATTATACATACTTCTATACATGCTCTAACGTGGGCCAAAAACTTGTAATAAAGATTTTGTACTCTTGTTGTCTACAACCTCTTTGAGTTTGGATCAGTCCAAAATTTGGTCCTTAGTTTACTCATGTTCTGCTGAATAAAACCCTATCTAAAATAGAATCAAAGGTCTGATGGAGGCACTAGCTGATGGTCATTTTTTCTTTTAAAATTCAACCCGTTCGCACACAATGAAATTATAGACTAGTCCAAATTCAAAGAAGTTGCAGACAACAAGTTTAAGTGGATGAAATCTTTAAAATCTTTGTCTTTTTGGATGGAAAACATTGTGGATAATAAAGAAATTGCTTTTAACAAGCAATTTCTTAATTCTCTACAATGGTTTTCAAATCTATATATTATGGAAGCGTTTAAAAGAATCACTGTGTGGAAATGGGTTAATCCTATTAACAACTCAGGCTTTAAAGGGGCAAATAGGACTAAAACAAAAATTGACCTTGTAACTTTGACCTTTGATCTCAAAATCAATAGGATTCCTACGACTACCTTGAATGCAAAGTCGAAGTGAGACCACAAGAGTTTGATGGACTGACAATAATTCACTGACAGACACTCAAACAAGCCTGTCACTAATTTCCCCCTAAAAAGAGTTACTAGCAAACAGATGATAATTAAACATTTTTTTTTTAAATTTTTATAACAATTTTGTCTGTAATATAAAATCACATCTGTAAAAAGAATAATTCATTTCACTGATAAGTCATTGTTTTAACCATTTTCCACACAATCAGGCTTATTGACACCCTGATACTATGATTTGGGGAAAAATGTAGGAATAGGAGTGGGGTATAGAATATTGTAATCTTTTTGCGCTTTTTCTCCAATTTATCACTCTTTGAAATGTCTGCAATTTCTTCAACAAATTTTTACCAGTCTTAACCCATTTCCAAACAGTGACGCCTTTAGATGCCCCGAAGAAAAAAGACCTTGGAAAACATTGTGGAAAATGAAGAAACTGCTTGTTACTAGCAATTTCTTTATCATCCACAATGTTTTCTACCCTAAAGGTAAAAAAAAGTAAAAAAAATCATAAGCTTTAAAATGTTGTCTGAAACTCTTTTCAATTAGGACAAGTCTAAAATTTTGCAATCTGGTAATGGGTTAAATTGTGTTGTCTTTCTAATGGGTTAACAGAGGAATGTTTTCTTCACTTTGATCCCACAACTCAAGACTTTGTGACATTGACTTGCGGCGGCATATATCCTTTCCAACATTTGTCTCTCTCCAATGGGTGGATAATCGTAAACCTAAGTGGGATAGCAGCTGGAGGCTAGGAAAGGATGTAGTGGTAGTACTGGTGTGAGAAATACCGGAGTCCATTGTTAGGAACTCCAGCCGCCGTGATATGACTGAAATACAATGTACTGTTAAAAAGTGGCATTAAACCCCATTCAATCAAACAATTGAACGAATCAATTCCAGACAAACATGGAAGAAGGACAATATACACCAGGTAACAGAAACAGTGCAGCAACAATCGACCATACAGAGGTCCACATAGATCTGACAAAGAAGAATGAACCGTCCATACAGACAGGAGGAGAAGTGAAATACTCAAGCGAGCAGGCCACTGTGGTTGTACAAACCAAGCCCGACCCCGCTGATAAGCCTAAAGACTTTGTTGTGACATCATGTTTTGTGATCATGTTGTGTAATTTTTGTTTTGGTTTCGCTGGATGGCATTATGGGTGTAAGTATTAACCCTTTCCCGTTTTAGGAAATTTTAGACCTGTCCAAATTCAAAGGTTTTGCAGACGATATTTTAAAGTGGAATTAATTTGCATTATAACCATTCAATAGGGTAGAAAACATTGTGGAAAATGAAGAAATTGCTTGTTACAAGCAATTTCTTCTTTTACCACAATGTTTTCTCATGTATAGAATAATAGCAACGTAAAATCCTGTGTTTGTACAGGAAAGTATTAAAAGTCTTTTGTTTGACCTACTGGCTTGCCACTGACAAAAGTCATTGCAACTTATGTTGGAAAATGATAAAAGTCTTGTGCCCCAACCCATTTCTTGACGGCAAAATTCTAGACTGGTCAAAATTAGAAGTAGTTGCAGACTATAACTAAAAGTTATGAAATATGATATTTTTTCAACTTTCAGGTTAGAAAGATTGTGTAAAATGAAGAAATTTTTTGTAATAAGCAATGTCTTCATTTTTCACCATGTTTTCTAAAACTTTTTTTCTTGAGGGCTTCAAAAAGCTTCATTGTGTGGGATAGGCAGGTGTAGGCTTAGATTTAACCCATTCCCACACAAGCCCTCCTCTTTACGCCCCTCAAGAACAAAGCTACAGAAAACATTGTGGAAAATGAAGAAATTGCTTATATGTTTTCTCTCCAAACAGACGAAAAAAAAAAAAAAATTCCATCAACTTGAAATTGTCGTCTGCAGATTCTTTCAATTTGGACCAGTTTAATATTTTGTTGTGTGGGAATAGGTTAAGGTGTGCTTGTACTGGTGTGAAAAATTACAGGAAGCTATGGCTAAGTGACCATCACAGCAATGTAACTGAAATACTTTTGAAAGTGGTGTTAAACCCCATACAAATTAAAAAGAAGACTCAGTCATCACATTGAATGTCGGTACTGACTGTAGGAACGGTCTTTCCTGTTTCTTTCGTTTCCATATTTGACAAATTGTTGGCCCTACCCACTGGGGTCAAAAAGGAAGTTTGACTAAGAAGGCAAATTATAGCATTATTTTTCAAAATTAATGGTATGTAGAATGTAAAATGTTTAGTAAGCGACTTAAATGTTGTAACTACAGCTTGATTAAGCTGTATCATGACATTTAAGTCTTCAAACAAATAAAAATTCTGAACATAAATGTCAGAGTGCAAAGTTCACTTCTGGTCTTAATTAATGACTTGATTGGTCGATTGTTTTCTAAGCTAGCAAAGCATCAGCTTTGATAGCTTAAGTTGACAGACAAAATTTGAGGTCTTCTCAGAGTTCAACGAGTTCAAACTGCCACTGGAGGCTTAACCACTTAATCCATTGAATGCCTATGCCATAAAAAGTAGTTATGTATTTCAGGAATATTGCAAACTCTATTCAAAATGTAGAGAACTCTTTCAAAAGCAGGTTGTTTAACTCAATCCAATTCAAATCCGCTTTTAAACATGTCACGAAAAAAAGCTTTGGAAAACATAGTGGACAAAGAAGAAATTGCTTGTAACAAGCAATTTCTTCATTGTCCACAATGTTTTTTCCCCAACAAAGGAAAGATTTTCTAAATTCTAAATCTTGAAATTGTCGTCTGCAACTTCTTTCAATTTGAACCAGTCTAAGACTTGGTCATGTTGTTATGTGTTTACTCCTGGGTTACATGATAACCTTTGACAAAGAATATTACTTAACAAATTGATTAATTGATTGAATTGGGTGTAGCGCTGCTTTTAACAGTATTTCAGTGATATTGCGGTGGCTGGAGCACCTAACAATGGATTCCTGGTATTTCTCACACCAGTACTACCACTACATCCTTTCCCAGTCTCCAGCTGCTATTTCACTTAGGTTTAATTACTTAAAAAAAAACAGCTTTGCTATCTTACAGTATTTTCAGTACTTTGATTGAATGGAAGCGGTGATCGGTAAATTAGATTTACCTTTACAGCATTTGACTTCAATGCAAACTCGGTTGCACAATCATTGAGCAATAATTGCTTAACACATTACCAGATAGCAAACTTTTAGACTGGTCCAAATTGAAAGGAGTTGCAGACGACAATTAAAAGTTTATCAAATCTTGGATTTTTTCAAGTTTCTTGATAGAAAACATTGCGCACAATGAAGAAATTGCTTTTAACAAGCATTTTCTTCTTTTTACACAATGTTTTTCCAAATGTTTTTCTTGAGGGGCATCCAAAAGTGTCGTTGTTGGGGAATGGGTTAAAAAACAAACAAACTAGAAATGTGTCACAGACATAGATGCCCATGCTTAAGTGCTTGTTACATTACCTTCTGTTGTGACCTTGAATTTGGGTGTATTCAAGAGAACTTTACAAATGACACTGGTACTCATCAAGGGGATCATCTTACAGATAGAATTATGTACCATTTTTTTGTCTACACACATTAGCAAATCCAACTTGATGAGAATTTAAGTTTAACAATAAAAAAATAGTTCTGGTAATTTTAAGGGATGAAAAATCTAAACTTGAATCTGTTTCTATCTCTGCAAGGTCAAATCACAATCAAACAGGATGACCAACAAAATGTTAGTGCAAACTGATATCTCCAGTTCAATATTTTTCAACCTTTAATAGCAGATGATCTATGACTAAAAAAGTTTTATAGACTTATCTATTTCACATCTATCTGTAAAGAATTGAAATTGGCCTATACTCAAATTGTATATTGTACATAGCAAATGTAGGTTTTTAGTTCATCTTTGGACTGACACAGAAAGAATATTAACCTTTATCAAGCTGAAGCCAAAATGTTTGTACCTTGGCAGGAGGTATAGACTAAGATCAGCCTGCACTTACGTGCAGTCTGATCTTAGTCTAGACAGCCTGTTTGACTTTTTAAGCCACAGTTGTTTGTATAATTACTGGAAGTAATCAAATTATAAATTGATCAACAATTGGGGTCTTGCAGTGCTTTCAGCCATTTGATTTTAGTGCAATTATGACTGAGGATTTTCTGCAGCACATCATGGGTTAACCCATTCCCATGCAGTGGCACTCTTTGACGCCCTTTAAGTAGAAAGGCTTTGAAAATCATTGTGGAAAATGAAGAAATTGCTTGTTACAAGCAATTTCATCATTTTCCGCAATGTTTTGTATCCCAAAAGATAAGGAATTTTAAAATTTCATAAACTAAAAATTGTTGTCTGCAACTTCTTTCAATTTGGACCAGTCTGAATATTTGTGGGAATGGGTTAAAATTAGATAATGTCTTATAAACAGGACTTTTGATCTGACAATCACCTTAACCATTTCCCGTTTCTCAAAATTTATTCTATTCTCTTTTAACTTTAGTAAAAATGATTTTTTTCATTTTTCTAGTAAAGGCAAACAACGCATGGCAGCTGGGGGATGAAGTTGAAAGCCGTATGCAAGCAAAGAGGGCTAAAATATTTGTGATACTTGGTGTTATTGCTGGAATTATTACCTGGGTGCTAGCTTTGACTCTGTTTTTTACTGTCTCGCCTCTTAGACCTGGTGCCTAACCCATTCCTGTTTTATCTTGTTGTTTTTTTTTTTTCAAAATTTTAGACTTGTTCAATTTGAAGAGTTGCAGATAACAACTAATAGTGAGTGCAATTTGAAAAAAAACCAACCTACAGAGTAGAAAATATTGTGGGAAAAGAAGAAATTGCTTGTCATGTGCAATTATTTTTTCTCCACAATATTTTCTTAAGTATAAAAACACAGGGATGTAAAAACTATGGGTTGAACAGGAAAGGCTTAAAATTGATGTGAAGTGGTACAAATATCAAACATGCTGGAATTATTTTTTTCTTTTTGTAAATCATTACTAGACAAAATAATGTATTTGAAATCTGATATAAACAACATTTTGAGAGAAGAAGAAGAAATTCTTGGTTACAATTTTCCTTTCTTTACAATGATTTTATTATAAGGTTGTAGAACCTAAACAAAGAATTTGTCATAACTTCTTTTTTCATTAAACAGTATTTCAGTCTTACCCTTTACTGTTTTTCAAAACTTTGGACTTGTCTAAATTAAAAGGGGTAGCAGTCGATATTATAAAGTGAGTGTACTTCAAAAAGTAACCACCATATAATGATAGTAAGTATTGAAGAAAAATAAGAAATTGCTTGTTTTCAATATTTTCTCACGTATAATAACAAAGGGACGTAATAACCAAGGGTTGTACAGGAAAGGGTTAAAAGGTGAAATTGATTTCTAAAGAATTATTGATTTTTGAACAACAGGTTCTATAAGTGCTTTCAGCCCTTTGATTTTATAGCAATTCAGTATGGTATTTTATAAAGCATGACAAGGGTTAAATCCTACATGAAAGGGTTAACAATTACAGTGTATATGACTGTGTGCCAAAGGACTTTAAGTGCCTTAACCCATTCCCACACAAAAATTTTTTAGACTGGTCCAAATTGAAAGAAGTTGCTGACGACAATATCAAGTTGATGGAATTTAGATTTTTTTCGCCTTTTTAGGTAGAAAACATTATGGATAATGAAGAAATTGCTTGATACAGGCAATTTCTTCATTTTCCACAATGTTTTCCAAAGCTCTATAATTGAGGCGCGTAAAAAGGAGGGCTTGAGTGAGAATGGGTTAACTGTTACCAAACTAGAAAAGTTTGCACTGGTTCAAATTAAACCCTTTCCTGTTCAAGCCTTGGTTTTTATGGTCCTGTGTTTTATACTTTAGAAAACATTGTGGGAAAAGAAGAAATTGCTTGTGACAAGCAATTTCTTCTTTTTCCACAATATTTTCTACCCTACTGAATGATTATTTTTCAAATAAAATAGACTTTAAATTGTCATCTGCAAAGCCTTTAAATTTTTCGACAGGTCTAAAATTTGAAAAACAGGAAAGGGTTAAAGAAGTTGCAGGCAATCTTAGTTTTGTACCCTGAAGGGTAGGAAATATTGTGGGAAAAAGAGAAAATGCTTGTTCATTGCAACCATAATAGCAATTCATTTACAGCTTAATTGCAAATGACTTCATGTACAAATATTAGATTTAAAGAATAAATAGTTCCTATTAATAGCAACTTTTGGTTAAATGGATAAAATTTGTTGACAAATTGGTGTTGTGATTAATTGGATTTACTGTGATACAGTATTCTTTCATATTTATCCATTACGTCTTAGTGTAGGCACACTGAATTTAACATGAGTAAAGGGGAAATTGCAAAATTTCCTATTTTAGCTCGGCTGTTTTCGGAGAAAACCGGAGTATTCTTTCATATTTATCCATTTCTTCTTAGTGTAGGCACACTGAATTTAACATGAGTAAAGGAGAAATTGCAAAATTTCCTATTTTACCTCGGCTGTTTTCGGAGAAAACCGGAGTATTTTGATAACCTTCATGTGGTTGTTGTTGTCATTGTCGTGCAAAAACTGACATTTTGTCGTGTGAAAACTGACATTTTGTGATATTTCTGGTTCTACTAAAGGCATTCACTTGAAACTTGACACTCTTGTTTATTATCAAAAGAGCAGCCTATACTATCAAGGGGGATAACTCTAGATGCATTTTGTCCACTATCCAGCACCCAACAGCCGAGCGTAGTCACCCATAGGCGGTGTTCTTGTTCATTTTTTTCTTCCCTAAAAAGTGCTTCCTTTTCTACTTACATTCAATATAGAAGTCATCTGCATCTTCTTTGAACTTGGAACAGCAAAAAAAATTATCCTCTAGGCATGGGTAGATCTGTCTCTTCCTTTTATTGTACGTGTTTTGCAAGAGTTTTTCTTCATGTGCATTACGCTCTATTTGCATTTAACCAATTCCCACACAATGACGCCTTTGGAGGCCCCTCAAGGAAAACATAGTATAAAATGAAGAAATTGCTAGCAACAAGTAATTTGTTCATTTTCCACAATGTTATTTTCCCCAGAAAGTTGGAAAAATCTAAATTTCATAGAAGTTGTTGATAACATTTTTAAGTTGAAGTATTTTTTTTTGTCTTTTTAGGTTAAAAGATTGTGGATAAAGAAATTAATTGTTACAAGCAATTTATTCATTGTCCACAATGTTTTCAAAAGTTTTTTTTCTTGTGGGTACCAATAAGCGTTATTGTGTGGAAATTGGTTAAGTAAACTGAACACAAATCATTGCCATTTGTTGCTTTGAGGTACATTTTGCTTGAAGAGGTTTTAGTCGAGACATTCCAAAATTGTCCTTATACATATTAACCGAGACAGCAAATCTTTGGACTAGTTCAAATTGAAAGGAGTTGCAGATGCCAATGCAAAGTGTATGGAATTTTAGAGTTTTTCAACTTTCTGGGTAGAAAACATTGTGTAAAATGAAGAAATTGCTTTTTACAAGCAATTTCTCCATTTTACACAATGTTTTCCTAATTGTTATTCTTGATGGGTGCCAAAAACGTCACAGTGTGGGAATGGGCTTAAGTATAAAAATCCTTTTTTTTTTAACTTCAATATACTCCAAAAGTGTAATTTAGTGCAAATCTTCTAATATGTGCTTTCATACTAAGTTGATATTGCTTTAACCACTGTTTTCAACCTTGCTGTTGAACTGTTTTATTTTTTCTTTTGAACATTAGTTTACCATAAAATATTTGCATTTAGCAGTGGAGAGGAAATAGATTTTCTCCACTTGTCCAGCATTAAAATGAAATTGTTTGCAAAAAAATGAAGAGCTAATTTTTGGAAAACTTTGTTTTTAATGAAGCAAATGCTCGAATTTCATTAACTACCATAATATTTTTGCCCATCTATATGAAGATATTGTTATTTCTTAAATATATATGAAGTTATCTTTGAGATCTAGTTTTTACCATTCCAAGTTTACTCAAGTGGCCTTGAGAAATGTTATTGTCTGCAAGTAGGAAGGCCCATGATGGACTAGTTGAGCATGGGAATTCCACACACCTGTTTCTAGCATACAACAACTCATAATGAGCATTATCATAGTCCATTACTTTTTTCATAGTTTTATGCTGCTTTTAGCTTTGACCACAAACTTACATGAACAATTGAATATCATTTCCATAAAGTAAATTTTCATGCCCATACATTGATTTAGCTTTTGTATGTTTTATCCATTTACAACTCCAACAATTACACTGGCCATTACTTTTTGACCCATTCCTGTACATACCCTGGATTTAACATCCCTGTGATTTTATACTTTAGAAAACATTGTTGACAAAGGAGAATTTGCTTGTCACAAGCAATTTCTTCTTTTTCAACAATATTTTTACCACACAGAATGGTTTCATTTCAATTGCATCCAATTATCATTGTCGTCTGCAACATCTTTCAATTTAGGTCTAAAACTTAAAAAATTGGAAGAGGGTTAATGGTAGGTGATAGGGATCTCATATTTCATATATCTATTGGTCAGCACTAAACAGTTGTAACTGCCTATGAACATATATGCAGTTACAACTGTTTAGCACTGTACCATCAATATGTATTCTCTATGATATCGAACCTTTCTATTGATATGCTTTATATTTCACGAGAACTTGTTCTTTGCTGAAAGTTCTTTCTATCATGGGCAATGCTATTTTTAACCCATTCCCACACAAACAACCCTTCTTTTTACGCCCCTCAAGAAAAAAGCTTTGGAAAATATTGTGGACATTTAAGAAACTTTTATATGAAGCATATTCTTCAATGTCCAAAATGTTTTGTACAAAAATTTTAGAGAATTTTTGTACAGAGAATTTTAGAACTGCATCAAACTGAAATTGTTGTCTACATCTTCTTTCCATTTGGACTAGTCAAAAATTTAGTAGTGAGGGAAAGGGTTAAAGATAAAATTTATGCAATATTGAAAATTGACATTGTTATTGGCTGACTGTTAATAGCGTTGACTTAACCCCTTTCTCTATTTCAAAATTTCAGACTTGTCTAAATTCAGATCGATAGCAGACGACATTATAAAGTGAATGATTATGATTCAAAATGTAACCATCTTATATGCTAGAAAATTTATAAGGAAAAGAAGAAATTGCTTGTTACACGAATAATATCACAGGGATGTAAAATCAGAGATTGTGCAAGGATATTAACATTTCATGCAAACATGGCTTGTAGAAAAGCATTTCTGAATTTTGTCAGCTCAAGGATTTTTACAAATTTAGTGCAGTTTTTTTTATTACAATACACAAATAATGCCTTGTGAACAATATTTCTGTTTACTTTCTTTATAATGCTATTTTAACATATCATACATGTTTGTACATAAAGATTATTTTTTTACATAATCATTTATGTTATTGTTACCAAACTGTATACTGACAATATATCAGTATTTAGCTCGAGTGGCTGAAGGCCATCGAGGCTAATGTCATAGTGTTGTGTACATTGTTAGTCGGCCTGTCTGTCTGTGCATCAATCTGTCTGTAAACTTTCTCATTAAAGATCAAGTCCTCCTAAACTGCTGGGCCCTTTTGGACTATCGTTACAAAAATGTTCCTTTTGTGAATCTTCAACAATATCAGTTTTTCTAAACAACTGGGCCAATTTGACCAGACTTTGCATGGATAATTCCTTTTGTAACTCTTCTCAAAAATTGATCATGAATTCTTGTCCCAGTAGTTAAGAACTGTGTATTCATGTTTAAGAAAATATTGTAGCAAAAAAGAAATTGCTTGTTATTACAAGTTATTATTTGTCTGCAATACCTTTGAATTTGGACAGGTCTAAAATTTTGCAAAATGGGAAAGGCCAATTTTTAAGTTCCTATATACAATGTATGTGTCGGCCTTAAGAAATTGTTTGTGAAATTTAGACTAGCTCTTAAAATAGGCATGGTAGGGCAAGGCTGGTTTTTAAATGTTCTTTAAACCTTCACAAAGTCAATAAAATTCTGAGGAGATTGAGGGCCTTTATGGCTCTCTTGTACATGCATCGTCCTCCAAAAGTATTTTCACGCACCAATTCTGTTTCATAATTTCATTTTGAAATGGAGTAGAGGTTATTTGACAATCTCTGTGTTTTAAAAGCACATCATTGAGTTTAATTTTAATTCTGAGCAAGTTTTTCATGGGTTGAGATCTTAAAGTGAGTGGAGCGATACAGGCCTTCTTGGGCCTCTTGTTTATCTTAAGTAACATTTACATGTAATGGATATTTGGGAAACATGTATGTTTAAAAAAATAGATAGATATAATACAATAAATTTACTTGCTTCATTATTTCCATAAAACATCATTCATTGAAGAGATAACTGTTTGAAAGCCCAGAGTTTTATGGTTTGGGTGGAGAAGATATTTTACAGATTTCCTTCTTTAATTCTTTGTAAAATCCAGAACCCCACAACATAGGGTTGAGAATAATCTCCGATCAATAATCTTAAGTACTTTGATAGAGTACTATGAGGTAATTATGCATGCAAAATTTGAGAGCTCTAGACCTTTTATTAGTTTGTGAGAAGGTTTTTAAAGATTACCTTCTTCATTTCTATGTAAAATCCAGGATCCCACAACATAGGGCTAATTTTCAATGCAGAGCAACAATATGCAGTATTTTGGTAAAGTCTCATTAGGCGATGCGTCATGCTGAAAGTAAAAGCTCTAGACCTTGAAGTTTGGGAGAAGAATCTTTAAGTTTTTTCAATTTGTTGCCATGAATTCTGTGTATTATGTGCCCTAGAGTACAAATAAATCAATTGTCATTAAGTCTTTTCCCCCATGTTCTCCAATGGAGCCATCAAATTTTTAGTAGGATTCATCCATTTAACCTAAGAATCTTTCTCTCTAAGATTCATCAAGATGAATGCAAGCAAGTGGCCCCTATGAGACTATACAAAGAAATTGGCATTAAAATCCCTATTCCCATCTTTTCCATTGAAACCTCCCCATTTTCAATAGGGTTCATCTCTATGACCTTATACAAATAAATCAAACGTCATTAAAGTCTCTTCACCCATGTTATCCAATGGAACCATAAAATTTTTAGAAGGGTCCATATAACCTTAGAATCATTTTCTCTAAGATTCATGTAGATGAAACCAAGCATGTGGCCTCACAAGACTAAACAAAAAAATTGGCATTGAGGTCCCTATTCCCATCTTTTCAATTGGAACCTTCCCATTTTCAATAAGGTTCATCCCTATGACCTTATAATCATTCTCAAAGTTTCACCAAGATTAACTCATTCCCACACAATGACTCTTTTAAAAGCCTCTTAGTATGAAGACTTGGGAAATCATTGTGGATAATGAAGAAATTGATTGTTACAAGCAATTTCTAATTTCTTCATTATCCACAATGTTTTCTACCCCAAAAAACAAAGATTTGAAAGATTTCACCAAATTAAATTGTTATCTGCAACTTCTTTGAATTTGAACTGGTCTAATATTTTATCATGTGGGAATGGGTTAAGACAAAATTCAGGGAAGTTAAACAAGAACATGTCATTGAGGCCCCTTCCAATTGAACCTTCTCATCTTAAATAGGATTTGTTCTCATGACCTAACAATCATTTTAACAAAGTATGATCAAGAATGGGCTAAAACTGTAGTTAACTGACTATAAGACAACATAATCTTAGGCAGGTCCAGATTGATTGATTTATTGATTGAATTGAGTTTAACGCCACTTTCAACAATATTCAAGTCATATTGTGGCAGCTCGAGCACCTAACAATGGATTCCTGGTATTTCTCACACCAATACAGCCACTACATCCTTTCATAGCCTCCAGCTGCTATCCCACATAGGTTTATGATTATCCACCCATTGGAGAGAGACAAATGTCTGAAAGTATACCTGCCGCCACCGGGGATCGAACCCATGACACCATATGATTGAAAATGGTCCAGATTAAAAGACACTGAAGACAACAATTTGCAGTTGGTGAAATTTGAAAAGTCTTTGCCTTTAAGTGTACAAAACATGGTGGGCAATGAAGAAATTGCTTGTAACAAGCAATTTCTTCAATGTCCACCATTTTTTCTAAAGTTTCTTTTCTATTCTTCAGTGGATGTCACATGTTTGAGGGGTAAGTTGGAAAACTATACAATGATCAACAAGATAAGATTTAGACAGACAACAAATTTTATTATTTCTATATAATCAACATCAAAGAATGATAGATTGTATTGCACAGTAAAGGCGTCAAAAATGCTTAAAAATAGTCTCCTCTCAACCTGATCCATTTTACTACACTAAATATTACGATATAATACATACAAATGAAGAATTATACTACAAAATGTTCATATACTGGGTTATCAAGTCCACTGCAGCCATAATCCGTAACCAGACAAAACGAGAGCGCCACATACAGATGTCAACGCTTGGCTGCTCAAATGCCTGATAGTAGGTCAAACATAACGAACAATATGACAACTCAGCTGTAGCAATACCTCAGGCTTTCTACATTAACAGCTTAGCTAAAATTTTACAACGGCCCAAATTCAAAGTGGTTATTGGTGACAAATCAAAATCTTTTTAACCCATACTCACACAATGACGCTTTTGGACGCCCCTTAATGAAAACAATTGGGAAAAGATTGTGAAAAAGTAGAAATTGCTTGTAACAAGCAATTTTTTCATTTTACATAATGTTTTATGCTCAGAAATTCGAAAAAATCTAAAACTTAATGAAGCTTGACTTATGGTCTGCAAATCCTTTCAATTTTGACCAGTCCACAGTTTTGCCATCTGGTAATGGGCTAACCAAGAAAAACATATCACAATTTACCGTAGTAAACACAGGGCAAAAGACAAATTGCTTGTTTGCTAATCTTTCTACAACTGTTTTCTCTGGATTGTAACATTACTGGTTATATGAAAACTTGTCACTATGGTTGCTTGAAAACAGATACACATTTTTTTTTTCAGCTAGATACATTTTCAATACAATCAAAGATCAGAAGAGTTGGTCTAGTGGTTCTTGGTCTAGCCTTCAGAGTCAGGGGTCCCTGGTTGGACCTTTCCATTCCTTCAGATGAGACTTCAAACCGAAGCCCTGTCTGTATGACCTAAGTTGTTAAGTGGAATGTAAAACCCTTTACAAAGAATCAATTTCAATCATCCTGAGAAAACCTAAGTTGTTAAGTGGAATGTAAAATGATTTATAAAGAATCAATTTCAATCATCCTGAGAAAATGTAGACTTCAAGACTTAACCCATTCCAACACAACAAAATTTTAGACTGGTCCAAATTGAAAGAAGATGCAGACGACAAATTCAAGTTGATAGAATTTTGAATGTTTCTGCCTTTTTTGACAGAAAACATTGTGGATAATGAAGAAATCTTGAAACAAGCTATTTCTTCATTTTCCACAATGTTTTCCAAATGTCTTTTCTTGAGGGGCGTAAAAGGAGGGTTTGTGTGGGAATGGCTTAAATGTTTACATATTACAGACAAAAATTAATCCAAATGTATCGAAAAGGGTTTTTATTAATAAAAAACATCAAGTTAGCAATGCCTGAATAACAAATAGACAGTAATTGAGCGGATCGAACATTAGTAAATAAAAATAGCTGAACAATTGATTCAGAACTAAAAGAGACCTGTAATATAACTCAAATAAATCATCATTTACAGACAACAGTAAATTCTATTTGTTAAATTTGTCCAAATTTTTGCTGGTACTTTAATCTTAAACCGCTAACCTGAAAATAGCATGGATCAGATTGAAACGAGATGCTACAAATATACTTTCCCTAAAAAAATATTATCTTGAATGGTCCCTGTACCTATGATAAAATGATACAAAAAGCTAGCAATACCGTTAGAATCCTTCAATTTACTCCTGCTGACATTAAACAGTTAACCAGACCACGAAATCTTCGACTTGCATGCAAAATTGCTTGCAGACAACAATCTCAAATTGATGAAATGTTAAAAATCTTTGTAATTGTTGGTAGGAAACATACAGGTAATGAAGAAATTGTTTATTACAAGCAATTTCTTCATTTTCCATTTTCCAAAGCAATCATTTTCTTGAAAACTAACCCTTCCCCATTCCATAAAGTTGTAGACCAGTCCAAATTCAAAGAAGATGCAGACAACATTTTAAGGTTGATGAAACCTTTAGTATTTTTGTCTTTAGGGGTAGAAAACATTGTGGATGATGAAGAAATTGCTTGTAACAAGTCATATTGAGGGGCGTTTAAAAGTGTCATTGAGTGGGAATAGGTTCATACAAATTCTTAGTAATATATATGACCACTCTTAATTCAGAAAGATCTGCCAAAAGTGTAAAAATTTGCTCCTGATTATTCTACACAATTTCTGCAATATGACCAGAATCAAAACATTTCACAGATTTTTCCTTATAACATGACAGGTAACATTAATTCTATCCAATTACCAAACAACAAAATTTTAAACCGGTCAGAACTGAAAGAGGTAGTTGCAAAAAATCTAAGTGGCTGAGATTGGAAAATCAATCAATTTAATTATATGGTTGAAAAATGTTGGTAAAGCAGTATTTGCTTGTTACACTGTTTTTTTTTAATGTAATATTTTAGAGTTGTATAAAAGGTCTGTTAGGAAATGGGTTAAAGTTTGATTGCAAACTTGCATCAATTACAAGAAATCAAAACAAAAAAATCATCTTTATTCCACTCCCACAAAATGATGCTTTTTGAAACAAGGCTTTAAAAACATTGTGGAAAATGAAGAAATTGCTTGTTCCACATTGCTTTCAACCCGAAGACAAATAATTTCTAAATTCCATTGGATAAAACTTGCCGTTGGCAACTACTTTCAATGTGAACAAGGATAAAATGTTGTTGATTTGGAATGGTTAACCTATATAAAGGCAAAGTTTATTTAAGTGAAGGCATCATTATCATTAATGAAATAATTATGAACAGTATTTTCTCTTTCCTAAATTGCTTTGAATATGAATTTCTTTAATCTATAGCAACATAAAGGACAAAAATAAGTGATACTTATTTGTTCACCATATAAGTGAATTCAAAAGCCAAGTCTAGGAGAGAAAGATTCAATTTAACCCCAGTTATGCTGAGCCCAGAATATTCCTGTTTTGGCAGGTGGTATAGACAAAGATCAGCCTGCACATATGTGCAGTCTGATCTGAGTCTGAATCATCTGTTGGACCTATCGAAGTCAGTGTTGTTTATAATGTTAATTTATCAAAAGACAATTTAATAATGACATGTAACCATTCTTTCTAGTGCTTCCCGCACTTTGATTTTAATGCATATTTTCAGCATGATAAGGGTGAACAAAAGCTTGCCTACAGAATTTTGAAATGTATCTAGAATGTATATATCAATAAAAAAAAACTTGCTTTAACCCTTTCCTGTTTTTGGAAATTTTAGACCAGTCCAAATTGAAAGGGGTTGCAGACGACAATGAAAACTGGATGCCATTTGAAAAGAAACCATCCCATGTGGTAGAAAATATTGTGGAAAAAGGAGAAATTGCTTGTTGCAAGCAATTTCTTCTTTTTCCACAATGTTTTCTCGAGTATAAAAGCACAGGAATGTAAAATCCCGTATTTGAACGGGTAAGGGTTAAAGAATGCAGCTCAGATATTTATGATCTAGAGGTGCTTGAGCGCCTGTATTGCTCCACAGGCCTGATCATATTCATTAAGCAAATGGTGTTTTCAGGAATTCAAATATAAACCAAATCATATTCATTATGTGTTGCAAATAAATCTTGTCAATGAAATCCTTTAATATTTCAAACTTATCATGGTTTTACAAAAATCAATTTATTCACTGAGTCAGATGAAAAGGTATTAACAAATTTTCAAAAACATTCACTATATACCATATATGGACACGAGTCCACAATTATCAATGCCATGTTTACACTAAATCAAAATTAATTGATAGAATCTGAAAAAGATTCAACAGAGGATCATTCTAGTGAAATTTGGGTGAAATCCATCTACTGGTTTCTGAGAAGAAGATTTTTAAAGCCTTCACCATACATGTATATGGAATTTAGCCCTGCCCATTAAAGCCATGTTTTTCAACCATTCAAAATTCTTTGAAGAAATCTGATCAAGGGTCAGCCAAGGATCCTTTCTGTGAAATTTGGTTGAATTCTTTTCAATACTTTCTCAGAAGATTTTCAAAGTAAAAGTTTATGAACGGACGGGCACACAACATACACCATGCCATGACAATGGCCCCAAGGCTTTAAGTCAGAGAAGCTAAAAATACAACATATAAAAAAATCCTATATGAACAACATTAAAAGCGTGACAAACCATTTAAGCTCTGTTGCTTACAACATTCAGTTTTCTTCATTTAATTTCAAACTGTCCATTTACATCTATTCTGAATGAATAATATTTTCCTTGACAATACAAGAATAGCATGGCAATTGACAGATCAAAGCTGTCATACAATAAGACACCAGAGGTGAATTTTAACCTCTGACAATTATTTGAAGCATATCTATTTAAATGCCATTACTACAGCTTACTCAAGCTGTAGCTACAATGGTTAGGTCGTCTATCAACAATGTCTTTGACCATAAAGTTTGAAAACTTATATTACAATTATGCAAAGCATTTTGTTGGCTTAGCAACTTAAACGTCATTACCAAAGCTTAATCAAGCTGTTGTTACAATGTTTAGGCTGCCCATCAAATATTTGCAAACTTGCATTATTTTTCAGTATTTCAGTTATATTATCATAACTGGTGCACCAAAACATGGATTCCACTTGTTTCACATATGAGTACATCTGAGCTATCAGCTGCTTATCCCATTCAGAGATCTACTTACCATGCAATTGTAGGTAAATGATACATTATTCCTTCTCAACATTGTATTCCCTAGCTCTATTTTCTCTTGCATGTGAAATTAAGCATTGTGTAGCAATGCACTAATTGGAATTCAAAATAACAATATAATTACATTTTTCCATGAATATTTACAATATCAAATAGAATTATCACAAAGAGGACTTATACCCACTTTCATCCCTATCCCCACCAGCATTTTGTCACTCAAGTAGCAGCTGACCTTTGACCTACAAGACCCAAACAAATAGGCACTTCTTTGGATCATTTTGGCTAGAGTTGTAGGACAGACAGACATGGTGAAACCAATATACCCCCTCTACTTTGTAGGTGGGAGGAGGTATAATAAAACAACAAAAAATAAGGCAAGATTATTGTAGAGGCACAGTAGTGATCATTCTTGAACTGAGAAAGATTATTTTTAAAAGTACGCAGGAAAACTGCACGCAATTAACCAATTACCAGACAACGCAAATTTTATACTGGTCCTAATTGAAAGAAAATGAAGAAGATATTTTCATGTTGACGAAATTTCATAATCTCTCTGTTAAAGAAGAAAACCATTTTTGGAAATTCCTTGTTACAGGAGAGTTCTCAATTTTCCAAAATGTTGTCTTAAGCTTTTTCTAGAGGGGCGCATAAAAGCTGGATTCTAAGGGAGTTAATTAAATGTGCTTTTGTTAGACCGTCCTTAAAGATTTGCAGATGAAAGGTTAACCCTAGTTCTTGTCAAAATTGCATTACAATCAAAGGGCCGAAAGCATCAGTTCTGGGTCAATATTTTTCCCCAGTTCTATATCTTGAAGGGGACAAACAGGTGGTGCAGACTAAGGTCAGACTGCGCATATGTGCAGGCTGATTTTTGTCTATACCTCCTCTCAAAACTGAATTTTCTGCATTCAGCATCTCAAGGGTTAAACAGCGTCAGCATTTAGTCTAGGTGCTTTCAAAACTATCTCACGAAATAACACTAAAATCTATTGAGAAGTACTTGCCAAACTATTCTAAGTGCCGATATATCTATAATTAATTCCACTGCTTTTGCACAAGTTTCTCAATTGGTGTCCCAACTTGCTCTTTCCGAGGCAATTTAATCCATTTCTCTCAATGACGCTTTTTGACGCCATTCCCACTCATGATCAATGACGCTTTTTAATGCCCCTCATGAAAAGCAATTGGAAATACCTTGTGGAAAATGAAGAAATTGTTTGTGACAACCAATTTCTTCATTTTCCACAATATAAACTTCTTGGAAAGTTGAAAAATTCTAAAATTTCATAAACTTTAAATTGCCGTCAGCAACTCCATTCAATTCGGACCTAAAATTTTGCAGTCAGGTTATGGGTTAATAAAAACTAAGTGATGTGCAAAACCAAAAAAGAATCATTCTGCATCTAATTCCCATTTAATTTTGGGCCTAGTGCAAAACTAATGTCATAACATATCTTCATATTGGAAATTACAAGGGTTTGCCTGTGAACCCATTTAAATACTAGAAATGTTTCTGATATAGATGCCCCTACATAATTACTTGACAAATGACCTTCAGTTGTGACCTTGAACTTGTGAGTATCCAGCAATACTTTACGCATGACACTAGTACCCTTCAAGGGAACAACTATGTAGAGTTGTTTTGAAATCCATCAATCAGTATTAAAGATATGCTCCAGACAAAAATTGGACACACCCATACACACACACATGTACCCACACTCTATATGCCTGTCCCTAATACACGGCAGGGGCATAAAAAGATCAGTACAGGTCATTTCATAGAATACTATTTTTCACATCAAATGCGGTATACATTGTACAAGATTTTTTATCAACATTCCAAAAACATCTACACTATTTTCTAGTTCACTTTTAAAATGTCATGGTATGCGAATGGAGCAATTCTAAATGCAATGCATTTGTACAAACAACACCTTGCCAACTGGTTTCAATTGTAACAGTTGTTGCTTTCTTCCATAACAAATGTAAATGTCTTACATTAATATTTATTACATAAACGACATTTCTAGATCTACACCAATATGTGTTTCTACACAACTTTTTCAGTAAATCCATCTTAACCCAAGATGGCGAAATTTTCGACTGGTCCATATTGAAAGGAGTTGCAGATGACAATTCAAAGTTTATGAAATTTTAGATTTTTTTTCCACATTCTGGTTAGAGAACATTGAAGAAATTGCTTGTTGCAAGCAATTTCTTCATTTTCCACAATGCTTTCCAAATCGTTTTCCTTAAGGGGTGTCCAAAAGCATTATTGGGTGGAAATGTGTTAACCCATTACCATACAACAACATTTTAGACTGGTTAACCCTTTCCTGTTTTTCAAAATTTTCAAAATAGGGTAGAATATATTGTGGAAAAAGAAGAAATTGCTTGTCACAAGCAATTTCTTTTTTTTCTACAATGTTTTCTCAATTACAAAATCTAAGGGACGTAAAAACCAGGGATTAAACAGGAAAGGGTTAACAATAAATGTAGCTGCTGTGGACAATTATATTATTATTGCAAGTTGATGAAATTTTAAAAAATTATGCCTTTCGAGAAGATAACAGTGCATCAAGTAGAAATTATCATAATTCAACTAAGAATAATCATCTGCAACTTCTTGGAATTAGTTTAAAATAATCTAACTTAAAATGGGCTAGGCAATAAAACATATGAAAGAAAAGAAGCAAAAATAGGATCAAAGGCTTTAAAAGGGAAACAACTCTACAACAGAAGAAAATCTACTGCACAACTTTAATCAACCCATAACCAGACAATAAAAGTTAAGACCGGTCCAAACTGAATAAATTTGCAGAAGACAATTAAAAGATTTTTTTTTTTTAAATCTTTGTTTATTATGGGTTGAAAACCTTGTGGATAATGAAAAAAATGTTTGTGACAATTCATTAATCACAATGTTTTCCAATTTTTTTTTCTTGTGAGGGTGTCAAAAAGCAGAATTGTGTGGGAATGGGTTGATCATACAATAATGAAACAGGCAGAAGCGGATAGCACCCATTGGATGATGACATGGTTCATAAACAGTGGAGTAAAATGATGTTGCCATTTCCCAGCATACCTTACAAGACCCATTACATTATCTTTGGCAATTTTAAATATCATTATTTCAAAGGTTATGGTATAAGAAGGGTATCTCATTGAGGGTAATTATTTCCTTTGAAAATTTACTATTTAAACATCTCTGACTTTAAAGGGCACAGAAAGGAGGTGTAGACCAAGATCAGACTGCACTTATGTGCAGGCTGATCTTTGTCTGTGACCTCCTACCAAAACAGTAATGTTACCGATTGAGCATGACAATGGTTAATTTGTATTACTACTTAAAAACCACTGAAGGGACAGCAAATAAGTGGTCGCTGAAGAAAATGATGTTAATCCTATAACAAGAGGGCCGTTGGCCCTGGGGCGCTCACCTGAGATAAAGGCTCTTTTTCTTTCAACAGTCTAATTTCATGTTAAGGTTAGGATTACGAAACAAGTGGGCCACAATTACATATAAAGACTATGAACCTGGGGATCCAAAAGTCTAAATAATAAATTCCAAGGCCTTAGTGCTGATTTGAAAGAAAAAACTTTTTCCATGGGTTATAATTTCAGAAATAAGAAAGAAGTCTGTGAACTGATGCTTCATGCCTATACACCCCCCATCCCCCCGGGTCTGCCCCTGGAAACCCTAGGATCATGATTTTAGCTATTTTGTGAGAGATCAATATACTGATGCTTCATGCAAAATATCAAGGCTCTACCCCTTCTGGGTCAGGAGGAGAAGATTCTTAAAGATTATTTTGAAATTTCACTTTTGTTGCCATGGCAACCAGAGTTTTTAACGGATTTCAATTCTTTTAGCTAATTTTAAGGGGGACCACCTAAGCAACATTTCTGCCAAATTTGGTTCAAATTGGCCCTGTGAATTGGGAGGAGATGTCATTTAAAAAATCGTTCTTTATTTCTATATACCCCCCCCCCCCCCGGGGCTTCCCCCCTGGGGACCTAAGGATCATGATTTTAGCTATTTTGAAAGAGGTCAATATACTGATGCTTCATGCAAAATATCAGGGCTCTACGCCTTCTGGGTCAGGAGGAGAAGATTTTTAAAGATTATTTTAAAATTTCACTTTTGTTGCCATGGCAACCAGAGTTTTTAATGGATTTCAATTCTTTTAGCTATTTTTGAAGGGGACCACCTTAGCAACATTCCTGCCAAATTTGGATCAAATCGGCCCAGTGGTTTGAGAGGAGATGTCATTTAAAAAATCGTTCTTTATTTCTATATAACCCCCCCACCCCCCTGGAGCTCCGCCCCTGGGGACCTGAGGATCATGATTTTAGCTATTTTGAAAGACGTCAATATACTGATGCTTCATGCAAAATATCAAGGCTCTACGCCTTCTGGGTCAGGAGTAGAAGATTTTTAAAGATTATTTTAAAATTTCACTTTTGTTGCCATGGCAACCAGAGTTTTAAACGGATTTCAATTCTTTTAGCTAATTTTGAAGGGGACCACCTAAGCAACATTTCTGCCAAATTTGGATCAAATCGGCCCAGTGGTTTGATAGGAGATGTCATTTAAAAAATCGTTCTTTATTTCTAAATAACCCCCCCCCCCCACCCCCCTGGGGCTCCGCCCCTGGGGACCTGAGGATCATGATTTTAGCTATTTTGAAAGAGGTCAATATACTGATGCTTCATGCAAAATATCAAGGCTCTACGCCTTCTGGGTCAGGAGGAGAAGATTTTTAAAGATTATTTTAAAATTTCACTTTTGTTGCCATGGCAACCAGAGTTTTTAACGGATTTCAATTCTTTAAGCTATTTTTGAAGGGGACCACCTAAGCAACATTTCTGCCAAATTTAGATCAAATTGGCCCGTGGTTTGAGAGGAGATGTCATTTAAACAAGAGGACCATGATGGTCCTAAATCGCTCACCTGAGGCATCTCCAAATTACAGTACTTTTTAGTATAAAAAACACACAACTTGAGCAAAATTAATAAAAGATATATAAGATTTTGGGCTTTGTACAAAACAATCCAGTAATGCTTTACAATAATAATGAATGCCTTTGGCTTTATAGTTTAATCCATTACCAAACTATCCCAGAATTTGTCACCTTCAGGGAAAACAGGTTTGAAAAATACATAGTGAGAAAGGGAGTGACAAGCAATTTATCCATTTCTCACAGTGTTTTCTACCTGAAATTCTTTGTATTTAGATTTCAATCAAACTCTTATTACTGTCTGCAACTTCAATGGGTGTAATTTTAGCAACCTTGGTAGAGAACAATCTGGATGTACTATAAATCAAAATATGAATGCATTACAACTTATACATGAGGAGTGGAAAATATTTGAACATGCTCTTATTGGGCGTTTTTCATATCCTTGGATGCCTTGGGAAGGGCCATGTTTAAATATTTAAAAAAAACTTGGATGAGAACAATATGATTGAGCTCTATATAAAATACAAATGCCTTTGGCCTTGTAGTCTGTTAAAAAAAAAGACAACAAAGATTTTCTAAAATTTCCATTTTCATATGCCGCAGTTACAAGAGTTCATGGAATTAAATTCTTTTAACAACTTTTGAAGAGCTTCACCTAAAAAACATCCCTGCAAAGTTTTAGATTGATTGGCCCAATGGTTGAGGAGGAGAAAATTTTTAAAGATTTTTACAGATCTACTAAAGATTCCCATTTTCACATGCCGCGGCAACCAGAGTTTTTGACGGAATAAAATTCTTTTAACAACTTTTGTAGAACTTCACCCGAGGAACATCCCTGCTAAGTTTCAGCTTGATTGGCCTACTTGTTTAGGAGGAGAAAATTTTTAAAGATTTTTACAGAATTACTTAAGATTCCCATTTTCACATGCCGCGGCAACCAAAGTTTTTAATGGAATTAAATTCTTTTAACAACTTTTGTAGAACTTCACCCAAGGAACATCTCTGCAAAAGTTCAGCTTGATTGGCCTACTGGTTTAGGAGGAGAAGATTTTTAAAGATTTTTACAGATTTACTACAAGATTCCCATTTTCACATGCCGCGGCAACCAGAGTTTTTGACGGAATTAAATTCTTTTAACAACTTTTGTAGAACTTCACCCAAGGAACATCCCTGCAAAGTTTCAGCTTGATTGGCCAACTGGTTTAGGAGGAGAAGATTTTTACTGATTTATTCAAGATTCCCATTTTCACATGCCGCGGCAACCAAAGTTTTTGACGGAATTTAATTCTTTTAACAACTTTTGTAGAACTTCACCCAAAGAACATCTCTGCAAAGTTTCAGCTTGATTGGCCTACTGGTTTAGGAGGAGAAAATTTTTAAAGATTTTTACAGATTTATTCAAGATTCCCATTTTCACATGCCGCGGCAACCAGAGTTTTTGACGGAATTAAATTCTTTTAACAACTTTTGTAGAACTTCACTCAAGGAACATCCCTGCAAAGTTTCAGCATGATTGGCCTACTGGTTTAGGAGGAGAAGATTTTTAAAGAAATTGTGGACGGACGGACAGACGGACAGACGGACAGACGGACGGACGGACGACGGACAACGACCGATCACAATAGCTCACCTCGCACTTTGTGCTCAGGTGAGCTAAAAATCGTTCTTTATTTCTTTATAACCCCCCCACCCCCCTGGGGCTCCGCCCCTGGGGATCCGAGGATCATGATTTTAGCTATTTTGGAAGAGGTCAATATACTGATGCTTCATGCAAAATATCAAGGCTCTGCGCCTTCTGGGTCAGGAGGAGAAGATTTTTAAAGATTATTTTAAAATTTCACTTTTGTTGCCATGGCAACCAGAGTTTTTAACAGATTTCAATTCTTTAAGCTATTTTTGAAGGGGACCACCTAAGGAACATTTCTGCCAAATTTGGTTCAGATTGGCCCAGTGGTTTAGGAGGAGATGTCGTTTAAAGAAATTGTTGACGGACGACGCACAAAGGACGCCGGACGGACGCCGGTCAAAAGACAATCACAATAGCTCACTTGAGCAGTACGTGCTCAGGTGAGCTAACAAGGGCACCAAAATCGGTGCAAATGCTTGGCTGCAGGTTATGGACAGTGAAACAATAATAGGGCCAAGAATCAAAAAATCCAAAGTTTGATCTTGACTTTAGCAGATAAGTCAGTATCAAAGCCAGTGCACTTACTCATATCAAGACGTACAATTATATAAAATCAACCGTGTAGGCAAGGTCAGATTTGACCTTTAACCTTTGAGAATAACTTGACCTTAAGAGTAGGAGTCTTAATAAAAAAAACTTCAGACTTGCACCCGTCAAGATGCACAAGTGTGTAAAATGTTTTGAGAAATGATAATAAAGTAAAATTTTAAATCTTGGGTTGGACCCTGACACTGACATTACAGTATGGAACATCATGAAGTTGACAATCAGATCAGAACATGATTGAACCCTGAATGCTACACCATTGTAATTGAATGGATGTGGTTAAACTCGGATAGATCTTCCCTTCTGAATGGATTGAAAAGTTTCTAGGCAAGATGCAAATATTCAATCAATAAAACATTTAAGCAATCACTACAATATCAGAAATCAACTTGAAAATAATGATATTTTAGTTTTAAAATTTTAGATTTTTTGTATTTTAGGTTAGAAAACATTGTAAGTAATGAATATATTGCTTGTTACAAGCAATTTCTTAATTTTCTAAAAAGATTTCAAAATTGTTTTTCTTCAGGGGCTTTAGAAAGCAGATTTATGTCAGAATGGTTTAATACATCAAAATGTAAATTGAGCAAAGACGACCATAAGCTAAAGCCATGTTATTGAGAAAATTAGGTATTTCATTCCACTTTAAACCCTGCTTCCCATTTAATTTAATATAAATCAAAAAAAAAAAAAAGAAAGGAACAAAAATGAGCAAACTTTACATAAAAGGGGATGCAAAAATAAAAATTAATGACACTAGAAAGAAAAACATTCAGATCTGAATTGAAGGTTGCATTTCGGTTGTCCTGGAAATTATGAGATACAATCTTTATCACCAAATATCTCTCAGTAGAGTAATAACTGGTCTTCAAATATTAACCCTTGGCGTGCTAAACCCAGAATATTCCGGTTTCAGCAGGAGGTGTAGTCAAGATCAGTCTGCACATAAGTGCAGTCTGATCTTGGTCTACACCTCCTGCTTGTACTTTTCCTGCCAGAGTTGTTAATGAAATTGATTTCTAAAATAAATATTGATTTTTGAACAACACGTTCTATCAGTGCTTTCAGCCCTTTGATTTTACAGGATTTCAGGAAGGTAATTTATACAGCATGACAAGGGTTAAGGTTTTGAGTTTGATTCCTTGGCTGACAAAACTAACAAATTGTCTTTACAGGTAAGATATTTACCCATTACCACAAGGCAAAATCTTAGACTGGTTCAAATTGAAAGGAGTTGCAGATGACAATTTAAAGCTTATAAAATTCTGAATATGTTTACTTTTGAGGTAGAAAGCATTGTGGAGAATGAAGAAATTGCTTGTAACAAGCAATTTCTTCATTTTCACAATGTTTTCCAAAGCTATTTTTCTTTGGGAAGGCTAAACGCATCAGTGAGTGGGAAAGGGTTAAACCAGAGATGTGTCACAGACAAGGGTCCTGCCCCTAGATTAATGCTTGTCAAAGTTGTGACCTTGAACTTAGGTGTGTCCTTGTCACATTTGTGACCTTGAACTTAGGTGTGTCCAACACAACTTTATGCATAAAAAAGAGTACTCTTCATGGGGAATAACTGTGCCAATTTATTTTGAAGCCCTTCTATTGATGGAGAAGGTCGAGAATTGAACAAACACAGTAACACATACACAAATGATCCCATACACTCACACACATGAACCAAACCACCCACACAGACTGAGGTAACTCTTATTGTTCATTGCCATTACATGACAGGGCCATAATAACAACCATTTGACAAAGCTGTTCAATGATCAATGTAACAAAAGGACCTGAGATATCTGTTAACCTTTTTCTGTATCCAATGCTTGCAAGATCAATTATTTCTACAGAATTTACTTAAACCCCGGTTTTTTTGTGTACAAATTGAAATTCTCTATCCCATATCATTCAAAATAATACCTACAACTCAGGGATTTATTCAAAAATAACGTCTTAAGAATTGTCTACCCAACCCCTCCACCCCAACCTCCACTCTTTCTTGTCTAAACCTATGCCTTGGAAACAACAGGCTCTAGGTAAAGTACTCATTTGGTGACCAATAGTGTAAACAAATGAATTAAACATTTACTAAAAATCCAATTAAACAGTTTGAATTCAAAATTCTTTCACAGGCTAGCTGATTGGCTAAGGAATATATATCATCAACCCCAAAGCATGTTACAAAAATTAAAATTTCAACATTTTTAATTGCTTATACTCAGATCTGAATGTTTAAAATTAGTAAATAAGGCACAATATCCATACCTATAATAATCAATTCACAAAATATTCAGGATTATCTTGTTGATTCTGAAAACATAAAGAACAGTAAGGTCATAAATTATTTTACTATTTAACCCATGTCATGTTGATTAAATTTTCTACAAATTTGAATTAAAATCAAAGTGCTGAAGGCACAGAAAACACTAACTTGGGGTTAATGGTTATTTTTCAATTGATCGATTGATTGAATGGGGGTTTAACACCACTTTTAACAGTAGTTCAGTCATATCATGGCGAATAGAGCACCTTATAATGGATTCCTGGTGCATTGTATTTCTCACAGAGGTACTACCACTACATCCTTTCCTAACCTCAAGCTGCTATCCCACTTAGGCTATACGATTATCAACCCATTGGTGAGAGACAAATGTCGGAAAAGTTAAATAATATGTCTTATAACCAACTCTGGCTCTAAAGAGGACAAGCAGGAGGTGTAAACAAAGATAATATGTGCAGGCCGATCTTTGTGTAGACCTGCCCAAACCAGGATTTTCTGGGTTCAGCATAGTTAGGGTTAATAATGTCAGATTAAGTAAGTGTACATTAAAATTTCTTCAAAACAGAAATGCCCAAAACTTAAAAAAAAGATCATTTAACCTATTTCTACACAATAAGGTGGTTGTGCTTCTGGTAAAGGGATAGAACTTAACATTTTTTTGAATAACAGATATAAAGTTATTCTTGGAAAAACTTCAACTATAACATATTTGCAACTTATTCACAGTCAAAGATCACTTCCTATCTTAAGTGCATACAGAAACAGGAATATTTATTAATCTATCCATTACCAAACAATCCCTGAAGAAAATAGCTATAGAAAAACAACAAGAGACAGGGGCAAAATACCTAATAACTAACAAATTTTAAATGTTTTTTTAGTATGGGTTACGATTTTTCAAGAAACAAGTGTGTTATTTCAAAATGACCCCAAGCATGAGAAATTAGAATCAATCCACAGATTAAAACTCAAAATCAAACCATATTCCAATTCAAAAGGTAACATGCTACCAGAAAACAATTAGTGCACTCACATTTATGCCTTATCCCTTTAGAGTTTTTGGAAATTTTAGACTAGTCCTCATCTGCTAATGTGTTAAGTCACCAGCTAACATACATTCTTGGAATGAATGTCAGAGTTAAACATTCATTTTCATTGCAAATGAATAATTTGATTGGCCATTTTTTTACTTCCAATCTTAATGAAAAATTTGATATGTCAATCTTTTTGTATTGACAGCAGTTAACCCAATACCAGATGACAAAATTTTAGACACTGGTTTAAATTCATGGAAGCTGCAGATAACAATTTTTAGTCAATGAAACTTTAAAATTTGTAGACTTTTGGTTTTGAAAACATTGTGGATAAAAGGAGTTGTAGACAACAATTTAAGGGTGATGAAATTTTATATTTGTTCTAATTTCTGGGTAGAAAAAATTGCTATGAAGCAGTTACTTCATTTCTCACAATGTTTTCCCAATTGTTTTTCTTGTTGGAGTGTCCAAAAGCGTCATTGTGTGGGAGGAATGCATTTAGTTTGTGGATCAATAGTGATCACATCACTATTTAGAATGAACAAATTAATAACTAGGATTAACATTTTAAGAGAGCGCAAAGATTGACAAAAAATGTTGGAAAATTGCTTGTAACAAGCCATTTCTCCTTTTCCAACATTAAAATGAGTAAACAAGATGGGCTGTACTTGACATTTTCTAAACTATCAAAAGTGTGCAGAGTAAAGATTCACATCAGCCTGTTCACCTAGAAGGTCTGATCAGGGTCTTCACCAGATTATACAGACTCTAACTTATTAGAAATGTTACACATAGGCTTTACAATTTTGCACTAAAACAATCAATCAATTAACCCATTCCCAAACAACACTGCTTTTTTAAGCAAGTCAAGAAAAAAGTTTAAAATTAAGATTACAATTTCTTCAATATTCACAATGTTTTCTAAACCAAAAAGGCAACAAAAGACTTTTAAGATTTTACAATATTTATATCATCACCTGCAACTTCTTTGAATTTGGAATAGTCTAAAATTTCATTTTTTGGTAATGGGCTAAGCAAACCAATTTCAAAGATACATACGTATCATTGTAGATTACACTGCAACAGAAAGCAAGAAGAGAGATTGCATATCAAAACATCTTGAAATAGAAATAATACGATGATATACTGGTAGACATTTGTCAAAGTTATATCGTGCTGAACATTCTCAAAAAAATATCAAAAATGCATAAAAAGACATAAATGCAACCATATAATCATATACAGTGCCTTTTTTAAAACATGTTTTACAGAAAGAAATGCAGCTTTTTACTAGACAAATAAATAAAGACAAATCAAATATAAAAGATTTTGTTGGGTTGGTGACATTTTCAAGAAAGAGTAAATTGAAGATAAAGCATCTTATAAGGCTTAAAACAATGTTCCCTAATAATTAATTCCCTGTTACTAAAGCTAATATAGTTATATTTTAATTTTTTTAACCCATTCCCAAACAAAGACCCTTTTGGAGGCCCTACAAGAAAACGACAGGGAAAACATAATGTAAAATGAAGAAATTGGTTGCGACAAGCAATTTCTTCATTTTACAAAATGTTTTATACCCAGAAAGTTGATAAACTTTTAAATGTTGTCTGCAACTCCATTCAATTTGGAGCAGTTAAAATTTTGTCATCTGTAATGGGTTAACCATATGTTTTCTACCCTATAAGCTTGTGATTTATCTATATTTACACAACAGTAACGTCTTTCAATTTGGATCATTCTAATTTTTCTCTAGTAGAGAGTTAACCCATTCCCACACAATCTGGCTATTCAATGCCCTAAAATCGATTGAATGAATTGGGATTAACACCACTTTTAACAGTATTTCAGTCATATCTCGGCGACTGGAGCACCTTACATTGGATTCCTGGTATTTCTCACACCAGTACTTCCACTAAATACATCCTCTCCTAGCCTTTAGCTGCTATCCTGCTTAGGTTTACGAACATCAACCCATTGGTGAGAGACAAATTAATGCCCCAACAGAAAAGCATTGGAAAACATTGTGGAAAATAAAGATATTGCCGGTTACAAGAAATTTTCTCATTTTCTACCCCAAAAAGATGAAGAATATTAGAATTTCAATGACTAAAAATTCTCATCTGCAACTTATTTCAATTTGGTCAAGTCCACAATTTTGTCACCTGGTAATGGGTTCATCATTCTGTCGATCATAAACCCACAGACTTTTGCATCCCTAGTTTATTTTATGGTTAGGATAACATTTTGTGAAGTGAGAAATTACTTTGAACGGGCAACTTCATCTTTACCCACAATATTTTCTACTACGTATGATGCATTCTCTTCATTTGTCATTCACTTTATTCTCTTATCTGCAACCTCATTCAATTTTTTTATTCAAATCTGTTGTCTAGTATAAGCAAAAAGTCATACAATATTGTTTAGATAAGTAAAAGATACTGAGAATTAGATAGTAGAATAAACAAATAAATCTAGTAACTCAATCAGAAAAAGCCCATCACTTACCAATTATTTACGTTTCTATGGAAACAAAATAAAACTTATTATGCACACTGTGCATGTGAATGTAAAAAAAAGGTTCCACAATATCAATACAACATCTATTGGAAAATTGTAAAATGCAGATTCAACATCACTAGTTGGTTAATTAATTCTTCACAAAATTGAGACCAAGAATAAAAGAATTTAACTTGTTCATATTTGTGAGGAAATGTTCTAGTAATCAGCATTATCTCCTTTCAACTCATTCCCACACAATGATGCTTTCTGATGCCCCTCAAGAAAAACAATTTGGAAAACATTGTATGAAGTGAAGAAATTGCTTGCTAACAAGCAACTTCTTGATTTTACAAATTTGTTCTACCCAGAATTTCGAAAAAATCTAAAATTTAAATTGTCATCTGCAACTTCTTTCAATTTGGACCAGCCTAAAAAAATTCAATCTGGAATGGGTTTAAAATCTTACATAATTTCTTAATTTACAGATCCAAATTTCACATATTCACAGCCTCTTTCAGAGGAAAAATGGAAAGGAAGAACACGAGTCTTGCCCTACTATTACTGAGACAATTTACAAGATAAAATACTCAATTAAATCAATTTAGAAATGACCCAAGAGTTCATGGTTTTAAATGTGAAGTTAACAAATAACACAAGCTTGTGGAGTATGTGGTCTAGTGGTAAGATGCCAGCTTCTGGATCCACGAGTCCTAGGTTTGAATCATGCCAATCATGGGAATGTGTCCAAGTAAAAAACTAACTCAACATTGCGCTTCTAAACTCATGTGTATAAATCAATGGTTCAGTATAATACAGTTGTAGCTGCCTAAAAACATATGGGCCTTACAACTGTTTTGGGAAGTAATGGAAATGGGTATAACGAGAATTATAAGGTGATGTGCTATGGCTGCCAGGTGCACCATATGCTAACAGCTGACTTGCAGTTCAATGAAAGGGGATGGAAGAGTAAAGTATGTTGATAAATGCTAGAGCTTAGAAACATACTATGAGCCCCACTTTTGATTTGCTCTCCTATCAGTAAAGTTATAAAATATTTGACCTTTTTATATGACCTCATAAAATAATCTAACTATTCTTAGTTAAACCCACTCTCCATCAGTCCTGCATATCAGCACCATAGAAAATTAACCATGCAAAACATTGTAATAACCAGCATTTTCTTCTTTGCACACAATATTTCTATCCAATCTAACACGAGCTTAACAATTTGACCAGATTTAAAATGAAGTCTGCCATAAATTAAACTATTACAGTCTAGTATGTGTGTGTATTTTTGTTTATTTATCGCCTCTACTGTAGCACATGCTCATATGAGCAACCCCCTAGAAGTCTGTTAGTTGTTAAGGGGGATAGTACAAGGATACAGGACGAAATTGCTGAGAGCATCACCTGGTTGATCCATAGCATAACATTACACAGGGCTTCCGTTTTATGTCTCATCAAGAAGTCTAGTTAAAGACTAAGGTAGCTTATGTATAATTTTAAAATCAGCTCCACCTCGTAATTGTTGATGTCAAAACATTGTATTTTTTAAGACAAATTCACTGTGCCATTATCTTTTGCAAAAAGTTTTAAGAGAAGAAAAGAATATTTTTTGTTTTCATAGAGGTGTGAACCAAAAAACCTAATTACACTGTATGAATGTGCTTCGCGTATTCATACAGTGTGATTATTTTTTATTGTTCATATCTTCATTAAAACCAAAAATTATTCTCTTCATTTCTTATAATTTAACAGTATCTAGCAAAAAAAAGCAAAAAAAAGCAAAATCTTTCCAAATTTCTTTACCTTATTGTATGGGACTATATTGTGCGGAAGCATACAAAATGGCTGTGTGCTCAAAATTTTGTACATTGAGTTATGTTGTTTTTATTCCCCGACCAATTAGAACACCCATTTTTGATAGACAAAACTAAAAGCTAAATTATATTCAAATGGTTACAATTTAACCAAGTAAACTGTAATATTTCAAATTACACGTCATTATTAGAGCAATATACTCTCAATAAAGAACATGAATAATTGAACATTGACAAACTTGGGTAATTTTTCCTATACACAGTTTTGACCACTTAATATTGAAATTTATACCTAAGATATTTCAGAGAGGAAGAGTAAATAATTGAACTTAAACCCAATATCATTTATAGATAATTGTTAAATAATTTCTTTTTCTTGTTTATTAAAAAACAGTACAATAAAAACACTGAGAGAAGGTGAGAATACATGAAAGACATAAGATACAGAAATTTGCAGTTTTAAACCTCAGTTTCTGTAGATTTAGTAGGTACACCTGCTAGTTTTACAGGTGATGCTGCAGGTTTTGTGGGCGATCCTACAACCTTAATAGGTGAACCATTAGATTTTGCAGGTGAACTATTTGATTTGATTGGTGAATTATTAGGCTTAACTGGTGAATCTGCTGTTTTAGATGGTGAACTCTTGGGTCTAGGTGAGGGCTTAGAAGAAGATTTAGCAGGAGATTTTGTCGGAGATGTTTTCCGTCTCGTAGGCGGTTCTGAATTTATAGGAGGAGGTTCACTTACATAACTAGATGATGTGTCTTTATTTTTAGTTAATTCTTGTTTGTTTAAATCTGCTGTGTTATCATGAACTAATGATGTTGTTCTGGGAGGTGGGTTTGGGAACACATCTACATATACTCTTGCCTTTTCCTCTAATGGTTTGAGATAATCGTTCTCCTCTTCTATATTTTCATCGTTTTCAACCTTTTCTGGTGGTTTAGGAGCTTCTCCAAGTTTAGAAATTTCATAATCGTCTTCTTTACTGTTACTTCTTCCACTCATAGCACTGTAAGCAATATATTCATTCATTTTTTTGTTTTTAGTAGGACTTTCAGATGCTGCTGATTCACTTTCATGACTTGGTGATTTTTCGACAGATGAACTTTTAGTCACTCGCGGTTTAGGAGTTGGTTTAGACTTATCACTAGAAGATGGCACTATTTCTTTAACAGTTGTACTGTCCTCTACACTTGTATTTTCAGAATTTTGTTTATTCTGAGATTTGCCTTTCTGGCTTTTCTCCCTCTCGTGAGGTTCAAGAACGAAATAGTCATGTGGCTGAGTGGGCTCAGTATCGCTTTCAGCGTCAGCTTCTTGAATGGTTTCCATATTTCCAACATCATGATCTATAGCCATTATCTCACTTCCACCGGTATACACTGGAGTATCCTCATCTATATCAGGAACTTCTGTCTTTTGAAGTGTGAAATAATCATGCGCATCAGATTTATCATCTGAAGATGTTTTATCATCGTTTTCACTTTGTCTCTGCTGACGATTTAAAGTATCGTAAGGTCCAGATGTTCGACTAGCATCATCTTTGATTAATGCATTATAAGTGCTATTCCTCAATTCTACACTAGAAGTAGATGGTTGTGATGTTTGAGATATTTGTGAATCACCGTCTAACAATGGACGTCTTGATGCTGTAGACTCAAACCTCTGAACTTTCTTTCCTCTGTCTCTACGGTTACCGTTTAAATTTCTCTGTGGGGGCTCGGGGGCTTCAGCCACGGTCTGAATTGCACTTTCACCATTTCTATTATAAAACACTGATTGATTGTCATCAGATTTCTTAATACTAAAGAACTTTTGTATACGAGTGGATAATCCACTGAAACTTGATATTCCTCGTCGCCTTTTACGAGCTGGTAAGGGAATATCACTTGTGTTTCCACTGGCACCATCAGGATCACTGGCACGACCATACTGAAATAGAAAGAACATTTCTAATCTGTACAGAATAAAATGTATTTCTTTAATGTTTTCCGGTAGATAATTGTGATTTCAACACTTGATAATTTCACTGAAAATCTAGAGATAAAAATAATAAACTCAGTTCTGAAAGATTTAGCCCAGTTTTCATTCATTTGAAGCTACCAAACCTCATCCAAAAATGGACTCAAGACACTGATTACGTTATCATGTTGCCATGTAATTGATCAATTGCTGCTGTTAATCAAGGAGTACCAATTAAATTGTTCATTCAGCCCAGAATTAAGAATTCCAATATTTGCCCCCATTGTGTAAACCTTTTTTGTTGGTTTGGTGACTTACACATCATAACTACAGCTTATGACATTCAGGTCGCCAACCATTTATTCTCCATTTCTGTTATGTGTCACTTGCCATAAATTTTGCAAAATAAAGCCATTTAAAATCGAAACGGGGCTTACTGTGGGAGTCAATGGGCTTGCCCAAATGAGGGGCCAGCAATTGGTCAATTCTCATTCATTATGGTTCACTTTAAGAGATTTTGGATAAACATTTTCATAAATCAATTTTTTTTCCCCCCACACAATGACACCTTTTGACGCATCTCAAAAAAATAAATAATAATTGGGAAAACATTGTGTAACAAGCATTCTGAAGTATTGCATGGCAATACCAAGTCCCCTACCGGTTTTATATATATCCCTAGAGCGGTATATTTTTTGGGTGGTAAAGGGATTACTACCCCCCCCCCCCATATATCACAGTTGTATCAGATTTTATGAGCAATTCTTATAAACACACACATACACACAAACATAAAAAATAGGTGTCTCTTTTTGTTGTTAGCTAAATTATACTTCATAAAGTTATCTGTTCCAAAAGAATTAAGACCCTTAAGCCCAAGTAAACTTTGAACAAAAGCTTTCAAAAATCTGTCTAGGATTGTGAATGCTTTTTGGTTATCAATATTGACTCACATAGCAAAAACTACCTTCATATCACAAAGGGTTTAGAAAAAATCCGGAAAACTGAAATTTCCTGGTAAATTTCAAGTCCAGCATCCGTATCTTCCTCAAAAATCAATGGCACGGAACCAAACTAAAACTTTTATCGGACTAATTGATACGAACTCACATACCAAAAATCAGCTCAATATCTCTGAGGGTTAAGAAAAAAAGTCCGGAAAACTGAAATTTCTTGGTAATTTCTAAATCCAGCATCCGTATCTTCCACAAATACCAAAGGACCAGAACCAAACTCGAACTTGTTCTGTTAATAATTGATACTGAATTACATACCAAAAATCAGCTCAATATCTCTGAGGGTTAAGAAAAAAAGTCCGGAAAACTGAAATTTCCTGGTAATTTTCTAAGTCCAGCATCCATATCTTCCTCAAAAATCAATTGACCAAAACCAAATTGAACTTGTTCTGTAACTCATTAATGTGGACTCACATACCAAATATCAGCTCAATATCTCTGAGGGTTTAGAAAAAAGTCCGGAAATTCAAGTCCAGCATCCGTATCTTCCACAAAATCAATGGACCGGAACCAAACTCGAACTTGTTCTGTAACTCATTGATGTGGACTCACATACCAAAAAATCAGCTCAATATCTCCCAGGGTTAAGAAAAAAAGTCCGGAAAACTGAAATTTCTTGGTAATTTCTAAGTCCAGCATCCGTATCTTCCACAAAATCAATGGACCGGAACCAAACTCGAACTTGTTCTGTAACTCATTGATGTGGACTCACATACCAAAAATCAGCTCAATATCTCCCAGGGTTAAGAAAAAAAGTCCGGAAAACTGACATGTCCTGACAGACAGACGGACGGACTGACAGACGGACAGATGGACAGAGCACAAACCTATAGTCCCCTTCGGCTTTTGCCAGTAGGGGACTAAAAAGAAGATATTGCTTGTATCATTTAAGCAATTTCTTTATTTTGCACAATGTTTTCTACCCAGAATGTTGAAAATATATAAATTTTCATCAACTTTAAATTGTTGTTTGCAACTCCTTTTGATTTGGACCAGTTTGAAATTTTGTCGTCTGGTAATGGGTCAAAGATAGAATAATCATTTGTTTTCATGTAAGCTTAATAAATCTATGAGACAATATTTTCTACAAAAAAAAGAGACTAAGATTTCTTAAATTTCAATTAAACTGGTGTCTGCAATGTACAGATGTATTTGTATTTGGACCATATAAATGTTGTTGTCTGTCAATGGGTTAAACAAGCAATTATCCTCTTTTTAACCATTTCCTGTACAATCCCTGGTTTTTACATCCCTGTGATTTTATACTTGAGAAAGCATTGTGGTAAAAGAAGAAATTGCTTAATACAAGCAATTTCTTCTTTTCCCACAATATTTTCTACACAGCAGGTTGGTTACTTTTCAAATTACACCCACTTTCAATTGTTGACTGTAACTTCTTTGAATTTGGACAAGTCTAAAATTTTGAAAAACAGGAAAGGGTTAAATCTTTAACAAATCACAAGACTTTATAAGCAGCATGGTATATTTTCTGCTGATCATCATTAAAAAATAGCTCCTCAGAGTCAACAAAAGCAATGGTGCTGCCCTTTTATTAAAAAGCTCAAGCTTTATTGGCAGGCTGTCCTTAGAAAATGTTGATAACTTGCTATTTCTACCAGTTTATCCCACATAATCAAATCAAATCACATAAGCAAACTACATGTACCTACCTTTCTTCAACTATTGATAACTAGAGGTGCTTGAGCTCCTGTATCGCTCCACAGGCATGAATGTACTGATTAAGCAAATTTTTGCATTAAATTCAAAATTAACTTGTCATGCTGACCCGGAATATTCCGGTTTTGGCAGGAGGTGTAGACTAAGATCAGACTGCACGTTTGTGCAGGCTGATCTTAGTCTACACCTCCTGCTCATACTTTTCCTTCCCGATTTGTTTATGAGGTTGATTTCTAAATGAAATATTGATTTTTTTTTTTAACAAAAAGATCTTTCAGTGCTCTCAGCCCTTTGATTTGACAGCAATTCAGTAATGTTATTTATGCAGCATGACACGGGTTAATATAAGGAAAATAAATCTAAGCCATTGAAATCTTTGAAATAGTTCTAGAGGACCATTTCAAATTTTTCATTGTTTTTTACAAGAGTCAAGTTATGTAAAATTCAATATGTAAAATTTCACTGTATACCATATATAGACATAACCCATCACCGTAAAAGGCATGTTTTTCAACCAATGTTTTTCAACCGATCAAAATTATGTGAAGGAAGCTGATAAAGAGTCAATTTTCAGTATATACCATATATGGAAATAAGACCTGACCATTTAAGCCATATTTTTCATCTGATCAAAATAATTTGAAGCAATTCAATAAATGTTCAACCAAGGATCATTTCTGGGAAGAAGATTTTTAAAGCTGTAACCATATATATGGAAATTAGCCCCCCCATTAAAGCCATGTTTTTCATCCAATCAAAATTCTTTGAAGGAATCTGGTAGAGGTTCATAATAGGATCAGAACTGTGAAATTTTGTTGAAATTCATCGACTGGTTTACAAGAAGAAGATTTTCAAAGCTTTTACCATATATGGAAATCAGTCCTGCCCTTTAAAGCCAAGTTTTTAATCCAATCAAAATTCTTTGAAGGAAACTGATAGAGGGTCACCCAAGGATCATTTCTGTGAAATTTGGTTGAATTCTGTTCAGTACTTTCTGAGGAGAAGATTTTCAAAGGAAAAGTTTACGAATGGACGACAGGACGGACACATGCACAGCGGACACAACGCCATGACAATAGCTCTCGGGCTTTCAGCCAATGGAGCTAAAAATCAGAGTTCAATTTAAAGGGGACCATTTTGCCAATTCGTCTCCAAAATGGCCCCCTTTTGCACCAAGTCTGTGCCCACTGGGTGCACACTATTCTCATTCTTAAGTACAATCTTGATTGAAACAAGTAACCAAATTAATACAGGTTTAACAATACAAAATACAATATCTATCATTTCATATCACTTTTGTGTGACTTTTGTCAAAGGTAGAAAAAAATACTGGCCTCAGTAGGATTTGAACTCACTACCCAAAGTTAAACCCTTTCCTGTTTTATGAAATTTTAGACCCAATTTAAATGTTTTGCAGACAACAATTTAAAGTCGTGTTATTTGTAAGACAATAGGGCCCTATTGGTCACCTGAGTCCAAAGAGCACATAAACAAATTAAAGTAGATTATGCTACTTACTAAATATCAAACTCTATGCCTTTCAGTTTGGGAGAAGAAGAGATTTAAATTTTCATTATATGAGCCTTATGTAAAATTCATGATGTCCAGGAATGGGCTAATTATGACCCTAGGGACATAATTCATGCTATATTGATAGAGATCCACCAGATGATGGTACATACCAAAAATCAAAGCTCTAGACCTATCTGTTTGATAGAAGAAGATTTCTAAAGTTTTCACTATATAAGCCTTTGTTAAATTTGTGTCATCAAGGAATGGGTTGATTTTAATCCTAAGGCAATAATTTTTACAATCTTGATAGAGGTCCACAAGGCAATGATGTATACCAAAAATCAAAGTTCTAGGCTCTCCTGTTTGGGAGAAGAATATTTTTAAAGTTTTCACTGTATAAGCCTATGTTAAATTTGTGACATCCAGGAATGGGCTAATTTTAATCCTGAGGCAATAATTAGTACAATCTTGATAGAGGTCCACAAGACGATGCTGTATACCAAATATCAAAGCCCTAGGCCTATCTGTTTGAGAGAAGAAGATTTTTACAAATTTCACTATATAAGTCTATGTTTAATTTATGACATCCCAGAATGGGCTAATTTCAATCCTGAGGCAATAATTTTTACAATCTTGATGATGGTGTATACCAAATAACAAAGTTCTAGGCCATCCTGTTTGGGAGAAGAAGATTTTTACAAGTTTCACCATATAAGCCATTTGTGAAACTTGTGACATCCGGGAATGGGCTGATTTTGACCTAGGGGTTATAATTTATACAATCTTGATAGAAATCCACCAGATGATGCTACATACCAAATATAAAAGCTCTATGCCCTCTAGTTTGGGAGAAGATTTTTTGAAATTTTCACCATATAAGCCTATGTTAACTTGTGAAGTTTGGGAACAGGCTAATTTTGACCCTGAGGGTATAATTCGCACAATATTGATAGAGGTCTTCTAGATGATGCCACATTCCAAATATCAGAGCTATAGGTCTTTTGGTTTGGTAGAAAATGAATCTCAAAGTTGTCAGTATGTAAGCTTATGTACCCCACCCACCTTTGCTCCCCCCCCCCCCAGCACTGCCATTTCTTGACAGATTTTTTTTTCTTGTACAAACTTGATAGTCCTTGCCCTTAAGACTCTAAATACCATATGTGAATTTATTCTGACAGCCGGTTCAAGAAAAGAAGATTTTTAAAGATGTACCCTTTTTGGCCCCTTATGGAGCCCCAAGGGGAGATAACTCCATGATGTGTACAATCTGAAGCACCTTTCAATAAGGATGCTTCCTGCAAAGTTTGGTTGAAATCCATCCAAGGGTTTCTTAAGGAGAAGTTGAAAATGTAAAAAGTTAACGCATGGCGCACAGCACACGATGAGAGACAAAACACGATCACAGTAGCTCACCATGACATTCGGTCAGGTGACCCAATAATCACTCAGTAGTGTAGAAAAAATTGTGGTAACAGAAGAAATTGCTTGTTACAAGCAATTTCTTCCTTTTCCACAATGTTTTCTCAAGTATAAAAACACAGGTAATTAAACCGGGGATTAAACAGGAGAGGGTTAACAGTGCAGCTGGTAACATACAGAGCCAACTAAACTCTCCATAACCACCTACTTGTAAGGGTTCAATTTCAGCATAAATGTGATCCTCTGGCTCAGGCCCTTCTAGGGGTCTTCTTACAGAAACATTCCTGTAAATGATAAATTAATCTGTTAAGAATGAAGTTTAAGAAATTCACTTTGACTCTTTTCTGATAATAACTGAGATTAAATTTAAGTAAGGATCATCGTAAATTTGCCAATCTGGCAATGTGAATAATCAGAAAGGTCGAACACTGTTGACTGAATGCTTTGTCTGAAGATAATTGATAGCAGACTGGAAAAACAAGATTGTTACCGGATTGAATGCTGAATGCTGATCGAACGTGATTGCAAGTGATTGCCCAGAATGTGATGAAATGATTGTCAAATTAACCCTTGTCTTGCTGAATAAATTCCTTGCTCAGAATTGTATTAAAATCAAAGGGCCAAAAGCACTGTAGATCTGGTTGTCAGGGTCATTACAGTCGAATACCTTTACCTCGAACGTCCCTTAGCCAAAGTTCTCTCTACGTCGAAGTTATTCTTAAGTCCCGATCTTATTACTCTTTACTTCTATGTATTTGAACCTCCATACGTCGTTCTCTTAATCTCGTAAACTATCCCTACGTCAAATCAATTGCAAAGTCCAATCACTATTGTTTGCACACATTCACACCTCTTTAAGACGAACCTTAATCATAGAGGTCGTTATTTGCAATCAACTAAGTTTTTCACACATTTCAACACAGTTAAGAGATAGGTGCGTTACATTATTGGATATCGATTGCTAACATGATTTTGTTTGATTGTTATTCAACAATCTAATAATTTGAAAGATTGAGTGAAGTGAAGACAATGACAGAGGAATTTTACAATGAACAAAGAGACAGGACTTGTTTGGTGACGGACCTTGTCTACCAAGGAGATAGCCAACAACTTCGACCGACGGGACGCGCTAAAGGAAGGACACGGTAACCAATCCAGGTGGATACTTAGATATTTTGAAAGGAAAGAGAAAATAGCCAAACTTCGCAATCGACACGAAGACAAAGCATTAATAGACGAAGAAGAAAAACAAACACACAAAACAACAACACAAAAAGCGAAGTCTAAACAAAAGTTTAGCTACGAGTGACAATAATAAGAATACTAATAAAAGAATACGATAAATAAAACGTCGTTTTTTCTTTCGTTCGATTAGATAATCATACTAGTAAAAATCAGTTGTGGCCTAATTTAACTAAGGTATTTCGCCACCATTTTGGTTGTACATGGAAAATCTTCGACTATCTACACGTCGAACTATCTCTATGTCAAAGTTTTCTCGTAAGTCCCCTGAACTTCGAGGTAAAGGTATTCGACTGTAGTTAGTTTGGGAATTGATCTTTTGAACAAATCTTGCTTAAAAAGGACAAACATGTGGTGTAGACTAAGACCAGACAGCACGTATGTGCAGGCTGATCTTTGCCTTGTATACCGCCTGCCAAAGCAGGAATATTCCAGGTTCAGCATGACAGTAGTTAACAATGTTGCATACTGTATCGCTTATCAAAATGATAGGCTTATTGATCTAATCAATTTATTCCTGCTTTTGTCTCTTTAGTGCTATTGAAACCTTAGGTACAATTAACCCTTGTCATTCTGAGCCCGGAATATTCCGGTTTTGGCAGGAGGTGTAGACCAAGATCAGCCTGCACAAAAGTGCAGTCTGATCTTGGTCTTCACCTCCTGCTTGTACTTTTCCTGCCAGAGTTGTTTATGAAGTTGATTTCTAAAAGAAACATTGATTTTTGAACCACAAGTTCTTTCAGTACTTTAAGCCCTTTGATTTTTCATCAATTCAGTAAGGCAATATATACAGCATGACAAGGGTTAAGGCATCATGCTGCCCAGTAATTCTCTCAAAAAATGATGTGCTGTTAGAGATTTTGTCAAAAAATCCACATTTTGTCTATTTCATGCAATAAAAAATTAGAATAATAATTTGTTTTTTGTATTAAACCGATTAGCAAACTACAAAATTTAGACTGGTCAGAATTCAAAGATCTTACAGAAATTTTAAAAGTATTCATCTTATGGGGTAAAAAACATTGTGGATAATGAAAAAATTGTTTGTAAACAAACGTAATTATGTGGGAATGGGTTAGGATTGATATACCTTCTATTATCTGAACAATAAGATATATTTTCATATATGGCTCTACCTCTTTGGAAAAGATGATTTGCTGTTCATAAAATAAACAAAAGATTAACCCATTCTTACACAATCCAAGGAAAATGTTCAAGAAAACAATGTTGAAAACAAATAAATGGCATGTAACATGCATTCTCTCTCAATGTCTCCTACAGCATGTCAACTTTAGGGGCAGCGTTGTAATGAGTTGAATACAAGTGAATGTTTGGAAATTGGTAAATAAAGGAATAAACCTGTTCCCATTCAATTCCTGGTTTCCACGTTCCTGTGTTTCAATACTTGAGAAAATACAGTGAAAAAAAATTACTTGGAAACAAGCAAATTTTTTCTTTTTCCACAACATTTCCACCCTTCTGAATGATTATTTTTAAAATACAATTAACTTTAACCCATTCCAACACAGCAAAATTTTAGACTGGTCCAAATTGAAAGAAGCTGCAGACGACAATTTCAAGTTGATGGAATTTTGAATTTTTTCTTCTTTTTGGATAGAAAACATTGTGGATAATGAAGAAATTGCTTGATACAAGCAATTTCTTCATTTTCCACAATGTTTTCCAAATCTTTTTTCTCGAGGGGCATAAAAAGGAGGGATTGTGTTGGAATGGGTTGAATTGTTGTTTGCAAAACCTTCGAATATAGAGAGGTATAGAATATTGCGATTCCATAAAGGGTTATATCAAACCTGTTTTTCTTTTTCCTAGATCTTCGACACAACAATATGCAAAACCCAACAATGATAAGGAAACAGAGCAGTACACCAACTGTTATCCCTATCAACTTCAACAGGTCTGAAGTGGCCTTCGAAGTTACTTGGCCAGTCCTTGCAGCTGAAATGTAAAAACATACCAGAGAGATGCAATTATTCTTTACAGTTGATTACCCTTTACAACATGACAAAATTTTAGACTGGTCCAAATTGATAGAAGTTGCAAACAACAATTTTATGCCTATATGAAAAACATAGTGCAAAATGAAACTAGGCTCCACTGGCCTGAATTTACTTATCATTCCTGAGATATTTGGTTGAAAACCATCCTGCATTTTGCAAGAATAAGATTTTCAAAATTTCACTATATAGCATATATGGACACAAGGCCCCCCCCCCTCCCCAGCCATAATTTTCATCTGAGCCATATTCTATGAATGAATTTGACAAAGAGTCACCAAAGGATCATTCCAGTGAAATTTTGTTGAAAACTAATAATTGTTTAAGTATTAACAGTATTAATCTATTCCCACACAATGAGGTTTTTGGAAAATAGCTAGAGAAAACATTGTGGACATGGAGAAATTGTTTATCACAGATAATTTCTTCATCGTCTACAATGTTTTCTACTCTAAAAAGGCAAAGAATCTCTAAATTCAACCCAATTGGAATTGCAATCTTCAACTTTTCTCAAGTTGGACCAGTCTAAAATTTTGTTGTATGGTAATGGGTTAAATTATATTATGGTGGCTGGTCCACCTAACCATAGCTTCTTTTAGTTTTCTACACCAGAACAATCACAACATTCAATCAGAGCTTTTGGCTTCTCATTCCACTGACACTACTTTTAATTTGATTAATTGATTGATTGAATGGGGTCTAACACCGCTTTTAACAAAATTTCAGTCATATGGACCTGACAATAATTTCCTGGTATTTCTCACACCAGTACTACCACTACATCCTTTCCTAGCCTCCAGCTGCTATCCCACTTAGTTTTACGATTATCCATCCATTTGTGTGAGACAAATGTCGGAAAGAATATGTGTCGAAGCCGGGGATCTATCCAATGACATCCCATGATTGGAGATTAGGAGTCTGGTGCGCTACCGACTGCGCTATTACGGCCGCACATTTCATCTGATTGCCAAATGGTGACTCACGCAAGACTGGGAAGATCAGTCTGAAATGTGCATAAGCTGCTTATGGTCTAATTGAATGATGTTATAGTTCTGGTGTAAGATACAACATGAAACCATGGTCATGTGCTGTAATGTAACTCTAATCCTGTTGAAAGGGGCTTTATAACCTTATAAGAACAAATGACTCATTTTTGTCACGACAGATAAAAATTGGTTCACACCAAGGATGTGAAGGATTAACCCATTTCCTGACAGCAAAATGATAGACTGGTCCGAAGAATATGAGAATTTTTACCCTTTTCCGTTCAAATACGGGATTTTACGTTCCTGTGATTTTACACTCGAGAAAACATTGTGGGAAAAGAAGAAATTGCTTGTGACAAGCAATTTCTTCTTTTTCCACAATATTTTCTACCACATAGGATGGTTTCATTTCAAATAGCATCCAGTTGTCATTGTCGTCTGCAACCTCTTTCAATTTGGACCAGTCTAAAATTTCCAAAAACGGGAAAGGGTTAAAGTTCATGAAATTTAAGATTCTTTTTTTTTTTTTAATTTCTTGGTAGAAAACACTGTAGCAAATGAAGAGATTGCTTGTTACAAGCAAATTTCCTTGTTTTATACAATGTTTACCATTTTTTTTTTTTTCTTGCCAGGGTTTCTAAAAGAGTCATTGAGTGGTTATGGGTGTAAAAACTCAAAGTGCTAGGTTAAAATGAAAAAAAAAATCTAGATAAACTTACTGGTAGTAATATCAACAATTGTAACACTGAAGGGAGGATTGGTTGCCGGTGTAGAAGAAGGTGTCGCAGTGGTTGTGGTGCTGGTTGTGGTGGTCGGTGTGTAAATGTTTCCCTGTCCATCTTGAAACACAACCAGCTTTCTTCTATAGTCCCACTCATCTTTCAATAAAAAAAACAAAAACTTATGAATAAAATAACCCTTTCTTGTTCAGTCCATGTTTTTTAAGTTTCTCAATTCATAATTGAGAAAACATTGTAGATAAAGAAGAAATTGCTTGTAACAAGCAATTTCTTCTTTTCGCACAATATTTTCTACCCTACTAGTCTGAATGGTTATTTTTCAAATTAAATCAACCTACAATTTTCGTCTGCAAAACCTTTGAATTTGGACAGGTTTAACATTTTGCACAGGAAAGGGTTAACCTTGTTTTGAGTGACAATAAAATTAACCAATAATAAATTACAACATGATTTTTTTTCAGACTGGTTCAAATTCGGGGGAGTTGCTGAAAACAATTTAAAGTTTAAGAAATTTTATATTTTTCCCACTTTTCTGGGTACTAGTAATTTCTTCATTTCCCAAAATTCTTTCCCACATGTATGAAAAAGTGTCAATGTGTGGGAATGGATGAATCTATTACCAGTTGATACATTTTTTAGACTGCTTAAAATTCAAAGAAGCTGCAGAGGAACTTTGCAAGTTGATAAAGTTCTAAACATTTTCCACAATTTTTTTATCAACGTTTTTTTTGACAGGTGTCAAAAAGTGTCATTGTGCGGGAATGGGTTAATGAACACATACCCAGATGCTTTCTGGTTATCACAAATACTAGGCAAGAACCATGAAATGTCCTGCCAAAGGGCATTTCCTACTAAAACAGTGGTGTGGCCTAGATTCATTACTAGAACACAAGGTTTTATCAGACGGCATATGTTAGACTCGTCCAAATTGAAAGGAGTTGCAGACAACAATTTTAAGTCTACAAAATTTTAGATTTTTTCAACTTTCTTGGTAGAAAACATTGTGTAAAATGCAGAAATTGCTTGTTACAAGCAATTTCTTCATTTTACGCAGTGTTTTTCCAATTGTTTTTCTTGAGGGGCGTCCAAAAGTGTTACTGTGTGGGAATGGGTTAAACTGGTCTATTTGAAAGAAGTTGCAGAAGACCATTTCAAGTTGGGTGAAATTTAAAAAAAAAACATTTTTCTTAAGAGTAGAAAACATTCTGAATAATGAAGATATTGCTTTATGCAAGCAATTTCTTCATTTTCCACAAAGTTTATTCTGAACTGTTTTTCTCAATCAACGAGGTTGTAAACAGTGGGATTGTCTAGCAATGGGTCAACCCATTATCTCACAGAAATTATTTAGACTGGTCCAAATTTAAAGAAGTTGCAAACAACACAAGCAATTTCTTCATTTTACAAAAAGTTTTCATAATCGGTTAACCAATTATATGGACTTCCTTGATTTTTCTTAACCCAGAACAAAATCAAGGAAAATGTATTTTTGGAAAAGGAGAAATTGTTTTTACCAAGCCATTTCCTTTTTCACACAGATTTCCATTTTAAAGGGAATTTACTTTTCAAATTTCCCCCTATTCAAATTTTGGCTGACATCTTTACTTGGACCTAGAACTGACTAAAATTGTGCAATCTAGTTTTTGGGTAATGGTTAACCAATGCCAACACAACAAATTTATGCTGGTCCAAGAAGTTGCAGATGATAATTTCAAGTTCATGGAATCTTTAATTCTTTTTGTCTCTTTGGACAGAAAACACTGTGGATAATGAAGAAATTGCTTGATACATGCATTTTTTTCATTTTTCACAATGTCTTCCAAATATTATTTCTATATGGGCGTAAAAAAAGGGAATTGGGAATGTGTTAAAGGAATCAAAGGGGGAAAACTATTACCAACATACATTTATATTTGTCAAAACTTGAGGGGAAAGAAGTGATGAAAAAAATGAAAGGCTTTATTGCATTTCCTACAAGCTACAATTCATATGCACTCATTTGACACATTTACATGACCAATGATTTTCGTCTTTCACTCCTTCCTACTTAACATAGCTATTACAGGAGGGTAACAGAAGATGAAAGTTTGACAGCTGAAACAATCGACTAATGTGTACACTTGGTTTAGACGTACAAACTTGGCCAATAGGCAGGAAACAACCACTTGTGCTTTTATGACCTTCCTTAACTTGAGAGCATCTGAAGACGATTTTTTTCAAAATAACATTGTTCAGATATAATAGAAACAAGTGTAAAATAAGGGATACTAGTTTAACCCATTCCAACACAGTGAAATTTTAGACCGGTCCAAATTGAAAGGAGCTGGAGACGACAATATCAAGTTGATGGAATTTTAAATTTTTTCGTCTTTTCAGATAGAAACATTGTGGATAATGAAGAAATTGCTTGATCCAGGCAATTTCTTCATTCTCCACAATGTTTTCCAAAGCTTTTTGTTCAGGGGCGTAAAAAGGAGGGATTGAGTGGGAATGGGTTAACCCATTACCAGATAACAAATTTTAGACTGGTTCAAATTGAAAGGAGTTGCAGATGACAATTTTAAGTTTATGAAATGTTCATCTTTTCAAACTCTCTGGGTAAAAAACATTGTGTCAAGCAATTACTTCATTTTGCACAATGTTTTGCCAATTGCTTATCTTGAGGGGCATCTTAAAGCGTATTGCTTTAACCCTTTCCTGTTTTTCAAAATTTTAGACCTGTCCAAGTTCAAAGAAGTTGCAGACGACAATTAAAACTGAGCACAATTTGAAAAGTACCTATAAGGTAGAAAATATTGTGGGATAAGAAGAAATTGCTTGTAACAAGCAATTTCTTCTTATCCCACAATATTTTCTCAAGCATAAAAACTCAGGGACGTAAAATCCAGGGATTAAACAGGAAAGGGTTAAGAATACTAATGATAAAATTGTTGAAAATCATGTAGAAAACGCTTAATACAATCAATCTTTTCACCATTCACAATTCTTTCTTACTCAAAGAAAAGGATTACTAAATTTTCATTTGAAATTGTTGACTTGCAAGGAGTAATTTATCCTTTTTCACAATGTTTCTTATATTATAATATGACTTCTTTTTCAATTTGAATAAATTTTCGTTTTGTTATCAATATCATGATTCAATTTGGACAATCTAAAATTCTGTTGTCTGCTAAAATGTTAACTAACTCCCACAAAGTGACACTTTTTGCGCCCCTTACGAAAAGCAATCGGGAAAACATTGTGTAAAAATGAAGAAACTACTTGTACAAAGCAATTTCTTCATTTTACACAATATATGTATTTTCTACCCAAACGTTGAATTGATGTCTGCAACTCCTTTCAGTTTGGAACAGTCTAAAATTTTGCCATATGTTAAAAGGTTTAACCCATTCCCACACAGTCCCTCCTTTTTTCACATCTAAAGAAAAAAGCTTTTGAAAACATTGTGAAAAATGAAGAAATTGCTTGTATCAAGCAATTTCTTTATTGTCCACAATAATTTCTGTCCAAAAAGCCCAAAAAACAAAATTCCATCAACTTGAAATTGTCGTCTGCAGCTTCATTTAATTTAGTCCAGTCTAAAATTTTGCCATATGGTAAAGGGTTTAAACAAATATTCTCATACTCTCAGTCTGGAGTTGCAACAGAATTCCCCAGATACGATCTGGTACATGTGTGTCATGAATTAACCCTTTTTCGTTCTTTTTAGCTCGGCTGTTTTCAGAGAAAACCGGATGTATTGGGATATTGGTGTCATTGTTGTCGTCGTCCTGTGAAAACTTTGACATTTTGTGATATCTCTGGTTCTACTAAAGGCATTCACTTGAAACGTGTCACACTTGTTCACTATCAAAAGAGCAACCTATAATATCATGGGGGATAACACTAGATGCATTTTGTCCACTATCAAGCACCCATTAGCCAACATAGGCACCCGTAGGCAGTGCTCTTGTTAACTGAATATTTTACTAATTATGAAATTCTAGACTGGTCCAAAATGAAAGAGGTCATAGATGACAATGAAATTTGGATGTAATTTGAAATGAAACGTTTCTATGCAGTTGAAAATATTGTGGGAAAAGGAGAAATTGCTTGTTACTTGTTTCTTCTTTTTCCATAATGTTTTCTCAAATATACAACAACCTAAAATCCAGGGTTTGTACAGGAAAAGGTTCATGAATCAATTTTGTATCCCCAATAGGATGATGTTTGTCGTATTATTTAAAAGCATGTGATATAGGGACATTGATTGGTCTAGATCACTTATGAGATAACAGTTTCTGTTGCATAATAGAGCTTTAGACAAATAAGTTCAATGACAATTAGTCAGAATCATATTACAAATCAATAACGCATTACAGTGAACCACTCTGAAGAACTTCAAACAGCTTGACACATTACCAGACAACAAAATTCTAGACTGGTCCAAAATTAAAGAAGTTGCAGACAAAATTCTAAGGTGATGGATTTTAAAATTCTTTTGTAACAAGCAATTTCTTCATTTCATGATGTTTTCCCAAGCTCTTGGTGACATGGGTGTAATAAAGCAGTATTGCTAGGGAATGGGTTAAGAGGGGTCGCATCAAATTGTTCTTCTTGCAATCAAAATTGTTAGATTCCTATAGAAATTAGTTTCATACCCAAAATGAATTGAAAATATTCTGAGAAAAGTGGAAAATATAAATCATCTCTCCTCGTACCTCTGAGAAATCTATTATATAATTTACCAGCAACCATGGAATTCGCTAAACCCAGACAGCAAAATTTAGATTGGTCCAAATTCAATGATGTTGCTGGGGTTGACACTAACAGTGTCCTGAGATCCTAAGGATCCCTGAAAATTGGAAAGGACCCCAGCAATCTCAGGCTAGGGATTCGGTCAGGATCCTTCAATATTTCTCCAGTACTATAGATCTTCATGTATCAAAAAATGCTCCTGAATTTTTTGTTTGCTTTTTTTTTTTGTAAAAATCATTGTGGATAATGAAGAAATTGCTTGTAACAAGCAATTATTTCTTTATTTCCCACAATATTTTCCAAAGCTTTTTTTTCATGTTGGCCTTAGATTGCGTGTGATTGAGTTAATGTATATCAAGGAGGGATCCCTGATTATCTGGAGGAAACCCTGAAATAATAGGTAGGGATTCCTGTGGGATCCCAGTGAAGGCGCAAAGTTAGTGTCGACCCCTGTGTTGCAGACAGAAATTTTTGGAAAGCCCTATCTTTCTGGATAGAAATCATTGTGGATAACATCCCAAAATAATTACCAAAAAAATTTTGAGAGGTGTAAAAAAGCCTACTTGTGTAGGAATGGGTTACTACAATAACCAGTACTCATTTAAGCTATCACTCCTAAAATTTGTATATACATGTAGAAAGATTTGTTGGTTGATTGATTGGTTGGCTGATTGGTTACATGGACTGTTGGATGGATGATTTTACAGTGTATCAAAAGAACTGATATTTGTAATGCCATTTATTAATGTAACTAGTTTTCCAACATTTTTTTTTCTCGGAACAAGTGAAGACCATCATTGTTTGGCAAAGGATTGGTCTTTCATCCTCAACTAAAACCTTTGACTAGACTCTTCAACAGGCACTGTCTAAACTCTAGTTTTCAGTTGACCTAACCATTAACCCATTCCCGTTTTTGGAAATTTTAGACTAGTCCAAATTGTAAGAGTTTGCAGACGACAATAATAACTGGATGCAATTTGAAATGAAACCATCCTATGTGGTAGAAAATATTGTGGAAAAAGGAGAAATTGCTTGTTACAAGCAATTTCTTCTTTTTCCACATTGTTTTCTCCAGTATAAAATCACAGCAACGTAATATCCCGTATTTGAACGGGAAAGGGTTAACTGTATCCAAGGTTTTGTCACTATGGGAAGCCAAGCAAATGACAGGTTGATGAATACATAAATGTCATCAGTTTGACCTCAGGTAGCCTTAACTTGACCATTTATAGACAGTACATTTCATTTATAGTAGATTGTTACGGTTTACTTTCATCTAAACACACTTTCAGCATTTTCTATACAGTATTTTTCATTTGGAAGTTTAGCGGAGTTTTTCACAGATGTAGGTTTTGCAAGTCTGAGACTCTAAAATAAGAAGCCATATCTTTCCAAATGGAGATGTTTGATGTGTTGACATTACCCGAAGACTTAACTAAAACAACCACATACATTAAATTTCAATGTTTCAAAATAGGACATGGAGGGGGGGGGGAAATCACATTAAACCAAATAGATAAACAGATAATTTTCCAACATCAAATTCATGTCATTCCATTCAAGAACCACTTTAACCCTTTTTCCGTTTTTCTTTTAAATTTGGGACTGGTCCAAATTGAAAGAAGTTGCAGGGTTTATTCTAGGATTTAAAAATATGGAGGATTTCCATGCAAAATCTGCCAAATTGTGATTTGTTTGGTATTTCATACTCTTAGTTTGTAGAAAAAAATCCCCCACACCAATGTTTGAAAAAAGTGGGGGAATCCCTAAATCCCCCTACCTCAGAGCTCTGCAGAGTGGGCGACTCAGACGAAAAAGTCGCCTGGTTTCATAAAACTTCGCCTGATTTGCTGATCAAAGCGAAGTCGAAGTCGCCTGGAATTTTCGGGAAGTCGCCTGGAACCAAATCTGGCCCAGTGGCTAAAAGAAGGGGACAGTGTGCAATTATACAACTGTCGGTCGGAAGCCCTTTGATCGTAAATCAAGCGTGTATCGATACTGTAGTCGCGAGGCCAGCAGATTATCAGAAATAGGGGTATGTTCTGGCAGCTAATAGTCAACATGCTTGCTTCATTCACACCTACGCTGATGGGTTTTGGCAATGCTATGTATATTCTCGGCACTAGAAATCTTTATTTAAAATCCTTTCCCTTCTTAAGTTTTAATTATTTCTGTAAATTAAGTTATCATCAGTCTACGAAATTTGTTGCTTACTTTCAGATAATGAGAATAATGGCCGACATTTACGGACGCTGTGTCTTTTACCAGAAGTCAAAATTTTTTTTAAAAATTTGAAATCTTGATGAAAAATTATTCTGCCGAAAATCTATGTAGAGTAAATTCATTTTTCATTAGAATCCTTCAATTTTAGCTATCTGCTTTAATTGTAACAAGTGAAGAAAATTGTGTCAAATAATTTAAAGGCTGCTTAGTTACGATCTTTTCCTGAGATTCTTTTTATGATACATTCTATCCAAAAACTAAATTTCACTTACTTGTGTTGGTAATAATTCCTTTAAATAACATGTAATCCTATAAAATGGAGCAAATTATCCTGTGTTAACTTTAAACCTCTGCATGTACAGAGTCTGGTTTTGTGTACTGAGCAGTAACCCTTACCCTTTACACACTATAACTGACTTAATCACAGAGGACCTTTTTTGACCAATTAATGACAATTTTTATCCATTTATATGTTATCAGGTAAAGTGCACATACTTTAACTCATTACCACACAATCCCCCATTTTGACATCTTGAAATGTTTTTACGGGAAACTGTGGAAAAAGGAGGAAATGTTTGCAGCAAGCAATTTATCCTTTCCCCACATGTTTCTACCCTCTTTGGCACATTCTTTCTTATTTAAGCTCACTGTGAAATGTCTTATTTAGCTTCTTTCAATTTGTACCAGTCTGAATTTATTCTTCTGGTAATAGGTTGATTAAATAAGTACATGTTGTTACAATAAAATCTTTTCTCATTTTCTGCTTCAAATAGAAACACTACTCATTTCATTCAGACTGCCTATACACTATTTGCATTTTTTTATTAGTTGACTTTTTTTATCATATGAATCTATTATGAAATATTAAAAAAAAAAAAAAATTCAGAATCAAACTTTTGAATTCTCAAACCTAAAAAAAGAAAAATACAAAAGTATTTGTTCACAGGAATAAGATCTTTATTGAGGACAGAAAGGATAAGCAGTATTTTCTATGTTCATTGCATGATACATAATATAAAATGCAACTACTTGGTTGTAAAGCTATTTTATTTTCTGATGGAATTGAGGAATACGCGCAAAAACTTAATTTTTAACGCGATCCACTTCTCCTGAAAGTCTCACCACTTCTCCCCATTTTGAAAAACTTCTCCCAATTCTCAGACTAGTGAGAAGTGACTTCTCCCCAAATTCTGGGAGTCTGCAGAGCCCTGTACCTAGAATAAAACACTGAGTTGTAGACAACATTGAAAATTGGATGCAAACCATCCTGTGCGGTAGAAAATATTGTGGGGAAAGGAGAAATTGCTTGTCACAAGCATTTTTTTTTACCACAATGATTTCTCAAGTATAAAATCGCAGCAACATAAAATCAAAGGTTTGAACATGAAAGGGTTAGGTAAAGAATTGAAGACTATTTTCACAGTATTCAATTGTTTTCTGTTGTTATGTGTAGGAACGAGTTACAGGATTGCACTGAATATACCATATGCAAGTTCACTTTAACCCATTCCCACAAAATGCCATTCTGAGTTGCCCCTCAAGAAAGCAATTGGGAAAAGATTGTGTAAAATGAAAAAGATTCTTAACTTTTCACAATGTTTTCTGCCAAGAAAATATGAAAATGTAAAATTTCATAAACCTGAAACTGTCGTCTGCAACTCCTTTCAATTTTAACCAGTCTATAATTTTGCCATCTAATAATGGATTGATTCAAGATGCTAGCTGGATATCACAAGTACTATAACACATTCTGACACAACGATCCTTTTTGATGCTACAGAGAAAAACGATTTCAAAAAGATTGTGTAAACTGAAGAAATTGCTCACAACAAGCATTTTCTTAATTTTTTCTCAATGAGTTCTACCCAGAAAGGTGTAAAGTTGTAAAAGTACACAAACTTCCAAATTACATCTGCAATTTCTTTCAAATTGGACCAGCCTAAAAAATTGCCTGCTGTTAATGGGTTGATACAATTTGCAAGCTGGATATCAACAGTACCATAACACATTTCCACACATTTGCCTTTATCACACATTTTTACTGGCTCTGTTTGCTCCAATGCAATTTCTTTTTGCCAGATATTTACTTGTTAATAAAAAATTTAAAAAAATTATCTGAACTATTAAGATATTACTATTTTACATCAAATATCTGTTTGGGCTCTTTTGAAACACCAGACATGAAAATGTGATAGGGACTAGCTAAACAGTCAGACCCAGTAGAAGTTCCACCATCAATACCGATATCTCGATATTTGAATTAATTCTTAATTACCTGTAAATTTCTCCTTCCATTTCCTTAAACGTTCTTCGTATTCTTTGGACTCGTCATTGTTTGCCATCTCGGTATATAGGAGTCACAGTGGACCTCAACCTGCCAAGAAGGTCAGTCAAACTCAAAGTAGTCAGTCACTGACAACAAAACAAGTTTAGCATACTGATCGCCTGGTCCCTTCCGAATCTAATGCTTATGTTAATTAATTGAAGAACCATATAAATTCCTAATACAACCACTGGTAATACATGATATCACAACTTTATTTAATGAATAAGCAAGTATTTCCGCCTGATTAAATCGATTCATGATCCGAACGACTCCATTTTGTAAACCGGAAGTGAGCACTTGTACTACTTTCGATACAAAAAAAGTAACTAGAATAAAATGTATGAGCGAATGCTATTCAAGAAGCCAGACGGAGATTATACAGTCTGGTTTGGCCTGGTCTGCATGGGGAAAACTGTCTGGACCTAATTACCCGCATGTGTGTGTATTCCCGTTTATTTATCGTAGCTACAGTAGCATATGCTTATACGAGAGAGGTCCCCAGAGGACCGGGTCAGTTATTTGTTAGGCCTACGCGGGATCGTGCAAGGAAATGCTTAGAGCCCCGCCTGGTTATTTAACGTGCTTGATGGATAGCTCCGTCAAACGCCCTGTAACATCTTATCCGAAAGACATTTAGTTTTTTAATTGATATGGTCAGTACAGGACTCGATCGAGACCGTGATCTTGAGGTTTAATAACTTTCATCCAATTATTCTCAGCTTAAATGGCACATATTTTACTATACGGCATACAAATATATGCCGCTCCTAACAAAAAATATCTGCAGCATATGAAATAAGACCAATTTAAAAAAAAAAAAACAATTGCTTTCTTTACCAGTTACTACGGTTGATGCTGCAGTATATCGTCGTTGTCATTCTAAAACCTCATAAGTAGCTTGAATCAAGCTGTTGGTGCGAGGTTTTATAATGACTGCGAGGATGTATTATTTCTTGAATGCTTTCTATTTGGTCACCGATGGCCAAAAAGATAGGCCTACACATTTACATTTCGCCTGCCAGAGAATTCAAATGGTAACTGAAAGATCGGTATACTGACAATTCTGTCTAAACTTGAAAATTCCAATAGCTGGTATATCATTTTCAAGAAATTATTACATAAATACAGCTTACAAAACCATTATCCCTCTTAATATGACCCCTCGTGCTCACCAGTGAAAAACTCTTGTGAATAACACAGTCTCTGATGAGAAATGGAGGGTATCTATAATGGGGAAAGCTTATGTTCGTGACCAAATCAGACCTAGAAAAAAACAGAAATATAGATACATGCAAACCAGCGGAAAAGACATCTAATACTTAATACTGAGCCTGCAAACACAAGAGATGTTTCCAGAATGCCTTCAAAATTACCCCTTGCGACACGAACTTGCATAGCACAAACAATCAGAAAAGCCTTTGATTACCAGACGGCAAAATTTTACACTTCGGGTCCAAATTGAAAGGAGTGGCAGACAACAATTTAAAGCATGATATGAAATTTTAGATTTTCAACTTTCTGGCCGGATAGAAAACATTGTGTAAAATGAAGAAATTGGGAAAACATTGTGGAAAATGAAGCAATTTCTTCATTTTACACAATGTTTTCCCAATTTCTTATCTTTGGGAGGGGGGGGGGGTCCAAAAGCGTAACTGTGTGGGAACGGTTTAAACAAAATACTGATAAAGCAACATGCCTTATATGTGTATGGGAAGATGAAACCGGCCAAAGAACATTTCCTGCTACCGGCGATGTCCATCGTTAGAAAAGGCAAGAACAGACATCGTGACAAAACTTAAGAAAGAGGTATGTAATATGTCTCTATCTTTGCTGCATACTCTGGGGGACAGTGATAGTGTCGCTTTCAAATAAGGTGAATTGTCGTAAAAAATGATGTAACTTTTGAGATTTTTAGTAGAGATTTGTGCTTCCGGTTACACGTTCACTGTTTTAAATTACCTGTGAAAGTGAAAAGTAGTAAGAAGTAGTGCTATTTTGTCACCCGTACTGTCGAAAAGTTCGTAATGACTGCAGGTAATTTTGTAATCTGGCTTTAAGTTGTACGTAACTTGAACAGGCTGTTGTGAATACTAATAATGTAAACTGTGTGAAATATGAGCTTGACTTAATTTAAATTAAATTAACCAGTTGCTCAGTAATAAACGCGAAAGCAGATACTCCATGGCAAGAGGAGATTCTCCAGTAGAGGAGGGAATTAACACACAAAAAGAACAACAAGAACGAGAGTGGGATGAGAGGTCACGCGTACAACAGATACGGACAGACTGATAAATTGATTGATTGACTGATCAATTGATTGAATTGGGTTTAACTGTTCTGCGGCCATATCGTGGCGACTGGAACACCTAAACGTGGATTCCTGGTATTTCTCACACCAGCCCTACAACTACATTCTTTCTGAGCGTCCAGCTGCTCATCGCACTTAGTATCATAATAATGTTCCTCATGGAACTGTTTAAACACTATACAAAATCACTCTAATTTTGAATATTTCGGCAAAAATGCCTTTATCAAGAAAAAGAAAAAGAAAATAAATCTTATATCTAGAACATAATTTTCTTTTTCTTGATAAAGGCATTTTTGCCGAAATATTGAAAAATAGAGTGAAAGGATTCCTACCGAATCAAGATTTTTTTTCAGTAACGTTTCTCTGATCAACATTTACTTCAGTTTTCATTTCATTGAAAAAATGATTTGGTTTTTATCAGTTTTAAGCAGTAGACTGATTGCGACTCCCAACCAAAATAACGATAGACCAATTAAGTAATACAAGGTTACCCTGGAAGTGAACCGTTTAAAACATTTGCCAACATTTAAAAAAAGTATATTTTGTTGGTTTGGCAGCAACTTAAACGCCGTAACTAGAACTTTTTCAAGTTGTAGTTACGCCATATAGGCAATCAACAATCCATTTTTAATTCAATTCGTTACATGTTACTTACCATAACATGATTTTCTTCGCGGTACTAAAACGCCGTTTAATATCGCGGAAGCCTAGGGAACTCCTTGTCGGAATCAGCTGGCGTGACAAGTGGATTGCGGGGCGCAACCAGCGATCCGTCAATTATGTATTCTTACGGATCCACTCGTTCAACAACCAATAAACCCTTTCCTATTCAAACCCTGGTTTTTACGTCCCTGTGTTTTTATACTTTAGAAAACATTGTGGAAAAAGAAGAAATTGCTTGTCACAAGCAATTTCTTCTTTTTCCACAATATTTTCTACCCTACTGAATGATTATTTTTAAAAAAAAAAAAAAAAAAAGACTTAAATTGTAGTCTGCAAAACTGAATTTGGACAGGTTTAAAATTTTGCAAAACAGGAAAGGGTTAATCAAACACTTCTTGGTTTGCCACAGAGAATTAATGAACATAATGATCGAAGAGCCATGTGAACAATGGTGATATCTTCAAATTTCGGCTCTAGCCTGCTGTTTTGAGGTCAAATACTCTACGATCTTGTCTATTCTAACAAGGACAGGTGTGAAAGATGAATCCACTTTAAAAACCCATCGAGACTAGTGAAAGAGATACACACTGCCAAAATTGCCCTTTTTAATTAGTGAAAAACAGACCGGAGTGTGACCCATACCGACCAACAAAATAGCACGCAAATTGATGACGTAGTACGCAAGTACACATTCGCTTGAAGAAAACTGAAATTATTTTTTACAAAATGCCTGTAAACGCATCTAAACGACTTTATACACAAGTGACATCAGACTGTGTAAATGAGGTATTTAATAAACTAGACACTGGACCAAATTTGATGCATTTGGCTTTAATTTACGTTGTCTAATATCCGAAAAGCACCAGTTTTCGTGCTTTACACCAATCAAACGATACTCCCTGTTTTCATGAACAGTAAATTATGTCATAGACGACCATTACATCACCCCTTCTTCTATTTCAGTGTATGAGTATGTACAGTTTCAAAAATATGTGGAAACTAATCATCAATTGTAACTAAATGGAAATGCGTACATAAGAATTAGCCACCAATGTTTATAGTTCACCAGAGCAAAAAGTACTTAAATGAGCTTTTGTGAGCTGTGTTCAGTGTCTAGGGACAGTTGTGTGTCGAAATCTCATGGGCAATCTAGAGGCAACAACTCAAATATCATCAAACTTTGTCTGAACAGGGCTGAACACTATGTTGATCGCAAATGGTTGAAATTCAGAGAATACGGCTCAAGATTTTTTTGCAATACTTCTTGAAAAACAACCAAAATGAGGGTTTGATGGGTAAGCAATTATTGGTTTAACATGAGAAAGTCACTTTCACAAAACAACACCTTTGTTTATTACCTTAGTTTACAGGTGAAAGATCGTTGACTACTACTGCTCATATTCTTTGTTTCTGCAGTCTCATGGATCCCATAACCAGGTCACAAGTTTAAACTTCAACCTCTGATTGCAGTTTCCTAATTTAATTCTCTTTTTCAACTCATTGTTTAAAAATGGGTAATCATAAACCTAAGCCTGATGAGCAGCTGGAGGCTCGGAGAGGATGTTGTGGTAGTTCTGGTGTGAGAAATACCTGGAACCCTCGGTTAGGTGCTCCAGCCACATGACTGTTCAAAATAATCTTGAAGTGATGTTACACCCAAATGGATTTGGGAGTTTATGCTGTTTTGTTACTAAAAATGGATTTTAAGATTGTTAGACTATCACTGTAAAAAATACCAATGCAAGCCAAAAGGGCGTGGGGAATGTCTTTACTAGCATGTCATTCTTAATTTTTCACACCTACTAGAAAAATTTGAGCCCTTGTCATGCTGAATAAATAATCCACAACAAAATTGCATTAAAATCAAAGAGTTAAAGGCACTGGTAGCTCCAAATCATGGGGCAATATTATTTTGTTTAAAATTTGTCTCATAACCAATTCTGGCAAAAAGAACAAGTAGGTGGTATAGACTAAGATCAGTCTGCATGTATGTGCTGGCTGATCTTTGTCTATACCTCCTGCCAAAGAAGCAGGAAAATTCCAGGTTCAGCATGACAAGGTTTAATCCTTGTCATGCTGAATAAAATCGTTTTCAAAATTGGATGAAGATTAAAGGGCTGAAATGACTGTGAGTACTAGTTTTTGAAACACACTTACTTACAGGGCACAAACAGGTGGTATAGACTAAGATAAGACTGCACATATGTGCACGCTCATCATTTGTTTATACTTCCTGTTAAGGCAGCAATATTCTGGGTGGAGCATGACAAGGGTTAATTGAAAAAAAAAAATCATGAAATTTAAAACAAATAAAAGAAATTATTAAATGAATAACTTACTTTGTATTTTTCTTGAAAGTTTTAAAGATTCTTTAAAAATTCTTTAAAATTTTTATATTTATGCAGTGGCCAAGAAACTTGCTACAGTAAAGCCAAATTGGCTAAAGAAAGTTCAAATAGGTTTGATAAAAAGAAATTTTGCGCAGAGTACAACCTTTCAGAATACAACAAATGTATTTGTCTGTATCAAATCTCAAACAAGTTCAGTATTTGGTCCTACAAGGTCAAGAAGTTGGTCATTATGTCAAATCTTAAAAATATCTCGTGTGAATTTGTGTGCTCTATAGAGGGCACATTAATTTTTTGCTTTAAATGTCTTGATATGTGGTCAGAATTATTGTCTTCATAATTATATGTCTATCAATTTTGATATTGAGTTACATCAGGTAAAACAATAAGTTACTAGGTTAAATCTTGAAAATACATTGTGTGCGCTCTAGAGTACACATTTTTGTCTCAGATTGAATCATGCAAATTGTTGGTAATGAATATCAGCATCTATAAAGGGAGATTTTTCACTACTTACACCATTACCAGACAACATTTGTGTTACTTTTATACTTGAATTTAAAGAAAAAACTTAGTGTTGAAAACATTATGAGAATAGTGTATTTCCACAGTGCATCAAAAGAGGAGATTGTGTGGTCATGTAATAAGTTACCTAGCTGCAATATCGTAGCCCTCTTTCTGATAATCTGCTTGCCAGCAGATTATCAGAAAGAGGGCTACAATATCACAGTTATAGGTACCCTGAACTAAACACATTCTTGTAATTGATACCCTTTTTTGCCTTATGTTTTATTATACCCCCACAACGAAGTTATGGGGGGGTATACTGGAATCAGGTTGTCCGTCCGTCTGTCCATCCGTCCGTGGACATAATTTTGTGTCCTCTTCTCCTCCCACATTTTTTGACCAATTTTGCTGAATTTTTATCAGGTTGTTTCCTATCATATGAAGTTGTGCACCTGCAATTTTCATCTTGATCCAGTCGTTAGTTTCAGAGTTATGCCATTTTGAACTTTTTAATGGGGGGGGGGGGGGGGAGTAGTCAAAATTTAAAATTGCAAAACTCAGTAACCATAAGGGGAGTTACCAAATTTGGTAAGTAACATCATCTTGTTGACCTTTACAAAATATCGAACGGTTTATTTCCTGGGTCAAAAATTTAACATAGGCTCATATTGACTTTTCGTTTGTGTCATCATCTCATCACACAGTTTTCTTTAACATAGGCTCATATTGACCAACCTTTCCTAATCAGTCAACTCTAGCAACAAACACAAAATCAGAAAGAGGTGGAGGGTTGGCAATGTTCATCCACCATGACATGCATGTGATTAAACAGCTTCAAATTCCACTCCTTCATAGAAAAGCCTTTTTAGCAGTGTGGGGGGTATTCTCATCAGCCCTTAAGGGTGACAGCTCTAGTTTCAATTTACTTGTTTGTTTCATTTCTACACAGCAAGTTCAAGTTCACACAGTAGTGGTGATACATCCAGGGTCTTTGAACCTACGAATTGGACGAGCCTCAGATACATTCCCTGTTACGGTTAAACACTGTGTGGCTAGGCTGAAAAAGAACCCAAGTGTTGTGAGTTACAGAACACCATGGATGTTGCGGAATGAAAATAAGGTACAGTCAATAACAGCTTATTTGAGCAAAGTGCTTTTAACCCTTTCCTGTTCAAATCCGGGATTTTACGTTGATTTGATTTTATACTTGACAAAACATTGTGGAAAAAGGAAAAATTGCTTGTAACAAGCAATTTCTCCTTTTCCCACAATATTTTGTACAACATAGGATGGTTTCATTTTAAATTGCATCCAATTTTCATTGTTGTCTGCAACCTCTTTCAATTTGGACCAGTCTAAAATTTCAAAAAACAGGAAAGGGTTAAGCCTTTTCCTGCTATATATTTATCCTTTCTTCTTTTAAATTTTTGTCAAATTTAGATCTACTTTGTGTTCAAATATTTCTTCAACAATAAAAGAACAAGCAGGTATTGAAGACTAAGATCAGACTGCATGTCTGATTAGGTTGATCTTAGTCTATACACCTGCCACAGCTATTGTAAAAATAAGGAACATTCCGGCATCAGCAGTAAATACAGGGTAAATTGATTCTCACCCAAACAATCCAAACTTTTCATTTTCCAGTTATATTGTATATATCTTAGTGTTTTTTCTTACCAAAATAAACAGAGAATATCGGCCCTGTTCCCCTCTTACTGAAATTTATATTTTCCCCTCTCTTGGTAGAAAATGATCCCTCATAGGTGAAACTTTCTAAAATATCCAAAATTTCTTGTAAAACTGGACATGCTTAAAGGAAATGGTTCAGTTTTAAAGAAATGTAATACATGTAGTTGCTATGTTTATTCTATTTCTACATTCAAATATAAGAAAATGTCATTAAATGTGAAAACCAGTTTTTCACTTTCTTAAAACTTTCTTCAAGATATCCCTTTCCCCCCCAAATCAAGACAAAAACACTATCTCTTTACTTTTGATTTATCATTTTGTTAACCCGTACCTACTCAGTGACACTTTAAGATGCCCCTAAGAAAAAAGCTTTGGAAAGCATTGTGGAAAATGAAGAAATTGCTTCTAACAAGAAATGTCTTGATTAAACACAATGCTTTCTACCCCAGTAAAAAAGATTTTAAAAAATCATAAGTTTTGAATGGTCATCTGCAACTCCTTTCAATTTGGACTGGTCTAATATTTTTCACTGTAATATGGTTTAATTTTTCTAGGAGTGCACATGTACTTACAATGATGTTGATGTAAATCTTTTATAGCATTCAGGATACAAACAACAAAGAGACAGAGGAATGAAGGCAGCCAATGATGCCTTAGTAGAGAAACCTATGGACTCCGGGGAGTACAGACCACCATCATCAGTCAAACAGGTAAAACAGTGGAGTGGAAATACACGTTTTTTCCACTTGTCAATAGACAAGTAAGTTGATTGATTGATTAATTGAATGGGGTTTACGGTAACTCCACTTTTAACAGTGTTTCAGTCATATCGTGGCGGTTGGAGCACCTAACAATGGATTCCTGGTATTTCTCACACCCGTACTACCACTACATCCTTTCCTAGCCTCCAGCTGCTATCCCACTAGGTTTACGATTATCCACCCATTGGTGAGAGACAAATGTCAGAGAGGATATGTTCCTTTCCAAACAAGTAAGACATGATATTTTACTTGTCCAAAATCAATACAAACTTGTCCACATAAGAGTGAAGAGATTAGATTTGAGAAAATTTTGTTGTTAATGGAGAAAGTGCTGGGTTCCAGCATTTTACCACAATATTTTCTACCTTTCAGTGTAAGCATTATTATAATTTTTCAGTTGATAATGAGTTTTCTTTTGAGATCTAGTTTGTACAATTCCATGATTTGTCCTGGTATTTACTTGTTCCCATACAAGTGACATTGAAAATTGTACTTGTCCTGACATCCTTTGTAAAAACTGTGTTTTAACTTATTACAAGACAAGAAAATTTTTGATTTGTACAAATTTAAAGATAAGTTATTCTGATATTTAGTTTAATTCATTCCCATACAATACCGTTTTTTACCCCAACCCCCAGAAAATGTTTTTTGAGGTCTTTGTGGATAATGAAGAAATTGCTTGTTACAAGCAATTTCTTCATTATCTATAATATTTTCTTCCCCAAAGAGTTCCAAAATTTCACCAACTATAACCAGTCCAAATTTTTGTTGTATGGAAATGGGTTATTTACGAGACTTGAGAAAGTTCTACTGTCTATCATTCTCAGTGTTCTAGCACTTACCTTTGATGACACATTTGAATTTTTATTTTATTCATTTCAGTTGTATACAAACAACATCCGAGTCAAAGGGGAGAAGACGGATGTTGTCTGTCCTCAGAGATGGACTAATGTTGATAAAAAAACGGAGTTTATAATTGGAGATGATGTAAGCTCATTTTTTAGCTCAATTCATTTGCAAATATGAAGGTTTTAATAACTTCATTGATTTTTGCCATACGCGGCTATACATGTATATAAAGACTCTTTTAACCCATTACAAGACAACAAAATTTTAGACTGGTCCAAAGTCACAGAAGTTGCAGAAGACTGTTTATAGTTTAAGAATTTTAAAAATCTTTGTCTTTTGTGGTAGAAAACTATGTGGATAATGAAGAAGTTATTTGCCAAGATATTCTCTCGTAAAATAATGAGTTAGATAATATGAAGTTTATAGCTCAGCTGATTTCGGAGAGACCCTAAGGGATTTCTATGGCCAGTCCTCTTGCCAGCGTCTGTGTCAGTGTTGCAGTCCAAAAACTTGACAGACTCAGTTGGTAATAATTTTGGTATGGCATGAATGCATTCACATGAAACTTAAAATATATGTTGTCAAAAAAGCAATCACTACCAAAAAGGGGTATAACTCTAAATGCATTTTGAATGATTTATGTCCCTTTTTTAACTTATCTAATATCCAGGACTAGAACAGACTAGTGTTTGCATAGGCATACTGTGCTCTTTTTATGAATTTAAGAATGGCTTATTAGATAAAAGTAATGATTAATAAATCTTGGTACTTTGTGAAAGCACTTAACTTGCAGCAAAATTCTGTTAAGAAAATGCATACGAAAAGCATTTTTACAATTATTTAACCCATTCCCACTCAATAATGCTTTTTGACGCCCCTCTAGAAAAACAATTGGAAAACAATGTGTAAAAGGAAGAAATTGCTTGTTACAAGGAATTGCGTCCATTTTCCACAATTTTTTCTACTATGAATGTTGAAAATATCTAAGATTTCTAATTGTCACATGCAACTCCTTTCGATCTGGACCAGTTTAAAACTTTGCTATCCAGTAATGGATTAAAAAGTTTTAACTTTTATACATCGATGGTTCAGCACAATACAGTTGTAACTGCCTATATACATATAGGCAGTTACAATTGTTTTGCGCTGAACCATCAATATGTAAATATTTGCACAGGCATTGATGATAAAATCTGATACAGACTACAGTGTTCATTGGCCAATGCATAGAGGCCATCTTAATCTACATGATGGACCAGGTGGCACTCTGACGGCAGTCCTAGCAGATATGGAATTAATTTGGGGCCATGTCTTACAGTCTATGCTTGATATCCCTTTGAAAGATTTAAAGGTAAATCACTTATTAAATTTGATGACTGAAATAACAACTATTTGCCACAAATTTCACTATTTTTGTACTTCAAGGACAAATAGTTTGGGAAAACATTGCAAGGAAAGGATGAATTGCTTGTAACAATGTTTTTTTCCCTGCTTTGAACTCATTTCTTCAGTTTAAATACAATTTGAAAAGTCATATACAACACCTTTGAATTTCTACGATTCTAAAGATGTGTCATCTAGTAATGTGTTAGCCATTTCCACACAATACCCTTTTTAATGCGCCTCAAGTAAAAGCTAAGGGGAAAAGGGTAGACCATGTAGAAATATGAAGTATGAATTGCTGTCTATAACTTCTTAGAATTTGAATCACCCTAAAATTTTGTCATCTGGTAATGGATGCCCCTCAAGGAAAAAGATTACAAGATTACATATGACAAGAATTTTTTTCTTTTCCCAATCTGTTTTCCAACCAATAATTTATTTTCAATCATATGTACTATTTACTTAATTATACACATGCCTTTCAGCCTTTTTTATTCCAAAAATGGAATGTTAAAAGTGGCGTTAAACCCCATTCAATCAATCGATCCAAAATAGATTATGCAGACCTCAAAACACAGAGGAGGATCTGTAAGAAATGGAACCAACTGGTTCTACAGGCCTGTGGCAAAATTCTTGAAGTGTCTAGCCCTGTCAGAAAATACATTATATATGGTAAGACCTGGCCCACTTTACTTTGATTTCAGTATTACAGAGCAGTATTACTGGTGCCAGATGTCTATGAGCATAAACATGTACGAGATATGACAAGTATTCTACTAGACAGACTAGGATTCGGAGCTGCTATTGTACATCAGGTAAAATCTGAAACTCCAGATAAATTAAGGGGGGGGTTGGATTTTACGTCCCAAAATAGCATTTTCTTTGCTTAGCTATGGTGATTTGTTCAATTGTTCATACAGATATTCATTTGAATTAAAGGTTTACTGACCCCTCCCACCTCCCTCCTTGAATGAAATATTTAATTTACAACCAGAAGCCAAAATTTTAGATTGGTCCAAATTTAAAGAAGTTTGCAGACAACAATTTCAAGTTGATATTTTTTCAAATCTTTGTCTTTCTAGCTAGTAAACATTGGGTAACAAGCCATTCTTTCATTTCCACAATGCTTTTCAAAGTTTTTTTCCTTGAAAGGTGTAAGAAAGGAGAATTGTATTGGAATGAGTAAACTCATTACCAGATGGAAAAAATTCAGACTGGTCCTTATTGAAAGGATTTGCAGTTTTCAAAGTTTACGAAACTTCAGATTTTTTCAATTTTCTTGGTAGAAAACCTTGCTGAAAATAAAGAAATTTCTTTTACACAATGATTTCATTTTTTTTCTTATGGGCATTAAAGAACATCAGTATGTGGGAAGAGTTAAGATAAGATTGCCACAGACAATTTTAAAGGTCAAATTTTATTTATTGAGCTTATTTGGTACAAATGTTTGTACAGCTTTTACCATATAAATTTTATTTTTTGAAGTGCACATTTATGCAGTAAAAGCTAATCTTGATTTTTAGCTTGGCTATTCTCTGCTGCTTGTCTCAATTTGAATTCATGACAAACCTTGTACATGTGTATCAAATTGCATTATTTGACAGGTTATTTTATTCAAAAGGATTGACAGATTATTTCATTCTATAAAAATGTCCAACCAATTATTCAATCCAATAAGAATGTCTAATTTAAGTTTATTTCCGTCCAATAGGAATCAGTTTGTGGAGCATTTGGTGCAGGTGTACCCAGTGGGTGTATTGTAGACGTTGGGGACCAGAAAACTAGTATATCATGTATAGAAGATGGAATCTCACATAGACATACCAGGTAACTTTTGTTACTGTACATCTGGTGTGCAGCATTCGGTGCTTGCCTACCAAGTGGATATATTGTAGACGTTTTAGACCAGAAAATTACTGTATCATGTATAGAGGATAAAATCTCATATAAACATACCAGGTAACTTTTGTTATTGTATATCTGGTGTGGGGGTGTTGGGTAGGGGTGTATTCTAATAGGATATTGTACATGTTGGGAGACCAGAAAAATAGTGTATCATGTATAGAGGATGGAATTTCACATAGACATACCAGGTATCTGTTGTTATTGAATATTTTGTGTGGGGCATTGGGATGTACTCGGATGGGAAATTGTAGATGTTGGGGACCAGAAAACTAGTGTATGATGTATAGGGATGGAATCTCACATAGACATACCAGGTAGCTGTTGTTATTGTATCTTTTGTGTGGGGCATTTGATTGGGTGAACTCCGCTGGGATATTGTAGATGTTAGAGACCAGAAAACTTGGATTATTATGCATTGAGGATTGAATCTCACCTAGACATACCAGGTAACTTTTGTAATTGTATATTTTTTTTGGGGGGGGGGGGGGTATTTGGTCGGGTGTGCTCAGATGGGATAATGTAGATATTGGAGACCAGAAAACTAGGGTATTATGTATTGAGGATGGAACCTCACTTAGAAATACCAGGTAACTTTTGTAGTTGTATTTTGGGTGTCGGGCATTTGTTATTGGTGGGAATGTACTTTGTGGATTGTAGATTGTAAAAACAAGAAAACTAGTGTTATATGTGGATTGAATGTTTGTAGACATATCAGGTAACTTTTGTTATTGAATATTTGGTGTGGGTATTTGTGATTGGTTGGGATGTACTTAGAGCGTGGACTATAGATTGTAAAAACCAGAAAACTAGTGTTATATGTAATGGGGATTGAATGTTTTGTAGACATATCAGGTACCTTTGATTATTGAATATTTAGTGTGGGTATTAACATTTAGTTTGGGTGTACTCAATGTGAGTAATGTAGATGTCGAAGACCAGAAAAATAGTGTATTTAGACATACCATGTAAGTTTTGTTATTGTATTTTGTTTGTGGAGCATTTTGTGGGGCTGTACTCAGATAGGATATTGTAGATGTTAGAGAACAGAAAATTAATGTATTATGTATAAAGGATCGGATCTCACTTAGTCATACCAGGTAACTTTTGGATGGGGGGTCGAAGACGGGACGTATTATGGGATCACCGTGGTGTCCGGGCGTCCGGTTGTCCGGGCGGTGTCCACTTCTTTGTCCGGAGCATAACTCTGTCATCCTAAGTCCGATTGACTTTAAACTTGGCAGTTATATTCTTCTTATCAATACGGAGTGCAGTGCGCAATAACCATAACTCTACCTGGCCTATTTTTTGAGTTATTGCCCTTTGTTGTTTTTCATACTTGAATCTTGTCCGAAGTATATCTCTAAAAGTATAATAGCTAGAATCATGAAACTTCATTGGTGTATAGATCTCACCAAGGGGGAGTGCAGTGCACAAGAACCATAACTCTACCTAGCCTATTTTTTGAGTTATTGCCCTTTGTTGTTTTTTAAACTTGAATCTTGTCCAGAGTAAATCTCTAAAAGTATGATAGCTAAAATCATGAAATTTCATGAATGGATAAATCTCACCAATGGGGAGTGCAGTGTACAAGAACCATAACTCTACCTAGCCTATTTTTTGAGTTATTGCCATTTGTTGTTTTTCATACTTGAATCATGTCAGAAGTATATCTCTAAAAGTATTATAGCTAGGATCATGAAACTTCATGGGTGTATAGATCTCACCAAGGGGGAGTGCAGTGCACAAGAGCCATAACTCTACCTGGCCTATTTTTTGAGTTATTGCCCTTTGTTGTTTTTCATACTTGAATCTTGTCCGAAGAATATCTCTAAAAGTATAATAGCTAGAATCATGAAACTTCATGGGTGTATAGATCTCACCAAGGGTAGTGCATTGCACTAGAACCATAACTCTACCTGGCCTATTTTTTGAGTTATTGCCCTTTGTTGTTTTTCATACTTGAATCTTGTCCGGAGTATATCTCGAAAAGTATAATAGCTAGAATCATGAAATTTCATGGATGGATGGTCTCACCAAGGGGGAGTGCAGTGCACAAGAACCATAACTCTACCTGGCCTATTTTTTGAGTTATTGCCCTTTGTTGTTTTTCATACTTGAATCTTGTCCAAAGTATATCTCTAAAAGTATAATAGCTAGAATCATGAAACTTCATTGGTGTATATATCTCACCAAGGGGGAGTGCAGTGCACTAGAACCATAACTCTACCTAGCCTATTTTTTGAGTTATTGCCCTTTGTTGTTTTTCATACATGATTCTTGTTGGAGTATAACTCGAAAAGTATAATAGCTAGAATCATGAAATTTCATGGATGGATAGAGCTCACCAACTGGGAGTGCAGTGAACAAGAACCATAACTCTACCTAGCCTATTTTTTGAGTTATTGCCCTTTGTTGTTTTTCATACTTGAATCTTGTCCGGAGTATACCTCTAAAAGTATAATAGCTAGAATCATGTAATTTCATGGATGGATAGAGCTCACCAGCTGGGAGTGCAGTGTACAAGAACCATAACTCTACCTAGCCTATTTTTTGAGTTATTGCCCTTTGTTGTTTTTCATACTTGAATCTTGTCCGGAGTATACCTCTAAAAGTATAATAGCTAGAATCATGAAATTTCATGGATGGATAGAGCTCACCAAGTGGGAGTGCAGTTTACAAGAACCATAACTCTACCTAGCGTATATTTTGAGTTATTGTCCTTTGTTGTTTTTCATACTATGTTTGACAAAAAATATTCATTCAAAATAACCTCAGTTCTATTCAAACCCCCAGCTAATATTAAGCAGTGTGACGGGCGTATCTTGTGACAATTTGGCACCTTGTTCTTATTGAGTTGATTGTAGATTGTGAAAGCCAGAAAAACAGTGTAATATGTAATGAGGATGGAATATTTTGTAGACATATTGGGTAACTTTTTTATAAAACATTTGCAACTGGTTTGGGTGTAATTTAGATAACAGGACCATAAAACTAGTGTATCGTGTTTAGACGATGGAATCTTACATAGATATAAGTACCAGGTAACTTTTGTTATTGTATATAAATTTTGCTATCTGGTAGCTGGTTAAGATATTTTACAGGGTCTCCATGGAGATGGGAGGAAGTGACATTACTCGGATGTTCCTGGAGCTTCTAAATAAACTAGGATTTAATCCCCATGTGGATTTGTCCTTGTACAGTGATGCCATGTTGTTTCAAGACTTGAAGGAAAGACTATGTCACTTAGATCATGTAAGTCTTAACATTTGCTGCTTTCACAGAAAACAATGATATAAGCTTTGCAGTCACATGGTCATCGTAACTTCAGAAACTTTGACATTTTGATTTATATCTGTTATGAAACCAGGCAAATAGACCTATGGATATTGTTTTGACTTTGTCTTTCCTTCCGTTGGGTTGGTGTTCATTGAAGATTGTCTCCAGAATAAGTCCTTCATTCATGGCTGGCTTCAAAATAATTAAGCACAGTTGATCTCAACAATGAGTTGATGTACAGTACAGTTGAAACAAGTTTTGATAAAGGTTCACATTCAAGGTTACATGTGAAGGTCAATCTTAAATTTGAGCTTGTCTGAAGAATAACTGCTTTATTCATGGATGAATTTCAAATAACTTGGCACAGTTGAAAAGTTTTAAATTAACCCATTCCCACACAGTGACGCTTTTAAACGCCTTTCAATATAATACTTTTGGAAATCTTTGTGGAAAATGAAGAAATTGCTTGTGACAAGCAATTTCTGCATTATCCACAGTGTTTTCTACCACAACAGACAAAGATTTTAAAGACTTCATCAACTTTAAATTGTTGTCTGCAACTTCTTTGAATTTGGGCTGGTCTAAAATTTTATCATGTGGGAATGGGTAAAGGTTATATGCTAATCCTTTCCTGTTTTACAAAATTTTAGACTTGTCAAAATTCAAAGGTTTTACAGACGAACATTTAAAGTGGATTTAATTTGAGAAATAACCATTCAGTAGGGTAGAAAATAGTGTGGAAAAAGAAGAAATTGCTTGTTACAAGCAATTTCTGCTTTTTCTACAATTTTTCTTAATTATGAAATCACAGGGACGTAAAAACCAGGGATTGAACAGGAAAGGGTTAAGGTCGATTTATGAAATTAAGCTTGTCTGGAAGAATAACTCATTCAAGCTGTAGATGTGACACTTTGGTTGCCTAATAATGATTTGCCTTTTGTTCCTGGCCGTGTATTTTACAAAATATTGTTTGATAAGTGGGTCAATTCATATTACTTGCATTTTCTTTTTTTTCATGGTAGATTATTGATATTTCTCGGTGATAATCACTTGATAATTTCACAAAAAACAGTAAAATTATCAAAATGATAGATTTAGCCCAGCTTTCATTTATTAACCCATTCCCACTCAGTGGATGCCCCTCAAGGAAAATAATTGAGGAAAACATTGTGACAAGCAATTTCTTTATTTTACACAATGTTTTCTGTCCAGAAAGTTGAAAAAATTTAGAATATCATAAACTTTGAATTGTCGTCTGCAACGCCTTTCAATTTGGACCAGGCTAAAATTTCCTTGGGTTGGAATGGGTTTAGAGCTACTGAGCATTAATTAACAAGGGTTTAAGTCACTGATGTATCTAGTTGCTATGTAATTCACATTCGTAATAACATGCTTTAACCCATTCCCACACAATGACGCTTCTAGACGCAATTTGACAAGCAATTTTTTCATTTTACACAATGTTTTGTACCCAGAAAGGTGAAAAAATCTAAAATTTCAGAAACTTTAAATTGTCCTCAGCAAGTTATTTCAATTTGGACCAGTTTTAAATTTGCTGTGTGGCAATGGGTTAAGAGATTTTGGAAGAAAAAATTCATAAATTTTCTCTTTTTCGGTATTAGATTTTTTTTTTTTTTGTTTATCATGAAAAATCGAATTACCTTTCATTTCATAAATAGCTAAAGCATATTTTCACCTTAGCCTCTTCCACTCGTGAAAATATAGCTTTTGTTGTTCACTCAATGAAAGAAATAACAATCTTTATACAGGAACACATGAATATCCTCTTTCGATTTCCTTTCACAGAATCGCTATGGTTACCTTGAGGAATCAGTTCAGATCAAACAACCAGGCCAGCATATTACTAAATATTTCATACAGATAGGTGATGAGCTTGTTTTAGCACCACTAAGTCTTTTCTTCCCAGATATGCATGGATTCCAAGGTGAGAATTTAACCCATTACCAGACGGTTGAATTTTAGAGTGGTCCAAATTGAAAGGACTTTCAGACGACAATTTAGATCTTTTCAGCTCTCTGGGTAGAAAGATTGTGTAAAATGAAGAAATTGCTTGTTACAAGCAATTTCTTCATTTAACACAATATTTTTCTCAAATACTTTCCTTGAGGGGCGTTCAAATGCGTCATTGTGCGGGAATGGGTTTGAAAATGCAGTCAATCTTGTTCTTCTGACCACCTCTATTAAGCTACCACTTCCATTTAGCAACCAGCAACAAAAGACCCTTCCCAAAACAATTCATAATTGGACTTTTTTGCTATTAGAGAGTTATCAAAACTGAATCCTATACTGGTTGAACTCATTAGAAATGTCTCAATGAGATGATTCTAATGAGTTTCACCAACATAGGATTAAGTGAGAATCCTGCAATAGTTTACTTATCTCACAAAAAGTGTACTTTTGGACCATTTTCTAAAAGCGACGACATTTTTGCCATCCCTTAAGTGGTCCCTTAAGACAAGTTTAATTGTACACAAAAGTTTGAAAAGACTCAAGCTTCTTTCAGCACATTTGTCATGTGGCCTTTATTCTGGTTATTGTTGAATGAATTTTTACCATTGATCAATCAGTATTGTGTTCCTAAGATGTTTGTACAAAAGGGGATTGAAAAGTCCATGGCCTGGGGTAGAAACAGACCTCTTAACCCTTGTCATGTTGTATAAATTACCTCACTGAATTGCCGTAAAATCAAAGGGCTGAAAGCACTGATAGAACTAGTTGTTCAAAACTAAATATTTCTTTTAGAAATTAATTTAATAAACGATTCTGGCAGGAATTTTACAAGCAGGAGGTGTAGACCAAGATCAGACTGCACTTATGTGCAGGCTGCTCTTGGTCTACATCTTCTGCCAAAGCCTGAATATTCCAGGTTCAGCATGACAAGGGTTAATAGAATATACTAATTAGGGCCTACACAGATAAAATATTATAATCACATCGTAGTGACAGTAGGATTTTTTCCTGTCTGTTGTTTTACAAAACTTGATTCTCAAACTTGTTAGCAATGAATAGATGTAAACAAATGAACATTGTTGGTCATTTTGCGGTTATCTCTTATCCCACTTCCACAACATGACTCCTGTCAAGAGAAACAATTGGGAAAATATTGTGTAAAATGAAGAAATTGCTTGAAACAAAGTTTAGAATGTTATCTGCAATTTCTTTCATTTTGTACAGGTCTAAAACTTTTTCATACGATAATGAGTTATCCCATCCCCACACTATGAAATTTCAGACTGGTCCAAACTGAAAAAAGCTGCAGATGAAAATTTAAAGTTGATGGAATGTTGAATTATTTTTGACATTTTGGATGGATGCTTGATACAAGCAATTTCTTCATTTTCCACAATGGTTTACAATGTTATGGAAACTCATGAGAACATGGCTGATAAGATAGTCGCCGGAAAATTCTGACAACATGAGTTTGTGTAACTTATTGTCCCAAACATAAAAGAAAGGCAAATTATTGGTTGCAAACAAAAATGTATCTATGTATTCAAAAAGCTGTAGTTATGATGTTTAACCCATTACCAAATGGTAATATTTTGGACAGCAGAGGTTGAAATTAACCTTTTTTGCTACTTGTAAAAAAAAAATGCGAGTGCTTTAATTTCAAACTTGCTAATTGCAAGTTGCTTCTAGCATGATAAAACAGTACACTTTTCTTTATAATTAAAAAAAAAAAGAAAATATTAATCTTTCTTTTGCTGGTGATTAAATTAATGACAATATGATTTATGATATAGAAATACTAAAACTTTAATACGAACACACTGTTATCAAAGATACCTTTATTAAAAACCATCAAGAATTCGTTGACAAATAATTGGCCTTGGGATGGGTAAGGCAGGATTTTTTGCATCCGATGACTGGTTAGGTATTTCCTCGGAGGCAGACTGGGCCTGTTTAGATGCCGTTTTACCAAAAATGTTATTTCTATCCATAATGATTTTTATTTGCGGTGAAATCTTTCGTGAAATTTGTTGATTCACTTTCGATTTCTAGATGCTTGAATTATGAACAAAACTGATGAATGGCAAGCTTCTTTCCGATAACCAGTGCATGTAATTTTCATTTATTTGTAAAATTTGCTGATCATGACTGTTTACAATGATATTTTTCAACTCGCTAAAAATCCGACAGGTAAGTGTTTTGAACTCGCAATATCAGATTTTCACTCGCATTTTGCGAGTTGGCAAGTGCTAATTTCAACCCCTGGACTGGTCCATATTGAAAGGAGTTGCAGACGACAATTCAAAGTGTATGAAATTTAATATTTTTTTTCAACTTTCTGGGTAGAAAACATTGTGTAGATTGAAGAAATTGCTTGTTACAAGCAATTTCTTCTATTACACAATTTTTCCCAATTGTTTTTCTTGAGGGGGGTCCAAAACTGTCACCGTGTGGGAATGGGTTAAAATCACCAAACTGACAAAAATGCCTGACATAAGTGCTGGAGGTCATCATTCATTTCTTGTCTAAATTAATTTGATTGGTTCATCATTTTTTCGATTGATAATGACAAAATATCAATTGACTGTTAGATGTCTATTATTCCATTCCAAATCAGTGACGCTTTTTGACGCCCCACAAGAAAAAAGATCGCTGGCAACAAGCAATTTCTTCAATTTCCACAATGTTTTCTATACAGAAAGTTGAAAAAATCTAAAATTTTAGAAACTTTAAAATGTCGTCTGCAACTCCTCTCAATTTGGACCAGTCCAAAATTTTGTCATGTGGTAATGGGTTATAGAGTTTTATAGTAAATATCTAATTTAACCCATTTCCTCTCAATTATGCCTTTGACACCCCTTTTAGCATGAAACTAAAGAAACCATTGTTTGAAAAGGATAAATTGTTGATTACAAGCCACTTCTCCTTTTCCTACAATGTTTTTTACCATATCAAGTCATAAGATTTTAAATCACACACATTTTGAAATGTCGTCTGCAACTTTGCCCAATTTGGACCAGTCCACAATTTTGCCACTTGGCAATGGTGTAAGTTTGTTTTAATTGCTTTATTTTCATGTACAGGGGATCATCTGACGCACATTCAAAAACGTAATGAAGGAGATCCCATTGACCCCCATGATGAGTTTTACTTGAGACAGGTTCAGAGGGGACAGGATCCCGTAAGTATTTCTATCAGTTGGTTTTTAACATATCTTCTGATGGTTATCTAAATCCAACACTACAAAATTTTGAATTGGTGCATAGGACAATATTCAGTTGATGAAAAAATATTTTTTTGTTTTCTTTTTTTGGTATAAAAAATTTCTTCATTATGAACAATGTTTTCCCAAGGGACGTAAAAAAAACAGATTGTGTGGGAATTTTTTTCTTTTGTGAAATTAAAGCAAGGGTTTATAATGTTGACCATTGCATTAACCCAGTACCACAGCAAAAATTGAGACTGGTCAAAATCGAAAAATTTTGTAGACAACAATTTCAAGTACTAGAAATTTGAAATGTCTTTGCCTTTTAGGGTAGAAAACATGGACATTGAAGAAATTGCTGGTTACAACTAATTTATTTAATATCCACAATGTTTTCTCAAGCTTTCCTCCTGAAGGGTGTAAAAAAAGGGGGATTGTGAGGGAATGGGTTAACCCATTACCAGGTGGCAAAATTTTAGACAGGTTCAATTTGAAAGGTGTTGCAGACAACAATTTAAAGCTTATGAAATTTTGGACTTTTTTTATCTTTGGGGTACAAACATTGTGGATAATGAAGAAATTGAGTAATCATTAAGAGCAGACAATGAAATACTAATCTTCTATATAAGCTTGCTTGATACATTTTCAACAATCTCACAATTAAGACTTAGAGCACCCTGTGCATCTCTACATAGTCTGATCATCTTCGCCATGCCGATTCGAATGAGTACCTACAACATAGGGTTTGTGGCAGTTATTGTGAAATATTTACATCTGAAATGCGAATTATGCACTCTATCTGTAGCTCAGGCTACTGACTTGATTTGTTTGAATGGGGTTTTACGCTGCTTTTAACAATCTTTCAGTCATATTGCGCGGTTGGAGCACCTAACAATGGAATCCTGGTATTTCTCACACCAGTACTACCATTACATCCTTTCCTAGCCTCCAGCTGCTATCCCACATAGGTCTACGATTATCGACCCATTGGTGGGAGACATATAGTCGGAAAGGAAGAGTGCCGCCGTCGGGGATCAAACCCGGGACCTCTAGATTGACAGTCCGACGCGCTACCAACTGCGCTATGACAGCGGCTCTACTGACTTGAAGTTTTCTTAGATGATCAGAAAATATACAGCATGCAGTATGTGGATGGCCGGGCTGTTCAATGTCTGTGCTTCACACACATTTTAATTGTTGGAAATGTCACACACTGATAGGCTCACTTGGTAGATTGCATCTGTAAATCAATTAATCAATCAATCAAATTATTCATTTTCAACTGGAAGTGAACTATAAACTCCGATATTGACTGACATTTATCAGAAGCATTTTTGTTTGTTTAGCAACTTAAATTAAACAATGTTTCTACGGCTTATCCAAGCTTTTGTTACAAATTTTGCTAAATAAAGTCATTTAACATCTTAGTTGAACATCCTATTGGAGTTCAGTTTGTTTGTTTGTTTGAATGGGGTTTTACGCTGCTTTTAACAATCTTTCAGTCATATTGCGCGGTTGGAGCACCTAACAATGGAATCCTGGTATTTCTCACACCAGTACTACCATTACATCCTTTCCTAGCCTCCAGCTGCTATCCCACATAGGTCTACGATTATCGACCCATTGGTGGGAGACAAATAGTCGGAAAGGATGAGTGCCGCCGTCGGGAATCGAACCCGGGACCTCTAGATTGACAGTCCAATGTGCTACCAACTGTGCTATGACGGCGGCTCCTATTGGAGTTCAGTGGGCGTGGCCAAGGATCCATATATTATTATATGAGCTCTAAGTAAGAGGGATTTATTGCTTTTTCAAAGTATTATTAAACCCATTCCCACACAGTGACGCTTTTCAACACACCTTAAGAAAATAGCCTTAGAAAACATTGTGCACAATGAAGAAATTGCTTATTACAAGCATTTTTTTCATTGTTCACAATGTTTTCATCCCTAAAAAGCAAAGGCTTTCTAATTTCAACCAACTTGATATTGTCATCTGCAACTTCTCTCCATTTTGATAAGTCTAGTATTTTGTCATGTGGTATTTGAAGATTAAAAAGTGTATTCATACAGAAGTGTAATTAGGTTTTTAATTTCATATGTCATTGAAAACAAAAACAAAAAACTTCTTTTCATTAATTATAATTTGATAGTTTGACTGAATCTGTAAATGACAAAAAAATCATTTGAATTTCAAAAATCAAAGCCCACTAAATGTAGATGGTTGAGATTTTGTATTATCTTTAAAGAGTTCTAAGATGTCAAAGAAGAAAGACAATCAAGAGGTGACAAGAGAAGGCCCTGACATGTCAATGGATGACTCCGCACTGGCTGCATTACAAGATGATGATTCTAATGATATGCCTGACACAATGGCGATGACGGACCCAGGCAAACTGGCGCGCAGACAAGACATGGAGGAAGAAATGGAGGAAGAGGAGAGTGAGGATATAGCACCTCCACTGATGAAGCTTGACGAGGCCATTTTATACAGTATTTCGAAATGTGGTATGCTGTCTTCATTTAATTTGAAAGAATCACAGCTCCGTTAATAAATTGACTGTTAGAGAAGTAACAAGTGAAACTGAAGCAAAAATTTCAGGTTTACAGTTTATATAATTATAGTACTACAATTAATACATTACAAAATGACAAAATGGTGTGAAAATAAGTCTCGAATTCGATAGAAAACATTTTTTCTACAAAATAGTCTGCTAACCAGGATGTCATGGTTGCCACCGCTAGTAGAGCATGTATTCTTTCTGACAATTAACATAGTAGTCAAAAGATGAATAATCTAAGCATGAGTAGGCCTAGATAAGATGTGATTCTAGTGTGAGAAATGCAAGAAACTAGTAGTGAGGTATTCAAACAGTTGCAAGAGGACTGAAATGATATGTTAAGTTATGTTAACCCTTTCCTGTTTATTTCCTAGTTTTTACGTCCAAATGTTTTTCATAGTTGCGAAAAGATTGTTAAAAAAAAGAAATTGCTTATTACAAGCAATTTCTTCTTTTTTATCAATATTTTCCAACCTATTGAATATTATTTTTTCCAATAAGATTGGCTTTAAATGATTGTCTGCAAAACCTATGCATTTGGACAGGTCTAAAATTTTGCAAAACAGTAAAGGGTTAAACACAATAAATGTTGTAGATTCGGACGAAATTAAGAAGAAGATGTATAGCTGTATTGTCGTGGTGGGAGGTGGTCTGAACTTCGAAGGTACCCAGCCCTGGTTACAATATTGTATATGGAAAAACATGCCAGCTTACTATAGACCCATGCTTGAAACAATGGATGTCATTACAAGGCCCAAGGTATATAGGGGTAGAAAATACTGGTATAATTGTATACATATTTTAACCAATTACCAGATGTCCAAAATTTCAAATTAGTCTAATTTAGAAAATCTTGACCTTTTAGAGTGGAAAACATCGTGGAGATTGAAGAAATTGCTTGTTACAAGCATTTTGTTCATTATCCACATTGTTTTCCAAAGCCTTTATCTTATGGTGCCTAAAAAGTGGGATTGTGTGGGAATTGGTTATTTTCAATAAGCTTCAAAAGTATTGTGCAATTTCGAATAGGTAACACTACATTGCATGTGTTGGAAACATTTTTCCTAAAGTCAACAAATAGTTTATATTCTAGAGATTCTGATTTCAGAGGGCATCCATCATAGCGCTGTTGTGCATCAGACTAATAATCTACAATCATGGTGTGTCATAGGTTCGATCCCTGGCAGTGACACCTATCCTTTCAGAAATTTGTTTCAACCAATGGTCGGATAATCGTAAACCTAAGTGGTTCAGCAGCTGGAGGCTAGGAAAGGATGTAACTGTAGTTGTACTGGTGCGAAGTATACCAGGAATCTATTGTTGGGTACTACAGCCACCGCGATACGACTTAAAAATTGTTAAAAGCTGCATTAAACCCCATTCAATCAATAGATCTGATTTCAGAGGCTTTCAATTGCTGGTATTACTATAGAAGAATGTTTATGTCACATGTAATCCTCTTAATTGTAACCCTGATAATACAATTCATTGCTTTATTGCAAATGACTCTATGTATTTTATGACTGTATGCACAAACATTAGATTTAACCATTTCCAACTCAGGTAACTTTTTTTTTGTCGCCTTGTAAGAAAAATTTATTGGAAAAAATTGTAGACAATAAATAAATTTCCAGTAACAAGTAATTTCTTCAATGTCCGCTATGTTTTTTACCCTAACAGGCAAAGATTTTCTAAATTCTGCCAACTTAAAATTGTGGTCTGAAACTTCTTTCAGTTTGGACAAGTCTAAAATTTTATTGTCTGGTATTGGGTTAGAGAGTAAATAGATCCTGTTACTTGCAACTTTTGGTTAATTGCAACATAAGTGTTGATAACTTAGTTTTGTGAGTAACAGGATTCCACTGTGCTTATCTTTGTTTAACATTTCTATATTCCCAGGAATTGGATCCTCAAATAGTCTGCTGGAAAGGTGCAGCCATCTTGGCATGTCTAGATACGACACAAGAATTATGGATAAAGAAAAGTGAGTGGAAACAGTTTGATGTACGAATGTTACGAGAGAGAGCTCCATTTGTCTGGTGAGAGACAGAAAAGGGTTGATATAGGAATGATACAAGGAGAGGAGCTCACCAGACAATATGGATTAACCGAACACCTGATAGCTTTCTGTATTTATCCATATTGATCAGGAATTGGCATCACAGGTGTCTTTTACAGAAGCTTAACAACCTTGAATAAAAAACGGTAGAATTATTATGTCAGTGGATATATGTTGATCATGGACAGACAGTTTGAAAGAAGGGGTATACTCATTGAGAATGAACTCCAATATCTTGTTTTATAAACTTTCGCCTGTCTCGTTAATACTACAAGGTAAGGGGAAATTTGACTAGATAAAAAGGTTTTAACAAGCAATTTCTTCATCATCCACAATGTTTTCTACTTTTAGACAATGTTTTCTACCCAAAAGGTCAAAATGTTCAAAATTCCATAGGCTTTAAACTGTCGTTGACAACTCCTTTCAAATTGGACAAGTCTAAAATTGTGCCATCTGGTAATGGTTTAACCTATTCCAAAACAACAAGATTTTCGACTTGTCCAAATTGCAAGGAGTTGCAGGCGACAATTTCAAGTTGATAAAATTCTAATATTTCCCTATTTATGGATAGAAAACATTGTGGATAATGAAGAAATTGCTTGATACAAGCAATTTCTTCATTATCCACAATGTATTCCAAAGCTTTTTTCTTGAGGAGCGTAAAAAGGAGGGATTATGTGGGAATGCTTTAAGTGGAACTACCTGACGGAGACAGTGAGCATGGCCAAGGATTTATCAATTGATGCAGCAAAGTTTGCATGTTGACGTAATAATAAAGGAAAATGTTAGAGTTATCTTTAATCTTGTATTATTCTCCCATTAGTAAATGTTGCATTTTTTTCCATAATACGAAAAGACATATACAATCAACTTGTAGGGTTTCATTATTCAGATGGGTGGATAATCATAAACCTAAGTTGGATTGCAACTGGAGGCTAGGAAAGGATTTAGTGGTAGTACTGGTGTGAGAAATACCAGGAATCAATTATTAGGTGCTCCAAAGACTGCGATATGACTGAAATACTGTTCAAATAGGCGTTTAACCCCATTCAATCAATCAATCAATTCATTGTTCAGAGAGTATACGGAAAAAACCTTTGCACATTATTTCATACATATCATGTGTGAAATGACCATTTCTGAAGTGGGAATTGAATTTAGCAAAAAAAAAACCCAGCTTTTTAGACATCAAGTAGAACTTTCTGTCAGAGTCAGTGGGTGTGGCCAGAAGAGTCAGTGGGCGGAGTCAGCGATACGTCCAATGTTGATGCCAGTCCTGGTTGAATTGATTAATTAAGGTTTACTTGATTAACCCATTCCCACACAATAACATTTTAGAGTGGTCATTGTTAAAAGATGCTGCAGACGATAATTTCTTGTTGATGTAATTTAATTTTGTTCTTTTTTCGGAACTCAACAATAGAAAAAATCGTTCTACTCTTTTTCAAAATATTCTCCACTTACGTCCACGCACTTTTGCCATCTTCGCGGGAGCTTCCCCCCCCCCACTGTGAACCATGACGTAGACCTATGTTTAATGTACTGATAACAAAGCTTGGTCTTATATTTATTTCCAGTAAGAATTTTTACTAGTACTGGAAACAAATTAAAGTCACAGGGGGCGAAGTCTTGGCTATAAGGAGGTGAGACAACAATTGCTATTTCTAAGAGTTTATAACCTCCACTGTAGCTGCGGCGGTATGGGAGGGGCGGGTTATCGTGAAGAAGGAGGACATTTTTCTGTGCTAACCTGGGACGCATTTGCTTGAGCTTTTCTTTGAGATCTTTCAGAATTACTTCAGAATAGTGCTTGGCAGTGACAGTTTGACCTTTCGGCATGAAATGAGTACGTATCATTTTTCGTGAGTCCCAAAAGGCAACAAGCATGGCTTTGCCAGCCGAAAGAGACTACCAAAGGATACAGCTTAAACTTTTTAGGAGGTGGGGAACCAGCTCGTTTTAACTGCTTTGTCTGCGCGTTTGTCTCAGGTTCGGATTAATGAACCCACATCTCATCTCCAGTGATAATGCGATTCAAAAACTTATCTCCTCCACGATTTAAACGACTCAAATGTTCTTTTGTTTTGGTTACTCTGGTTGCATTTTGATCTGCAGACAGCTATCTAGGCACCCACCTGGTACTTGCCTTGCTCATGCTTGGGTGTTAGTGTGAAATTTTGTGTGCCGATGCTTTACCGATGCTAAACATGTTGGCTACCCCCTCCAAAGTTACTCAACGACTTTTGTTGACAAAAGCTTTAACATGCTACCATTGTTGGGGTCACCACCTCAGTTGGCCTCCCAGACCTTGGCCTGTCACAAACACTTGTCCTGTCTTCGCGAAACTGAGAAACCCAGTTGTTGAAGGTTGAACTTGATACACATTTATCAGAAAATCTTTTTGTAAGCCTCTGAAAGATGTGGCAGGGCTTTTCGCCTTCTGCCACCAAAAAACTAAATAACAGAGCGTTGTTCCTCTAACAAAGGGTCTATGATAGACGAAACACCTATCGTATATCAGAGTGCAAAATACTTTGTAAACACCATTGTCGAAAATAAACCACGTTATTGGCGAATGAATATAGTTTTCACTAATATATAATGTGTGTGTATATAGCTGCACGTGGAAAGAAAGGAGCATGAAAAGTCCGGATATTTTCTGACCGTCCCTCTTATGTTTTTGTGCTTTGCCGAAAACTACGACCTTAGTTTAGTTAACACTTACCGGTAAGTGCCAATGTTTAGTTTTAGATTGCGTAAGCATTCTGAGGATAAAAGTTTACACGGCGAACAGAGTTTAACGGGAAAACATACAGCGTCAGTCCATAAACTTTTACTTTAAAAATCTTATCAGAAAGTACTTAACAGAATTAAACCAAAATTCAGGAATTATCCTTTGGCGACTCTTTATCAGATTGCTTCAAAGAATTTTGATCGACGGAAAAATATGTAACGATATTTCGTTACAATACCTGCATAGAGGGAAGAAAATTCTACTTTGTGTGGGTAGGTTGTGTCCGTTAGCCCACAAGTTGTTTCAAAAGTCATTTTAAAACAATGAAAATGAAATTGATGATATACCCCACCCCACCCTTGATTTACCCCAAATTTCTGATATAATGGTTTCGTTATATAAGTCCATTTAATTTAATGCTTGGTTTGAAATTGTCAAATATGTTAGTCTCTTTAAGAATCTACCTGCTGGGCAAAAGTTTTTGTCAGAGTCCTGCTCACCGCTTGTTGCAATCAATTGATTCATTTCCCAGATCATTTATAAAGCCGCGTTTAGGGTTCTAACTAGAACCCTACATCCGGATGCCAACACTCGACTGTTCAAGTGTTTGACAGTGGGTAAAACTTTAAAGGGACATAGATCGTTTAGGATTACCCCATTGTTGGTATAGGTTGTTCGTTTGATAGTGAATATATATTCGAGTTTCAAGTGAATGTGTTCAGTAATTTCAGAGCTATTACACACTGTCAAGTGATCTGACGACGACGCTGACGGTGACGACGACCTGTTCACGGCAATACCTCGGGTTTTTCTCCGTAAACGGTCGAGCTAAAATTGGGGGTGTATGAGAAAAGTTAAATGGAAGTGTTAAATGTCGCATTAAAGCGAAGCCAACCGATGGAGACAGAGAAAAATCACTTTAGATCTTCAAAGCTTTTGTTAATATTCAAAGCATCGACATGACCGACAATCAAATTATTCGGAGATTTTTGCGAACTACGCTTTTCACGGAACTCACTCGGTACTCAAATTCAAGTCTGCAAATTCAGTGGTCCAGAGATTTGCACTATCTTAGATAGCACCATCTTACATAGCTACAGCCTTTGTTATTGTTGTCATAGTAAATAGCAAAAGGATCACCACTGTCTATCAAAAAGTCGATAGACCAATCAAATCGTGCATTTAGACCGGACTTTTGAACTACGACATTGGTTGTCGTTCATGTGATTCATTTCTGTTGATTTGGCTAGTGAAACATCGTAACTACAGCTTTGTCAAACTGCAATTCCTCAAGCAATCATTTGACGGTTAGATACATACTTTTTGCTAGTCAAATTGCAAATCAGCTCCGTTTAATATCGAAGAAGAATTTTCTGTCGGAGCACAGTAAGGGGTGGGGTGAGTGGGGGGCTAGAAATCCGCCAATTGTGACGTCATATCGTCACAATGTATTTGTTCCAATTAAAGGAATTTTGTTCCCTATAAAAGATCAAAGCCATCGATTAAATCACTTTTGAAGTATTCGAATGGCTTATGGTAGTATTCGAATGGCTTATGGCTTTTCCTTTAATTTGATGAAAGATCTGGATTTATTTCATCACTCTTGATGATAAGGAGGCGATCACTTTAATTTAATGATAATGATAATAATAATAAAATATTTATTTTAGAGAATGAAGCTCATTAACCCATCCCCACACAGTCACGCTTTTAAACGTTTCTCAATATGGCAGCGCTAGAAAACATTGTGGAAAACGAAGAAATTGCTTGTTACAAGCAATTTCTTCTTTTCCCACAATGTTTTCTCAAGTATAGAATCACAGTGACGTAAAACCCCGGGTTTGTACAGGAAAGGGTAAATCCATTCCCACACAATCCCGCCTTTTGACGCCCCTTTGGAATAAATTTTGGAAAATCATTGTGAAAAAGAACATAGTTTTCCGATTCAAACGACGAAGAAAATGTATTTGTTTTCATTTGATTATCAAACAAAAATCCTATTCCTTTTGTATGAAACGACGAAACTTGATTAATTTTTTAAAATTTTCTTTCATTAAAAAACAACAACAACAACAAAAAAAAAACGCGCTGTCCGAATATCAATATATATGCATAGAAAAACACCAAACAGGTATTCTACCAGTTGAAATTCAATTCATCTTGTATTTAATGACCACTGAATAGACGACCAAAAATGCTAGCTGAAAAGAATGGTCGTTTAATACACTTTAATGTGAAAGATATGAAGGCTTCTAATGAGTTCCAACAACATAGGACTTTGTTACGATTTTTTTTATTAAATAAAACTGCTTTCACTTCTTAAGAGAATTTTATTCTAAATTCTAAATGCGTTTTTTTGATAATGGTCGCTTAATGGAAATGGTCGCTTAATAGACGTGATCGTCCAAGCTAGATCGATTACAATCTTAATGCCCTGGTCATGTAATTGCGACGGGCATACTATGTTAATTCTGTCCATGCGTTTGTGCGTGTGTGGATGGGCATCGGTAGATTGGTGTGTCCAATTTTTTCCGGAGCATTTATTAACTAATGAATTTCAAAATATCTTGGCACAGTTGTTCCCCGTGATGAATCTTGTGTCATTGTGTAAAGTTTTGTGTGATATTCCAATATAAGGACTCTGGCGGGGGAATCCTTGTCTGTGACGCATTTCTAGTTCATGAATTAATTTTCTTTTTTTCGGTTCGGTACTCAAATGCTTTTCACTAGGTTAAGAACACAATTTTCAGCCAAACAGAATGGAGGGATTTTTCTAGACGCAAGTAAAAACAAATGATTACTAAATCATAAAAATACCACATCTCATTATGAGCCACTAGAGAAAGACACACGCACACACATGCACGCATGCACGCACGCACGCGCGCGCTCGCTTCTCCGGTGATGATTAGTTGAACACACCCATCCATGCAAACCTGTTTAACTAGGAATTAATGCGATGGTGTATTATATGAGAAATTTTAGGATGAAATAGGACCACCAATTGACGGATCGCTGGCTCCGCCCACTGTCATCCGACAGAAAGTTCAACTTTGATATTAAACGGCGTTATTTTGCAGAATTAATTGCTAGTAACCAGAAACAAAATCAAAGTACTGAAAGTACTGTAAGCTAGCAATGTATGGTTGAATTTGGAAAATATTTCCCTTGCTGGGTAGAAAACATTGTTGACATTGCAGAAATTGCTTGTTACAAGCAATTTCTTCATTGTCCACTTTGTTTTCAAAAGCTTTTTTCTTTAGATGTTTAAAAGGCGGAATTGAGTTGGAATGGGTTGAATAGCATGCTTTTGACAGAGTTCTCTACTGAATAGAGTTTGCAATATTCCTGAAATACATAAGAACTATTTTTTAGGGCGTAAGCATTCCATGGATTTGTTGGTTAAGCCTCCAGTAGCAGTTTCCACTAGTTTAACATTGAGAAGACCTCAAAATTTGTCTGTTAACTTAAGCTAGCATGGCTAAAAAGTAAATTGGTTGGTTGGTAAGCTAAATGGCCACTAATGTTGGAGATTCCGGTCTAGATAAAGTATTTAATTGGTCGATCGTCACAAAATGAAAATTTGATCTCGCAAGCGTACTCGATCACAAGGAAAATTAACCAATCGCTGACCCCGCCCACTTACTCCGATATGGAAGTTCTGGTTCGATTTAATACAGCAAACGTTATGGTCAGTAGTATAAAACAAAAAAGGAAATTGATTGGTTGGCTACCTAGACATCGTAACAGCGCTTGAATATGTTGTGGTTACGACGTTTTAGTCGCCAAACCGCGATTTGTCAATTCTGGCCAATTACAACTTTCCAAGCTGAAACGTCTGTTTATTTTGAAATACCAATAAGTGATATGTTTAAAAGATTTCGCAGTGTACTCCTTTGATGAAACAAATCGGTTTATATTTAACTTCACTGAGCTGTTGAATTTCGTTTTTAGTTGACAAAAAGTCGGTTGGTTAGAGCATATCAATTAGCTACTTTCAGGGCTTGAAATTAACTTTTTTTTATCACTGGCAATTTTACGCTAGTAGGCAGAATTTCAACTCGCAAAGTATGCTTCCTTTTTGATTAACATTCTGTTTGTTTCAAGTTTCACAAAATATATTTTCTTTTGATAATACTCATTGGATATTCAAGACAAATATGCTCAATGCATCACTCAGTCATTTTAAACTTTGTCAAAAGTTCTCAAAAGCCAGATATCATTTATAAATAGCTGAAGGTCCATTCAATTAAACTAAGAAAAAAATTGATAGTACTGATAAAATCTATTAGCAAAATCAAATTTCAACTATTATTTTGCTAGTTTGCTACTGCTAATTTCGAGCTCTAACTTTGAACTTAATGACATCTTTGTTGTATAATGCATCTAGTCGGATGTTTGTGGTGGGGCGTGCATAACTTGTCATATAAGTTTTAAATCAACCCCCATAAAATACGCTTTTTGACGCCCGCAAAGAAAAATGCTTTGGAAAATTGGTGGAAAATGAAGAAATTGCAATTACTGCATATTGTACCATGTTTTCCACCCAGAAAGTTGAAAAAATATCAAATATCATAAACTTTGCACCGTCCTATGCAACTTTTTTCAGTTTGAGACAGTCTAAAATTTTGCCGTCTGGTAATGGGTTAATCTTATAAAATTGAATTAAGTTGGAAATATAATTGTCTAATCTTTTCATCCGTTACTCATTTTCTGTATAATCATTGTACTACAAAATGCTTTAGTATGCAACTCGGCTTGCGTGCAACAAACGATTGCAGCGGGCTTAGCAGTTATATACCATCTCTTGAAAAGGATCATTTCTGTAAATCCGCTGTGCTCGCAGAATTTAGATAATAATCCAAACTATCATCCTGGATTGTTATCCATTTAAATTTGAGGGGCGGGGCTAATTTTCCCGTGACCGGTGACGTAAAGCGCTGGTCCCTGTACGTGGCAATGTTCTCTTTTCTATTTTGGAGCCAGCGCTTTAGGTGATTACGTATGATATCAATGCGTAGATTGTATCCCGTCATACTGGCGAGGTCGAGAATGTAGTCCGCTTGGAAATCGACGCCGTCATTTCCGGATTCGACTGTGGTTAGTTTCTCCCGCCAAACTCGGATGTCATCTTCCATTTCCGACTTTCCCTTCGGTTCACCACATAGTTCTTCCTTGATATATCTGAATCGAGTAAAAAATCAAATTTCAAATAACATTTTGAATTAAAATATAATCAAATGCTATCAATCACATGTGAAACAAGTCATTCGCTTTGCATATCCCTCGAGGGATGATGCCTTGAATTTGACGTCTTATTAGTCGCCCATTTTCAAACATATATATAAAAGCCCGTTTATTCATCTAAATTTCGGCTTGCTTGCATGGGATTTAACCCTTTTTAAATTTTAGACAGGTCCAAATTCAAAGGTTTTTTCAAAGGTTTTGCAGATGGCAATTTCAAGTTGAAATTATTTGAAAAATAATCATCAGTGGGGTAGAAGATATTGTGGAAAAAGAAGAAATTGCTTGTTACAAGCAATTTCTTCTTTTTCCACAATGTTTTCTCAAGAATAAAAACACAGAGTTTAAACATGAAAGGGTTAACACCGTTTTTAACAGTTTTCAGACATATCCCTGCGACTGGAGCGTTTAACCATGCATGGATTTCTGGTAGTTCTCACACCATTTCATTCTTTCCGAGCTTCCAACTGCTCATCCCTCTTAGGTTTACGATTATACACCCAGATGTCGAAAAGCATTTTTCGAGACCGGAGATCGAACCTTGGATCTCACGATTGAGTGTCAGACGCGTAACCATCTCCGATATAGATGTGTAATCTAAATTTGTTACCGAGTGCGACATTTTATAGCAATGAAATCCCAATATATTGCCGAGTGTAGTTTATGAAATAGCGACTGGAAGTCAAATAACTATCCGACCAATGAAATCATTCGTAGACATTGGAAGTAAACATTGAACTTCAACAATGGCCACCATTTAAGCATTTTTTTTTTGTTGGTTTGGAGACTTAAACATCGTAACTACAGCTTATCAAAGCTGTAGTTACGACGTTTAAGTCGCCAAACTAACGATTCTACTTTTTATCAACGCTACTTGCCGCAAATCTGGCAAACTAACGCCGTTTAAAAGCGAAATGTAGCTTCCTGTTGGAGTTAATGAATGGGGCCAACTGAGTAAGTGAGCGGGACCAGCGATTGGTCAATTCCGGGTTACCATCAATGACTACTGCTTATAAAATAGAAGACACAGCACTTATTCTAACCGCCAAATTTACAAATTGCAGCTTCAAACTTTTAACCCTTTTCTGTTCAAATCCGGGATTTTACGTTGTCATGACTTTATACTTGAGAAAAACATTGTGGAAAAAGGAGAATTTGCTTGTGACAAGCAATTTCTCCTTTTTACACAATATTTTCTACCACATAGGATGGTTTCATTTCAAATTGCACCCAGTTTTCATTGTTGTCTGCAAACTCTTTTAATTTGGATCAGTTTAAAACACAAAGAAACGGGAAAGAGTTAAAGCGGCTCTTGAACAGATTCGCATGAAAATTTGACAAAACAAAAAAAAACCTGCTTTTCCGTTATTAATGTAATTTTCACGATAAATGCTATTTCTTCGTGTTAAATCTATAATATTCCCTGTGGATTTGCTGTAATGTAATATATTCCCTATGCCCTACTTTGAAACATCGGAATTTATCGAGTAAGTTCGTTAGTCTTCGGGTGATGTCGATAGCAGAACAGAACATAACAGAACAGAACAGAAATTTATTAATGACTTATACACAAGGTACATTATCATCATCTTGAGTGACGTAAAAGCGGGATTTTATGGGAATAGGTTAGATTTAATGTGTATTTTCTTACCTGTCAAATGTAACAGCCAAATATTTGACTTAAATAACTTTACAAATTAAGCTTTCTATATGATAGATGCGTCTACGTGATGTATATATAAATATATATATATATTATTATTATAGTTATTATTATCAGCAAATCTTCAAGTAAAAAGTTGTTTATTTCCGAAGTCTGGTTCATCTCAAATCATCATATTGTAATCATTTTCTTGTTAAAAAAAGGCGTCATACATTTGAATTTAATTTACTTTCACGAAGATTTGAGACATCGCATTTATAATAAATTCAGTTTTAATCAGCGAGTTCATGTTAATGAATCCATACGAGGAAAACTTAAATCTAATTAAAAATAAATTAGATGCAAACATTTGTGAACATTCAAATGAAAATTATAGTGTCCCAATGCGGCCGATCAACTAGCGTTGTCATATTGTCGCATGTCTCTAAACTATATAGACCTACATGTGTATGTGCCATTCGTCACAACTCGGCCGATTCCGTACCTACATCTATATAGATCGGAGACTTCGGAGATCGCCCGAGGATTGCCGAATGGTGTATGTGCGACATTTTTAACCCATTATCATACGATAAAATTTTAGACGGATCCGAATTGAAAGGAGTTGCAGACGACAAATTAAAGTTGATGAAATTCTAGATTTTTTTTAACTTTCTGGTTAGAAAACATTGTATAAAATGAAGAAATTGCTTGTTACAAGCAATTTCTTCATTTTACACAATGGTTTCCCGATTATTTTTCTTGATGGGCGTCCAAAATTGTCACTGTGTTGGAATGAGTTTAAATCTTCGCGAGGACATAACAGCGATAATTATCGTCTTCAACGTCGCATTGCTGTCTTAAATATATCATCTTTAAACAGACATTCAGTCATCTCATCCGTGACCTGGCGACAAAGAACTAAGCATCATGCGTTGGTTTGGAGCTTCAAACGCCGCGAAAACAGTATGCAAGCTCTAGTAACGCCTTTTCAGTCACTAGTCAATTTTAATGTTCCTGGCCACACATTAAAAAAAGTCGTTTATAAGATCAGTCGAAGTGCCATGTTGGAGTACAGAGGACTTTGCCAGCGATCCGTCAATTTTAGGATTTCCCCTTTCGCCTAAAGGGTTATAAAATATGCAATCCGCTTAGCGTCACAAATTCATTCAATTGATAAAAAAGATTTCAATCTTGTTTACGCGTCTATCCCTACTCGACTGTTGAAGGTATCTCTACTTAGATCTTGAATGTCCCCAGTCGACAGCAAAAACTAATATATAAAAAATGTACTTGTCGCTTAAAAAGCCTTATAAACGTGCAATCCCAAGTCACACTTATGGTAGAAAACAGCAACAATAACGCTTTAAAAACGAGTTGAAAATAACTATAAACACATAAGTATAATAAAATCTTTCCAAGCCATCATGCAATAACCGGTATCAGATTTTCTACCTCAATAATTGAGGTTTTTTTCTTATCTATTATAATGTTGTTGTTTATTTCTCATTTTAAAGTACATCCTGCCATGATTATATTTCACATATAGATCATCGTTTGTATCAGTGCACGAGAGAATAATTTGTTGTTAGTTTCGTCTACCAAATACGAGCGTTCTGAATGGCCGTAAAAATATTCATAGCTCCATGAACACATTTTTAAGTACGCAGCTATTTTGTATGCTTCTTCACTAAGTAGTTCGATACAAAAAAATATCAAAATTTGAATAATACCTGATTTTTTGTTCGGTGTCGTTAAATCATAAGAGATGCACAGAATGTTTTTGTTTTCATGGAGTTATGAAAAAAAAATCTATCAAACTTATGCATGAATCCGCTTCGCGATTTCATAGAGTGTGATTAGTTTTTTTTCGTTTCATACCCCCATGAAAACAAAACAAAAATCTCTTAAATGATTTATATACATGTATATAGATAAAGCATTTGTTGTTCAAGAAATGAAAGGCTTATCCATCTTCCATTATTCCATTTCTTTAATGCAAAAAGGAGACAAATTAGGATTATTTTTACCAAAATCTATAAGATCGCCTCATAACGCGCGTGAATCAGTATCTGGGGTCCCGATTGAGATGTAGTTCAGTACCCCTGTCAAAAAGCATCAAATCAGAGAGTTTATCATTAAGATCATTTCACTGGTTTTTCGATGAAATTCCACCGAGAAATCTGGATAATCCACCGGAAAGCATTTACTCACCCCAGTGAAAATTAAGACCGGTCCAAATTGACCACAGACCACTATCTCATATTGTTGGAATTTTTATAATCTTAGTGTATCTTGGAAGAAACAATGAGGAAAATGCAGAAATTGCTTGTAACAAGCAATTTCTTCATTTTTCACATTGTTTTCCAGACCCATTTACTTCAGGGGCGTAATAGGGGGATAGAGTGTTAATGGGTTAAAAAAAGAATGCAATACTTACTTAGTTATCCAAACGGCTTGATTTTCAAACATTGCAAAGCTGATGAACTGGTTTTGTGCTCCAATATACAGCAACTTGTTATTGGCACCCTTAGTCCAAACAATGCCCTTATACAGATGGTTAGGATACAGGCTTATTTTCTCTTTCAGTCGAAGACTATCATCTAAATATGGGTGGTTGTACAGGTATCCCGTACAGAAAATGACACAATCGACCTCTGCCTCGGTGCCATCTGTAAAATAGGCCGTCTTCCCTTCGAATCTCTCCACCAGGGGGCGTTCCTCAATGCCTTCTGGGAAATTGTAGTTCATTGGTTGATTTCTCCACGTGCAGATAATCTTCTTGGCTCCAAACTTTTTACATTGGATCGAAATGTCTTCCGCGGAGTAACTCGCTCCAATGCAAAGAATACGTTGGCCCGAAAAAGCCCGAGCTTCTCGGAAATCATGAGAATGCATTACAAGTCCCCCGAATTTATCGATGCCAGGGAACCTCGCTTTATTTGGCACTGAAAATATCCCGGAAGCTACAATGACGTAGGCAAATGTGTCTGAATACGTCACGTCCGCCTTTTTGTCATACACAGTTACAAGAAAGTCATCTGCATTTTCCCTGTATTCGACACGTCTTACTACCGAATCGAAATGAATGAGGCCTTTCAATTCCCTATCCAGCCTGTTAAATCTCCCTGAAAATTCAAGGTATTTATTTATTTATTGTGTTCATTCCTTTTCCGTACTCATTTTTAGCTCACCTGAGCACGTAGTTCTCAAGTGAGCTATTGTGATCCCCTTTTGTCCGTCGTCCGTCCGTCGTCCGTCAACAATTTCTTTAAACGACATCTCCTCCCAAACCACTGGGCCAATTTGGCAGAAATGTTCCTGAAGTGGTCCCCTTCAAAAATAGCTTAAAGAATTGGAATCCGTTTAAAAACTCTGGTTGCCATGGCAACAAAAGTGAATTTTTAAAATAATCTTTAAAAATCTTCTCTCCTGACCCAGAAGGCGTAGAGCCTTGATATTTTGCATGAAGCATCAGTATATTGACCTCTTTCAAAATAGCTAAAATCATGATCCTTGGGTCCCCAGGGGTAGAGCCCCAGGGGGGTGGGGTTTATATAGAAATAAAGAACGAATTTTTATATGACATCTCCTCCCGAACCATTGGGCCGATTTGAACCAAATTTGGCAGAAATGTTCCTTAGGTGGTCCCCTTCAAAAATAGCTAAAAGAATTGAAATCCGTTAAAACTCTGGTTGCCATGGCAACAAAAGTGAAATTTTAAAATAATCTTTAAAAATCTTCTCCTCCTGACCCAGAAGGCGTAGAGTCTTGATATCTTGCATGAAGCATCAGTATATCGACTTCTTTCAAAATAGCTAAAATCATGATCCTCGGGTCTCCAGGGGCAGAGCCCCAGGGGGATCGGGTTTATATAGAAATAAAGAACGATTTTTTAAATGACATTTCCTCCCAAACCACTGGGCCGATTTGAACCAAATTTGGTAGAAATGTTGCTTAGGTGGCCCCCTCAAAAATAGCTAAAAGAAATGAAATCCGTTTAAAACTCTGGTTGCCATGGCAACAAAAGTGAAATTTTAAAATAATCTTTAAAATTCTTCTCCTCCTGACCCAGAAGGCGTAGAGCCTTGATATTTTGCATGAAGCATCAGTATATTGACCTCTTTCAAAATAGCTAAAATCATGATCCTCGGGTCCCTAGGGGCAGAGCCCTGGGGGGGTTATATAGAAATAAAGAACGATTTTTTAAATGACATCTCCTCCCATACCACTGGGCCAATTTTGACTAAATTTTGCAGAAATGTTTCTTAGTAGGTTCCCCTTAAAATTAGCTAAAAGAATTGAAATCCGTTTAAAACTCTGGTTGCCATTGCAACAAAAGTGAAATTTCAAAATAATCTTTAAAAATCTTCTCCTCCTGACCCAGAAGGCGTAGAGTCTTGATATCTTGCATGAAGCATCAGTATTTTGATCTCTTACAAAATAGCTAAAATCATGATCCGTGGGTCTCCAGGGGCGGACCCGGGGGGGGGGTATAGGCATGAAGCATCAGTTCACAGACTTCTTTCTTATTTCTGAAATTATAACCCATGGAAAAAGTCTTTTCCTTCTTTCAAATCAGCACTAAAGCCTTGGAATTTGTAATTTAGACTTTTGGATCCCTAGGTTCATAGTCTTTATATGTTATTGTGGCCCACTTGTTTCATAATCCTAACCTTAACATGAAATTAGACTGTTGAAAGAAAAAGAGCCTTTATCTCAGGTGAGCGCCACAGGGCCAACGGCCTTCTTGTTCTTATTGGCTTCACCCACTGACTCTGCTGGCACCTATTTTGCAAAATTTATGACCAGGAACATGTATGAAAATATAAAATTGTTGGTTGGTGACCTAAACGCCGTATCTACAGCTCGGTCAAGTTATAGTTACGGCGTATAAGTCGCCAAACCATCAAAGATGATTCACATAAATGTCGTCAAATGTTGGTGTTCGGGTTTCACTTCTGGTCTAAGTGAATAATTTGATTGTTCAGTTGATTTTTCGATTGATAGCTGCCATGCGTCAATATGAGAAGACTTTTCGTCGCCCGACCCCCTCCCTTTTCTTTTTATTCGAAATGTAATTTCTTTAAGCTAATTTGTCTTTTGGGCGTGTAAAAGCCAGTGCCATTTGCTCACTTGATAGACCACTCGACTTCAAACCTCGAGATTGCAGGTTCATTCCTCGGTCTGACCACGAACAAACCACTTATCTTTCGGATGAGATATTAAACCGAGGACCATGTAACGATGCCGTCAATTAAGCTCGTTAAAGAACCATGCTGGGCTCCAAGTAAATTGCACAATTCCCCGCAACAAATTACAGTCTTCTAGGGGCGTCTCTCATAAGGGCAATTGCTGCGGTAGCGACGATAAACAAACTAACATGGGTACAACTACGGTCAGTTTTAGTTTTTTTTTAAATACATGTGCTATGCTGGTCACTCTATCTTCATTTTTCATGAACAGTCAATGCAACCTTTATGCTTTGCCTATATTGACATATCATACGCCTATTTTCCTTTGCTATATAAGTGCGAATTTTTCTAAGCGGGGTAAAAGAAAGCCCAAACACAAAACACCTGAAAATATATCACCTAATATATCTTTGGTAAAACTTGTTTCCAGTCACGGAAATAACTAACTTCGATTGGCGTCACGATTGTGTGATTATCTTTAATCAGAGGTGAGTTCTTTTCGTCGAGATTCTTGAGATTCTTATTCAGATTTTTAAGAAAAGGCGATCTTTAGATTAAGATTTTTCAGTGGCTAAATAAGAATATTCAGAATTCTTATTGAGGAATTTAAAAAAAGTGACAAAAATCGTTAGCGTGATTTTTCATCTTGAAGAAAAGAACGCACCTCAGACAATCGTGACGCAATTGAAATAAAACGTTTTCTTTACGTCAAACTGCAACGTTTTTTCGGCATTTTTTTTCTGAATAACGAATCAACCATAAATACCTTCCATATAATCTCTGATAGCAGAACGAGGTGCATAAGACGGCAGCAGTTTGCCGAAGTGTTCTTCAAACGTGTAGTCTGGGAATTCGAGAACATCTTTCGGGGCGTTAGACCAGAGATGACGGTACATACTGCCGTGACATAATTCTCCATAGTCATCCGTACCTGTGACGTAAATGATATTTACAGAGCTTTCTTTTATGCTTTCCGATAGAAATGCGATAAATTAACACATGCTAATTCAAACAAACAAACAAATAAACAAACAAAAAATACCAAAATGATTAAAGGTAGACAAGGCCCTGATTTCGTTCATTGCGCTACTGACCGACCGAAGACACCTGTGACGTGATAAGGTTGCCATGTAATTAACGTGTAATTAACGTGCAAAATTCCGCACTCTTGGAATTTTTCCATAAATATTCATTTTTTTGTCTATTTTTGCAATAAAGAATTAGAAAAACTGTTTGATTTTCGTGTGGTATAACCTTCTCTTTTATTTCGTTAACAACTAACGCCTATTAACACGAATGGCTCCGACGCTCGTGAAAATATAGCTTTTGTTATTCGCTCATTGAAAATACACCGGTCTTTCATTCAAACGCTCAATTATTATCTATTTAATCCTTGTCAACATGATCCTTTTTTTTATTTCATTAAAACTTAAGAATTTAGAGCAAAAGTTTAGGGTACACATTTCGTCTGAAAATTGATTTAATAATCAATATTGCGTTTGAAGGAGGGAAATGGGAAATGGCACGTGAAGTTCAGCAGTATAATGCTGAATGAAATGCTTGTCCGATTTAACACTTACACTGGCTAGATCATTTAAGTCCTATGAATTTTGCACTCAAAAGACAGGATAATTTTTGAAAATGCAAGAAAGCGGTCACATGCCAAAAAATGTCCTCTAGTGTTTTTATGTATTAATTATTTCTTCTGGGAAAAAACACTTGTATTTTACTGTGTGCTAATGTTTTCCCTCGTTTAAGGCGAACCCGTTTGACAAAAAGTTCTATTTATACCTTTAATTTTAAACAAGAGTCACGCCTACGGGTTCCTGCGCTCGACTGATTGGTGCTGGAAAGAGGACAACATGCATATAGAGTTATCCAATTGATAGTATAGGTTGCTCTTTTGATAGTGAACAATTGTGCCATGTTTCAATCGATTGCCTTTAGTAAAACCAGAGATATCACAAAATGTCAAAGTTTTCGCACGACGACGACGACAACGACGACGACGACGACACCAAGGCTATCGCAATACCTCGGGTTTTCTCCGAAAACAGCCGAGTTAAAAAATGGAATGGCTTTTAGTTCTCTTTTAAATTAGTATGACAGTCGATGTCTTAACATTTTGTTTCCTTAGGCATTTGCATACCGCGCAGTTTGATCAGGATCGATCTTTTTGCACTTTCGAGTATCCCCTTATCGTACGTCGAGTCTCTGTTGTTAAATCCTTGTCATGCTGAATACAATCGGATTCTAAGAATGCTTTTAAATCAAAGGGCTGAAAGCACTGGAAGCACCTTTATAGTCAATTCTTTTTGTTTGTTAGTTAATTTTTTGTTGAAAATTACAAATTCACAAACTATCTCCGCTTAAAAGTTACAAGCAGGTAGTGTAGACTAAGACCAGACATATGTGTAGTCTGATCTTTGTCTATACCTCCTGCAAAAACAGGAACAATCGGATTCAGCATGACACGGGTTAAGCCTTACCTGTATGCCAAGTATAGTTCCACAGACCACCCCAGTCAGATTGCTTCTCGAAACATTGCACATCTACCCCACCACCCTGTCGGGCAAAATGATAGAGGACGGCCATACCGCTAGGACCAGCTCCAATCAAACATACCTTGGTCATTGTGGCGTGTTAATGAAGCTTTAAATGTGAAAAATATGTTTTTTCTATATATGTGAGTAGATTGGAATTCGTAAAAGAAACTTGATAAACAAAAATGATCCATAACGAATCAATACGTGAAAGATTTGCAGTTATCACCTTATAGCAACCCTCCCATGGTTGCACCCGATTTCATGCGCGGATTCATATTTTTACTCCTTGGTGGGGGTGGGAGAGTTCCGAACTCCTTTTACGATATTCGTCAGTCGATGGGCAAACTATCGTAATTACAGCTTGAACAAAACTGTATTTACGACATTCTGCTCGCCCACTAACAATATAACACTTTGATTTCCAGATTTTCCGAAACTTATAACCATATTTTATTGCAAAAACTCTATAGATATATTGGGGGGGGTGCCCCCCTCCCCCCTCTTGGGAACCGCGCATGGCTTTACAAGTCGGGAATTAATTGCTTTAACCAATTTAGATGAGGAGAGGTGTGCCTGTTTCGCCAGTCCTTGGACAGGATTTTTATCAAATCAAAAGAATCAAACTTATACCAATTTTCATTGGCTGGTAGCACACCAACTCCTTTCTGAATACAGAATTGACGGATCGCGATTTTCAACCAAAGAGTCAATCGACCAATCAAATCATACATTTTGACCGAAAGTGAACTTTGAAAAATAACAGTGGCAGAAATCTATGTGAAGTATTTGATGGTTTGGTAACTTAAACATCGTAACTACAAACTGTACCTACGACGTTTGAGTCGCCAAACTCCCGTTTTTACTTTTTTGTAACCTGTCACTGGCATCGAATTTTGCCAAATAACGCAGTTTGATATTTAAGTCGAACTTCCTATCGGAGCTCAGTGGGCGGGGCCAGCGATCCGTCAAGTGTTTGCATTAAAACACCAGTGATGTCACGGACACGAAATTTCATTTGGTGACATGAATTCGAAGTTCTGCTTAACCCTTTCCTTGAGATAACATTGTAGAAAAAGAAGAAATTGCTTGTAACAAGCAATTTCTTCTTTTTCCTTAATATTTTCTACCCTACTGAATGGTTAATTTTTTTTATTTTATTTTTTTTTTTTTTTTGAAATTAAATCTACTTTAAATTATCGTTTTGCAAGATCTTTGAATATGGACAGGTCTAAAATTTTGCAAAACATGGAAAGGTTAAATAAGCAACCCTGGCTAAGAGACCGTTATCATCATTATCAATATTTGAACAACTAACAAAGTTAAAACTGTTATTGTCCATTAAACAATAATCACATGAATAAGAATTATGCTGGTCCAAATTTATAGAAGTCGCCGACGATAATTTTAGTTCGTGAAATTCTTAAAAAATTCATTTTTGGATAGAAAACATGGTGGATAAAGAAGAAATCGCTTGGAACAAGCAACTCATTTCCAACAACGCTCTAAATAGCTATTTTATCGGCCTAGCAATAATCAGACAATATGACGTCATTAAACCGACAACCAATCGATGGCCCCGCCGAGTTACTCCTTTGGTCACGCCCACTGACTCCTACAGGAAGTCCCGCTTCGATTCTAAACGGTGTTATTTTACAAAAACTAGCATGTGACAAAAAAGTAGAATCGTTGGTTGGCGACCTAATCGTCGTAACTACAGCTTGAATAAGCTGTAGTTTTGACGTTTAAGTCGTCAAACAACAACAAAGTTTCACACAAACGGCGGTAAATGCCGAATTTTAAAAAAAATCATTTCCGGACTGAATGAATAATTTGATCGGTCTATTAATTCCATTATTGTAAGCCGCGATTGGTCAAATTAATTTCAAACGTCGAATGGATGCCAAATCAACTGTTCAATCTATATCGCGACCAAAACCTCGTTGTTTAAATAATTGGTTTTATGTTCAACTTAGAATTAGAGGACATTTTTATAGGGGATTTCAAGTATATGCATAGTGTCGGTGTGATTCTAAAACCTCGTAACTACAGCTTTATTAAGGCTCTAATTACGAGATTTTAGATTCATACAGATGATATAGTATTCTTCAATCGTGGAGAGAAGACCGAAAACTCGTTTGGTGAAGCTCAAGTTACTACATCAGGCTGCGTCACAGAGAAGGCACAATTTTTTGTTGGCACATTAACATTTATGGAAAAATTTGAATAAAATTTTCATGGAATCAATGTTCCTGGTCGACTAACTTTGTGTATATTTGTCGCGGTTTTGAATTTTAGGCTGCGTCGCAGAAAAATGGAGCATGAGGCAAACCGGCTGGGTATATAATTGTTATGACAAGTACATATTTTTCAAGTCTCGATTCCTTTTGGGAACGAAGCATTGAATTTCTCGTTTTTTCTGAAACATAACACCGTTGAAAAATATTTGCGTTTAATCATCAATTTATCTTTCAAAGATCTTCTTTCAATAAAAAGTAAATAATGAATAAGTCGTATCCCTTCAACTCTGCTTGCTATTTTGATACCTATTTAACCCATTCCCACACAAGAAAATTTCAAGTTAATGTCATTTCGAATTCTTTCGTCTTTTGTATAGAAAACATTGTGAATAATAGAGGAACTGCTTCCAACGAGCAATATCTTAAAATTTCACAATGTTTTCGATTTTTTTATTTATTTATATATTTCTTTTTATTTTTTATTTATTTATTTATTTATTTATTATTATTATTATTATTATTATTTATTTACTAAAAAGGAGACCTTGTGCCTGAATGATTTAAAAGTGAACAAATAAACGCCTGCTTGCACAGCAGAATTTTCACTGAAAGGGTCACTCGACGCCTGTAAAATTTTTAAGCAACAGCTGGATTTGGGCAGATTGAAAAGGGATATAACTTGCCGCTCATGGCCGAGTGCCCTTTTCCTTGATATGCATTTTATAGGTCCCGAGTTCGATTCCCCGGAGTGGCTATCGATCTTGGTTCTGTCATTGTCTCACATAATTGTCGCGAGTACCGGCGGATTATCCAGGAAGCAGAATCGAGAGGGATAATTTTTGTTTCCCAATCTATCTCAAATAAAATAGGTTTAAACGTATAGCTTTTTAGATTTGTAGACATGTTAACCTATTTCCACACAGTGACATTGTTCGACGGCCCACAAGAAAATCAATTAAGAAAACATCGTATAAAATGAAGAATTTGATTGTATCAAGCAATTTCTTCATTTTACACAATATTTCATATCGAATAAGTTTGCATTTTTTTAAGATTTCTTAAACCCTAAATTATCGTCTACAACCCCATTCAATTTGGACAAGTATAAAAGTTTGTCGTCTGGTAACGGGTTTAACGACAAGACTGAAAAAGCATACTTATCAGAAAGCTCATGACGTCACTGTCTGGTTTTCACAATCTCCGCCCTATTTTGACCGAAATAGCCTGGACTCATTGTACCTAACTCCCATAACCGAGCAAATTGTCCTGTTACCTGATCTGTTTTTCGAATTTTCATTGGATCTTTCCAAACTTTCACAGGTTGATTGTATATACATGTATTTTTTTATTTCCTCCAAATATTTGAAAGCCATTTACATGTACAACAGTATACTGCAAGTAGAATATATGCTGGTTGTCTGGAGGAATTGTTAGCCTGTTGGCTTCTGACCCAAAGATCACGGGTTCGAGCCCTCGGCTGACCATATTAACTGCCAAAATAATTGTTTTTCGGATGACACGTTAAATAGAGGCCCCGTGTGCGCGTGCTATCCATCGAGCACGCACGTGAAAGAAACAGGCTAGGATCCCAGCAATTTCGTCCTGTATCCTTGTACTATCTTCCGAAACAATAAAGTATTCGGAGGGGGGGGGGGGCTCGCTCATACGGGCATGTGCTACGGTAGCGACGATAAGGTCACTCTTAGTCACTCGCTATATGGAGCGCATTGTGAAGGCTTTGATCAGACTGTGATGATGCAAAGGTTGATCTAGGTCTTCACTATTGCGCTCATCAAAAATGGATGGAAATGTTACGCACTGACTAATTTGATTTCTTTAAGACCTACCTCTAACCCATTACCGGGTGTCAAAATTTTATACTGGTCCATATTGAAAGGAATTGCAGACGATAATTAAAAGTTGATAAATTTTTAACATATTTTCAACTTTCTGGATAGAAACCATTGTATAAAATGAAGAAATTGTTTGTTGAAAGCAGTTTCTTCATTTTACAATGTTTTCCTTATTGTTTATCTAGAGGGGCGTCAAAAGGCGTCATTGCGTCAATGCGCTAATTATCATATCTTTACTTATACCTGTAGTATTTAACTTTTAAAAATTGTATTACAAAGTATATAGGGAATATTACAACAGTGTCTTTTTCTATGCGTTGTTATCGTGTTCGAGAATCGTGTGTAGGTATTTTTTATTGGATGAGACCGAAGGTCGAATCCAATAAAAAATACCTACACACGATTCGAGAACACATTAACAACAAATAGAAAAACACACTGTTGTAATATTCCTTTTATTATATACCTGTTGGACATGGCATTAAAAAAATTCTTTAAATGATTAAGAAATAACCCACTTCCCGAAAAAAACCGAAAGTCAATACACAAAGAGGTGGTATTCGACGAATACGGGTTTTTAGTACACGCCGAATATTGATTTTTTTCTGTCGAGTTGTATTAGATAGCCAGATTTTAATCCATATCTGTTATAGGTATATAATAAAGTTAATGATTTTAATTTTAAACCCGATTTTCAGTATGATTGCATGAATAAGATTCATCATCATGGTAATTACAATATCCAAGGTAGGTCAAACCTGAGCTATTTAACCCCTTTCTGCACAATTCCTGATTTTCACGTCCCTCTAATTTTATATTACAAAATGGTAAAATATTTGCTTGGAGACATTAAATTATTAGAAATGAAGATAATACTTTTCATTTTCAGTTAGGTCTTAATCCCATTTATGTATGAATCAGCTTCACGCATTCATAACGTGTGATTATTGTTATTTTTATTTATTTTTTTTTTTTTTTTATTATCTTCAGTTCTTAAATTAGGAATACAACTTTGACAATTTCCGATAAATGCAATACAACACGAAGCTCTTACCCTTTTTGTCAGTAGATTTGAATCGAATACAACCAACAAGATAGCTTCAAATGAATACAAACTGTCACGGTGGCAGTTTTATACTTATGAAGTCAATAAACCGTGGTAAGCCTTATCCTTTTAACATGATGTCATCGTGTCAATGAACTTACACTTTAAGTCAAGTCGAGATTAAAACTTGTGAAATAATTTAACTCAATACCAGGCGAGAAAATTTTAGACTGGTCCGAATTCAAAGAAGTTGCAGACAATAATTGTTTCTAGTTGGTGAATTTTTATTTTTATTTATTTATTCCTTTATCTATTTATTAATTTATCTATTCATTATTACTATCATTCAATTTTTCTTGTTTTTTTTTTTTTTTTTTTTTTTTTTGAAAACATTGTGTATAATTAAGATATTGCATGTAACAAGCAAATTCTTCACTGTCCAAAATGCGTTCCAAAACTCTTTTTTTCTCTGGGACTTTAAAAATCGTATCGGTTAAATAAAAATAAGTGCTAATGCAACGGGCAAAGGCCGCAGCCAAAGCGCAGTTGGTAGCGCGTCAGACTCTCATTCGTGAGGTCCATGGTTCAATCCCTGGTCGCGGCCAATATTCTTTCTGATATTTGTCTCCCACCAACGGATGGAAATTGGTAAAGAGTAGGAAGAGCTTCTGGGGGCTAGGAAAGGGTGAAATGGTAGTACCGGTGTGAGAAATACCTGGAATCCATGGTCAGGTGCTCCAACCGCTGCGATATGACTGAAATACTGTTAAAATTTGCGTTAAGCCCTTCAATCAACCAATTAAACACCAGGCAAAGCAAATAAACGGGCACTTGAATCTGATAATGTTTTGGACTATTCAAATATCAAGCTATCAAATAATCACTTAAGAAAGTCGAGCCAATGCCGGGTTATTCGACATAAATTCAGGATGTCTCTGTCCAAAAAAAGTGAGCAAGAAAAAGAGGGAGAAATTCAAAAGTCTCAAAAATCGCGGTAGTTGGAGGATCATTTTAATTAAAATCAGATCCACCCTACTAGCCTATTGCTACGTTTGCCTGTAGCGGAGGGATAACGTAGTGGTTTCATATAGGTTGTTTTAATGAGATAGGTGGAGGATTGAAAAACTAGAGGCGCCTGAGCGCCTATATCGCTCTACAGGCCTATATGTGCTGATTAACCCTTTCCCACACAACAAAATTTTAGACCGGTCCAAATTGAAAGAAGATACAGACGACAAATTCAAGTTGACGGAATTTTATTCTATTTATTTATTCATCTATTTTCGTCCTTTTGGAAAGAAAACAATGTGGATAATGAAGGTATTGCTTGAGACAAGCAATTTCTTCATTTTCACAATGATTTTCAAAGCTTTTTCTTGATGGCGTATAAAGGAGGGTGTCGGAATGGGTTAAGCAAATGGTGTTTTCAGAAATTCAATATAAACCGAATCGTCTTTGCCATACTTGGCAAATGAATCTGTTCTGGAAAAGCATTGAAAAGTGTTCACTGTTTTACAACAGTCAAGTCGGGTTATGTAAAATGCATTGACTAACTTAGATGAAAAGATATTTACAAAAGTTCACTGTTAACCAAATATGGACATAAGCTATGACAATATTGGGAAATAAGCCCCACCCAGTAACGCCATTAACGTCACCCAAGGATAATTCTTGTAAAATTTGGTTGAAATTCATCGAATGATTTCCGAGATGCAGATTTTCATAATATCTAGCCCCGCCCATGTAAGCAATGTTTTTCATCCGATAAAAATTCTTTGAAGGAATCTAAAAAAGGGTCACTCAAGGATCATTTCTGTGAAATTAGGTTGAATTCCGTTCAATGGGTTTCTGGGAATTTTCAAGTAAAAGTTTAATGATGATAATAATAACGCTTGAAATTACGAAGGAACTCGCTATCACCAGCATAATTAGTTTAACAATAATAAGAAGCTGTAGAAACGACTTTAAAGTCGTAAAACCAACAAAGATTTCACATGAAAGATAATGGCGACAATGTCGGAGTTAACTTCCGGTCTAAATGATTATTTTGATCGTTCGAAGGAAGTTCTGCTTCGATTTTAAACGGCGTCATTTTGCAAATTTAGAACCAGTAGCATGTAATAAACAAGAGCACCGCCCACGGTTGCCAACGCTCGGCTGCAGGTGCTGGATAATGCAAAAATTCTAAGTCGAAAAAGGGGAATAACTCTTACAAAACGCGTTTAGAGTTATCCCCCTTGAAAGTCTACATAGCTCTTGTGATGGTCAATACACATGCCAAGTTTCATGAGGATATCTTCAATAACAACAGAGATATGACCAAGGTTAAAGATTCTCACGCCAACGCCTACACCAACGCCGAAGCGAACGACGCTCAGGTGATGACAATACCTCGGGTTTTCTCCGAAAACAGCCGAGCTAAAAATGTTGGTCGGTGACCTAAACGACGTTCGTACAGCTTGAATTAGCAAGCGTTAGGACGTTTAAGTCGCAAAACCAACAAAAATGTTTCACACAAATGGCGGCCAATATCGGAGTTCATTGCTTAATTCCGTTCTGAATGAATGATTTGTTTAGTCGATATGGATGGTATACATTCACAGTTTCAAGTGACTGGCTTTTATTTTAGTCGGGACATTGCAAACGGTCAAAGCTTACACGACGAAGACACTAACGATATAGGCGAAAAGGCTTTGGCTATACCTCGGGTTTTGTCTAAAGATAGCCGAGTTGAACTTCATTTATAGAGTTTGCTTGTGACTGATTAACAAGTGTTTTTTAGGCCCTCCGTTGGTCTGAATGACCCGATTTTAACATTTCATCATTTTTGTTCAATCATGATGAAATCTTCTGGACCTTACTCTGATGTACCCAGGATTTACACTGCATGCTCTTAGTCGCTGTAATATATACAAGAACTTGGTCCAATGTGTAAACACACTGAACTTCAAAAATAACGCATCATCTAGACTTTGTGGTACTCATTTAATGATTTAGCGTTATGGAGAATGTATTTATCAGATATATTGTTAGCAAATGATTGATCTGTTTAAAAAAAAAAATTAAAAAAAAAGAAGAAAGAAAACAGAAAATTATTCCGCGTACATACAATCAGCGTGGCAAGCACACAAAGAAGTCAGCTCTCGAAACGAAAAATCGCAAATCATCATTAATCATAAGAATGTAGTCACGGTAAAAACAAATGTCTTAGCCTAGTGAAGAACGAACTTAAGACTTTAGAACTTAAAATTCGACCTACTATGCCACCTTCTAGGAAAATCACGCGAACAAATAGGTCAACCCTCGAAATGAAAAGTCTTAGCTCATAGTAAACCCTGGGAATTCAGTCACAGAAAAAAAAGCGCGGGGTTCGTTCTATTATCCAACACAACCAAAACAAGAATGACGCATGTATCTGATTACACTCTGATTTGAATTTGGTTGAATAGGGTTCAACGCCGCTATTTATTTTTTTTCATTCATATCGCGGGGAATGGTGCACCTCACAATGGATTCCTGGATCTCGCACCAGTACTACCCTTTCCGAACCGAAGATTGGGAGTCTGACGCGCTACCAACTGCCCTATGACGGCGGCTGATTACATTCTGATGAAGTCTGTTACACAGAATTACAAGCCGTCCGGCCTGTACACAACCCTGGCATGGCGCCTTTTCGAGCTCGAACACGCGCTAAAGCAATATTTGAATGTTTCGCCACTGTAAAAGTTGAAATCTTCGTCAAATCTGAAAAATGAATACGTGGCCACATCAATGAATTTTACAAAAACAGTTATCGGTTATAGAAATATTCGGATATAACATGTTATATCGCTGATAACAAATTGATTTCATAGTCACAACTAGTAATTTTAAAAACAAGAGGACCATGATGGTCCTAAATCGCTCCCCTGAGTATGATGGTTCATGGCTTTATGATATAAACAAAATGGCAAAGCCCTCTGTCTAATCATTTTGGAGAAGATGTTTACAGATTTCTCTTTTAATCCTAGGAATATTGATGATCCCACCATGTAGCACTAGTTCCCTGAATATGGTAATGCTTTGAAGTATAGACATCAATACATACCAAGTATAAAAGCTGTAAGCCTAATGGTTTAGGAGAAGAAGGTTTTCAAAGATATCATTATTTATTCCTAACTAAAATTAGGGATTGCACAGAAAAGGGCCAATTTTTTAAGTAATTTGGTAGAGGGTCAATGGCTGATGATATGTACCAAATATCAAAGCTCTAGGCCTTATGGTTTGGGAGAAGAAGATTTTAAAAGTTTTCCTTCTTTAATTCTTTGTAAAATCAGGGATCGCCCAGAATGGGGTAATTTTCAGAATTAGGTAATTCTTTGAAGTATTTTGGTGGAGGGTCAATAGATGATGATTTGTACTAAATATCAAAGCTCTAGGCCTTATGGTTTGGGAGAAGAAGATTTTAAAATATTTCCTTCTTTATTTCTATGTAAAATCAGGGATCATTAAGAAAAGGGCTAATTTTCAGAATACAGTAATTCTTTGAAGTATTTTGGTAGAGGGTCAATAGATAATGATGTATACCAAATATTAAAGCTCTATACCTTATGGTTTGGGAGAAGAAGATTTTTAAAGATTTCCTTCTTTATTTCTATGTAGAGAGTCAATAGATGATGATGTATACCAAATATCAAAGCTCTAGGCCTTATGGTTTGGGAGAAGAAGATTTTTTAAAGATTTCCTTCTTTATTTCTATGTTAAATCAGGGATTGCCCAGGATGGGGTAATTTTCAGAATATGGTAATTCTTTGAAGTATTTTGGAAGAGGGTCAATAGATGATGATGTATACCAAATATCAAAGTCCGGGCCTTATCTTGGGAGAAGAAGATTTTAAAAGATTTCCTTCTTTATTTCTTTGTAAAATCAGGGATCATTCAGAAAAGGGCTAATTTTCAGAATACGGTAATTCTTTGAAGTTACAGCAATATTCCGATATAACTTATGATATCGCTGATAACAAGTTGATTTCATGGTCATAACGAGGAACTTTACGAAAGATAGTTAACGGTTACAGCAATATCCCGATATTACTTATGATATCGCTGATAACAAGTTGATTTCATGGTCATAACGAGGAACTTTCAAAACATATTTATCGGTTAAAGCGACATTCGCATACAACGAATTGATACATCGCTGATTACGAAGAATTTAGTAAGACTAACCACCAATTATAACGAAATTCGGATGTAACGATATATTTTCTTCGGTACCCCGAGGATCGTTATAACCGGAGTTGATTTGCCTTAGGGTGTCCCTTTTTATGTTGCACCTCAGTTAAACTATCGTGTCAACCATTACAAAGACATCAAAGACTGTTTTTATATTTTTAATTTAAAAATTGTCCATAATAAATTTAAATATCGCCGACATGATGGATTACCTTTAAATTGCTCATAAATATGCGTAAAGGTTACTCTACAGTCATATAAAAAACACGCAATTTGAAATATGTGGTATTTAGGATCATTGTTTTGGCGACTTTTTCGTGAAACTGTTCATACTCATTATACTGATATTTCAAAGAGAACAAAAGGCAACAGAAAATAATCGACTGTCAATGTTTTAACTAAAATAGAAGCAATTACAATCCGAGAAAATCTATGTAACCTAAATGACATAGAGGACTAGATTCACTTTATGATAGTTTACCCTCATTTAACTCCGCAGTTTTTTTAAACTACATTATATTTGTGTATAACTTTATGAGCTTTTTTATGCTATCAGGAAAACACTTGTAATACTTTTATTTTGTCGTCTATTTTCAAACCGAAGGTCGCGAAACGACTTTACAAGGCTTGAACCCCGATCATCTAGTTTTAAGTCGGCTGTTAACAGGCGGCGCTAGTGCAGCCACAGCACATTGTCTTATACCCCTCATGTGTACTCATTTATACACCTTGGTGGAGACCAGCTACATGGAGTTAATTTTTGCTCAGAAAAATTCCTATGGCACTGGCGGGATTCGAAACCGGGACCCTCCGAGTCCATAGTCGTGCGTCTTACCACTAGTGATCAATTATCAAGTTATCTTGACAAATTCCCACACAATTCCGTCTTTTTACACTCTTGAATAACTATATCAGAAAACATCGTGTGAAAAGGAGGAATTGCTTGAAACAAGCACTTTCTCCTTTTGTCTCCATGTTTTCCTACCCAATCTTGCCCTTAATGTTTCCTTCAAATCAATTTAAAATGTCGTCTTAAACTGTTTTCAATTTGTACCAATCTAAAATTTCGTCTTGTGATATTGGATTCTTTGACCGAAATGATCCGAATGACATTTTTTGACCTTAAAATAAAACCGAATAAGGGGCGTAATAATAATGATTGATGTATGCATTAGAATCAATCCTTCATATATTTCAAGAAAATCTAAGCGACGTTTCTCTTTAGCGACCTCTTTTGGCAGTTCCATGGGTGGTCGCTTAATTCAAGATTAACTGTATTAAACGACCATTCTCTTCAGAGCCAATTTCTGTCGTCGCATGAGTGGTCGCTCAATTCGAGATTAACTACTAGTATATTAAATGACCATTCTCTTGTAGGACCATTTTTGCCGCCCACGAGTGGTCGCTCAATTCAAGATTAACTTTATCAAACGACCATTCTCTTGAAGGGCCATTTTTGCCTTCCCTTGGGTGGTCGCTCAATACCAGTTTTACTGTAATTTTGATTACCTGTGACGTGGATGTATGATATATACATGTATAAATATAAAAGAAGAAGAAATTTGCTGCAAACAAATTCCACAAGGATCATATAACGAAATGGGACAAAAGCAAACATAATTATACCTAAAGAGCAATATATGGGACATAACAGGTGAACTATTTGTCATGAATTTGATACGTTACCACCTTTCTTTCCTAACGACACCACAAAGGAAGTACACTTAATCTTGAATTACGCGACCACTTATGGCACGACCAAAAAGTAGTCGCTTAATAGAATAGTCGCCAAATACGCAATTTCGTTAAATATATAAATAATTGGTTCGAATGCACAAATAAATTATTAAAGAATTTTGCTAAATCCTATGTTGTTGCAACTCATTAGAATAGTCTCAGTGAGACGATTCTAATGAGTTCAAACCTCATATAGGATTTATATACGATATTTTTTAGCTTCTTTATGAGAACTTTTGATTCGAAAAAGAGGTTTTCGAATGTGGTCGCTTAATGGAAGTGGTTCCTTAATAGAGATGTTTACTCGAGCCCTCGCGTGACATTTCCAACTATATCACATGCACCTAAACTCTGCAGAAACTGGGTCGCCTGAACACCCCTGCCCCCCTCTCCGCATGACGGGTCTGATAATGTCGACGCGCGCACAAAACGTTGTAGCTATAGCATATTCTATCTACAGTTACGACGTTTAGCTCGCATATCAACAATGTGCATCCTTGGCCGTTTTATCAAAAATGAAACACGACAGCTTTGGATGATTTTTCATTAATTGGTGGAACACGACACTAAAACGTGTTTGACGCATATAAAATTAGATTGTTTGTGGTTTTAGTTGTCAAACTTATTCATTTGAAAAACCGAAGAGTACGCGATAAATTCCTTAAAGTCAATAACAATAGACGGATATAGGGCCCCTGACCCATTGACCCGGACAGGGAGGTTGTCTTACACTTTAACAAGCAAATTGGTCGGCTGGCGACCTAGCCTCGTAACTATAGCTTAAATACGTTCAGGGTTCCTTTATGGTCTAATTGAAAGCTTTCATTTGGTCGATCGATTTAAGAGATGAAGAGAATATTTTTTGTTTTCATGGAGGTATGAACCAAAAAACCGAATCACACTGTATGAATACGCGAAGCAGATTCTTACATCGTGTGATTAGGTTTTTCGGTTCATACCTCGTTGAAAACAAAAAAAATCTCTCCATGTCTTGTAATCTAATAGCATCGGGCGAAAAAAAAAAAAAAAAAAGCTTTACGAATTTTGATAATTTTTTGTATGGGACTATTTTGTGCGGAAGCATACAAAATCGTTGCCTGCTCAATTTTGTTCATGGAGTTATGAATTTTTTTTTTCGACCAATCAGACGGCTCGTTTTTTGATAGACGAAACTAAAAATTAAATTATATTTGATTGACAACCGCGAGTCGTCATTTGACCGATCGCTGGCCCCGCCCACTGTCTCCTTTGGCCATTGACCCCAACAGGAAGTTCCACTTCGATTTAAAGGGGTTATTTTGCAAAATTTACGACCAGTAGTATGCAACAAAAATAGTAGTAAACGGTGTACTAAAAGTTATAACTACAGCCTGAATAAGACAAAATGGCGGCCAATATCGGAATTTTTAATCTCGTTTCTGGTCTAAAAAATTATTTCATTAGTCGATCGATTTTTTTTTATTGACAGCGCGAACCGTTAGTTAGAAGCTTACCGTGAGGATTAAAAATGTAAATGCTTTCAATGGTATTTTCTAACAGTGGTTCTATGCTTTATAAACCCATGACAGGTCAACAAATTTGAGACTGGTCCAAATTCAAAGATTTTGCACACGACTTTTGCAAGTTAGTTCACACTAAAAAAATTAATAATAACTGTATGGAGTAGAAAACGCGTTGGCAAACGGAGATTTTGGTCTGCTTGTACCCCAAAATTATTTTTTTAAATCGCTAAATGCAAGAAAGTCATCTTACAAAAAGCAATCTTTTCCGACTTTTCGCTACCAGATAAGCTCTACTACTGGCCGGGGATGGATTATGTGCGACTTTTTGTGTAATAAGTGATAAAATCGGCGACTTATCTTCGACACGTAGGCAGCTGATCGGTGCATCGGCCGATTTAACAGCGGGGTTTTCTAAGATCGGTGGCGCGTTGGTGATTTTTACCTTCAAATAAAAATCTACCGACTAATCAGTGACGTTCTTTTATTTTTAGGAAGCGATATAGAATCGGCGACTGATCGTTGCACCGGCCGATTTAGCAGCGGGTCGGCGATGCGTTAGTGAACTTTAGCCGGTATTTGATCGACGACTGATCGATAGAGATAGGTTGGGTAACGGCCAACCATCTGGTGGACCTCCGGAAGATTTTATACACATTACACTTTTTTTCTTTTAAACCTTTTCTAACCTTATCATATACCGATATATAAATAGCGGCGACTAGTAGTCGACATTTTTTCCGGCCTATCGACAGCATCCTACGACTTATCATCGGTCGTTTGATCGTACAAAATTTAATGCTTCTACGCTGGCTAAGAAATAGCACGTTGTCTGGAGGGGAAATAACTTATGACCTGTATGATCGAGATGTGTGTGTATTTCCGTCTATTTATCGTCGCTATCGTAGCACTTACCCATATAAGTGACGCCCCCGGTAGACGGCTAGTTGTAAGGCCTAAGGGGGATAGTGCAGGTGCTGAGAAACCTGCCTGTTTCTTTAACGTGTGCTCGATGTAAAGCACCGTCACAAGGGGCCTCAGTTTAACGTCTCATCCGAAAGACATTTAATGTGTTTGTTTGGTCAGTCTAGGCCTTGAACCAGTGACATTGAGGTTTGAAGCCAAGTGCTGTACCAAATGAGCTAATCGGACTGACAAGGGAATTACGAAATACTTCGTAGAGCCTATTTCGTTACTGCGAAATACTTTTTTGTATTTACGAAATACTTCTTTCGTATTTACGAAATGATATTTCGCAATAACGAAATAATTCGCATAATTTCTATATTTAAAAAAAAAAAGTCTTGAATGTGACTTCAGTGTTCCCTAATTTTTCGTTTACGATCGATTTGATTAACACGCTTTAAATCATGACTAGGCACGTAATAAGATTCAACATTCAGTTATCTTCTATTTATAGAAACACAGCTTTTAATTGGTGTATATCAGAAAAGGCTTATTTTTCACGAAGTTGGAATGAAAATAGTTTTTAAATAATACTTTGCAGTAAGCCACATCCACGAGAGAAACATTTTTGAAATCGAAAAGGCTTAAACCTAGAAATGTTAACTGGCCATTTTCCAAACGCAAACGGCATTATTTTAGGTTTGAACGTCAAGATTCAATCGTCTTTTCTGTTCGTACTTCCATGAAGATAATTTTGAGCAAGCAACTATTTTGTATGGTTGCGCTCAAAGTAGACCCATGCAATTTTACTCAAACTAGTATGATATTTACTTTGATTTGATTGATGGCATCAATTTAAAAGTTTTTGTTTGTTTGTTTGTTTGTTTGTTGTTTTTTTCATTGAGACATGAATATGCGGTTTGATTAAGTTTTAAGGTCCATACGTCGATGAAAACAAAACTATTCTAAAGAAAGTGGTTTCTTTGGGAATGTCATTTCTACACAATCATACATTTTGAAAAGTGGAAGAAAGTAGGAACTACTTGCAAAATTTCGAAAAAGGTCATGTTGTCCTCGTGTTTCCTCGCACAGACTATGTGTGGAAACAGAAAGATGAAATACACCTGTCAGTACATCCTTAAATGAGCGTACATGTTCTTTCTGCAATAAGCTGGAAGATGAATATCACTTTTAAATGGAATGCGATTTATACACTGATTTAAGGAAAGAAATCTTATCAAAGTATTATTGGAAAAGACCTAATATGTTTATATGCGTAGATCTTGTTACGTCTATAAACAAAATCATAATTCAAGAACTAGGGTTCCTTGTGAGTAAATCATTTGAAAAATGAAATGGTATGCTATATAATAGTAATTAAAGATCTCATAATTGGATTAGAAACTTTAATTAATAAGTGAAGTAGTGTATTATAAATATGCTGTTGTAACAGATGAGCAGTACTGTCGCCTCTTTATATATATATTGATTATTATTTACCATTTTCATGTTACATATGTGTGAGAATTCTGAGATTACTGAACTCAAATATGTATACATGTAGGCCTATCGCTTAACTCTAGGGTAGCGTAACTAAAGATGTGTTCATGCTATTTGCCTATGTTTCTTTTCTTATACATAGCCATTATATAATCATAAACTATGAATTTTGATTGGTTTGAACACATATTATGTCTGTCTAGGGTTCGCTTCTTAATCTTAGAGAGTCTAGCTTGGTGTATGTTAGGATCACTAAGATTTTGAGGGGAATCTTTGATAAACTGATTTTTCGATAACTTGTGTCAAACTTTCCTCAAAACATCTTTGACTGTTTTGTTTCTATAACTCCACAATCCTTCATATCAATTTTCGGTTTCGGGGTCGATGGACATTGTTGATGTATAATGAGATAAAGTCTACAATAGTTTGTTATTGTTGTCCACCAAATTGTGTATATATGCTGTAAACGTGAAATCCACATGGGTCAAAGACCTTCTGGATACCTCCTGGATACATAGTAACTAAACTATGTTCAATGGTCTTACAAACTAACACACTGATCAGCAAAACAGAGAGATAGCAGCTAGCGAATAGAAATTTTTAAACTCAAATTGTGCAAATCTAACCAAGAAATATCAGAGAGACAGGGAGCCAGTCTATGAAAGCACTAGTTACCAGAGTAGTAGTTATCTTCACCCATTCTTACACAATCCTTTTTTTTACATCTCTGAATAACTATATATATATAAAAAAAGATTGTGAGAAAAGGAGAAAATGCTTGAGACAAGCAATTTCTCCTTTTATCACAATGTTTTCCATCCAATTGGGCCATTAGTTTTTTACTTTCAAATCTATTTGAAGTGAATACGGTAGCATCTTTCAATTTGGACCAATCTAAATTTTGCCTTGTGATAATGGGTTCGGAGAGCATTGACCGAAATGATGCGAATGATAATTTAATGACCTCAAAGTGAAGTTACTCCAATTCACTGACAGTTGTCGCACTTCAGTTTATTGCCGAGATGAGAATAGGGTTGACTTACTTATGAGACTAGCAGTGGCTTACAACAGCGTTACAGTCACGCCTGGTGCACCTAGCTATGACTTCCTGTCTATTCAAACACAAGAACAACTGTTTCACAGTATCATATCAACCGATTCACCAATCTCTGCAGTCGATCAAATAGCCAGTCGACCAATGAAATCGCTCATTTAGACTTTCAACTAACTTTATTCACCAACATTGGCTGCAATTTATGTGAAAATATTTTGTTGGTTTGTCAACTTAAACGTTGTTTATAGAACCATTCTACTTTTTTTATTACATGCTACTGGCAACTAATTTCCTGTTGGGCTCAATTGACCTATCGAGGCTGTCAATCAAGGAATCAACCGACCAATCAAATCATTTATTCAGCCCGGACCTGAGCTTTCAACTCCTACATTGGTCGTCATTTTTGTTTTCCTTTTTGTTGGTTTGGCGACTTATACGCGTAACTACAGCTTATTCAAGCTGTAGTTACGACGTTTAAGTCGCAAAAACGCCGTTAAAAAGCGAAACGGTACTTCCCGTCAGAGTCGATTGGTGTAGCCAACGAAGAAAGTGGGCGGGGCTGGTGGTATGATTATCAGGATTCAGACGTTGTACAAACAAACCGTTAGTTGGCGACGGGTAAGCTGTAGTCTCGACGTTTAAGACGCCAAACCAATTAAAAATGCCGATTGTTTTTATGGACAGCGACATTCCAAAATGTTCTGTTTAATTCCGAAATATTATTCGCTTCATTCTGCCCGAAACCTATATATATGTAATTCGTATACTCTATGACGCTGATTAATTATATATTCGACAACAAAGTCACTTTACTTTAAATCAAATTCCCCAAGGTTAGTTTAACGTACGACAAGTGACAAATATTGGACAGAAGCAAAATTAGATAAAGATAAAGTAACACATATGGCGCAGACAAAGTGGTCTAGATGTTTTGAATTACATGTTTTCGAAACGCGGAGATACATAACCGATTTTTTTTGCTAAAAGCGTCAGCTTTGATAGCTTAAGCTAACAAACAAAATTTTGAGGTCTTTTCAAAGTTCAACGAGTGCAAAGTGCCATTGGAGGCTTAAACGCTTAATCCATGGAATGCCTACGCCATAACAATAGTTCTTATGTAGTTCAGGAATATTGCAAATTCGATTCAAATTGTAAAGAACTCTGTCAAAGGCATGCTTTTAACCCATTCCCACTCAATTCCGCTTTTATTCATCTAAAGAAAAAAGCTTTGGAAAACATTGAGGACGATGAAGAAATTGCTCGTAACAAGCGATTTCTTTTATGTCCACAATGTTTTCTATCCAACAAGGGAAAGACTTTCTAAATCAAACCATGCTTTGCTAGCAAACGGTACTTTCAGTACTTTGATTTTCTATTATTATTATTACTTTATTATTATTATTTATTTATTCTTTTTTCGAAAGGGACCATCAAGGAAGCATAAGGTGCTTCAGTCGCAGTCAAACGGTATGCGTCGGTTAGCAAGAGTTTAACCAATGCCCAGTGAAGATTTTTTATACCCCTAAAGAAAAAGATAATTTGGAAAAACATTGTGTTAAATGAAGAAATCGCTTATAACAAACAATTTCTTCATTAAAAAACCCCCCATAAACTTTAAATGGTCGTCCGGAACTCCCTTTAGTTTGGACCGGTCTAAAATTTTGCTGTCTGGTAATGTGTTGAAGTCGACAGCGATACCAGTCTAATATTTATGTGTTATTTACAATGATGGCATATCGATGGGTGAGCGAGAAACAGTTGTAACTGCCTACAAGCAAAAAGTCAGTTACAACTGTTTCGCGCTCACCCATCGAAACGTGCCGACACTGAGAAGCATGAACAGCCACTAGGGGTATTGAGAAAATATGCTGCTTGCATAAAGAAGTTTTCAGCCAGTGTCTACCAGTAGAGCGCCTGGTGAAGACCCTGATCAGACTGCGTGGAGTCGCACATTTTATGCGTGGTTTCTTTACGCAATGGCTCATTAATTTGTTTCTACGATATTTTGATGTCTTATTTTCATATGCAAAAACACCAAGCCGTCGGTGGTTCCGAGAACATGTACCTTGTTAAGCTGAATTCTAGACCCCCTTATTTATCAGCGCGTTTTTTTTTTCTGTTTTAACTCGAGGATTACACGATAAAGAGACGAATTCTTATTTCCACCGCGGTCCTTACTCATGCTAGATGCTAGCATACGTATTAGAGAAATAGGCAATGGATTCTAATTTTATTCTATAGCTCGATGGACTTGGGCTCTGTCTAACGTGTTCTGCTCTACTAAATTACCCACCTCCAGTAGGACTCGAACCTGCAATCATTCGATTATGAGTCGAGCACGATAACCACTCGGTCAACAAACCAAACAATGGCGGTAGGTCTGATAATATCGATGGGCGTACAAAACGTCGTAGCTACAGGATATTCAAGCTATAGTTTCGACGTTTAGTTCGCATATCATGCACATTTCACCGGATTTACAAAAATGAGATCAGACAGTTTTTGTTCATTTGTCATTCAAAAGTGGAATACGACACTAAAACGTCCTTGGCGCATATGAAATTAGATTTAAAATGATTCTGTGCGTGTGTGTGTGTGGTTTTAGTTTTCGACCTTGTACATTTGAGAATGAGAAAAGCACACGATAAAATCTTTGAACTAATTTTGAATAGACGGGTCTATGGGTACCTGCCCTTGGGTCCGACAGGAAGTTGGCCTTAGACATTCATTGACGTTGTTCAGCAAAAACATATTACGAAAACGTGAAATGGCTTGTGGAAGACCTGAACATCTTATTCACAGCTTGAATTAGCTGCAGTTACGACGTTCAAGTCGCCAAACCAACATCTAGAGGTCCGTTGGTCCTGGGGCGCTCACCTGAGATGAAGGCTCTTTTTCTTTCAACAGTCTAATTTCATGTTAAGGTTGGTATTATGATACAAGTGGGCCATACTTACATATATAAACTATGTACCTTGGGATCCAAAAGTCTAAATTACAAATGCCAAGGCTTTAGGGCAAATATAAAAAAGGAGAAAACTTTTTCCTCCCTCTGGATCCATGGGTTATAATTTCAGAAATAAGAAAGAAGACTGTTAACCGACGCTTCATGCTTATAACCCCCCCTCCCGGGGCTCCGCCTCTGGGGACCCGAGGATCATGATTTTAGCTATTTTGTAAGAGGTCAATATACTAATGCTTCGTGCAAAATTTCAAGGCTCTACGCCTGCTGGATCAAGTGGAGAATATTTTTACAGATTATTTTAAAATTTCACTTTTGTTGCCGTGGCAATCAGAGTTTTTAATAAAGAAATTATTGACGGACGAAGCACGACGAACGACGGACGTACGCCGGACAAAAGGTGATCACAATGCTGAACGTACATGTCGGAGTTAATAGTTCATTTCCGGTCTAATTGAAATATTAGCTTGTTAAAATGGCTTTCATTTGACAATCGCGACCCCGCGCAAACTGATAATTTTTCATTATCTTGTTCTCAGCTTTGAAAACCCATTACCGGACAACATTTTCTGGACGGCCGAAATTCAAAGAGGTTGCACACAACATTTTACTAGTAATTGTTAGCTAAAAAATAATAAACTACGTTCGCCAGCCAACGGCAAGTTTAAAAAAATCTTTTCTCTTTAAATACATGTGGTAATTGTATCTTTCCTGTCATCGCTCGTTTTACAAAAAGCCGTCTTTGTTGCCTTTTTACTGTCACATTACTGTCAAATAAACGCTCTGACGCGTTGATAGTCGTTAATCTACCCACTGCCGACTATACTCAGTGACGTCCTTTGATTTTGTACAAGCCGGTATAGAATTGGCGACTGATCGTTGCATCGGCCAATTTAACAGCGGGGGTTTCTAAGATAAGCGACGTGTTGATGATCTTTACCCCCAAGTTAAAATATACAAACTAGTCAATGACGTCCTTTGATTTTGTGGAAGCCAGTAAAAAATCGGCGACTTATTACCGGCGATTGTTCGTGTTACGACCGACCATCTGGTTGGCTCCTACTGATTTTGTACACATCACAGACGTATATTTTAACCTTTTTTAATATATTCCCATCCGTTAGACATCTGCGACCAGTCGTCGATCTCCCGCCCGCATTTCGGCGACTAGTCGTCAACATGTCGCCAGCGTATCGAAAGGTTAAGTCTCGATTTGCCAAGTATTGTTTTTTGGTTCAGTCTCACTTTGCAAACTTATTTGGGGTGGGGGTGGGGGTGGCGGGGTTGTCTAGTTGAGCTGAAAAAAATTGAAAACCAATATTGCCTACAGCCAATTCAGACCTGTTGACCCTGGCTCACTTTGCCAACAGAAGTCTAAGCAAAAAACAACAACAACAACAACAAAAAACCCACACACTTATTTTCCTACCCTAAGTCGGCATAGTCAGACGACATCTATCGACAGCACGCTAAGATTAATCCTCGATTGCTTGATCATACAAGTGCTGCTTCAACGCCAAGAATTTAAACTTCGACTGGTCGTCGGTTAATTAAAACCTTGTCATGCTAAATCCGGGATATTCCTGTTTTTGCAGGAGGTATTGACAAGGATCAGCCTGCTTATATGTGCAGTCTGATCTTGGTCTACATCTCCTGCTTGTCCTTTTTTAGCCAGAGTTGCTTATAAGCTAAAATTGCAAAAGAATTATTAACCCACAATGTTTGCATCCGGTACTGTCAGCCGTTTGATTTGAGTGCATTTCTGTAGAGGATTTTACTCAGCATGACAAGACCAATTCCCATACCATTCCACTTTTTACGCCGCTCCAGAAAAAAAGCTTTGGGAAATACTGTGGACAATGAAGAAATTGATTGGTAACAATGTTTTCTATCCTAAGAGTCCAAGATGTTTAAGATTCAACCACTTTTATATTGTTTGCTGAAACTTAAACTGTTTGCTGAAACTTAATTTAATTTTGGATGACTCTGAAAATGCTACGTCTAGTAATGGGTTAAGTAAGCTGTATGACCCAGTTTTCATCATTTCAAAAGAAAAGTAGGTCTTCTTTAAATAAATGAATCCGGGACATGCCCCGTGATGAAGAAGTAGCTTGTCGAATTTCGCAATTTGATAACTAGGAGGATTCTCGTAAAACGTTTATCCTAATTCACTCATAGCGGCAGTAAAAAAAAAAAAAAAAGATAGACCAGTCAAATCATACATTTAGACAGGCACTCCGACACTGGTCGCCATTTTTATGATGCACCTTTATTGGTTTGGCGTTTTTAGAGTCGTATCTATTGTTTTTCAAGCTTCATTTTTGGCGTTTATTCTATTTTTCGTTGCTTGTTACTGATTATAATTTCTTTGCAAGAACTGTTGTTGTTTAAATTCGTACTCGAACCACCTGTTGGAGGTCACTGGGAGTGGTCTTCGATCCTTCTATTTTTCAGGGTGAGTAGCGATGGCTTAAAAGATTGTTGTTTGCACACATATGGCCAATCAAGCTAAAAGGGGGCCTATAAACCTTTTTTTTAAAGAGACTGTGACCAGCAGAGGTTTACCCGAGGTCACATTCAATAAATAGATACATAGTAAGGTAGAATGATCTTTCTAGTTTCGTAAATTCTTGCAAAAGCGAAAAGTTTCGACCCCGGCCAACCTGCGCAATCTTTCGCAGTGTGACCTGTGTCGATTATTTTCGCATTCCCCGAGCGGATCCTTATTGCCTGACGGGCCAAAAATATTCTGGTAAAATAACTACAAGTTAAAAAATGTATAAATGAATAAACTAATACCGATTGAAAATGGTCATCACGGGAAAGTCACGCCTGTAAAAAAGACAGCCACACTAGGATTCTATCGATGTGACCGCCTCACGCAGGTGGTTGTTTGATCAAGGTCTACGCGTAAGATAGATTATTTTTTTCTTTGCAGACAAATAGATCCGTCTGATCAACGAATCTTGGAAATGACTTGTCACCGTGGGCCTTATATCGTCGTGAGGCGTTCAAAAAGTCGTTACTACAGCTTTATTGAAGCTGTAGTTACAAAATTTAGCACATCCGACGACGATATGACTTTTAAATGACTTTGCGCGATCATATCAATCAGTTTTTTAGATCAAATCACTTAACCCTTTCCCGTAGAATTCCTTAATTTTTACGTCACTGGGATATTCTACGAGAGAAAATATTGTAGAAAAAGAAGAAATTGCTTGTATATTTCTTTTATTCTTTTCCCAGAATATTTTCTATCATATTGGTGATCGCTGTTTGAATTTCATTTACTTAGAGGGTGTTTTTTCTTCAATTTGTATGTGAATGGTTAACAATCTGTTACAATCCTTTCCTAAAGTAATCCCTATTGTAGTTTGCTACGGCAAATCATTTACCTTAAACCTTTCACATACAATCTCTGATTTTTAAGTCCTTGTGATATTGAACTTGAGAACACGTTGTGGGAAAAAGAATAAATTGTTTGTCATAAGCAATTTCTTCTTTTTCCACAATATTTTTCTATCATATATGATAGATTCTTTTGGAATTGTACTTACTTTATGATGTTGTCTGATACCCCTTTGAATTTGGACGACAAGTCTAAAAATTTGAAAAAAACAGTGAAGGGTTTAGTTGCAAACTTAGGCAGATAAATCTCTTATATAGAAGGCCCATAAGTTCTTCACGATATATAATAAAATCAAGAGTACGGATACCAACGCTCGACTTTTCAAGTGCTAGATTTCGGAGTCGACATAGGGATATGATTCTTTGAAAAAAATGCATTTAGAATTATACCCCTTGTTTGAAGAGATTGTTCTCTTGGTGATCAAAGATCAAGATATTCCAATCGTCAAGAGAATGTGTTCAGTAATACCAGAGATATCATCTCCGAAAATAGTCGAGCTAAAAAGGGTTTTAATAGATCCAGCAATGTTCAACCCGTGCTGGTGTTTCAAGATTAGATACTTAATTTCTTTAATGTCTACAATGTTTTCTACCTCCAAAAGACAAAGGATTTTAAAATTTCATCAATCTAAAATTATCGTCTGCATTTCCTTTCAATCTAGACCAGTCTAAAATTTTATCTTGTGGGGATTGGTTAAACGTACCGGAGCAACGTCCTCATCTATCTTACATTTTGATTTTAAGAAAAATAGGGGTCAAAAGTATCAATTGTCCATAGAACTTAATGTTCATTTGTCTATTTAGGTATTTATTTTCACAACTAGAAGGTCATTGACCCCGAAGCGAAATATTGCTCAACATATTTCACGCACCTGTCACAGCATTATGTTTCGTAAATAGTCGCTGATTTCCGCGGGGTCATTTACCGACTTTCACTTAACCCTTTCCCGTATAATCACTTGTTTTCACGACAAATATATTTTGTATGGGAGAAAACATTGCAGGGAAAGAAGAAATTGCTTGTCACAAGCAATTTCTTCTTTCCCTTCAATGTTTTCAACCCTTTACAGTGGTTATTTTTCAATTTAAATGCACTTTGGTTTGTCGTCTGCAGCCTCTCTCAAATTAGAGCAGGGGTTAATTCGGTCGCACCAATTCGGTGTGTTACGTACCTTATGGTCGAAATAAGAGGGGGGGGGGGGTAACAGCATTCTAAAATCCTTATTTATCAACGAAACCCTATATTGTGGGTACTCATTTGAATCGTCTCGTCGAGACGATTCAAATGAGTACCTACAATATAGGGTTTATGACAGAATCGGTAAGATATTTAAATCTAAATACGAATGACGCTCTCAATCTGTAGCTCTGGTCTAAACCGTCTATCGCTTGAGTATGCATAACTCTTGGACCCTGGTTTGAGTCCGCATGTAGGCGTAAAATTTCAATAGGCTTAACTTTAATTACTATTTTCTTTTTAATTTTTAAACTCGCAAAATTATAAATGGACGTTTAAAATTCATTTTCCATAACGATTTCCATAATATTCTTCTCGTTTTTACCATGTCTTTTTTGTGTTTTTGTTTATGGTCATCATCATTCTGTTATTTTTTAACCAGATAATTCAAGATGTAATCGACAGTGGGAGTCCGAAACCGTGTAATTACAGTTTAGATAAGCTGGATTTACGAGGCCATGCTCGCAAACTGAGGCTATGACCGATGAAAACGGCTGATTCGAAATTTTGCTGTCTGGTAATGGGTTAAAAGAAAGTTAAATCGGTCTTAAACTGAAGCATTTGACCAATCGCTATAGTTACGACGTTTAGGTCGCCAACCAAGTGTGCTACTGGCCATAAAACTTTCGAAATAACACCATTTACAATCAAAGTTGAACTTCCTGTCATTGTAAATGGGCGGGACAAACGGAGTTAGAGGGCGGGGCCAGCGATTTGTCAATTTTCCTCAATATACCACTGGGCTGGAAGGGCATTATTGCATTATCCCATATTTAGATGCTCCCGAGAAAATAAATCAAGAAAATATCGCTTAAAAACAAACAAACAAACAACAGAAACGTCCACTTCTCTTTTGTACACGATGTTTTCCGCAATCTTTACGACATATAGTCAACTGAAAACAATGTGCGTAGCTTAATTCAAATCTCATTTGAACCAGACTTGAATTTGCTTAATCTGGAAATAGGTTAGATGAAAAATGATTGTATAGTCGATATGACTAGTTGAATTGAAGAGAATAAATTGAAATTTCAATTTGAACGTGTTACCGAAGACATTACCAAGTGCGAAATATATGTAATTAGAAAATAAGTGCTAAATAGGATAGATAACATTGTGAGCAATTGTGAAAATGCTTGTTACCAGTAATTTCTCATTTTCCCTTAAAGCGGCTCATGAACAGATTTTCACGAGAATTTGATACAGGAAAATGATCTGCTTTTAAAACAGTTATTAATCTCATTTTCATCGAAACCACAAATAAGGCAATGATGAATTCCGGTTGTCTTTTATTGACTTTTCTGGCGTCTCGTATGCTCAGTTCCTTTCTTTTAGCTAGAAAAACGTCAGCTTTGCTAGCTTAAATTAACAGAAAAAAATGAAGTCCCCTTCAATGAGTGCCAACTGCAACTGCATGCTTAGCCATTAAATCCATTGAACGCGTACGCCATAAAAGTATTTTTATGTATTTCAGGAATATTGCAAACCCTGCCTGTACGTTCATATCCTAGGTATTTTTAAGCTCACTTGAGCATATCGTGTTCAAAATGATTGTGATAACTGTTTTCACTATACGCACTGCTTTTTATGGCCACATGGTTTAACTTTATTCAAATTGTAGAGAACTCATTCAAAAGCATGCTATTTAACCCATTCCCACTCAATCCCGCTTATATAAGTAAAAGACCTCAGAAAACATTGTGTACAATGAAAAACTTGCTTGTAACAAGCAATTTTCACAATGTTTTCTACCCTACAAGGAAAATATCTGTTAAATTTCACAAACCTGAAATTGTCGTCTGAAACTTTTTCAATCTGACCCAGTCTAAGAATATGTTGTGTTGTAATAGGTTAACTCAAGGGATACTTCAACCTCGTTTATTTATCATGATAACCATTGACAAAGAAGATAACCTAACAATACCATGCTTTGCTAGCCTACAGTGTTTTCAGTGCTTTGATTTAAAGTTCTGAACAGTCATTTTCTTTATAAAATCTGGTTATTCTCGTTTATCCGTATATCTGAAAGCATTACAGTTAGAAATGCAAGAGCTTTTAAAGTTTCCAATGACCTTATTTCTTCAGGGCGTCACAAAGCGCCATGGTGTGGTAATTGATTAACCCATCACCAAACGGCAAAAATTTAGACTAGTCCAAATTGAAAGGTGTTGCAGACGATAGTTTAAAGTTTATGAAATTATATATTTTTCAACTTTCTTAGACGAAAACATTGTGTAAAATGAAGAAATTGCTTGTCACAAGCAATTTCTTCATTTTACACACTGTTTTCCGTTTTTTTTTTTTTTTTTTGTTTTTTTTTTTCATTGAGGGGAGTCCAAAAGCGTCACTGTGTGGTAATAGGATAACGCACATGCCTAAATTTTACTTTACTAACGTAAAAAAAGAAGTGATCAAGAAGCGTCCAAGACGGAATATGCTTCCGTATAAGTGATTGACGCCTAACGTAAAGTCTAAGTCGACAGGTGAACAAATTGACGGATCGCCGGCCACGTCCTCTTAACTCCGACAGGAAGTTCCACTTAGACGGGGACACAGTATTTTACAAACTCTATGGACAGTAACATGTAACAAAAGCATTGCTGACAAACTTAAACGTCGTAACTACAGCTTGGTTAAGCTTAAGTTACGACGTTTCAGTCGTCAAAACCAACAAAAATGACTCAAATAAATGTCGGACAATGTTGGAGTTCAAAGTTCACTTTCGGTCTGCATGAATAATTTGATTGGTCGATAGGTTTTTTTTTTTTTATTTGTTTACGCGATCCGTCAAATATCAAGTTATCATCGACCGAGAAGACTCGACTTTTCACTGAAATGATTAACCCTTTCCTGTTTTTCAAAAGTTTAAACTTGTCCGAATTCAAGGGAAGTTGCAAATAATAGTTTAAAGGGAGTACAATTTGAAAATTAACCAAACCTACAGGGTAGAAAACATTGTGGGAAAAGAAGAAATTGCTTGTGTCAAGCAATTTCTTCTTTTTCCACAATGTTTTCTCAAGTATAAAATCACAGGAACGTAAAAACAATGGATTGTGCAGGAAAGGGTTAAGGAAGTTAAGCTATCTTATACTGACTACTAGTTATTTGGGTACATGCATTGATATCACGGAACAAAGTACGATCTTGCTGTTTACTTAAAATGATAATCATTCTCCAAAAAGTTTGTCTAAAGTTTGATAACTAGTTAGTATCATTAGGAGACTGAAAAAGTGATAGGTCAAAGTTCATTTAAAGCCATAGCTGCCCTCTGAGGAAGAAAAAAAAATAGTTTAAATAATTTATCGCTTATATAGTCACTAAAGCAATTAATGGCCTTCTTAAAATATATATCCAAAAGCAGGGTATGAGTGATGTTCTCTAGAAAGAGTAGGCTACTTTGTGTTTTTCTTGTCGATTTCAATTTGGGTTTGTTTACATTTTAAAATCGGAACGAATGCACCCGATCCATCACCGGAAATCTTCGCTAATCTTCGTGCATTGACTGTTATATGCACAGGTGCTTATGACTAATCACGTTGTTTTAAATGACTAGCGAAAGATAAACGTCATCCCTGACGTCATCATTTGATGTAAACAAACCTTAAATTGTGGTGGGTCACATTTTAAAATATCGTAACTTCTTTCATGGATTGTAGTCTTACTGTGTAGAATTATGTTGATCTTATAATATTTATTCATGCTTTTGAGTCTGGTGTATGTTTTTTATTTTTATTTTATAGTGTGTTTTGGGGGAAGATATGGCTTTAATGTAAACAGTTCGTTGCCACATTTGACAGTATTTTAAGTAAATCGCGGAGACCGGTGAACCAAACATTGGCTTCATATCAGTGCTCACTCCAGTCAAACCACATGGGTCGTCATTTTTGTTAAGCATTTTCGTTTCGTTTTCGTTTCATATTGTTTTAGTCTGATTAAGTTTTTATTTTCACACTTCAATGAAAACTAGCTGGCTGTCCCAGGACAACTGCTCTCGAGCCCGTAACGTTTAGACCATTAACTTGACCTTGACCATCAATTTTAGTATTCGACCTTGAGCTTTGGCCTTGAACTTGAAGCTATCAAAAATTCTTTCAAATAGCACATCTACTCATGATGGAGAAGAATTGTGCCAGGCTATTTTTGAAATCCATCCATAATTGTAGTAAAATTGCTCTTAACAATCAGAATTTTAGTGTTTGACCTTGAGCTACGACCTTGATATTATAACTATCCAAAATATTCTTTCAAATGGCACATCTACTCATAATGGAAAATAATTGAGCCAAGTTATTTTGGAACCCCTCCATAAATGTAGGAGTTATTGTCCGGCCAAATTCGGACACACTAACAGACTAACGGACTACGGACTAACACACACACACATAAAAAAAGAGGATTCATACATTCGTGTCTAGGTTTATACCTAAATGAAATAAAAATATTCTCTGCATTTCTTATAACTTAATGCCATCAAGCCAAAACAAACAAACAAAAAAAAAAAAAAAAAAAAATCACACACCCCAAATATATAACGCTTTTTATATAGATCATCTTTGTGCGCAAGCATACAAAATAGTTGCAGGCTCAATATTTTGTGCATTTAAGAATTGAAAAGAGATCAGCCAATCAGAACGCTTGTATTTTGAAAGAAAAAAATGCAATTATATTATTTACCGAACAAGAAGAAAGAAGAAGATAAAGGAAAATGGCCTATCAGTGAGATAATATAATGTATGTTTGGTAAGATAATTCATAGATGTGATTGTAAATACATCGTGAGGTCGATAGGTAAATGTTTCATTATATTATCTTATACACACATATACACATACACATTCATAAATACATTTTAATTTATTAATTTTCTTTTAAGTTATTTGGGTTTTACATTCGAAATTCTACGTCTCTCTCAATTTTTCTGCTCTAATTCTAAGCTATTCTCTCTCATTTTTTGCGTGCGTTTTAATTCAACAAGTAATTTTTTTTAGTGTAATGTATTCCAGAAGAATAAAATGTCAGACAATCGAACTGCGGCTCAGATCCAACAAGAGATGGAGAGAAACCTGCGGCTTCATGACGGTATACAGGCATGCCTAACTTCCGCGTTCATCATCGCAGAGTGTTTGTTTCTTACCAACAGATTACCAGCTTTCAAAATAAATAACCCAATTGTTCTAGGGGGTGCACTGATCACACTGAAAATTATGATCGCCTTTTACGGCCGTATTGCTTTACAAAATGCCAGACCAAAATCAATGATGAATTTATTACCTGGAGGGGTTTTGCTTGGAGCTTCCATGCTTATTCGTGGCATGTGTATCCCCTATTTTCTGATTGACGTTATGACAGCATTTAAAGAGCGCATTGAATCAACTCAGAACTCTTTTCTATCTTTCATCGACCAACAATTGATTCGAATAGGAAATGTAGTCGACTTCTTCAACCTTTCGCACAACATCTTCGGACCGCATCCAAAAAGGTGCGTCGCAGAGGCCAATTGGAGGACAAAGATTGACAAACGCTACCCAAATAAAGAAATAGTTGTTTTTGATATCACCGACTTCAATCCCAAGGTCGCTGGCGCGAGGAATGAAGCAAACGAAATACAGTCGCAGCTGAAACAAAACACCCAAGACTGGTTTACGTACCCATATCATAAGCATGGCCAACCGATGTTCGGACGAATGGTGGTATTTTTGCCTGCTGCCCTCATCCTTTTTGATATAGTTTTGTCATACTTTTTGAAGAGGTTGGCAAGGAGTAGTGTAGATTGCAGCGAGAATGGATCGGCCAGTAGATCAAATAATCAGACCGATACATCGCTCTCGGGAGGAACGAGTGATGTGCCGGCTGAAGGATCAAGTGATGTGTTGGCTGAAGAATCAAGTGATGTGTTGGCTACAGGTTCGAGTGGTGTGTTGGCTACAGGATCGAGTGATGTGTTGGCTACAAGATCGAGTAATGTGTCGGCTATAGGATCGGGTAATGTTTTGGCTATAGGATCGAGTGATGTATTGGCTACAGGATCGAGTGATGTGTTGGCTACAGGTTCGAGTGATGTGTTGGCTACAGGATCGAGTAATCTGTCGGCTATAGGACCGAGTAATGTTTTGGCTACAGGATCGAGTGATGTGTTGGCTACAGGATCGAGTGATGTGTTGGCTCCAGGATCGAGGGATGTGTTGGCTACAGGATCAAGTGATGTGTTGGCTACAGGACCAATGGACAGGTTAGCCCACGAAGATGTTGATGGGATGACCAGTTAAAACAATCGGACCAACATATGGCTATCGGAACCCATCCACTAAATAACTATCGATAACTGTGCGATTTGGCTAGTGTCGAGATTAGGCAGAGGTCGTGAGTACCTTCCTAGACAGAAAAGAGGCTATGTATCATTCAAAGCGTAAAAGAGAGCAATACACCATCCTGAACGTAGCCGCCGTTATAGCGCAGTTGGTAGCGCGTCGGACTGTCAATCTAGAGATCCCGGGTTCGATCCCCGACGGCGGCACTCATCCTTTCCGACAATTTGTTTCTCACCAACGGGTCGATAATCGTAGACCTATGTGGGATAGCAGCTGGAGGCTAGGAAAGGATGTAATGGTAGTACTGGTGTGAAAAATACCAGGATTCCATTGTTAGGTGCTCCGGCCGCCGCGATATAACTGAAAGATTGTTGAAAGCGGCGTAAAACCCCATTCAAACAAATAAACAAACCATCCTGAACGTAGGGCAGATTAATTGTTGTAACAACCAAAGTGATTTAAATTTCTTTATAACATGACCTCCTACTCGTGAGTCAAATAACCTGTGGAATATTTTTTGGCTAATGTGGGAGTTCAAGACTTATTTCTTGTCTAAATGGATGATTTCATTGGTCGACTGGTAATTTGATTGACATTCGCGATTGGTCAATTAGATGCCGATACTTAAACATTGAAAAGAAAGAAAGAATGTCGAAAAAAATCGAAAACGAGTCCCATTTTCTACTAACTTGCCCTGAATATCCTGACGTCAGACTTAAAATCTAAAAAAAATGTACTAATTTTCTAGCCAACTCTTCACAAGTTAAAAAAAATGTTATTAAAGAAATAGGAAAATACTATTCAAAAATTGTCTAAATATATATTAAGCATTGCAACTTAGAGTTGATTTTTTTAAGTGATATCATGTTCTTCTGTAAAGCCATATACTTTCCAATATTTTTGTATTGTTATTTTGCTGTAAACATATTTAATGCAATAAACTCTTTGTATTGTACTGTATTGACTTGTATTGACTTGTATATAATGTATAGCCCTAGACCAGTACTGTGTTCAGGATTGCATAACGCTCGCTAACGCTCAGTAAATGGTACCCTGCTTCATACATATACTTATGTGGATATCAAAAGTGCACGCTCATACTTTTGTTATCCTGAACGGATTTGATATGAGAATTTTTTTGTTTTAATGGAGGTATGAACCGAAAAAACTAATCACACTGTATGAAATACGCGAAGCGGATTCATGCGTAAGTTTGATTAGGTTTTTCGGCTCATACCTCCATGAAAACAAAATATCTTTCATTTCTTAAAACTCATTAGTATCGAGAGAAAGGGCGAAAGCTTTACAAATTTTGATACCTTTTATATGGGACTATTTTGTGCGGAAGCATACAAAATCGCTGCGCGCTCAAAATATTGTTCATGTTTTTTCGACAAATCAGAACGCCCGTTTTTGATTGACGAACCTGAAAATTAGATAATAAAACAATTAACCGTGATCCAGAAAAATCTGCCTAAAAGACGTTACTTTATAACGCAAAAAGTTGAATCTTATGATGACGCCACTATTGACCAATCGCTGGCCCCGCCTATTTACGCACTTTGACTCGCCCATTGACTCCGCTACGATTCTAAAAGGCGTTATTTTGCAATATTCATAGCGAGTAGCATGTAACAAAAAAGTGAAATAGCTGGTTGGCGACCTAAACGCCGTAGCTACAGCTAGAACAAGCTGCAGTTACGACGTTTAAGTCGTCAAACCGTCAAAAATGCGTCACATTTATGGCGGCCAATGTAGGAGTTAAAATCTGAACTCCCGGCAGAATGAATAATTTGGACGTTTGATTCCTTGATTGACAGCCGCGATTGGCCAATTTCTTCATTATCCACAATTTTTTCCACCCACCAACCCCAAATTAGAGATTCTTCAAACAAGCATGTATTAAACAACATTTAAAACTTCTTCAATTTTGGACAAGTGTACAATTACGTCGTACGGTACTAGGTCAAAGTTTAAATACAGATATTGACCGTTCTCTACACTTTGTTCGAGCTGATTTTTTATTGACCAATCGCGAATGTCAATCAAATAACCAGTCAACCAATGAAATCATTTAGAAAGACTTGAAGTTAACTTTGAACTCCGGCCCTTGCCGCCATTTATCAGAAGCATTGCCGTTGGTTTGGCGACTTAAACGTCGTGACTATAGCTGTAGTTACGACGTTGAGGTCGCCAACCGACCATGCTACTCTTTTGTTACATGCTACTGGCCACAAATTTATCAAAATAACGCCGTTAACTTCCCGTCAGAGTCAATGGGCGGGGCTAACGAAGTAAGTGGGCGGGGCCAGCGTTTTGTCATTCTGGAGTTTGCGAATTATTTTTCCTGATCTGTCATGCTGAGATAGCTATGTGTGAAATGCGGAAAGTATTCATCTAAGTCAGAGTGTGCAGACTGACTAGGGTAAAAGCTTTCGCATTTTAAAGTTTTTTCTGCGACCCAGAATGGTTCTTCTATCTTCAATATACAGGGTTTTCGAGATAGCATATCATAACATGACATGTTCTTTATTGTACCAACGTTTTTATATCATACAGTAATGTGTTACAAACAAGATTAAAAAATAAGAAAGTTTAGACTCCTAATCATGGGGTGTCGGGTTCGATACCCAGCCGCGGCTAATATCATTTTCGTCATTTGTCTCCCACCAAAGGGTGGATAATCGAAATCATAAGTGGGATGAGCAGCTGGACACTCAGAAAGGATATTGTGGTAGTACTGGTGTGCGAATAACAGGAATCCACGGTTAGATGCTTCAGCCGCCGCGATATGACTGAAATACTGTTAAAAGTGTCGTTAAACCCTATTCAATCAATCAATCGATCTGAAACGTGAAAATCATTAGAGACCTAGTCAGTATAATGCGGAGTTATAAGTATACACAGATGGCAAAAGGTACATGTATAGGCCTATTGATTTTAAATTTAGGAAACATTTGGATGGGTTTTTTGTGTGTGTGTGCGTGCGTGTTTGTGTGTGTGTGTTTTATTTGTTTTGTTTTGTTTCAAGTTACGGAGGATTTATCCCTGACTTCCAGTTAACAGTAAAGGCCTCGTTTCCAAAAAGGGGCTGGGTCACGAGTTAATCGTATCTTAAAGCCCATCTCATGAATTCGGTACATACGGATATTTACAATCATTTATATCACATGTTATTGTATCCTCACGAGTGAAGGGATATCGAGATCATCTTTTTTTCTCTAAAATAAATAGAACGTTCGCCGCCCTTGGCAATAACAAGATGATGTTATTGCGACCCTGCTTGATCGAAGCCATTTTTTCCAAACGAAACTCCATGTCCTGAATGAAATTTCGCATGATGGGTCAAAATTTGTGTTCATGTAAGGGTACTGAAAACGTATCTGTAAATGGTCGTACTAAGTTGGATTATTTCCCTTGGAAAACGTGTTTGCAGGTAACAAGTCCTAGATGGTTTGACCCATTCCCACACAAAAGAATTTAAGACTGATGCAAATTGAAAGAAGCTGCAGACAGCAATTTTAAGTTGATAGAATTTTATTTGTTTATTTATTTTCGTCTTCTTTTTTTTGGATAGAAAGCATTGTGGATAATGAAGAAATTGCTTGAAACAAGCGACTTTTTCATTTTCCACTATGTTTTTCCAAGTCTATTTACTAGAGGACGTTCAAATGAAGGATTGTGTGGAAATGGGCTAACCAATCGCCACAAAGTCCGGCCTTTTGATGTCCGTCTAGAAAAAGGCTAGGGAAAACATTGTTTTCTACCTAGAAAGGAAAACAAGAGCATCGCTTACGGGTGCCTACACTCGGCTGTTGGGTGCTCGATAGTGAACAAAATGCATCTAGAGTTATCACCCTTGATAGTATAGGTTGCTCTTTTGATAGTGAACAAGTGTGCCAACGACAACGACGACGACACCAAGGCTATTGCAATACCTCGGGTTTTCTCCGAAAACAGCCGAGCTAAAAAATTAAATTCAATAAAATTTATATTGTCTTGTAATTTCCTTCAATTTGGACAAGTATAAAATGTTGTCGTCTGGGAATGGGTAAACCATCGACAATCAAGTATTTCCTTTAATATCCAGGAAAGCATTGTGTGAAGAGGATTATTTGATGTAAGTAATTTCTACCTAGTTTTCTATCTTAACTCATTCCCACGCCCCTCAAGAAGAATAATTGGGAAAACATTGTGGAAAATGAAGAAATTGCTTGCTGCAAGCAATTTCTTCATTTTCCACAATGTATTCGACCCAGAAAGTTTAAAAAAAATCTAAAATTTCATAAACTTTGAATTGTCGTCTGCAACTCCTTTCAATTTGGATCAGTCTAAATTTATGCCGTCTTGTACTGGGTTTATCTCAATGCGGCCCTTAATCTTTAATATTAAGGAAAGCCTTGTGAGAAAAGGTGGTATTTATTGTCAGTAATTTCTACTTTTCTCAAATGCTTTTGTATTTCAATCTCAAAAAGGGTCATAAACAGATTTTCATCAAATTTTGACAAAGGAGAATTATCTGCTTTCCCAATAGGTATTTATGTCATTTTCCAACTAAATACTCTTTCTTTGTTTTAAATCTAATAATTTCACTATGATTCGATAACGGCTGTATTGCAAGACGACAGTGAAATCACTAATAAGGCAATTTTCGATGCAATCGACATATAACGTATTTACCCAATGCATTCCGGTTTCATTCGGGTTGTGCTCCGTTCACTAATATGCCGTCTCGTAACTCTTATATTTTTGCTTCTTTTTTTTTTTTTTTTTTTAGTTTTTAATAGCCATTTACCTCATTGAAAAACTGTTTTCCAGATCCAAATTTCTCAAGAGCGTTAATTCACGGGATTACGTGTTAATGGGTTTGTTTAAACCTGGTCACAAAACAGTATTATTTTTTTTTCTTTTAGTTTGTAAAGCCTGAAGTTTAAAAACTAATTTTACTGACTTACAAAGTGTAATTATTGATAAGTTTAAAGCCCTGTGTTTGTCTTTCCTATCGCCCAAAATAACCGAACGCAAAGCGGTGCCAAAACTTTATTATCTACCGGTCAACCGTTGGAATTCAGTCTATCGTAATATTTACAAAACTGATTTTTACAATGTTCGATCAATATATGCGTAGAAGACTGGAAGGGGTGGGAATAATATTAGATTTCTGATAATACTAGTGTTCGGGGCTACGTTTGGGGTGAAAAAACAGAAGCGAGTGCTTTCCTCTTGAACCCCGCTTTGGACATAAGTGCGAGAGCAAAGTAAAGAACCATTGATACATTGGCGAGTCTGGGACGAGTCACTCTTAAAAGTGGCCAGTCTGCATAGTAAAAATAAGAAAAAGATAGTATCCAATATACGTCAACCACTTTTTTGCGAAAATAAAATAAAGAAAAGAAGAATTTTTTTTTATTATTATTTAATAATAAAATCTGCGAGAAGGGAAAAGTTTCGACCCTGGACAGCCTGAGCATTGTGCGCACTCTGACCAGAATAGATACTTTTTGCATTTTCCAAATGGTCTGTTACTCGTGATTGGTCTTATATAACCCATTCCCGCATAGTCCCACCTTTAATAGCCATCGAGAAGAAAAAACCTGGAAAACATTGTGTAAAATATATCAATTGCTTGTATCAAACAATTTCTTTATCATCCATAATATTTTCTACACCAAAAGAAGAAATAAATGAATAAACAAATAAGTAAAATTCCATCAACTTAATATTGTCGTCTGCAGCTTCTTCCGATTTGGACTAGTTTAAAATTGTGTTGCGTGGGAATGGGTTAAGTTTTCGTCTTTTCCTGTTCAAGAAACAATAATACCTTAAGGATGGAAAAACGAATGCGAATATGTCTATTCACGGTCCTGTATCTTGCACGTGTCCTTGTGTCAAATTAGGACCAAATTGAAGTACAACATCATATGTTATTAGAAATAGGGATACATTTTGAACGTTTGCTTATAATAAATACAACTCATTACCAAGTCCTCCTTTAACACATTCCCACACAATAACGCTTTAAAAAAACCCAAGATAAAGGGTTTGGAAAACACTGTGGACAATGAAGAAATTGCTTGTTACAAGCAATTTCTTCATTGTCCATAGTGTTTTCTAATCCAAATGACAAAGATATAAAAAAAACCCATCAATTTCTTTGAATTTTGACTGGTCCAAAATTTTACTGTGTAGTTATGGGTCAATATGTAGGTTTTTCTTCAATTTTACTTTTTGCCTTTACATGTCCAACCACCGTTATTCAATTTTCTATTTCTCTCAATGTTCTTTTTTTCCCAAATCTGAAAATAAGACTGGAGTTTTGTTTTATATATCAAAACCAACATCACGTGATGATTTTTTTCTTGTATATGCAAAAAAACACTCTACATCAGGGTAATTAATTTATTCTTTCATTCTTTTTCCTTTTTGATTTGTTTGAATTGATTAACTGTTACCCGGACTTTGAAAATGGAGGGTTTTTTATTTTTGTATTATTTTATATTTTGGTTCGATTGAGACTAAAGCTTAATCCATTCCCACACAGTGACGCCTTTGGACGCCCCTCAAGATTTACAATCGGGATAACATTTTGCAAAATGAAGAACTTGCTTGTGACAAGCAATTTCTTCATTTTCCGCAATGATTTCTTCCCAGAAAGTTGAATAAAACTAAAATGTCATAAATCTTAAATTGTCGTCTGCAACTCCTTTCAATTTGGACCAGTCTAATTCTTTGTTGTGTGAATGTGTTAAAAATGTATATCGGTCATGGTCACATTCGATGTTCTAAAGTGGGGGGCAGTAGCCTCAACCCACTCCTATCCTTTTACAGTTCGGTGGATTGAGGCTGGCTGCCGCTCTCCTATACTCATTTCTCGATGTTATAAACTGAAAAGCAGTGGATTCGTGCATTTCCGTTTATTTATAATCCCTATCACAACATATGCCCATATGAGCGGCGCCCCAAGAAGACGCGACTGACACTAAAAAAGTCAAATCACCTATAAAATCATACGTTTAGATCGGAAATGAACTTTGAACCCCGGACATTTCTCGATATTCATATGAGGCATTTTTGCTAGTTTGGCGACTTTTACTGAAACTTATTCAAACTTTGTTTGCGACGTTTAGGTCTACGACCAAATATAATTACCTTTTGGTGCATTAGTGATCTTAAATAACGCCTTTTGATATCTATGTCTAACTTGCTGTCGGTGTTCAGTTGGCGTGGTCATCGATCCGTTTATTAAAAACATACAACGAACTTATTGATATTGAAGACGAATTTCATTTTGTAGCCGTTTTTGTGATGTCAAAGCTTATTGTGTTTAGAAAATAAACCAGTAACAACAATGATTAACAATACATGGCTTGTTGATTAGTTTCTTTCTTTTTTTTCTTTTTTTGATGTGTGTGTGTGTGTTTTGTGTGTTTGTTTGTTTGTTTGTTTTTCTATTCTGTTGTTGTTATTTATGTTGTTTAAGCCGACTTCCAGAGAAATTGTTCGAAATCAAAATGAATTAAAAGCTTCCCATCGCTCGTACATAATAAAAAAGTTATTTCTTCAAGCGTTTTAATTCTGACTAAGAATTGTTATTCGTCGATGATTCAGTGTTTAGGGAAAAGCAACATTTCGTTTTGAACAACAGAGCTATGTTACGCCATGAGATAGAATAATGCTTTTGTTGTTCACCCTGTCAAAGATAAATCGATCTCCCCTAAAGCAAATAATCTCAGAATAAGAACCATCAAGAAAGCAAGATCAAGAGCACATTCCTTATGCGACATGTTGGAAAATTGTTGTGTATTTACCCTTTCCTGTTCAATCCCTGTTTTTACGTCCCTGTTATTTTATAATTAAGAAAACATTGTGGAAAAAGAAGAAATTGCAATTTCTTCTTTTTTTCACAATATTTTCTACCCTACTGAATGGTTATTTTTCACATTTAATCCACTTTAAATGTTCGTCTGCAAAACCTTTATATTTGGACAGGTCTAAATTTTTGTAAAACAAGAAAGGGTTAAAGAGCATTAGGCCAACATGAATTGAGAGACCAACAAGTCGTAATTACAGATTTAAGAAGCTGTAGATAAGAATATTTGGTTCGCTAATCAGAATATAAGGACATAAGAGTCTTTTGATGATGTTATGCAACAATTCCTAACGTCTGCCAAAGTCGAGACTCATATAAGCTAGTACACCCACCCAGTCTGACCAGAGTCTTCACTGTGTGCTCTCTGAGTATCTAATGGCTCAAAGTTTCTTAAGACAATCAGAGAATAGTCTACATTCATTGGGTTGCTATCCAGGCTGCCAGAAGTCTGCTATTTACCCACATGGAGGTCCACAGGGTAGACTGGGTTCATAAAGACATTATTTTTATCATATTATAATTTAATTGTTAGTTTCGTCTATCAAAATCGAGCGATCTGATTGGTCGAAAATTTTAATTCACACCTCCATGAACAAAATTTTGAGCACGCAGCCATTTTGTATGCTTCCGCATAAAATAGTTCCATACAAAAAATTATCAAAATTTAAAAAGTTGTTGTATTTTTCGCTCGATGCTATTAAATTATAAGAAATGAAGAGAGTATTTTTTGTTTTCATGGAGGTATGAACCGAAAAAACATACATTAGTCTGATTAAGTTTTTAGGTTCATACCTAAATGAAAAAACATCAACAACAACAAAAATATCATACCTAAAAACTTAATAACGCTCTATGAATATGCAAAGCGGATTCGTACACCATTGTGGTTATGTTTTAAGCCCATACCTCAATGAAAACAAAAATATTCTCTTCATATCTTATAATTTGAGCCTATGCGTGGCATTTCCAACCATTTCGCATGTGCGTGACTCACACACATTGAGCATCCTGGCCAGTCATTCGGGGCAATTAGAATATTTGCTGATTGTTTAAAGAAGTTTTGTGTCACTATCTGTCTACAGAGAGCAGAGTGAAGACTCTGATCAGACTGTGCGGATGTGAGTCTTTACTTGGCGCTCACGTGTAATGGTTGGAAATGTCGCGCATGCGCTCATTTAAAATATGGATCTACTTTGTGCGAAAGAAAACATGCTAAAAATTTTGTTCTTGGGGGAAAGAAAAGAACAATCCAACAAAGCCAAAAACTTGAATCTTGATAGACGAAACTAAAAACATTTTATGTGAAATCGTTGGCAAAGTAACGCAAACGTCCGTATGTTTCATAATATTTACGAAGACGTATGGGGGTGACCCCCTGATGTAGCATTGTTGGCAAACATTTAAGGTAAATTGGCTATTATATCAGACAGTGTACAGAGGCCCGTATTCAAACAAATATTACAAACCCTACCGAAACATCAATAAACCAGATCAATACCCTATTCAACACCCGGGCCAAAGGTTTTAGTCTTGTTCAAATAGCCCGTAGCGTGAGTCTTGTTACAGGTTCTTATTTACCAGACGAACTCAGTTCTAAGCCACTCCAATTTCAAACAGTATTTATATTTGTTACAAGATACGTACAGTTAAACTTGTATTAAGCCACCACTCAAGGGACGGCCAAACTGTGGTCGTTTATAAGAGTGGTCGCTTAATATACCTTTTGTGACTTGCATGTATAAATAGGATCATTTCGACTACATACATGAATTGTTTCAGGATTCTCTCTTAATCCTATGCTGGGGATCTCATTAGAATCGTCTCTAAATCATTCATTTTGACAGAAAGGAACTAAGAACTCCGAATTCCTGTTAAGCGATCTTGTTGGTTTAGCGACTTAAACGTCGTAGCTACAGATGGAATAACAATTTATGAACATTTCTTTTAAAATCGATATTTTGAATGACAGCCGCAATTCATTTACTCATTACCACACGACAAAATTTCAGACTGTCTAAATTGAAAGATGTTGCAGACGACAGTTTCAAATACATTGAATTTGAAAATCCGTTTCGATTTGAGGATAAAAGTGTGATGGATAATGGAGAAATTGCAGGTTGCAAGCAATTTATTCATTTTTCACGATGTTTTCATAGCATTTTCTTGATTGACGTAAAAAGGCGGGGTAGCGTGGGAATGGGTTAATCTAGGATCAAGGGCAAGTCTCATGTCACCAACTCCCGCACAACAAACGACAGTTTTAAGCTACAGAGGACAATTTTAAGTTTAAGATATTTTATTCATTTATCTATATTTTATTTCGTCTTTTTGGATAGAAAACGTTGTGGACAATGAAGAAATTGCTTGAATCAAGCAATTGCTTCATTTTCTACAATGTTTTCCAAAGCTTTTTTTCTGGGTCATCAAAAGCAGAGAAGGGTTACCTCGTGGTTGAGCTTTAGATGGCGATGGTTATTTTACGACGTTGGGCAGTTTTAACATTTGACTTCCAAGGATTCTTGACTTCCTAGCTACAGTTTGACTAGCCTTACTGCGTGATTGCGGTGACTTTTTCCTAAGTCCTATAAGGAATCACTAACGGATTGGACAGGATTCGGACGGAATCACTTACGGATTGGACAAGATTAGGATGGAATCACAAAGGGATCGACGGGTGGGCATTCTTACCTTTTGGGGCATAAAAGTATCATTTTACCGACTACGGACAAAAGCTACATATACATGAGATGGACTGAAGCCAGAAATATATTTAGAATATTCCATTATCGAATTTAGGCCAACAAATTGAACAAACTGATAACAGTTTATTGTAAAAATCTATAAACTCAACCCTTAAAAATCGGTAGCTCGAATAGTTCATGTTACAGACTAAACAAAGATTATCAGCTATTAGAGCATTGAATGAGTAATTTATCACGACAAAAATAACAGTTGATATATCTGTACATGTACATAACGGACAACCAGACCTTATTTGGGTGGAGAACGGAATTTCGTGTATTTAAGCCAATAGTGTGAGTGTATTGATAACAAGTGTTTTGAGTGGATACTTATTCGGCGGAAAGAATGTTGGTGAAATTTGAATTTTAGATGACGTAAGTATAACATCCCTTTTTTCAAGTAGATTATTGTACTTTCTTCAATGCTTTCCGGTCGAATATTGAGATTTCTCGGGGGATAATATCTTCATAACTTCTCCGAAAAAACAGTTAAATTACAAAAATGATAAATTCACGATTTTTGCAGATTTAGCCATGCTCTCGTTCATTTCGCGCTACTGAACGTCATTTTAGCTGGACCAAAGCCGTGATGACGTCATTAGGTTGCCATGTAAATCACGTGCAAAATGATGCGCTTTGATAGGTTTCATAGATACATATTGTTGTCTCTTTTTGCATTTAAGAGATGAAGAGAATAGTTTTTGTTTTCATGGATGTATGAACCGAAAAAAACTAATCAAACTGTATGAATACGCGAAGAGTTTTTTCGGTTCTTACCTCCTTGAAAACAAAAACTATTCTCTTCATTTCTTACAATTTAATAGCATCGAGCGGAAAAAACAACAAAAGCTTTACACATTTTGATACCTTTTTGTACGGGACTATTTTGTGTCTTTTTGTATGGGACTATAATACTGCATGATCAAAATTTTGTTCATGGAGTTATGAATAATATTTTTCGACCATGAGCACGCTCATTTTTGATAGACGAAACTAAAAATTAAATTACTAAGAAATAGAATCATCGTATGTTTTTCGTGTAAGACCGATATATCTTCCATTTAGTGAACAACAAAAGCTATACTTTAACGAGTGACTCCGCTAACGTAATAACTTTCAAGGTGCAAATTTAATGAAGCTAAAAGCTTTTGATGTAAACTATTCCCAGACAGGAGAATTTTAGACTGGTCCAAATTGAAAGGAGTTGCAGACGATCATTTCAAGTTGATGAAAATTTTTTTTTCTTCTTTTTGCACAGAAAACATTGTGGATAATGAAGAAACTTCTTGATACAAGGAGGGATTGAGTTGGAATGGGTTAAGAAAAAGAGTCATAAGTTTCGCGGGGTAATGAGAAAAAATATAATGCGTGATAACAACATTTTTCCTTTTCTAATGATAACTGAAAAACCATGATCAATGTATTTCTTATAGTAAAAGTCACACACAGGAATGAAACTTAAATGATTGCATTTCTATCACTTTTATATGCGTGGATTTGATTAATCTGTAGATACGATGTTTAATAGTCCAGTCGTGTTAAACGATCATTGCAGTTGTACAAATCACTAAACCAGTCAAATATTTCCTTAACGAGAAGAGACGCATCATTGTCAGCTCGATAGCCACGCCCATTGACTCCGTATGTCACGTCGGTCGAGCTCCGACAGGAAAATCCACTTAGATAATAAATGGCGTTATTTTGAAATAATTATGGTACAAACAAATAAAATATTTGACTGGCGACCTAAACGTCGTATGTACAAGAAGATCCGCATCAATATTCAACGGCGTTATTTTGCATTCTTTATGACTAGGAACGTATTACTAAAAAATAGAATCGTTTGTTGGCCATTTAACCCATTCCCACACAACCAAATTTTAGACTGGTCCAAATTAAAAGAAGCTGCAGACGACAATTTCACATTAATGGAATTTTAATTTTTTTCGTCTTATTGGATAAGAAACATTGTGGATAATGAAGAAATTGCTTGATACAAGCAATTTCTTCATTTTCCACAATGTTTTCCAAAACAGATTTCTTGAGAGGCGTAAAAAGGAGGGCTTGTGTGGGAAAGGGTTAAACATCGAAACTACAGCTTCAATAAGCAGTAGCTAAGTCGCTAAACCAGCAAAAATGAATCACGTGAATGGCGGCCAATGTTGGAGTTCAAAGTTTACTTCCGGTAAAAATAAATTATTTTATTGAAATGATTCTTTTATTGACAGCTGCAATTGCTTAACGTTTTTTGGGGGATAAAAACTGTATTCACTCTTCTATCAAAATCTAATACGGTGGGAAATACTAAGGGAGAAAAAACAAGAGCAGCGGCTACGGGTGCCTACGCTCGGCTGATGGGTATTGGATAGTGGACAAAATGCAACTAGAGTTATCCCCCTTGATAGTATAGGTTGCTCTTTTGATAGTGAACAAGTGTGCCCAGTTTCAAGTGAATGCCTTTAGTAGAACCAGAGATATCACAAAATATCAAAGATTGCGCACGACGACGACGACGCCAAGGCTAAAGCAATACCTCAGATTTATTCCGAAAACAGCCGAGCTAAAAATTTTGTTTACAAATGTATAATGCAGAGTTACCTTACGTTTTCACGTGAAATGTGCAACTATAGATGTACAAGTTATTGTGAGAGATCAAAGGTCAATTTTGTCTATTGACAAAATTGACCTTTGATCACTCTCCTTAACTTGTACATCTATACGCGTACAGGTTCACGAGCTGAAAAGAGTTTTTTTTGTTTTGTGTGTGTGTGTTTCTTTCTTTTTTTTTTTTTTTTTTTTTTTTTTAATAAAAAAAGACGTCACGGATGGTGTAGGAATTAATTTGGTATCTATTTTAGAACGTCTCTTTGGTTTCGACATATAACGGAGACGAAGTGAATAATAAACACTTTGATAGGAGTCGAGACATAAATACTGGCCACCGGAGGCCATAGGTCAAACTTGATTGTAAAATATTGTGTGAATTTAATCAATTCCGTAACCCGGCTTGGGTTCATATAACCACAAATCCGATCTTTTCGATAATCGAACGTGACCTTAGCGGATTTTGTTTACCTGAATTGAAAGTGATGTTATTTGTAAATAACAATATCTTTTGCCATATAGTGTGGCTAAATGCTCTGACAAGAATAAACCGTACACAATGAAAATTTAACAATTTAAGGAAGATTTGAATTACTAACTTTTTCGGGGAAACGGGTAATTTTGTTTAAATCCAAGGGTGTAAAAAACATGGTTTAAATGCCATTCTTCTGTCATCACAACTTTGACATAAAACTTTCCCACATACATAGGCTCATATGGTATGGCCTTCCCTTAATTGCGACCCCCCCCCCTCCGAATTAGCTTATAGTAGACAAAGATGGTTTACTAGAAGAAAAAAAGAGCTGTCAGTGGACAGCAACGCTCGACTTTATTGAGTGCTGGATATAGTAACAGCAATTCAATGTCGCCATTGGGCATAACTGTCAGAATAATGAGTATATGTTAACCCTTTCCTGTTTTGCACAATTTTAGATCTGTCCAAATTCAAAAATTTCGCAGCAAAAATTTAAAGTGGGTTTTAATTGGAAGTTACCCATTCAGTAGGGTAGAAAATATTGTAGTAAGAAATTGCTTGTTTTCTCGGGTTTAAAATCACAGAGACGTAAAATCCTGGATTTGTACAGAAAATGGTTTAATCATGACGCTGAACACATGGCTTAAGATTCAAACAATTACTTCAAGAAGAGGAAGAAACAACGATACAAAATCTTTCACTTTAAATTCTAAGTAGAAAAAAGTTTAAAACTCCACGGGGGTGAATGTCAGAGTAATGAAGGTAATTTCGAAATTAAGTAAAAAGTTAAACAAAGATGAAACAGACGGACAGATTTTGACCAAGAATATCTAAGACAAAGGGGGTCAAATATCCACTAAAATGAATGTCAGAGTAATGAATATTAGCGAGGGGGGGGGGGATATTATGAGAGGCTCAGGGTAATGACATCAGTAGGGATAGGGATAAGACAGCTGTACGTAAATCTTAACCAAGAATTTCTAAACTTTAGCCAAGAATTTCCAAGTCGACTAAGGATCAGTTTCCTCTTATATGAATGTCAGAATAACGAACATTTGCCCGTGGGATGATATGATGGTCACAAAGGCGTGTGTAAAGTTTCAGATCAAAAACATAAGCAGAAACAGAGATATAATACTATTTCTGTAACCAAAGCATTACGCAGATCCCCGGTGACTGGAATATCCCCCTTATTCTTCAAAAAGTCGAGCTAATAAAACAGAAAAAAACCCTATCTTTAATATCTTTAGCTGTAGTCATGGTGAATTTATTCAAACTGATAGAAATGCTTTGACCAAAAATAATGATTACGCTCTATAGCACGAAGGGTTTGGAAAATGTCAACCACTAAAGAGTGGAGCCAGTTTAGTTATCAACAAAAACAGACGTCATTAATTGTTTACGTATAATCAGTTACATATATAGAAATTATACCAGGCGACCTATTCAATACGGTTGCTACTTAAGTTTAATCAATAGTTCTGGATAGAACTTTTAAAACGCAACGATACCCATTACAAATTAAACAAAGTGAACAGTGGCAGAGCGCAACACGCTCGGCTGAAGTTGCTGCATTGTTAAACAAGGACCTAGTATTAAATTTGACATGTGACCATATTCTATGAACCTAGCCTTTACATTAACCCATTCCCGCATAATGGTGCTTTTTGACGCCCCCTTAAGATAGCAAATGGGAAAACTTTGTAGAAAATGACGAAATTGCTTGAAACGAGCAATTTCGTCATTTTACACAAAGTTGTCTACCCCGGCAGTTGAAAAATCTGAAAATTTCATTATTTTTAAATTGCCGTCTGCAACTCCTTTCAATATGAACGAGTCTTAAATTTGGCCATCTGGTAATGGGTTAAGAGCAAGAATCAGTCGAAGCATTTGACATTTTACCTTTTGGGGGTGACCTTGACATTAAACGCGTAAGAGTCTAAATCAAGCGCAGTATGCGCGCAATCATCAAGTTGTACAGGTGCAGAAAATACCATGAGACTCAAACCATAGTATTCAGAGATATCTCAGAAAGTCAAAGTTTTTCAAAACGATAAGGACGGCGACGCAGTCGACGACAATTCGATGGTTAAATGCGATACAGTTCTAAGTGTCTATACACTGTATGAACACACAGGACAGTATCGCAATTAACTTTCGACTCGTTTGATAGTAATAACTCGGTCTTTCTCAGAAAATGACGATGACGGACGCAAGAGCGGATGCAGACGACGTTGACGGACGCAGGCACGTACGCAGCCGACGATCTGGTCATAACATACCCGGGTTTTTCTACGAAAACAGCCGAGCTAAAAAGACAACATGAATGATGTCCTAACCCGTCACGCGAAAGGGGTCATCTTGGAAGTCCTTAAACTATGAGCCATCTACTCTTTTAGCTCATTCCAAAACGAGTTTTTTTAGACTGGTCCAAATTGAAAGAAGCTCCAGACGACGATTTCAAGTTGATGGAATTTAATTTGTTTCAGCTTTTCTGATAGAAAACTTTGTGAATAATGAAGAAATTGCTTGTAACAAGCAATTTCTTCAATTTCCACAGTGTTTTCCAAACCTTTTTTTCTTAAGATGCTTAAAAAAGAGGGATTGTGGGGGAATGGGTTAAACGACGGGCTAAATCTCCTTTTTTCATAATGCTTTGTGATCATTAATTGTCAATCACTACATACTTTGAATTGCCGTCTGCATACACCTTCAACTAGAAACCGTCTAAAATGGTGTCATATTGGATTAATGGTGTTCTTTCGACTAGTATTCGACTAGTAAAACCACATTCTTCGATTAACCCATTCCGACACAATTCCGCTTTTTGACGCCCACCAAGAAAAGAGAAGGTTGAAAACATTGTGAAAAATGAAGAAATAGGCTTTTAAAACGCAATTTACTTGCCCTGTGGTCCAATTAGTAATGGCAAGGTGCTGACAATTCTTCTTATCATCCCCAAAAAGAAACTCAGGGTAATCATTGACCTGTAAAAGTTATCAGTTAATCGTCGATATGAAAACTTTGTAAGGTAATCAGTCAATCTTCGAAATGAAAACTCTATAAAGTAATCAGTTATTGTTCAAAGAAATTTCTTTAAAGCATTCGGTTAATCTTCGAAATGAAAATTATATAAGGTAATCAATCAAAGCTTCCGAACGTAAACTCTGAAAGGTAATCACTTAATCTTCGAAATGAAAACTCTATAAGGTAATCAATTAATGCTTCCGAATGAAAACTCTGTAAGGTAATCGGTTAATGTCTCTGTAAGTTTATCGTTTAAAACTTCCGAATGAATACTCTATAAGGTTATCATTTAGAGCTTCCAAATGAAAATTCTGTAAGAAAAGGACAAGAGAATCACTCAGAATCAACTCTCGTTAGAACGTACCTTGCGAGGACTAGATCAGGTCGCACGTTTGTGAAGGGTTGTCTTTTATCAAAATTATCAATGTTGAAAAAACGGATAAGCTACGTACTGGAAAGAACATTTTCATATGCGTAGCTTGCGAACGTTTGTAGCGATTTAAACGTTAGCTGTCACGTGAATATGCTTGAAACTTGTATTCTAGAAAAGACGTAATCCATTACGAGACGACAAAATTTAGACTAAATCGAAACTCACAACTGTTACAGTCAACAATGCAAAGTGTGAAGTTCCGAAGAAAAAAAAAGACAAAAAGTAGAAAAAGCTATTTCTTATTTCCCATCTTTTTACTCATAAATATATCTTGGACTTCAAGTCGAGGGCCGTCATAGCGCAGTTGGTAGCGCGTCGGAATGTCAATCTAGAGGTCCCGGGTTCGATCCCCGGCGGCGGTACATATCCTTTCCGACATTTGTCTCTCACCAATGGGTGGATAATCGTAAACCTATGTGGGATAGCAGTAGTAGGCTAGGAAAGGATGTAATGGTAGTACTGGTGTGAGAAATACAAGGATTCCATTGTTAGGTGCTCCAGCCGCCGCGATATAACTGAAAGATTGTTGAAAGCGGCGTAAAACCCTATTCAAACAAACTAACAAATCAAGTCGAGGCTTATGTGGTAATGGGTTCAACGCAACCGTCAGTTAAAGTGTTTAATATTTGTCTATGGATTTTAAAAGTGTACAGAAATTGTTTATCTAAAGAGTTGAAAATCTACGATTGTATTCAGTTTAAAGTAGTTTTATCCATCAAATTCGTATTATTCGACAAGTTCAAGTAGGTATTTAATATGACCTCAGTGTTTAGGCTACAAGTTTAGACTCTTTGCCAAAATTGTAGTTTTAAAAGCCCCCCCCCCTAAACTAAGGCAAACGTCCAAAAACAAAGCAACAAAGGAAACCTTTTCTGCGTTCCGTTCTAATTGACTAATCGCGATTGTACATCGAATGAACAGTCGACCAATGAAATCATTTATTAAGAATGGAAGATCAGCTTGAAATCAAACATTGGTCGCCATTTTGGTGAATCATTTTTGTTTTGTTTGGCGACTTAAACGTCGTAACTACAGCTTATTCAAGCTGTTGTTACGACGTTTAAGTCGTCAACCAACTATTCTACTTATTTGTAATATGCTACTGGCCGTAAATTTTGCAAAAAATAACGCCGTTAAAAACCGAAGCGAAACTTCCTGTCGGAGTCAATGGGCGAGGCAAAAGGAGTCAGTGGGCGGGGCCAGCGATTGGTCAAATGGGTTGATAGAGACGTTGACAAGAAGCTGTTATAGATCAATTCGCTAATTTCAACCCGTTACTTTTTAACGAAATTTTTTAGACTTGTCCGAATTCAAAGGGGTAGTAGATGGCATTACAAAGTGATTATTTTTCAAGAAGTAACCATCAAATGTGATAGAAAATATTGTGGAAAAAGAAGAAATTGCTTGTTACAAGTAATTTCTTCTTTTTCCACAATGTTTTCTCTAGTCACCGGGGTATGTTGATGGACAAGACACTTAAAAGCCAGCCTCAGTTTACCCAGCTGTAAAGTTCGGTAGTAGTGAGTTTAAGCCACTGCCTCTCTTTTAGGGACGTGGAAATATCTGGATTGTGAGCGTTAGAGAGCGACTATATAAGCTGTCGTAGCAAACGAACTTGAATAAATTTGTGTAAACTAAGTGTAATATTACGGGGGCGTAAAATTCAGGGATTGCGCAAGAAAGGGTTAACCGGTGGTTCCGGGACGAATGTTTCGGAGGAGTAATTGTACTTTCGGCCTCGGTGTCGGCGTCAGCGTGGGCCTCCCACATGATTAAAGTTTGAAACTTCTATTATTATTAATGCTATGTGGTGCTCATATGTCACATAGGCACTCTACACGTGATGGCCCCTTTTCTACCACAAATACCTGTGACATTGAGGCCTTGTTATATTAACCTGGGCCCATTTAAAAGAAATAAAAAAATAACTTTAACCTTGCATACAGATCTTAGTTTAGAGACTGACTTTTACTTTTTGAACATGACCTTTATCTTCAGCGATAGATTAATCAACTTTTTTGACAAGCAGCCATTAAAGAGAACTGTGTTTTCCGCGGACAACTCTTGTTTTTGTTAATGGCGATCCGTAAAATAGAGTAAAACAAAGCCTTTTGGCTCCCCTGAGCGCGAAGTGCTTCAGGCGAGGTAAAGTGATCACGTTCTAACTGGTTTCCGTCGTTCGTCGTCCGTCGCAGGGAGAGCGTCAATAATTTCTTTAAATGTCTGCTCCAAAACAACTGAGCCAATTGAACAATCGCGTCTGCCTATCAAGGAATCAACCGACCAATCAAATCATTTATTCCACCCGGACCTGTTTATTTTATTTCCGACATTGGCCGCCATTTTGTTAACCTTTTTTGTTGGTTTGGCAGCTAAAACGTCAAGCTGTAGTTACGACGCTTCTGTCGCCAACCAACCATTTTGTATTTTTGTTATATGTTCTGGCTATAATTTTTGCAAAATAACGTCGGTGAGACTTCCTGTTGGAGTCAATGGGCGGGGTTAAAGAAGTAAGCAGGCGGGGCCAGCGATTGGCCAAATTGAAATTTTGGCAGGTATGTGCCTCGTGTGATCCTCTTTAAAACTACTACAAGAATTGGAATCCGTTGAAAACCCTGGTTGATTATTTTAAATATTGGTTGTTGTTATGGCGACTTTAAGATCGTAGCTATAGCTTATTCAAGCTGTAGCTACGACGTTTAAGACGCAAACCAACCATTATTTTGTGAAATAACGCCCTTTTCATATCTTGGTCGAACTTCCAGATGGGGTCCAGTGGATGTGGCAAGCGATCCGTCAATTATCACAAAATTGAAATAAAAAAATCCAGCTGCAATTGATTGTACAGCTATAAATATACCTTTAATTCGTAACACATATTTGCAAAAGAATTATTGATCTATATTTGGCAAGAAAATGACAAATAGATTTTATACGAGTGATTTAAAAACATCTTGAAATGTCTACAATAGCTTTTAAGCGGCTTGTTATCATGAAACATTTTATTGTCAGCTTTTTGACACCAAAAAATCTATTGGTTCAATATTATCGAGTCAAACTTAATCTTTCGACATTTGAGTCGCGTCGGCTAAACGATGTTCAGTCTGCTGCTGTCAGTAAATGCGTCAATCGCATTTTTGTCATTCTTTTCCAGCAATTTGACGGATTGCGGGCGTCAATCAAATAATCGACCAAGCAATCAAAATATTCATTTACACCTTCAGTGAACTTTGAACTCCAAATTTAGTCGACATTAATGTTAACCCATTACCAGACGACAGAAATAAAAAGACGGGTGCAAATTGAAAGAAGTTGCTGACGATAATTAAAGATTTATGAAATTTTGGATTTTTTAACTTTCTGGATAGCTGGATAGAAAACATTGTGGAAAATGAAGAAATTGCTTGATACAAGCAAATTCTTGATTTTACACTATGATGTCCCTATTGTAATTCTTGGGGTCGTCCAAAAGCGTCATTTTGTTGGTAAGGGTTAAGCATTTCTGTTAGTTAGGGTACTAACAAGATATTTGCTTTTTATTTCATTTTAATGACCTCATTTTTACAAAATACGGTCAATCTTGCTCGAGCGAGATCTTCTATTAAAGGACCACTTCCAGTAAGCGACCGTAATCACAATACCAATTTAGAAAGCAGAATTTCTGAAGAAATAAAAGTGTTTTCTTCAAAAAAAAATCGCAAATATCCTATGTTATTGAAACTCATTAGAATCGTCTCAATGAGACGATTCTAATGAGTCCCAACAGCACAGGATTAAGCGATTTCTGTAATAATTTCTTTATGCAGTCGATTCAGTCCTTCATATTTTTTCACAATAAAGTGTATGCAACGACCTTCTGTTTTTTTTAAGCGACCACTTTTTGGTCGTCCATTCTGTTGTCGCTTAATACAAGATTTACTATAATGTTGTTTATTATCTCGATTAATGTTCCTGTTAAAGTTCAATAGGCGTGGTCACCGATCCGTCAATTCATCCCCATCTTTCTTTGATTTAATTCTATTCATTATACATAAGGAATATTGTATTACGATAGCGAAACAACATCTTGTATTTGCTTTGAGCTGTGGAGGAAAATTTGGATATTTCACGAGACCGAAAGTCTTGTTGAATATCAATTTTTTCTCCGCAGCAAGAAACAAATACAAAATGTTGTATCGGAATCGTAACGTATTATTCCATTCATTATATACCTGTTTTTGTAAAATAAATCCGATGAAATAATGAAAAAAAGTGTACTTCTGAAAGTAATTCCCTTCTCGTTTACCACTTTGATTACGTTTATTCGCAATTTGACGTCATCAACAGAATGAAAATGACGTCATCTTAGACTGCCTTATATGGAACCGTATTTGACACTGTCATATACGGATTTTTTCTGACGTTTCCGGTTTTGTCTAGATCTCTATGTGGAATTATACACTTTTCTAGAAATAATTTGAGATATAATTTATAATTAATCCTTATCATGCTGTATAAATTACCTTACTGAATTTCTGTAAAATCAAAGGGCTGAAAGCACTGATAGAACTTGTTGTTCAAAAATCAATATTTCTTTTGGAAATCAGTTTCATTAACAACTCTGGCAGGAAAATACAAGCAGGAGGTGTAGACTAAGATCAGACTGCACATATGTGCAGGCTGATCTTGGTCTATACCTCCTGCCAAAACCGGCATATTCCGGGTTCAGCATGACAAGGGTTAAAATTTTTATCTGAATCATCGGGAGACACAAAATATATTTGAGGTATTGATAAAAAAAGTCTCTATAGGGTTCTCAATTTCACACCGGTCATTAGCACGTTCAACATGTAACGTTGAAAATTAGTCCGCGGGTGGCCACCCAGTTCGACATGTTATCAGTCAAATATGAAATACGATATTGTTAATAAACTCCCACATACCTTTTAAGGTACCCAGAAACCAAATACTTATCTTAAAACGTGAGATGCGAGTAAAATGCACTCCGCATTTTTCTCTCTCTCTCACGTGTCAGAGACTAGTTGTATCGACTATTTTAGTACAGATTTATAGAATTTGTTGATTAATTGAATGGAGTTTAATGCCTCTTTTAACAGCATTTCAGTCATATCGCGACTGATGGAGCTCCTAACAATGGATTCCTGACATTTCTCACACCAGTACCTTCCCTAGCCTCCATTAGTGCCCACCCTCTACCGTCCACCAAGGAATATATCCAAACTGGCTCTCTTACACGGAATAGGTCGATATTCGCAGACCTATGTGGGATAGCAGCTGGAGGCTAGGAAAGGATGTAATGGTATTACTGGTGTGAGAAATACCAGAATTCCATTGTTAGGTGCTCCAGCCGCCGCGATATAACTGAAAGATTGTTGAAAGCGGCGTAAAACCCCATTCAAACAAACAAACAAACAAATCTCTTACACGGGTCATTGGGACTAATTAAAAGCGACTTTGTTATACGGTTGACCACAGGGACTTATCCAAAGTGGCTTTATTAAACGCTTGGCCTTGCTGGTTATAAGCTACAGCATCTTCCTTGTTAAAACGACAAAGTATATCTGCAATATACATATCCAGGTGGCCATAGGAACTTATCCAAAGTGGCTTTATTAAACGGTTGCCTTTGGTTATAAGTTACAACCTCTTCCTTGTTAAAACGACAAAGTATATCTGCAAGATACATATCCAGGTGCCCACAGGGCCTTATCCATAGTGGCTTTATTAAACGGCTTGCCACAGGGACTCATTAAAAATGAATGTCTTACACGGATGGCCATAGGGATTATACAAAATGCCACTCTTTGACGGGTGACCATAGGGATTATACAAAGTGACTCTCATGGTCTTATCAAAAGTGGCCCTCTTACAAGGTTGGCCACATGGACTTATTAAAAGTTTCTGTCTTACATGGGTGGTAACAGGGATAATACAAAGTGGTTCTCTTCCACTTTTGGTCACAGGGTCTTATCAAAACTAGACTTGATGAAAAAATGACCCTCTTACACGGGTTTCGAAGGGACTCATACAAAGTCGTCCAACCAACCATTCTACTTTTTTGTTACATGCTACTGGTCATAATTTTGGCAAAATAATGCCGTTTAAAAATCGGGGTGGAACTTCCTGTCAGAGTCAGTGGGCGGGGTTAACGGAGTAAGTGGGCGACATAAGCGATTGTTCAATAGATTTAACTATCATTTATAATTTTGTCCCACAAGAGACTCGTATAAACCTTTATCGATTCCTTTTGGGACCCAAGGGTATTAACTACTAGTTTGACTAGGCAGATGGACCTTTTTACCGATTTGGTTTATAGTGATTTTGCAAAGGCGTGTCTCAAAGTAGCTCACTTAAACAAGCGGAATTCTTAAAGGTTGTTGGTAGATATATAGGTTGTTTATTTTATTTCTTTTTTTTTTTCAATTATTTATTTATTTATTTTTATTATTATCTCTGACCATGTTGGTCTATATCAATATAGAATATAATTTTCTACAAAATGGCTATTGATTGAATACGCAAATGATTTGCACATGGTCAGAGGTTCACGCCTCGTCGTTATCCTTGTGAAAGAAACGAAAACAAAAAGAATCAGGGAATGAACTGTGGAATCAGCGTCTCCTCATTAAAACAAAGAAACAAAGAAACAATAAAAAAAATAAGCATAAAATACAGCATTCAATCATAAGGATTCGACAAAGGGACGCTAACGACAGGCGACAAAATCCTCTTCAATCCTATACTGTTGAAAAGATATGACAGACGACAATCCAATTTTGAATAATTTGAATAATAAAACTTATCGTATACATAGGGAATATTACAACAGTGTCTTTTTCTATTTGTTGTTATCGTGTTCAAGAATCGTGTGTAGGTATTTTTATTGGATGAGATCGAAGGTCGAATCCAATAGAAAATAGCTACACACCATTCGAGTCCACGATAACATCAAATAGAAAAACACACTGTTGTAATATTCCTTTTATTATATACCTTTTAGGACTTGATATTTAAGAAAATTCTCTTAAATGATTAAGAAATAACCAACTTTCCGAAAAAACGAACGTAAATACATTAAAAAGTAGTCCATGTTGAACGGCACTCGACGAATACGGTTTTTTTTTTTGTACACGCCGAATACAGATTTTTTTCTGTCGAGTTGTATTAGATAGCCAGATTAACAAAGGAAAAAATCAGAAATTGCTCGTTGCTGGTTTTTTTTCCAAACATGTCGAAACCATTGTAACCAAGGTGGTGATAAAATCTGGAAAGGATCTTTTTGCATTGTTTGAAATGCATGCGAAACGGACAGGTTGTCATTTAAAAGAAATATAAATTATCGTCCTTTCTTTTAAAAACTGCATTTCTATTGATATTGGGTTGGGCTTCTGTTACGGGGTTTCCCTTTTATTTGTAGAAGGTTTAGATAATAAAAACCCAGACAGAAACAGAGATTATCACTACTTAAATCATATTACATTCGTGTCTGGAATGACCAGAACGGCCAACCGATCTCTTCATTAGCGGAGACCCGTCAAATTGGCGAGTTCGGCCTATAAAAGTCATTTTGAATAAAATGATAAACGTGGACTCTAATTTTGACATTTTGGGTGTATTTTGAGTCAAATCCTACCCTTTACCACAGAGCCGAAATTTTTCTTAGTTTGTTGCCCGCAACGCGAAAACGGTCCATTTGGAAATATTTAAATAAACTTGATGGTTGTCCCAGGACAACTGCTGTCGAACTCGCAAAGTCTTGTAGGTATCATGCTCCTGACAAGCACAGATTTAGTGTTTGACATAGAGCTTTGGCCTTGAACTTGAAGCTACCCAAAAAAATATTTCAGATGGCGCATCTACTCATGATGGAGAATAATATATTGTGCCAAGTTATTTTGAAATCCATCCATAATTGTAGGAGTAATTGTCCGAACAAACACAATTTTAGTGTTTGACCTGGAGCTGTGACCTTGACATTATAACTACCCCAAAAAATCTTTCAAACGGAACATCTACTCATGATGGAGAATAATATATTGTGCCAAGTTATTTTGAAATCCATCCATAATAGTAGGAGTAATTGTCCGGACAAATACAATTTTAGTGTTTGACCTGGAGCTGTGAACTTGACATTATAATTATCCCAAAAATTCTTTCAAATGGCACATCTACTCATGACGGAGAATGATATATTGTGCCAAGTTATTTTGAAATCCATCCATAATAATAGGAGTAATTGTCCGGACAAACACAATTTTAGTGTTTGACCTTTAGCTGTGACCTTGACATTAGAACTATCCCAAAAATTCTTTCAAATGGCACATCTGCTCATGATGGAGAACACTTGTGCCAAGTTATTTTGAAATCCATCCATAAATGTAGGAGTAATTTTCCGGACAAATTCGGTTGGACAGACGTACTAACTATCGGACTAACGCAAATACACTTTCTTTTCATAGTGACAACTATGTGTCGCTCACCGCAAGCGGGTTCGACAAAAATGAGGCCGTGCGAGATATTTCACGTGCGCATGAATACCAGACATTGAGTAGCCTGGACACCTACTCGGGATATTAAGAATATCTACTGATCGGTCAAAAAAGTATTGAGTCAGTTTCTATCCATAGAGTACATAGTGATGACTCTGATCAGACTGCGTTGATACACAGGCTGATCTTAGGTTTTTACGAGGCGCACACGTTAAATTATGGGAAATATCAGGAACAGCTGCTTGAACCCTTTCCCTAACAATACCGCTTTTATACGCCCCTCAAGAAAGGTCTTTGAAAAACACTTTGGATAATGAAGAAATTGTTTCTTACAAGCAATCTCTTCATTGTCCACATCGTTTTCTTCCCTCGACTGCAATGATCTTTAAAATTCTACCAACTTGGAACTATTGTCTGCAAGTTCTTTAAAATTGGACCGGTCTAAATTTAGCCATGTGGTTATAGGTTTACGCACAATAGAGATTTTGGGCAAAGAACAGATTAATCAGATTCTGGGTTTGAACATCGAACTTTTGACAAGGTAGAATAGTCTTTCTGCGTTCGGAAAATATGAAAACAAAAATAAAAAAATGAATAAAATAAAATAAGATAAAAAAGAAATAAAACGGTTGGAGAAGATCGAACATAGTCGATATTTTTGTACTCCTATGAACCCCCCCCCCCTCCTCTTTCGCGTGCCAGGCTATGCTTATTTCTCAGATTCGGATGTAATAGTTGGTTTATTAAAAAATTAATGGCAATGAAGCACTGGGGAAATGCGGTTGTCTCTTTTTTCGTTTCCCTAAAGGGAACTGATAAGCGGTATTTTTTCTTTTTGTTAGAACTTTGATAGGAAAGGTCCACTTCAAGTCGTGAACGCTGAAAAAAGGACGAGTACATACAATACCACCCGTAATTTAACGTATACAAGCTCAATCTGTTTAAAGAATACGTACCCTCACTGTATGCTTGCATTTGAAATTTTATGCACACGTGCTCGTTTTTAGACACTCTTACTGAAGGAGTAAACATCCCTATTGTATTCGTGTACATTTGATCTTGCTCGAGCGATCACGTCTATTAAGCGACCATTACCTTTAAGAGATGTAAATAGAAATTAACTTGTCTAAAAGCGAAATCTCCTAAGAACTGAAGGCATTTCATCATAATTTATTCTATGTTGTTGGAACTCATTAGAATCGTCACAATGAGAGGAAATGGGTTTAAGAAGCTTTGAGTCAACAACTATCTGTAGAGCGCATAGTGAAGACTCTGATCAGACTGTGCGTAAGCACAGGCTGTTCTGAGTCTTTATTTGGCGCACGTGTTTATCGATTGAAAATGTCGCGCAAAGCTTCATTCCGAGACTTGATAGAAATTTGGCGGGTATCAATCTTGTATTGTGTCAGGTGGGATCAGCTGCCGAGGACTCGGATTGGATGTCGTTGTTGTAAAACTGATTATCGTCGATCTTGCTCGAGCGACCACCTCTATTAAGAAACCATCGCCATTAAGTAACTACAATCGAAATCCCCTTTTCGAAATCAGAAGCTCACATAAAGAATTGGTTGTATTGGCTAGGACTTTTCTTACCTATATCCAATGTTGTTGGAACTTATTAGAATCGTCTCAGTGAGACGATTCTAATAAGTCCCAACAACATAGGATTTAGCGAGAATCCTATAATAATTTATGTAAGCAATCGAACCAATCTTTCATATATATTTCACAAATACGTGTATTAAAGCGATCACTCCCTTAAGCGACCACTATTTGGTCGTCCAACGAGTGGTCGCTTAATACAAGATTTACTGTAGTTATACTCTGGGAAAATGACAAAAAGCCGTGGTTAATCGCAACAAACGTCATAATATGACCGAAACATCGTTTAAGGTGGAGTTTAATTCATTTCAAATGAACAAAAAACTTATATATGGCGAAGGGTAAAAAAACATCAGTCCCCAATTAAGTCACCTCGATCCTAAAGAAATAATTGGACTTTACAAAATAACAATAGGTGATTATAGACCAAAATATAAAAATACGTTATTGTGAGCGAGGCATCCAAGAGACGGCAATTTGAAAATAGTTTCAGAGAGTCTTTTTCGCGAGTCTTAGAAAACCACCAACTATTGTTCTGAATTCTTTCTCCATGTGTTTAACCCTTTCCTGTTCTAATTTTTTTAGACCTGTCCAAATTCAAAGGTTTTGCAGACGAAAATTTATAGCGGGTTTAATTTTAAAAATAACCATTCAGTAGGGTAGAAAATATTGTGGAAAAGAAGAAATTGCTTGTCACAAGCAATTTCTTCTTTTCCCACAATGTTTTCTCGAGTGAAGAATCACAAGGACGTTAGAAGCAGGGATTGTATAGGAAATGGTTAAGGTCACGGATTTAAAAACAATTTTATTTGTTAGCCGTCCAGTGAACCATCTTTCCGTTCATTTATCTTCTACTCACCACCAATTTACCATTCTAGCTCTCTGTCTATTCATATATCTAACCATCAATACGTCCGTCCGAACATCTATCCATCGACCCATCCAGCCAACCATCCGCCCATAATCCTGTCCTTCCGTCCGTCTGTCTGTCCGTCAACAAGACAATTCCCCTTCCCTATCCTTCTAATTCCGACAATTCGTACATTTATTTTATCTCTCATTCAACTGATCGATAGTTTGGCCTCCATTGGGACAATTCAATTGAGATACTAAATTATATATTATAAAGTGTAAAGTATTAGATCATATAACAAAAAGCATTTTTTGGGAAGCGGCCTAAACTTCGTAGCTACGGCTTAAATAGTTTGTAGTTACGACCTTTAAGTCGCTAGACCTTTAAATGCTTGACATAATTATTTGATGTCGATATTCACTTTCTGTCTAAGTGAATGAATTGATTGGTCAATTAATGAATTGATTGGTCAATTAATGAATTGATTGGTCAATTAATCTTTATTTGCGGTGAGAATCTGTCAATTTATGTTCTTCATTTGTTCATACGTTTGTTTGTTCATTCATTCATTTTTTCCCAAGTACCAACCATTTCATTCATACATCCGTTCGTTTAATCATTCTATCGACCAACCAATCAACAATTCTTCAACCATGAACTTATTCACCCAATGATCAATAAATCAACCGGTTGACCGAACGCTGGCCACGCCCACAGACTCCTGCAGGAAGTTCCACTTCGATATTAAACGGAGTTATTTTGCCAAATTTTATGGCGAGTCATAGGTAATAGAAAATTATTAAGGTTGGTTTGAGACCTAAGCGTCGTAAGTACAGCTTGTAAAAAATTGTAGCCATGACGTTTAAGTCGTCAAACTAACAGAAATGTCGACCAATGTCAAATTTCCCATTCTGGTTCAAAAAGAATAACTTGATTGATCGATAGATTCTTTGATTGACAGCTGCGATTGGTCAATTTATGGATCGATGGCTTTAACAACCACCTTATAATATTGTAAAAAAAATAATGAATACATGCAACTAATCACAGTTACATTATTATTACGCGTTAATCTCTTTTGTTGCGCAGCGCCTTAAACATTTCCGATAAGCTGATTTGACGCTGTTTTTTGTGACTAGTGCGATTTTATCAATCAGAACGAGATTTTGTGTGCCAAACAAGAAATATCATTTCATGAATGACAAACGACATATATTTATTCAGGGTTTTGCCATTGTGATCATTTGTGTGAAAAGATATTAGGATAATTTATTACTCTCCCAGTTTCTATAAAAGGTATGTTTTATTTTCATTTTTTTTCAGCTAAGTATAATTTCTTTTATTTAGAGTTGAAGAGTATTTTTAATGGAGGTATGAAATTGAACAAACAGACAAACAAAAACAATATAAACCCCCAATCACTATGTTAAAAATCACAGTAGTATGATTAGAAAGATTATTTTCATGCCCCATGAAAAAATTGTTTGTTTGTTTGTTTGTTTGTTTGTTTGAGTGGGGTTTAACGCCGCTTTTAACCATTTTCAGTCATATTGGGCTGGAGCGTCTATCATTTGACTCCTGGTATATCTTGCACCAGTCCTTTCCTAGCCTGCTTTGCAACTTAGGTCTACGATAATCCACTCATTGCTGAGAGACAAATATAAGAAAAGATATGTGCCACTGCCGGAGATCAAACCTATGACACCCCGTGATTGAAGATTTGGAGTCTGATGCGCTACCAACTGCGCTATGGCGGCGGCCCAAGAAAATAAAATATGTTCTCTTCATTTCATAATTTGATATGGGAAAGGCATACCTCATTAATGGCGTAAGTTTTTACACGTCTGAATCAACGTTACGTTGAATTAATGTGTGTGCATAAATACAAAAAAACTTCCATATTTGTTATGTGAAAAAAATAATTAAAAAAATCAGTCATATACGGTTCTTGAAATCCACAACTAAAATTGACAAATCATAGACGTGAATTGAACAATCGCTGGCCCCGCCCACTGACGTCATTGGCCCAGCACATTGTTTCCGTCAGGAAGTCCCGCTTCGATTTTTAACGGCGTTATTCTGCGTAATGTATGGTCAGTAGCATGTAACAAAGAAGTGAATTGGTTGGTTGGTGACATAAACGTCGTAACTACAGCTTGTCAAAGCTGTATTTATGACGTTTAAGTCGCAAAACCAACAAAAAACAAAAGTTTTAAAAAATGGCGACTATTATTGGAGTTGAAAGCTCAGGTCCGGGCTGAATAAATGATTCGATTAGTCGGATGTTGACAACCGCGATTGGTCAATTATGAACAGAAAGTTCCACTTCGATATTTCTTTTATTTTTATTTTGCAAACTTTGCGGTCATTTACATGTAACGAAAAAGTAAAACGGTTGGTTTGCGACCGAAACGTGGTAACTTCAGCTTGAATAAGCTGTAGTTACGACGTTTAAGTCGCCAAACCATCACAAAAGCTTCACATTAATGTTTGCCATTGTCTGAGTTCTAAGTTCCCTTCCGGTTTAAACGATTTATTCAATTAGTCGATTGATACTTTTATTGATACACATGATTCGTCAGTTCTAACGGGTAAAAGTGTACTTATTATACAATACAATCTATATCATGGATATTATAAAATACAAACAATATCATGGATATTATACAATACAAACTATATCATGGATATTACACACGGGTAAAAGTGTACTTATTATACAATACAATCTATATCATGGATATTATAAAATACAAACAATATCATGGATATTATACAATACAAACTATATCATGGATATTACACAATACAAACTATATGATGGATATTATACAATACAAACTATATCATGGATACTATACAAACCATTCCTCAATGAAAACAACAATATTCTCTTCATTTCTTATAATTCAGTGCCATCAAGCAAAACAAAGCAAATATTTTCCAACGTTTGAGTAGAATTCTATGGACGTACTTTTTGCGTAAACATACACAATGATTGCATGATAACAATTTTGTTCATCGAAGGCCAATCAAAACGCTTGAATCTTTATAGACAAAACTAAATTAAATAATTCTTTATTGAGGGAGAAAAAATAGAGGCTTTGTAGTTTAGATTTGTGCTTTGTATTGAGTCGACGTTCAGAGATTTTAACTGACAGATCGCTGACCCCGCCCACTGAACTCCGACAGGAAGTTCGACATAAAGATATGACAGACGACAATCAAAGCTTGAATAAATAAAGGAACAATTGACAGGTCGCTGGCCCCGCCCACTCAACTCCAAAAGGAAGTTCGACTTAAATATTGAAGGGCGGGGGGTTTGTGGGGGGAGGTTGGGGGTGGACAAAACAAGGTCAGAAATATTTATCAATCATGCCAAATGGTTTGTTTGCGACCAAAACATCATAAATACATTTTAAACGAGCTGTAGTTACGCCATTTAAGTCGTCAAACCAAGAAAAAAACCGATTCACATAAATATCGGCCAATTTTGGAGTTCCAAGTTCTCTTCCGATTGAAATAGGTGATTTAATTGGTCGGTCGATATTTTGATTAACGATCGCGATCGGCTACTTCCACGTAGCTGCGATGGTTTAGTAGGTGTGTCACAGGAACAAAATCAAAGTGCTGAAAAGTACTGTAAGCTAGCAAAGTATTTTTGTTCAATGATCTTCTTTGTCAAACGTTATGATGATAAAGAATCAAGGTTAAAGTACCCAAGGAGTTAACCCATTCCCGCATAATCCCTCCTTTTTACGCCCCTCGAGAAAATAGTTGTTGAAAACGATGTAGAAAATGATGAAATTGCTTGTAACAAGCAATTTCTTCATATTCCCCATTGTTCTCTACCTGAAGAGATAAATATCTTAGAATTTTAAATTGTCATCTGCAACTTCTTTGAAGAGCGCTGTGCTTAAGTGAGCTAAAATACAAAGGAGACTTGCATGCAGAGTTTGCAATATTCCTGAAATACATAAGAACTACTTTTTATGGCGTAGACATTTAACAGATTTAATGGTCAAGCCTCCAGTGGCAGCTTGAACTCGTTGAACATTGAGACGACCTCAGAATTTTGTCTTGTTAACTTAAGCTATCAAAGCTGACGCTTTGCTAGCTAAAAATTAGAGCTTTTCCCTGCATGGTAAAACTAATGCCCAGAAACGAAAGCGTCGGATAATAAACTCTAACCATTTGTCATGCTACACTGACTGTTTGAAAACGGGATATTCTTTAACCATCCCAAAGATGCACCAACCAAGCCCTTTCAAAAAAGAAAAAAAGCTTCAGAAAAAAAATGAAGAAATTGCTTCAAACCATTCCCACACAATCCCGCTTTTTGTTGAAAGGTCTTTGGAAAACATTGTGGAAAATTATCCAGAATGCTATCTCTCTGAAAATACAAATGTTTTAAATTACGGTCTACCTCAAAGTGTTCTCATTATCCCCCCCCCCCCCAAAAAAAACCACAAAGATTTCAAAATTCTATTAATTTAAAATTTCCGTCTACAATTTCTGTGAATGTGTACCAGTTTGACATATTGGTGTCTGTAAATGAAATGAAAATCAGTGTAAAGAAACATAACAAATACGAACAATTTCACAAGAAATTGGAAATAAAACACGGATTTTATATTAGACCACAATAATCCTTTGTTCGTCATATTTTAATAACTTTTATCAATAAAATAGTTTTACCATTGAGTAATTCAAACAGCGCGGACGTTTTGTACATATTGATATAATTTTTACTCGCTATTTAATACAAATTTTACTTTTTTTTGACAAACTCACGCTAAGTAATCATCCAGCATTGTAATAAATTAATAAATCGTTCAAATAGGCGCCACCGTAAAGAAAATTCCCCGCCACATGTACGTTACAATAAAATGATTAATCAAAATTAAAGGTTAAACAGATTTAATTGAAGCTTATTTTTTCTGTAAGTTTCACGGCGACTCGCTGCAATCGGGAAAAATCGGCGAATCCCTGGCCCCCCCCCCCATTTACTTCAATAGCCCCGCCAATTGACTCCGACAGGAAGTCCTGTTTAGATTTTAAATGGTGTCAATTTGCAAGGTCTATGGCTAGTAGCATGAAACAAAAAAATAACAAAGGGTTGGTTGGCGACTAAATAAGCTATAGTTACGACGTTTAAGTCGCCAAACCAACAAAAATGTTTACATTAACGTCGGCTATTGTTGGAGTCCATAGCTCGATTCCGGACTAAATGAATTATTTGATGGGTCGATATATTCCTTGGTTGACAGCCGGGATTGGTCAATTGCAGAATATAATTAAAGGCTGTGGTATAGCCAAACGACGTAACTGCATTTGTGAAACATCGAGAAGGAAAAGAACAGCCGATAATTGTTAGGAAAAATAATTGTATTTTTATAAATTCTATTAAGTTTCTATCATTATTGTCATTACTATTTGATTAAAATACTTGGTTTCTGATTTCAATTCATTCCCACACAATCACGCTTTTTAATGTCTCAAAGGGAGAAAAAACTTCTTGAAACATTATGGAAAATGAAGCTATTTCTTCATTATCCGCAATATTTTATACACCCAAAGGCAACATTTTTTTAAAGTTCCCCCAACTAAAAACTTTCGTATGTAACCTCTTCGAATTTGGAACAGACTAAAATCATGTCGTCTGGAAATGGATTAAAATATTTGTCCCATTTGGCATATGTCCATAGTAACTGGCAATCTGTTTGGTGAATTATATAAAGCAACTGTACGTATATTACAGAAGATTAATATCCTAAATTGTACATCTGCCAATAACAATGTAGTCTGGTTCATAAACGACCGTTCTGTGTAATACTCAATTCGTTGCAAATTCAAACAAATTTAGCAATTCATTAGAATTTTACTAAGCCGTAATGCTCAGTTTTTAATGTACAGATTTTTTCCTGAGTTTCTTTTAACCCAATCCCTCTCCATAAAATTTTAGACAGATCGAAATTCACAGAAGCTGTAGACGACAATTTCAAGTTTATGTTTTTGGTTTCTTTAAAACGTCTTCCCAGAAAGAAAAATAAGTGGACAAGCAATTCCTCCAATTTCTACAATGCTTCGCATCTAATGCTTATTTCTCGAAGTGTGAAAATGCGAGATTGTGTGGGAATAGGTTAAACGATTTATCTTAAGAGATGAAGAGAATATTTTTTTTATGGAGGCATGAACCTAAAAACGTAATCGAACTGTATGAATACGCAAAGCGGATTCGTGTATAAGTGTGATTTGGTTTTTCGGCTCATACCTCCATGAAAACAAAAATATATTCTCTTCATTTCTTATAATTTAATAGCATCGAGCGAAAACAGCAAAAAATATTTGTATGGAACTACTTTGTGCAGAAACATACAAAATAGCTGCGGTTTTTTCAACCAATCAGAACGTCCGTTTTTGATAGACGAAACTAAAAACTAAATGATCTATTAATATATTCTATCACTTTGTTACGCCAACCCCGTCAAATCGTGGTTGATTCCTCTGTATAAAAACAAACTGCATGACAGAAACTGGGTGAATTCATCGATTGAGTTAACATGTTACGAGACGACGAAATTTTCGACTGGTCCAAATTCAAAGATGTCGCAGACAAAATGAATAGATCGGTGGCTAAGCGCAAAAACATCTTAAGTATCTACACCTTGTATAGACACTTAACGATGTTTTTTTACACTTGCTTACATGTACATTGCTTGAAATATGATTTCAACACTGGGTTTTATGAATTATTCAAATGTGAACTAGAAAAGTTTTTCTCGTCGCTTGAAACAAGTTTGCGATGTGTTAGAATTCCCGTAAGCGATAATAAAGGCAATTCTACGGAGTGCATCTACAAGCTTTATGGAACCGATGGTCATTTGTATACTGTGAATATGTACCACACTCGCAGTTCAAGTTTAGTAAATGGTAAAAGGGTCTCTCTGTTCGTACAAACCCACTTTGTGAAGGTGTTAGAATCTATGAAAACACGTATGAAAACTACAAATACAACAGTGGAAGAAGTAAATAGGCAATTTAAAGCTATTTTATTACAATGTCGCAAAATCAGCACAAGTAAAGGCACCGAGTCCGAAGACATTCAATTCCCGCCTCATTCAAATCAAAGTGCTAAATTACCATTACCCAGTATATTAGAAACTTCAGAGTGTATACAGGAGGAAAAGCAGGACACAATTATTCGCTCAAACGAAATTAGGATGGAAGCAAAAAACGAACAAAATGTTGGGCCTACTATCGCTGATAAAAAAGATTTTAATGGTGTTTTATCAAACCCAGGTTTGGATGACTTATTTTGCGAAATATTGAAGGTAAAGGACATTCTCCTAACACATGTCAAATCAACGTCACAGGCATTCGACGGTATTAAAGATGAAGTAAAATCCATTAAGAGCTCGTGCAAAGTCCGGTCAGATGCAGTCGAATCGAAAGTCGAGGAGGTTACCGATACAGCGGTTGCATTAAAAAGAGAATTATTAAACGTGTCATCGACCGTCAACAAAAAACTACAGTCAATTTCAGACAGACTGGTACAAACAAAACCATCAAAATACACTAATACCAACATGAATTCTAAAACGAACATTACCAAAGCGCCGTGTACCGAAACCACACAAAACAAACATACAATTGAAACTAAAATCCCTAGCAAACATATTACGAAAAGTCCAGTTGTGGATCACTCGAAGCCCACCACACAGAGAGTGTTACTAATAGGTAGCTCTATTCTCCAGCGAGTGAATAAGAGAGGTTTAAACAAGAATGTGGATATGAGTACAAATAGAGGAGCTAAACTTCCGCATATCAAAAGGAAGCTAGAACAACTGAATATTTCAAGGTATCGCTCGATTATAGTGCAAGCTGGTGGAAATGATATTGCTGAGGGGAGGAGTGAGGAAGCCGTCGAAAATGATTTCTTTGATCTAATCAATTACATAAAAAATGAATCGCCAGATACAAACGTTTATATATCGGAGGTTACGCCAAGGAGAGATGCGGACGTTGCGGGAATGAATGCTTACATTAATTTCTTGTGTAGGGACAATGGAGCAATATGTATCCCTGTCAGTGAACGACTACAAGTGAACTCTTACCTATACTGGAGAGACAAAGTTCATCTGTCAGACAAGGGAACAGCAGTCTCATTGAAAACTTACAACGAGTTTATCCCAATTCTCAAACGATATTCTGTACCGGACAGATATCAAAGACCGTTGTATTGTTTTAATTGTGGACAGGAGGGTCATAGGATAGAAGAATGTAATTACGAAATCTCTTCGAGACATGTAGCTAACAGATTCAATCGCCTTTGTATGAAGTGTGGCATGAATAATCATTTCACATTTGATTGTAGGCGAACAACTTCGCTTTAGGAGATTACGGACAGGCACACATTTATCACTCTGCAAAATAGGTTTAAAACTTTAACTACTTTATGTTCATTGTGTCAACTATTCCCATGCAGATGCGTAGAACTAAATACTGAAACAACTATTTCTTCTAGCCATATCATTAATAAAAACATTAATTTTGATCTAAAGAAAGATGCAACAAACCATGAAAGTAAACACAGTAGCATTCCCGAAAATGACTTGTTTGAAAATAAATTTCAGCCGAAAATAACAAAAAAGGATTTAAAAAAGACTAAAAATCTTGAAACAATTAAAATATCAAGAAACACTATAGAGTTTGATAAGAAAGGATTTCACATTATGCATTTAAATGTTCAGCATCTTCTACCAAAATACGATGAAATAAAATATATATTGACATCTTCAAATGATAGTAAAATAGACATGCTTGGACTGTGCGAGACATATTTGAACGAATCGGTTGTCGATTTCAATCTAAATATTCCAGGCTACTCATATTTAAGGAAAGACAGAAAACATAAAAAAAGGTGGCGGATTGCTAATTTATATCGCAAATAACGTTAATTTCAAGCACAGACAGGAATTCGAATCAGAACAAGTAGAATCTGTTTGGATCGAAGGATCTAAATCTTCTATGCTTGATTTACGTATCAACAACATTCCGATAGCAAATGTTGAATCGCATAAGATATTGGGTGTGAATGTAGACAAACATTTGTCTTGGGCGGATCATATTGATAAAACATGTGTGAAAATAAACAGCAAAATCGCATTGCTCAAAAGAATATCGTTATACCTTACATCAGAAATGAAACAACTTTTTTACAGCTCATACATACTACCGTGTTTCGATTACTGTTGTCCTGTTTGGGGAAGGAATACTAAACGGAATTTATCTAAAATCAACATGCTTCAGAAAAAAGCTGCACGTATTATACTAGGGGTTTCAATAAGAACAAATTCAAAATCTCTCTTTAAGCAACTTAAATGGTTAAATTTCGAAAATAGGTGTAATTACCACACTGCTCTACTAATATATAAATCTCTGAATAATCTCACACCAAAATACATTACAGACATTGTTTCATTCTCTAATAATTCTAAGTATAACTTAAGATCTGCTACGCGTCGTGATATTACCAACTCTAGATACAAAACAACTTTTAAGAAAAATGCGTTCTCATATTCAAGCATGGAAGTATGGAATGAAATTCCTACTTTCATAAGGGAGGCCAAAACAATATACAGTTTTAAAAAACAAATTAAAGCTTATCTTCTTGACAAACAAAATAAATGATACAGCCCTGTAATTGCAAATCAGTGTGTCTGTCCGTAGACAATTTTATCAAAGCATTCTTTCTCCTCATTATATTATTTGTTTCATTTTCGCGATTTAGTTTTACATCGTTCACGTTCGTTTATTAATGGATCGAGAGAGAGAGAGAGAGAGAGAGAGAGAGAGAGAGAGAGAGAGAGAGAGAGAGAGAGAGAGAGAGAGAGAGAGAGAGAGAGAGAGAGAGAGAGAGTGTGTGTGAGAGAGAGAGAGAGAGAAAGAGAGAGAGAGAGGGAGGGAGAGTGAGACTCTGTGTGTGTGTGTCTGAGAGAGAGAAGGGGAAGAATACGAAAGGAAGAGAGAGAGAGGGGGGGAGAGAAAGAAAGAGAAAGGATGTGAGAGAGATGAGAGAGAGAGAAGGCAACATTGTAAAAAAGACATGTTTTATTCATTGTAAATTGAAAATGCTGTCTTAATGTTTTACCTTCTTAAAATAAAGTTATTATTATTATTATTATATGACATGGAGGTAAAGAGATCCGATCTCCACTCAGGGTGACCAAACGCTCGATAAGTATAAATCAAAGCACTGAGAGTACTGATGCTAGACGTCACTGTTGACATAGTAGAGTGATATTTCCATTTTTGTATAAAATGGCATTTTTCATGTAGATAATCTTATTCAAGCATAACGTCTCGCCTAGCCTGGTTGGCTTAATAGAATCAGACGGCCCTTTTAGGTGGAAAACATTGTGGATAATAGAGAAATTGCTTGTATCATTTTTACATTGTTTTCCAAAACTTTACCCCCTGGGGGCGTCAAAAGGCGGTTTTGTTTGGAAATGGATTAAGAATCCTGTGCATTCCCCCTAGACCATACGACGCCCCCATATCATAGCGGTCTCTCTTAGTTATTTCTAGCTAAGAAATACATACAATATAAATGAATTTATATGTTATTATAAGCCAGAAATTACTTTAACCCTTTCCTGTTCAATCCCTGGTTTTTACGTCCCTGCGATTTTTATGATCGAGAAACATTGTAGAAAAAGGAGAAATTTATTTTTACAAGCAATTTCTACTTTTTCTACAATATTTTCTACCCTTCTGAATGGTCATCGACGAAAGTCTGATTCTTGACCAAACTGAGCAAAAAGGCTCAATTCAAGATCAAAGTACTGAAAGTAATGTAAGCTAGAAAAGCATAGTTTTGTCAAGTATTCTCCTTTGCTAAATATTATCATGATAAAAAACGAGGTTAAAAGAACCCAGGTCTTAAGCCATTACAACACGACATAATCTTAGACTGGTCCAAATTAATAGAAATTTCAGTCGACAATTTCAAGTTGGTTGAATTTGGAAATCTTTTCCTTGTTGGGTAGAAAACATTATGGACAATGAAGAAGTTGCTTGTAACAAGCAATACCTTCATTGTCCACAATGTTGTCTAAAGCTTTTTTCTTGAGATGCTTAAAAAGTCGATTTGATGGGGGTGGGTTGGTTAGCATGCTTTTGAAAAAGTTCCCTTCAATTTGAATAGAGTTTATGATATTCCTGAATTACATGCGAACTACTTAAAATGGCATAGGCATTCAATGGATTTAGTGGTTAAGCCTCCAGGGACAGTCTACACTCGTTGAACTTTGTGAAGACCTCAAAAGTTTGTCTGTTAACTTAAGCTATCGAAACTGACGCTTTGCTAGCTAAAAAAGCAGAACGTCACTTGCAAAATCGACTATGTTTTCATGTGGATATTATCACCTTTATTTATCTGATCAAATTTCAATATTTACTTTGATATTGTCAAGTCAAACTTAAATGATATGTAACTACTCATCTTTTAAGTCGATTTGACACGAACTTTGACCTGTCTGCCTCAATCGATTTAATGTTAACCTACTTTGAATAATCCATATTCGTCGCTTAAAATTTCAGTCGAACTCATAATCTTTGATTTTATGAACAACCTTCAAAACTTAAGAGAAGTGCGAAATGGAAGAGGTTAGATATAGCCAATTAAATTTAATAAGTTGTGTAGAAAAAGGGAGGGTTTAAAATCATTGTGAAAGAGATAAATCTGCTTGTCAAAAGCGATTCCCAATTCCTGTTGAGTTTTTTCAATAAATATTTTTCATTAACGAGGTATTTTGTGAAAATGGGGTGATAGGGAAAATGTAGCTTGTCATACAATTGATTCTCGTTATATCTCGAATTCAACTATCTCATTGACAATTACGCCAAGCAATCTTGTTGGTTTGTTGGTGACCTAAAGGTCGTAACTACGGCTTATTCAAGCTACCAAAATATAGCTGTTCATACAACTGATTCTCGTTATATCTCAAATTCACGTATCTCGCCGACATAAACGCCAAGCAATCTTGTTGGTTTGTATGTGACCTAAACGTCGTAACTACGGCTTATTTAAGCTACCAAAATGTAGCTGTTCGTACAATCGATTCTCGTTATATCTCGAATTCATGTATCTCGCCAACAATTACGCCAAGCAATCTTGTTGGTTTGTTGGTGACCTTAACGTCGTAGCTACAGCTTATTCAAGTCCATATATTTCACAAAATAATATTTATAGCCCTTGTGAAAGGTCAGTGGTTAGGGCCCTGCGATCCGTAAATTTCTCACAATTTCAGACTTCCTCTAACCTCGTTATGCAAACGCAGTTGTACAAATGATTTCTAGCTAGCAAAGCGTCAGATTTGAAAGCTTAAGTTAACAGACAAAGTTTTGAGTTCTTCTCAGAGTTCAACGAGTGCAAACTGCCACCGAAGTAATTTCAGCTCACTTGAGCACATTTTTTTTTTTCAAAATGACTAACCACATGAATCAACTTTATTCATATTGCAGAAAACTCCTTCAAAAGCATGCTATACAATTTCCCACTCAATCCCGCTTTTTATGAATCTCAAGAAAAGGCTCTGAAAAACATTGTGGACAATGAAGAAACTGCTTGTAACAAACAATTTCTTAAGTGTCCACCATGTTTTCAATCCTACAAAAGGCAAAGAAAACAAAGAAATTTACCTAGCAAAACCATGCTTTGCTAGCTTACAGTTCTTTCAGTACTTTGATTTAAATCAGGTATGTCGAGGTGCGAATATCTCGAAATATACCAGAGGACTCCCTTGATTCCGACATAACGCAAAACTACTGTATTTATAAACCGTCATACAGACATTCCTCGGTTATTTTTCTTGATTCAACATAACCTCATTCGAACTAGACTAGTATTAATTTGCGTCCTTGCTTTAAGCCCCAATAAGCCAGTTGGACTTAGGTGAACATAATCGGTGAATTCGATAATCAAGTTCGTATTCAATCTTATCAGTTTATATCGACCGAGAAAGACGGTTGGGCGTGAAACTAAATCAAAGCAATGTAATCACCGAAATGCCGGTTGTTACAGGATGATTCGACAACTGACATAGTTGTTTCTTTTTTAAACCTTCTGGTGGATTATTGATATTTCTCGGTGGATTATCGCTTGAAAATTTCACCGAAAAAAGAAACAGTGAAATGATAAAATGGTGATTTCACTGTTTCGTGGTAAATCTTTCATAACGCCATCTTAGCTGGACCAAAGTCGTGCGCTTCCGGTCTCAATGAATTATTTTATCGGCGATTATTTTATCGGCCAATCGACCTTATTGACACGGGAGATCTGTTATCTTTGAATACAAATAAATTTGTTTAACCCTTTCCTGTTCAGTCACTGTGTGATTTTTATAACTGAGAATATATATATATTTATAAGTACCCTACTAGATGGTTATCTTTTTATTTTATTTTATTTTCAAATTAAAATAACTTTTAATTTTCGTATGCAAAATCTTTTAATTTGGACAGGTCTAAATTTTGCAAAACAGGCAAGGGTTCATGTGTATTTCATGAATAAATTTTCTGCCTCCCTGTGGCTAATAATGCAGCTTGAATACATGTATCTCTATGTCGTCATATTTAGATGACAAACATAAATCGCACATCGTTAGGATTGTAAAGGTTTGTGCCTTTTTTATTTGTTTTAGCTCTCCTGGCTCAAAGCCAGCGTGCTATTGTCTTGGCATTGTTTCAGTCCCTGAATACGCGCTTCCGTAAACCTTTACTTCAAAAATCTACTTTTATTTCAAAATCTTCTCCCCAAAAAGTACTGAACAGAATTTAACCAAATTCACAGGAATGATCCTTTGGTGACTCTTTATCAGATTCCTTCAAAAGATATGATCGGATGAGAAACGTGGTTTTTATGTGTGGAGCTAATCTACATATATGGTGAAATCTTTGAAAATCTTCTTCTCAAAACCAGCTGATGGATTTCAACCTACTTTCCCTTCGATGACCCAATATTAGATTTCTTCAAAAATTTGGGTTGGATGAAAACATGGCTCTTAAAGGGGCCTTAACTCCATACATGGTATATACTGAAAACTTTGGAAATTTATTTTCAGAAACCAGTTGATGGACTTCAACCAATTTCCAAGGAATGATCCTTCGGTGGCTTCTTGTGATATTCTCTCTTAGAATATCACTCGGTTAAAAAAACAAGGCTTTTATGGGGGGAGGGATATGTCCATCTATGGTATGAAGCGAAAACTTTGATATTCTTGTTCCTCGAAAATATCTTCATTGTAAATAATTCAGCCGGTGGAGCGAATAAGGCGCTTCTAGTTTATTTTGTTTATATTATCTATTGTTGTTGTTGTTTGTTTGATTGTTTGTTTGATTGTTTGTTTTTTTGTTTGTTTTTTTTCATGTCACAGATTTTAGTTTTTATTATTGCATCTCATTTATTGCTTAAATACAATATTCTGACAAGTAAATTTGCAAAAATCAGAGATCGATACATGGTATTTTCTTAATAGCCTACGTATCAAGCTAATTTATGCAAAGATTTCGATCGGAAGGTCGCAATGAATTGCACATTGACCTCACGCTTTAGGTTTGGAATGAGTTTGATAACTTGCTCCACTTTCTTCCAATGCGGTTTATTCTTCTACATTGAACTCGCCCCCATTTCAAAACCAACGTCATCATGACGTCACTTAAAGTTATAATCGCTAGCCGAATTTTAGATTCTGCAAAGCTCAAAACTGTCCAAAGAGCTTATTTTGATACAGACACTTTCGACAGTAATGCCCTAACATGTTGTTTAAACGTATTTCGTGATGTTTGTTGTTGCCCTTACCACTATCCGAATGTTGTGAAATGCGTGATTTCACTGAATCTTTGCTGGGTAGGCCTACCCCCCCCCCCCAAAAAAAGCTTCTTACGCTCATCAGACAATAAAGAAGAACATGCCTGGTTCATAATTAAGTATTTCAAAATACCGGTTCGAGTGTATTTTGGACATTTGGATTTTTTCTTTCCTAGGTTTTAGAAATATCGATACCCCGTCCCCATTTTCCGTTTTAAATATGCCAATCGAATAGTGCAAAAAGGTCTGACTCGCGTATTCTTTAGTACTTTTTAAAATAACATCAAATAATGTGACATCGTGATTACACATAATTTTGTGGACTTGAAAATCAACAAATTACGCTAGAAAGTTTGCAAAGCACTTCCCAAAAACCTGTACAGATTACGTAAAGCTAACACATTAATTGATTGAGGGTACGCCTATCAAATACTTTATTACACTGACCTCTAGATAAGAGTCAGTGATGGCAATCTAAATATGTTATTTCTCCTCGAATCCCTATGTTGTGGGTACTCATTGAAATCGTTTCATCAAGACGATTCCAATGAGTACCCACAACATAGGGTTTTGTGTGAATTGATGAGATAATTTATTTTGAAATAGAAATCATACCCTTTATCTTGAGCCTTAATAATACATTTATTTTCGCATGGGGGGTAAAACACACATTTGAGGGCACTATGTACATATCATAACCAACGAACATTTACCCAGACACTCAGTCTGTCAAACTTCTGGCCAGGAAAAAGTTCAACATATCTCTTGTGAGCTAAAATTAAATAATAGTCTGTCCACATTTTCTATATACAGTAAAACCTCGGTAGTTCGTAGCGCAAGGGACCGAGGAAATTTATACGAATTAAGCGTAGTTCGAACAAAACGGAGGGCAAGAGGTCGGCTATTGAGTACACGGAATCTGACTTAGTCTTGTTCTGTCTCCCATTTAGGAATTGGTTCTAAATTTGTTATTTTTTCTACACAAGACCTGCAGATATTGATAGAGGAATACATAAAAATACATTAGAAATTACTCGTCTTGTATTTTTTATGCTTTAATCTCTGTGTTAATTTTTGGCATTTTTAAACACACTGTTTGTATCAAATGGTAGACTCCATCTGAGTGATTTCCCTTTACAATACAATGGATCAAATCACTCTGAGTATCATATCATCTAATCATAAAATGAAGGACCGACGATTGTACAGAAAGCAACCACAGAATAAAATAAAGTGCTAGAATCTGTAAGTGAGCAATAATACCGATACTAATGGGGATGCATCAATTTAAAGTAAATTTTCGGCGATAATTACGGGAATCTTTATTCGATTAATTACCAGTCTAACTAACCAAACAGCTACTTTTAACTAAGGGTACATGATAACACATAATTGTCATATAGATCAGCAGGTGTGAAAATCAAGGTAAGTGGTGATTGGAGACAATTAGTTTATCACACATACGAATTAAACATAGGAGATAGTGCTATAATCATACTTTCGGTAATTGATATGGCCTACGAACTACGAACCATTGACGTTCGAATTAGACAGAAGTTTCTAACAATGATAAAGAAGGAAAAAGATCGGGACCGCGTAAAGTATACGAACTAACACATACCTACGAACCAGTGACGTTCGAATTAACGAGGTTCTACTGTACTTGATAAAAAGGTCCATGATCTTCTACACCAATTAAATTCAACTAGGTACAGAAGATTTGTAACAACAGTCAATAGAATAGAAATACGTAATGATGGAACATTATATGAGTATCTTAGACAAAACCAAGACTTGCCATTGATCCCCATGGTTGCGGAAAAATGATTTTTCGAAATCTTTCCTGTTTAGTCGTTCTACATGATGATGGTTACACTAAGCCAATTTAATGGAGCCAGTGAAGAAAGCAGGAGATACCATGATATATGAATGTTACTTATGGCGGTATAAAGCTAATGGTTGGTTGTTTGATTGATTGATTTGGTTGATTGATTGATTTATTGGTCGATTTATTGATTGATTGATTGATTGCTACTGTTTTAAGATGTTGAAGTAAAACATGCAAGGTCATTGTTATAATTGGGATTTGTTCAATACTGTTGTCCTGTTTGTCAAGGCAAACATTATATCAATGTATCCTATGTAAACGAGGTGTAGCATTAACCATTCACACAATTAAATTATTTTATTTGCTTTAGACAGTTATGAGGTTATGAAAGAATTAACACATTTAATGCTGTATTATGACCCGTTCAGTAATCGGATAATACTAATACCCGTCTAGGGGATTTAAATGTACTCTAGATTGATCACCTTACAGAATGTTTAAACGTTTTTGTTTACATGGAATCGATTTCCCTCTTCCTTGGATCAAAAGAAATACACACAAACTATTTCCAGGTCTTAGTGACAACATTTTATCAAAATGTGTCAAATTGTTTTATTTTCGAATTTTAAAACAATTATTTTTTGTATAAATGCATTTTAATCAGAGGACTGGTAGCCATCATCAAAGATCAATATTTATTGAAAACAAACAAAGTAATAATATATATATATATATCAAGTGATAAGATTTTTCATCCATTCTGTCAGTTGTCATTGAACCCCTGATGAAGAAACTTTTAGTTTCGAAAGCGCTAGGGTTATAACTTGATAACCCATATATTTTACACTGTTTGAATACAATTTATCCCACATTCATTTATATCAAGTGATGTATGTCCGAATGACATACAGACATTAAGTTTTCGGGCCGAATACTTATTTAAAGAGTTTGATTATTCTGGATCTATAGCCGGAAGAAGAAAAAACTCTCTCAAATAAATCATCCTTTGGAGACTACTTTTTTTTTTTACTTTTGTTTTGCGTTAAATTGTCAAATTGTAACTGGGACATTAACCCTTTCCTGTTTTTCAAAATATAAGACTTGCCTAATTTGAAAGTAATTACAGACGAAAGTTAAACTTGGGTAAAATTTGAAAAGAAATCAATTTACAGGGTAGGAAATATTATGGAAAAGGAAGAAATTGCCTGTTTACTAGCATTTTTTCTTTTCCTACAATATTTTCTCAAGTAAAATTGCTTTGACGTAAAAACAAGGGATTGTACAGGAAAGTGTTAACACTTTCATGTTTTGCAAAAAAAATCAGGACTGTCCAAATTCGAAGGATTTGCAGACAAATAATTAAAGTAGATTTGATTTGAAAAATTACCACCCATTACGGTAGAAAAAATATCGTAGAAAAAGAAGAAATTGCTTGTCACAATCAATTTCTTCTCTTTCTACAATGTTCTCTCAATTATAAAATCACAGCGATTGAACAGGAAAGGGTTATAGGCTCTATTGCATTATTTTAAACTTTATGTAGCTTAGTTTATATTAATTTATTTTAGTTCGATTGCAACGAAAGCTTTAAGCTTATAGAGTCGCTTTCGAACACATAAACCAGATGTTTTCACGTCCCTGAAAGAGAGGCAGTGGTTTTAACCCAATGCTGCCAACCCCTACAGCTAGATAGACTGTGGCTGGCTATCAATTGTCATGCCCATGAACACATCCTGGTGACAGTGGGGCTCGAACCCGTGACCCTCGGATCACGAGTCAAGCACCTGTAATACTCGATCATCGAGGTAGTCTTCGTGCAGCTTAAACTGCAAGGAAAGTTACAGATAAAAATAGTCGGCCTACCCTATAAAATTTTCTAAGGCGGGGGATGGCTTTACTAGAATTAGGTCTTGGCCTTAATCTGGCATAGGCTGTACTTGGATGCTAACCAAGGTATATTGCTAAAAGTCTCCAAGCGACCAAAACCTCTTAAATCACTACCAGAAGAAAAAGAAATTAGACTGGTCCTAATTGGTGACAATTTAAAGTGTAATTGATATTAGAACAGAACAGAACAGAACAGAAATTTTATTCAAGATAACGACTTGAACACGTATGGTTCATCGTCGATATACAAAACATTATACAAAGCATTCATGGGTATAAACACACTTAACAGTATAAATTACAAAGTATATGTGGAAATAATGAATAATGTAGGGGTCTTATTAGGATTAAATTTGCATATCGTTTGTTTTCTAAATTAATTCCAAATTTGTGATATGTAAATTATTAATTACCCGTTGTCAATATTCAAGTTTTGTTTTCGCTTTTCGTTTGCTTTTATAGAGTAAATACCAATTCCGTTTAGAATTTTAATGTTTTCTGAATTTAAAAGTTCTATTAATTTTTTAACGCTTGGTCTCTCGTAAAAATATTTTTTGATGTATAAATTTCTCAAACCCCTGTAAGCCGGACAGATTAACAAAAAGTGAAATTCATCTTCAATTTCATTAAGATTACAAAGTGAACAAATTCTTTCGTTTCTAGCAATATTTCTATGTCGTCCGCTTTCAATGTTTAATGTATGAGCTGAAAGGCGCAATTTCGCCACAGCGTTTCTATAAGAAGCAATTTTCATTTTATCTAAATATAAAGAAAAGGAGAAACTATCTTTAAGATTTTTGTATACAAATAAAGAAGAACGATTATTTATATCTTGAAACCACTCATTTATGTAGATATCAATCAATCTATTTCGAAATAATGGAATGAAAATTTTAGAGTTAACAGATGCTGGAAACAACCAAACATCGTAGAACCCGGATTTTTGTAGAAGTTCTTTTACTTTAAACGTCCATAAATTTTTATTGTTTAAATTTTCCATTTCCTTTAATACTGTTTGAAGAATGCAATTAGAAGTTTTCTCTAATGAAAACAAATTTAAAAAGTATTTTATTATTCTAACTTTCATATTAATGTGTAGTGGAAATCTCCCGAATTCTCCGTAAATAGCCGAGTTACAGGTTGAGGGTTTAACATTTAATGTCCTTTTCAGAAATTTTCTGTGAATTCTTTCAATAAGCTCGCTCGTGATAAAACCCCAGACCTCGCTAGAATAATAAATGATTGACGCAACAAATGAGTCAAATAAATGAAGTAGTATTTTTAACGGAATTTCTTTATTTTTGGTAATTTGGTGTAAATCGTTTAATGCACGAGTTGCTTTTCCTAATAAGGTTTTAATGGCATTATTGAAATTTCCGTTTGTACTAAAAACTAAGCCTAAGTAATTGAATGTATCAACAATTTCTATATTAATTCCTGAATATGTAAAGATAATATCATTTAGTTTTTGTCTACATTTACGAAAAATCATAATTTTTGTCTTTTGAACATTAACTTTTAATTTCCATTTCTCACAATACTTTTCAAATGCTAATAACAGCTGTTGTAATCCTGTAGGGGTGTCGGAAATTAACACTGAATCGTCTGCAAAAAGTAAGAGATAAATCGATAATTGTCCCAATGAAAAACATTCTGTTGTATGTTGTTGTAAAAACATCTCTAAATCGTTAACAAAGAAGGAAAATAAGAAAGGTGAAAGCGATTCACCCTGTAACAATCCAACGTCACAGTTATATAGATCTGAAATAGAATTCATGTGTTTGACACATAGTTTTACATCATTATATATTGAGCGAATAACGGTAAATAGCTTACCTGAAACATTGTTTTGAATAAGTTTAAACCAGAGTCCGTTACGGTATATAGAATCGAAACATTTTTCTAAATCTATAAAACAACAATATAGTTTTTTCTTTTCAATAAACTGTTTTTGAATAAATGAATTTAAGATAAAAATTGCATCGACTGTACTATGTTTGGCTTTAAACCCGAATTGGGCATCATTTAAAACATCATATTTAGGTGACCATGTATTAAGGCGTTCATTAATTAATGACGTAAATAGTTTGGAAAAACAACTTGTTAAAGTAATACCTCTGTAATTAGAGGGATCGGAGTGATCTCCCTTTTTGTGTATCGGTATAATTAATCCCTTCGACCATGAGCTAGGGAACGATTTTTTGTTCAAAATATAATTAAATAATTTCAAAAGAGGCTGTTCTAGATGGTCGATACACTCTTTAAAATATTCATACATTATGTTGTCAGTAGAACATGCTTTATTTGTTCCAAGTTTTTTGACACATTTCCTCAGTTCAATAGATGTAAAGGGTAAATCTAATTCTTCATAGATGCATTCAAAATTTTCATTAGAGTCGAAATCGATCAAAAATGATTCACACTCATCATCCTCTTGTTGATTTAAATTGGATGTTAAATGTTGAAAATGTTTGTAAAAATCTTCAATCTTAATACCAGTATCATTTTGTCTTTCTTTATTTTGCCTAAATGTTTTCCAAAATTCTCTGGGTTTTGTATATTTCATACTTTCTAATGTTTCTGCCAATTTTCTGTTGTATTTGCGTTTAGCCATCTTACAATGGTACTTGTAGTCTCTCTTTTTAGAAATATAGTTTTGCCTATTCTCCTCATTTTTTGATAAATTATATTGTTTTAAAGCTTCTTTATATAAAAATCTTTTTTGTTTACAAGTTTCATCAAACCAGTTTTTCATAGGGTGTTCATTATGGTTATTAAAATATGTCCGATTTGAGACTTTACTAGTGTTTTTAAAATATTTGTTTCCTACCGTGTTTAGATAATTTGTAAAAGACAGAACTAAATGATCGGTATCACAGTTCTGAGATATATTATTTTCTAAGCTGGTGCAAAAATCTTCAATTGATATAGATATATCATGTTTAAAGTGTTCTTTGTAATCACAATTCCACTTGTAGAAAATGGCTTCATTATTTTCACTAGTTCTAATATTTGGGTTATTATTAACAACAATATTGAATGATATGGGAGCATGGTTAGAAAAAACATTAAAATCATGGACAATGAATGATTATGATAATGAACAATTAGAGTGAGTGCCAGATTTGTTTGTTTGAATGAGGGTTTTACGCCGCTTTCAACAATCGTTCAGTTATATCGCGGCGGCTGGAGCACCTAACAATGGAATCTTGGTATTTCTCACACCAGTACTACATTACATCCTTTCATAGCCTCCAGCTGCTATCCCACATAGGCCTACGATTATCGACCCATTGGTGAGAGACAAATAGTCGGAAAGGGTGAGTGCCGCCGTCGGGGATCGAACCCGGGATCTCTAGATTGACAGTCCGACGCGCTACCAACTGCGCTATGACGGCGGCGCCAAGTAAGATAGAAAGCATGGCGAGAAAGCCAGAAATAGCTTGTTTCAAGCAATTTCTTCTTTTGCCACAAAGTTTTCCATAACAAATATTATTCAGAGTGTCAAAAAGGGGAAATTGTGTGGTGATGGGTTAACTACAACTTATCAAGCTGTAGTTACGGGGATCTGTTCTTCCAGCGACGTGATGGACGATATGGCAACTCTTTTTTATGCTAAGTCGTAGAAATTTACCTTGTTCTATTATTCAGGCATGCAGTGCAAAATGTATCTCATTATGACAAATCATGCCTTTTAAAATGTAGTTGCATGTTTTACCTTTAAAGACAAGTTGTTAAAAGAATTTAAAAATAACACAATTCGTCGCATTTTCATAATCTTTTGTTATTTCCCTGTTTTGTTTGACAATAGATCTTTAAACATAATGAATATGCATTGTGTTAAAATGTGTGCAAAAAAAAACTTTACTCAAACACATTTTCCATCGTTTCTTAGTCTCTCTTAGTCTCTTTGTTCTTTTTTTTTTCCAAATAAATGCACACTTGGACAATTTAGGCTTCGCCGCTGTCAACTAGAAAAAAGTTCGACCGATTAAAGCGTTCAACTAAATCAGAAATAAATGCGGACCTCCAACATTCATGTCAAATTGTCAGTTTATGGGGCGAATGATTTGACTTTTAGTTCCGTTTATCAAAACAGCCGTTCTGATTGGTTGAAAAAAAATATTCATAACTCCAGGAACAAAATTTTGGAGCACGCAGCGATGTTGTATGCTTCCGCACAAAATAGTCCTATTCAAAAAGGTATCAAAATTTGTAAAGTTTTTGCTTTTATTGCACGATGCTATTAAAATATAAGAAATAAAGAAATTATTTTTTGTTTTCATGGATTTATGAACCGAAAAAACTAATCACACTTATGTATACGCGAAGCGAAGCGTATTCATACAGTGTGATTAGTTTTTTTCGGTTCAAGCGTATTCATACAATGTGATTAGTATTTTCGGTTCATACCTCCATGAAACAAAAAATGTTCTCTTCATCTCATAACTGAAATTTCATTACTTTTGCTTATCATAGGTATAGTTACGACTTTTGGGACACCAACCAGCGTTGTTGTTGTCTTTGTTGTTGTTTGTTAATTTATGTTGATGTCCATTTATTTTGTGAGCCTATGTCGTTAAAAGGATCAGACAAGCTACCTTCTCGGAGGTCATGGGGCGCGATCAGCAATATGTCAATCGAAATGAGTCAGCGTATGACATTTTCAACAATTACTCGCGCACCGTGTTAATACTTCGATCAGTCTGCACATCGGTACAGTCTGGTCAGGGTCTTCAATATGCGCTGCTGACTAAAAGCCAGCGGTTGTTCCAAATCTGTTCCTGTCGTGGCTGCTCTATGGCTTCGCTTTCCGTACATAGTATTGACGGGTCGCCGGTGTCCATAAAAGTAACCGATTGACTAATCAGATGATACGTTTAGACCAGAAATGAACTATAAGTTCCAACATTTGGCGACATTTATGTTAAGCTTTTAGGTGGTCTCACAATTCCTCTTATCAAAACCAAAAAGAAAAAAAAGCTTTGGAAAACATCATGGAAAATGAAGAAATTGCTTGTATAAAGCAATTTCTTCATTATCCACAATGTTATCTATCCGAAAAAAATAATAATAATAATATTAAAAGTCCACAAACTTGAAACTGTCGTCTACAGCTTCTGTTATTTTGGACCAGTCTAAAATTTTGTCTCGTAGCTTGTGTAGAACACCATTTGACTCGAACTTCGGTCTCGTCAAATAGTATCCTACACAAGCTACTCGGCAGATACGGCCATTAAGAAAAAAAAAAGAAAAAAAAAAAACAACGTTGTAATATTCCATACATGTTCCTTCGCTGCGAGAAGCAAAGACAAGATATTGTATCGTTATCGTAACTTAGTATTCCATTTATTATATACGCACATTTTTTAAAAGATAATTGCGAATAATTTAATTGTTAGTTTCGTCTATCAAAAACGAGCGATCTGATTGGTCGAAAAATTTAATTCATACCTCCATGAAAAAAAATTTGAGTACGCAGCTATTTTGAATGCTTCCGCACAAAATTGTTCACTACAAAAAGGTATCAAAATTTGTTAAGTTGTTGCATTTTTCGCTCTATGCTATTAAATTATAAGAAATGAAGAGAATATTTTATGTTTTCATGGAGGTATGAACCGAAAAACCTAATCACACAATGTATGAATCCGCTTCGCGTATTCATACAGTGTGATTAGGTTTTTCGGTTCATACCTCCATGAAAACAAAAAATATTCTCTTCATCTCTTAAATATATATAAAAAAAATATTGATGTTTTTCCTACTAGTATTTCCCTTGTTCCTGTACCAACCTATACCAGACGTCAAAATATAACACCGACCCAAAGATCAAATATGTTGCAGACGATAATTTAAAGATGATAGAAAATTAAAGATCTTTATCGTTTGGGGTAGAAAAAGATCGTTGATAATGAGGACATTGCTTATAATAAGCGGTTTCTTCATATGTTGTTTTTAAAAGCTTTTTATTTTAGGGGCGTCTAAAAATGAGATTGTGTGAGAATAGCTTAAAGACACATTTTTGGGGGATCCATGCAGACTAATTTGATTATGTAAAATGTCACCTTTTCACTAAATTGCCTTGAAAAACGAAAACGGTCGATCAAATATTGTCTGGCCTACTTGAGACTTATTTGAGGTCCACTTAACGAAATGACGAAGTAGCCAGTGGGAGGGCAGATCATTGTACATTTCTATTTATGTTATATAGTGTGTCATTTTGACATGGTCGATTATAGGCGTCTTCTTGTTCAATAAAAGTTTTTAAAAACCTGCAATGTTTAAAATTGTCACTTGAGAAAATTACAGGTAATTAAAATCTTTACATGGCATGGCTAAAACTGCGCTCGGTGTGCCATTTTGACATAATCGGATATAGACGTTTTCTTGTTAAAAATAGTGTTAAAAACTCGCATTTTTTACAATTGTCACTTGAGAAAATTACAAGTAATTGAAATCTTCACTGGTCATAGTTAATGTCAACTAAGTGCTGAAAACTTTTATACGGCTTTCAAAATGACGGATCGCGTGCCACGCCCACCGACCTCGGACAGAAAGTTATACTTGGATATTGGATGGTGTTATTTTGTAAAGTTTATTGCAAAAAAATGCCCAATAGGGCCTGTTTCGCTCCACTGACTGAAATATGTCCACCCACAGCATTTACAATACCAATTGACCGACAAACTGAACTAGACAAACCACTGTAAAAATCCTCATTTTGAGACTTTAAGCCTCTGGAAATATGTATAGTGTAAAGGTGTCAATTGTCATTAACCCTTTCCTTTTTTGCAAAACTTTAGACCTGTCAAAATTCCAAGGTTTTTCAGACGAGTATTCAAAGTGGTTTTAATTTGAAATATAACCATTCAGTAAGGTAGAAAAATTTTAAAAGAAGAAATTGCTTGCTACAAGCAATTTCTTCTTTTTATAAAGTGTTTTCTCAATTATAAATTGACATGTACGTAAAAACCAGGGTTATAAGGGAAAGAGTTCAAATTGTTACTTGGACTTTGATGTAACTCATCTATTGCGTAAGTCGTGTTACAGTATTTGTACAAGGAATCAATTCAGGGAAATTGGCTTTAGCCTAATGGCATTTAATTGGTATCCTAAATAGATGACGAGCGACCTATTATAATTGAAATCGATTTCAGAGCGGAAGGAAGAGAGTCGAGTTACTAAAACGTATTATTTTATCGGCCCCAGACAGGCACCTGTTCTCTCTGATAGGTAATTCCTAGATATGTACAGTTTTAGTTCTCTGGCTTTTTCTGTAGCTTTTGGCGAGTTTATGGCCGCCGTCATAGCGCAGTTGGTAGCGCATCATACTTCCAATCTTCAATCATGGGGTGTCATGGGTTCGATCCCCGGCGGCGAAACATATCAATCCCGACATTTGTCTCTTACCAAAAGGTTGATAATCGTAAACTTTAGTGGGATATCAGCTAGAGGCTGAAAAGGATGTAATAGTTGTACTGGTGCGAGATACACCAAGAATCCATTGTAATGTGCTCCAGCCGCCGCAACATGACTGTAAAATTGTTAAAGTTAATTTGTAAAGCATACGCAAACTCATTGGTAGACTGGCATCGATGTCGACTTTACAGTTTTGCTAAAGTCAACGGCGGCACCAGTCTAAATCACTGACAACCCGTTGTCTGCGCATGTCATATACTCCGAAGATTTTTGAAAAATGCCACCTATCGGAAGATAACGCTGGCAACCAAGGAGAGAGGCTAAAACGGCCCAGACGAAGCAGAATGGGATGCGATTGGGAAGATGAAAATATTTCGAACATTTTATTCATTCGGAGCTCTTTCTGATTTTGTAAATACAACCACGAGCTACGTAATGTCGATCTTTTAGTGTGAGGTATCGAACGACACCATTTTACGAAATATATGGCAGATGACAAGAACATAGGGCTAATTGTTTTGGAGCGACCTTAACGATTTCATGATCAATCCCTGTCTTTACGTCCCTGGGATTTTAAGATTGAGAAAATATTGTAGAAAAAGAAGAAATTGCTTGTAACAAGCAAGCAATTTCTTCATTTTCCACAATGTTTTCTACCCTACGGAAGGGTCTAAAAGTTTGAAAAATATGATAAGGCTAATGGCAATTGATAATTCTTCACAAAATATATAACCAGAGTCTCAAAGTCTAAAAAAATTTAGATTGATATGTCTCGTATAGTTTCAAATTCAATTTAATCAAACTTTGAATTTGGGTAGTTCTAAAATTTTGAAAAAAGGGAAGGATTAGATCTGTTGTTACGGCATTAAGGTCGCCAACAAAACCTTTTGCTTTTCTGTTACAATTTGCTGGCCTTGAATTTTGCAAAGTAGGCCACACAATTTGCAAAATAACGCCATTATTGCAGCGAGACCAGCCATCCGTCAATTATTAAGGCGATCTTTCTATTCTCATAACATCCAAATCCTGGACATTACGGTGGAGAGAAAACAAATCATATCATCCTTTGCAAAGCGGCGAAAGTTCGTAAATTCGTGCTGTCGTAGCTTATCACTCGGCTATTAGTAAACTTTACCTGGAGCCACGGAGACAAAATAACACTTCACATTGTCAATGATTTTTTTGTCTTTTCTGAGTGATATGCATAGGAGAGGGAGGGGGGTAGAGGGGGGTTGACGTTTCCCCTATAAAAAATACTTCAAAACCTGAGCTTTTCTTTTGCACAGATCTTTGCTTTAACATGAGTCTGCAAGGTGAGTTTTTTTTATTTGAATACTGCCATTTAGGAAATCATTAAATACCCAACACGGCTCTAAAAAGGTTGTTTTTGATAAACTCAATTAAAGTGCATTAATATTCTATTCACACAAATCAAAAGTAAATAATTTCGACATTTATTGACGGTCAGCCTGTCATGGGGTTGTTCATAAAGTGCTTCTGAGTACTTTGATTTGACCTAGCCTCACTCGATTTATAGTTCTAGAAATAACAATTCAACTAATTGATTCAAAGTTGTGTGACAGGATAAGCTTTTTTATTTGTTTATTGGTTAATTCAGCATTTATTCTTCTGGTCTATACTTAAAACATTATAAAACGCAGAGATGAAATCATTTAACAAAAATCTGTAAGTTTTGAAAACCACCAGAAGACGACCTTTGAGCCACCTATAGCTCTTAGCATGAGAGAGAGAGAGAAAGAAAGAGAGAGAGAGAGAAAGGGAGAGAGAAAAAAAGAAAGAAAGAGAGAGGGAGGGAGGGAGGGAGGGAGGGAGGGAGGGAGGGAAGGAGAAGTCGAGAAGTCTTAACAGTTCATCTGACCGTCAACTCATGACCAAATTTTAGACTGGTCTAACTTCAAAGAGGTTGTAACATTTCAGTATTTTAATTTAAACAAATGACTGCAGTAAATGCAATAAAGCATACTAAATAAACAGAAATTGCTTGTACATTCCTTTTCTCGCAATGCTTTCCAAAGCTTTACTTACTGAGAATGTCAAAATGCGGTATTACGTTGTAATAGCTTAAATCACATTGGAGTAAAAGAGAAAAAAAAAAACTTCACAGTTTTTCTCAACTTCTTAACAATTGTAAGTTTCACCAAAAGCGCATTTTCTTATTGAATGGTAACAGACGCATAAATGACAGCGCCTAAAACTACCATCACTTGGTTCCGGGGAAGACGCTCTGGCTACAAACCTTATCCTTCATGTCCTTCCTTTTGTTAGTTCGTTATTTCATATTGTTGGTTTTTGAAAATGCCCGTATGCCCGTTTGCGCCTACATTATCTTTCAGTGAAATCATATACGAAAAGTGTCGATATGCATTTAGCCATAAACAATGCAAATTACAGCTGTATTTTACTTAATGACGGCGTTTTCAGAAATGTACCCAGTATTAGTCATCGGGTTCCATTTTGCCACAAACATTCTAATTTGTTGTTTATCTTTTTTACAGAGTAAACTTTAAGATAGCCAGTTGTTTAATAAATTAGTGTTACCGATTTGAATAATTAGAAGGAAATATTTTCATTCGATCCTGTGTGTCTTAAAATATGCGATTAACTCAAATCACTTCGATAAAATAATCACAAAAGCCTGTTTAATGCAATGCCATAACGACGAATACGATGATGATTTTTTTTTAGCAAAACCGTGAACACAGATTCTTTTACTACAAATCAATTATAACTTGTTTGAAATGACATCATAACGTCATCGTATCCCTGATACCCTGTTCGAACCGCTTACGGATAAATTCTCTACGTTTTTAAATCCACTGAGTATATAACACGGTGCAAACATATGAAGTTTGAAAGTCTGGCCTTTAATTCGAGCGGATAAATAAACTTTATTAGTCTGTAAATAAAAGCAGAAAAATGATATATTTCTCACTGTACCTCCATTACGAAATGACATAGTCATAATTTTACACAATTTTAATTGAACTGTTGACATAAAATGAATATGTTTATATATTGTTTCCATTTCACAGACTTTCTATCCAGCGGTATATGAGGGTACATTCATTATTCATTTCCATAAAAGTGTATATATATCACCCATACAAGTATTCGTTAGCGATTGCACGTTCGTTTCTAATGTTGTATACAATTGCGGTTGATATACATAGTATTACTAGAAATGAGAATCAAAAATCGTTTATAAATATTGTTTATAAGAATTTACATACAATCTTTTCGAACCCTGTCTCATTTCCAATTAACCTTAATTCAGGCAGTGTTGATCAGTGTTTTGCGACTCTGTGTATTGTAATCAGAATTTAAAAAATCAATTACCATTTATAGTATTGACTGTCGCAAAAAATGAATTTCATATTATTTTATTGAAATTTAGATATGTGTCATGTTTTCATTTATTATCGATGGAATCCAGGAAAATTAATTTTGTCAAAGTTTTTTTTAAGTAACAGTTGAGTAATCTCAATAGGAATTTAAATCTTTGGCTTCCGAAGATGCGGTATAGTACATTTATCGATCAAACAAAAAAACTGATTCAAGAACATTCACTTGTGGGAAATAAAGCATAAGTTATTAAATGTAATATGTTATTTTGTTTCAATTCTACAGAGAACGTGCATAGTCGATAAGGCCAACTGGCTTATCAAATATTCATTCAACCCTATACCTAAAGAATTTCCGCAACGAAAAGAACTTTTTCGGCCAATCGGTTTACACGATTTCAATTAAAACCATAACCTCTCAAAAAGAAAATATCCATAAATCAGGTCTATATCCAATTTTAATTTTGGTTGATTTGGTACATTTCATATTTCATAGGAGTCTACATCATGTGATACAGCTATCTAGAATTGAGGGTGAAATCGGATTAGTTAAATCGCTTCACTTCGGTGAAATAAACTATTTTATAATGAGCGTAAATCAATATTGGATCACAGAATTACTAACCGGTTAAACGCGACTACCCGACCACCCGTTTAATCAAGTGTTAAATTTTTAATAACAAAAAGGAAACAACCCGAATATTTACAAAAATATCTAATATTTGTTTTCTTATTTATTTCGTAGTGAGACGTTTGTTGGATTGCCATCAGAACGGAAATCATGAATGTTGTTTAAAACTGAATCGATGCAATGGGAACGGGAATCAGTACGGCGTGTGGTAGTAAACGCTCAGTTCTCATAGCTAACAGTGTCCGGAAACTACCGCCAATTCCCGAAAATGACGTTGATTCCGATGTCGAAAGGGAATCTGAAACAGTAAATGGTTCAAGGAAACTGCACGCGGCAGAATCAAGGGACTCCGGTATCGGGGAAAATGATGTTCCGAATGGTTTCTTATTCCACAAATGTTCGGGATCAGGGTTTTTGAAAGGATCATCCACTGATTCAAGTCCCGAAAAGAAGAAAGAACTTGATGAAGACCAGACTTCAAGATTATCAAGACCACATTCTTGTCGTCTAGGTCACCGTGGTCATCAGGGAAAAAGTCAAAGTAGTAAAAATGCTGAACTATCTGAGTCTCAGATTCGTAGAATGGTGCGGTCAGCAAGAGGCCAACCTGGTGTACCGACATCTGGCGATCTGTCTGATGATACTCTCTCTACTGCGAGCAGTCCTTCTCCTATACCAAGGAATAGGCCTAAGAGTGCCAAGAGAAAGACTAGAACAAATACTGCACGAAGTGGTAGGAATTCTGCTAAGACAATTAGTGACCTTGACACATCAACTGACACCGATGTCAGTGATACAGATATGCTATCCATTCCAGATGAAACGGGCGCTTTTACGCGTGGAAAAGAAGAAACGCCAAAAAGGCGCGGATGGGTACAAAATGAGGATTTTACTGACGTTATGTTGACATCATCAATCACTCCGAGAATGTGTGGTACTAAAGATATGTATAGAATTGTAAGTGGAACCTTCGTGGATTACGACGTTAATTTGGCGAAGAAAGCCAGTGAACGGTCCATTTCAAGTATCATACTAACCCCAGTGGACGGCACAATCACACCTACTAATTCGGAGTGTTTTGACCCTTCTAATGATATGTATATCACGTGTGGAGGGGTGAGTGTTACAAATATATATGTGTGTCGCACCTGTATACTAATTGTACTATTGCTTTTTTCCCAAAGCATTTAAAAAAGGCTTCTTCTTAAAAATAGAGGTAAAGATTAACTAGAAAAATGGTGTTTAATAACTATATTACTATTGCTTATCACATACCGATATTCTCTAATCGAAGCAATTCTCTCTCATTAGAGTGGCCTGTGCATTGAGAAATGTGCGGCGGAATCGTTATCTGAGAAAAATCGAGCTTTGCTGGTTCGAATCCAGCCTGCGCCGCTGGTCACGTTGGTATATCCTTTGGGCTAGACATTTCAGAGCTCCAGCCTAATACTGGTGATAACAAGGAAGCACATGTAAAAGTGAACTTTGACGTGATATAACTAAAAGATTGTTCAAAGTGGCGTTAAACTTCTTTCAAACAACGTGAATCTTAAAACGATGAAGTTCATAAAAAGGAAATGTATTTTTTTTTTCTTAAGGTTTTTTCTTTTTACAATAAGTGTTTAAGCTGCTGGCATTTCATTTCTATATATGCTAGCTTTGACATATACATCCTATACTTTATATTGCAAAAATCAGTATTGAAATTTCTGTTTAGATTTTACCAACTACGTCTTTAAACCGCCGTGTAATTTCGCGTGTGGATCTAAAAATAACCAGTAATTCATTTCTTCATCTTCGACAATTGTCACATTTGCATGATGCCTTTCCATCCTAGTCTCGCGAATATATTCTTCTCTCTCACTTTGATGACTTTTTAATACTATCCTAGAGTAAATGTTATGGCGTTGACAATTTTGTGCTTTTTTTTAAAAAAAAAATCTTTTAACGTGATCTTTCTAGAATTATACTAGTAAGTGCCTATTTCTATTTCCAAATGCGCGTATTATAATAACTTTTATGATCGAGATAATTACGAACACTTCGACATATTGCGAGACTTCTTTGTCAAATCCATATAGTAAGAAGGGTCAAACCGGGTATCACGGACAGTAAATTGTTTATCTTTTAAGTCACTCAAGCATCAGTGTAATTGAGTGCTCTTGAATTTTAATGACCTATGAATGTAGTATCGTTTATTCAATTTAAATGTTGTATTTTCAATTTACATGAACACTATTCTACTTTAAATTTCAAACGAATCTTGGTTGATAGACTTTGAACGTAACAAATACCATAGTTACCCTCATTTTGTTTTTGTAAACTTGGTCCTTGTAAAAACACATAACCCTAGATAAAGGAATTGCTGTATCTTGTACCCCCCCCCCCCCAAAAAAAAAAAAGAAAAAAAAAGAAAAAAAAAAAAAAAACACACACACACAAAAAGGAAAAAAAAAAAAAAAAAAAAAAAAAAAACAGAAATGATAAAAAAATCCAAAACATTCACCAATGAATTTAGATTTTTTGCCCTTATCAGATTCAGACAAGTCTACATCACAATCCATTTCGTGGCTAGATGTGAGACTCTCGTTTGTCTATTCATTATAACTGTGGTTCTAACAGTCTCGCGATCATCCATTAATATGGAATATAGAATAGTACCATTTCTTCTAATTTGGGATTCTAAATAAATTTCTGTCTAAATGATGTAGTAATACGTAACACGCTTCTGAAATTAAAGAACATTCTTAAATAACCAGTTTTATAGGAACTGACACGTTCTTAATTGTGTATACCAATCAGAGCTTACATAAAAACAGAGAATCAGGCAAGTTCATTTGGACAGTAATAACATCTCACTCCTTTGACCAAGTGGATAAACTCTGGCGAGTTCGAAGTGCAGCAACTCCAATGCAGGTATCACAGAAATATAAAACTCTTTTACTCAATTTGGTCTCCTCAGTTTTGTTATTTCTTTTGAGTTTTTGTTTCAGAATTATTACAAAATCTTATATACAGCATAACATTTATTTCTTTAACTAACCAATTTCAGTAGTTTTATGGTAGTGTAAAGATTTACAACAACGTTACTATATGGTGCTTACAAATTCTTATTTCCCTTTCCTAGATAATAACGAAAAAATTGTGATTACGATATTTGAAGCTGTCGTTTTAGAATGTGTTAAGCAGCATCTGAAATTCATTTCTTGTTGCTTGTAGATCCTATGCTACATGTAGTTAGTTAATACTATTAAAATGGACCTCGATAATTTAAAGGAAATCTTTAAAAAATGAATATTGTTCAAAATATTTCATTGCATATTTGAAATTTATTGTTGAAAAAAAAAAAAGAAAAAAAAAATAAAAAAAAAAAAAAAAAAAAAAAAAAAATAAACGTGTTTAAATGATATACTTGAATATTGCAAACATGTTCCATTTCTTTCTTGTCTCTCAAACTAATACGAGGTTTCTGGGGCCTATGGTATTAAAAAAATTGATGTTTTTGTAGTTTTTTTTTTTTTTTTTTTTTTATGCAAGAATCATAAGTAAAGGCCTGAAAAAACACACTAACCAGATAGTTACCGCCTCCTTTAAGAATATGGATCTGTTACAGAAAGGCCCTATCGTAAGTTTGCTTTAAAATATGTAGCAATACGAACCCTAGATATATCAAGAGTCTTCAGTGGCATTTAGCATATTTTTCCTACGGGAGAACAGAGCTTAAAAATCAAAACGCGAGCTCGTTACTAAAAAGTATAAGAAAAACACCTACAAAAAGACAAAAACATGTACATAATGACAAATATCATAAATCAAGACTCCCATCAAAAACCCTATTTGAAAAAAAAAAAAAAAAAAAAAAAAAAAACACTTGAAAAACAATTCCTCTTTTATTATTATTATTATCTTTATTGGAATTTAGAGCTTTAAGTTTACCGAATCTGCTCATTAGAACTAATTCTGATAGGCCAAAATTCGTACCTGTGTAGTTCTAACCGAATGTGCCTTGATACAATTTGCCGCCATTTTATTTGGATCCTCCACCAAATATTTCACTCTCATCCAAGTTATACTCATAAATTTAAGATGATCTCTTTTCTTTTAAACAAAAAATGATAAGTATATCAACCCTTGTTATGCTCAGCCAGGAATATTCCTGTTTTGGCAGGTTGTATAGACAAAGATCAGGCTGCATATACATGCAATCTGATCCTTGTCTACACTACCTGTTTGTCCCTTCAAGCAAGAGTTATTAATTAGATTTATTTTAATAAAAAAATATTTGTCAACAGTTAGTATCTTCATTACTTTGATTTAATCGAAATCCAGAAAGAATTATATTCAGCATGACAAGGGTTAAAAACTAGACACTTATCACTAAACCGTACAGTGCAGGGAAAAAGACTATCAGGGGCCTAGTCGCCCATGGCCCCTAGATTTTGGGCTGGGCCCCTAGACCTTTTGAGAAGATGCCTATACCTCTAATATTAAATATTGAATTTTGGCAGGCTTGGCCTCTAGGTTGAAATTAACCCTTCTCATGCTGAACCCGGAATATTACGGTTTTGGCAGGAGCTGTAGACCAATTTCAGCCTACATATAAGTGCATGCTGTTCTTAGTCTACAGCTCCTAGTTGTACTTACCCTGCCAGAGTTGTTTATAAAGTTGATTTCTAAAAGAAATATTGATTTTTGAACATCAAGTTTTATCAGTGCTTTTAGTCCTTTGATTTTACAGCAATTCAGTAAGGTAATGTATCCAGCATGACAAGGGTTAATAGTCTTTTTCACATTCAGGTGACTAGGAAGGAGTAAAACTTCTCCTTTCTCCTGTAAAAAGTAGAAAACAATATCAAAATCGGGGGAAAACCATAGCATATCTATTTCTTTTTCATTTAAATTCGGATTAATAAAAAGGTCAATATAAAACATCCTTTTAAGCTCACAAAGAGCTCCAGGTGAGCTTTTATGTTTATCGTCCATAGTGTGTCAACATCTAGTGTGCAAACTAGATGCAACAATTTTAGCACATAATTATGTCTTGAAACTTAGTCAGAATGTTTGTCTCCATAAACCTTGAAAGAGTTAAATATTAGGATATATGGGGTTAAATGCTAGGTCACTATGTCAAATCTTAGAAAAACTTTATGTGCACTATAGATGTCTTATTATCTCAAATGTTTTGAATGAATGAGTTTTTATGACACATAGACAGATAAGATCATTAAAGGTGCTAAAACAAATAAAGAATTTCTAGTTCATGTAGAAAAAAACTATTGATATTGGGATTCGGAATGTTTGTCTTCTTAATATGTTGGTCAAGTTGTAAGAGGTCAAAAAGTAGGTCACTATGTTAAATCTCAAATACTTTGTACTCTAGAACAGGGTTCGCACAGGCTTGAAAAGTACTTGAAAATGAAGGGCTGTCTTGAAAAGCCCTTGAAAACTAAATTTGCCTTGAAAAGCACTTGAAAAATAGCCATTGGCCTTGAAAAGCGCTTGAATTTCACTTTTCCGGTTTTCCAGGCAGTTAGCTTGGGTTTCTAAATCAAAAGTGAGCATTTAAAAAGAATTTCGGCACGTTTGAATGATAATGAAAAAAAAATCGGCGAGAGCGCCATAATGTAGAATTTGAGTTGCTTCCCTTGCGAAAAGGTGGCCGCACTCCGCAGCGTGTCCGAAAAGTAGAAATGTATGTGAATCACGTAGAATTGACAGAAAACACATTAATCTTTTTCTCCCAATACGCCCCGATTCGTACGAAAAAGAAAACCCAATTACGAAGAAAGTAACCATCCTAGATCTTTCCTATCGAAAATTTGGAAATTTAAATCGGTCTGGGACAATGCCACTTCCCCCGCCGCTGATTTAATTATAGTAATGATGTACTTTTTCATGAGCTAGTTATCCAAAGCTCTGTTAATCTAACACAGTCATAGCGATTTTCTCTCAACACGAGCCTTTGTTGATGGAAAAACACAGCTGACGTCACAAAAACGTCGGGTCAGTCCATTTTACTCTATGGGATCGCAGGGTCGTGACGTACATCAAAAAGACCGACGAGACAAACTCGAGTGGGTTGCCCACGTGTTGCACTATTTTTCCAGAGTAGAATTTGTGCGCAAATCTCGGCCATTTATGAATTGTAGTTGATTTGCAATTTATTATTCGGATCTTTTCTGCCCTGAAGTAAGATTTCATGGTTCCTTGTTTTTCTAACTTTATTGACAGAACTAGTGATTTTATTATGCAGTTGTTTTTGTTTATATTCAAATTATCTACTTTCTGCGGATTTCCACTTATTATTTGAATTCTACCGGCTACGTTTTTTATCGTGAATGAAAAAATATAAAACATATATTATCGACGCGACTTTTTTTTTTTACAAATTTCAAACCGGGCCTCACGGGCTCACTTGTGAAAAATAATTTTATAAAAGCGCTGTGCTGAGCTATTCCGACTTTATAGGAACGGCAACTGAAGTCTGTTCATGTCTCGATTTATATGCCCATTCCATATTATAGTAAAAGAAATTCGTTTCACAAGTAACAGCAATTTAAATTGGGGCAGTATTAGATGTCCATTTTGAAAGTGTTTCAGTCAAACCGATCCTCCATTGCAAATAGTTTACAAAACTCAATACCCGAAGTTGGGTCAACTCAAACTATGGCTAGCAGTAAACTGCAAATTAGGGTCACGTGGGGATTGGCACTTGACTGGTTGTTGGGTAAACAAATTATCGATCTACGGCACCTTTGTATTACTGAAAAATAAGTCCTTGAAAATGGTAAGATTTGTCCTTGAAAAGTCCTTGAAAAGTCCTTGAATTTCACTTGGCATTGTCTGTATGAACCCTGTAGAAGCAATTATTGACTTGAGGCTGAAATAACTTGATATTTGGTCTAAATGTTTGTCTCTTTGGAGTTTAGGACCTGTTCCATTAATGACTATTATGGATCAAAGAGTTAAAGGTCAAACTTTTGAAAAACTTTTTATACAGTGTAACTACTACATTTATTGCTTAAACATCCTAATATTTGTTTTTAAAGCCCTTTCTCCGTATGTGCAAGACAGAATTTTTATGTTTTCTCACCTAGGATGAAAAATTAGGTCTCTTGCTTTTTTGGCCATTTGTTGTAACTGACTCCAGTGAATGCTTCAAGACAAATGATCCTCTTAGTTAATAGTTCATGCTATGAGAAGATTAAAACATTTTTTTTTTATTTAGAATAAATTTGTATGTTGAGTGTTCCGTTTAAAAGGAGAAGCCTAACCTATAAACAGTGGTAGACCTGTGTGCAAATGTTTGTGATCTTGTTTTTGTTTCAATACTCTGTCTTCATTTCTGATTTGAGCCCAGCTGCTTATGATTCTATTTTGGCACATTGGTGATTTGTTTTGCAGGAAAAATATATTCAGTTTAGAAAAGTGCTTTGTGATAAATGCAATGTGCGTTTGCGTACCTTTACTGACTCTTATCATGATCATACATGGGAGGCATGTAGACATCATTATTGAACATAGGTACCGATGAGCCAATAAAATTTTTCACAGGACTTTCAGTCCTTTGATTTATACTTTCTGTTTTAAAAGAAGTAATCTGGTAAATCAAATGTTCTATTGAAAAATTGAGAATTTACGTAAAGGCTAATCCATCTCTCGCAAGCTTTGTATTTAAATGCCACTTTCTAAAGCTTTAATTGTTACTACAAGTTTCTTTTTTAATGCTACTATTATTCCTTCCTTCCAAAAGTTTCCTACAGAACGCCCACTTAGCCCTGACAGGAAATTCAACTTAGCTATTAACCCTTGTCCTGCTGAATATATTTCTTCTTTCACAATGTTTGCAAACTTTGACATCATTAGATCAATTTTGCATTCAAAGATTTCTTTAAAAACAACAACAATTGGCAGGTAGTGAAGGCTAAGATCAGACTGCACGTCTGTGCAGGCTGATCTTAGTCTATACACCTTCCAAAGCCATTGTCCAAGTAGGAATATTGCGAGATCAGCAATCAAGGGTTAAGCAGTGTAATTATGTAAAATTTATGGCCAAAAACATGTAACCAAAAAAAATAAAAAGGTTGAATGAAGATCTACATATTGGTACTACAGCTTGAATAAGCTGTAGTTATGATGTTTTAGTTGCCAAACCATCAAAAACACTTTCACATGGATGTCAGAGTCAAATGTTGACTTCAAGTCTTAAAAAATGATCATCATTATTGGACAATTGATAAATCGCAGCTGGCAATCAAATAATCAGTCGATAAATGAAATCATTCATTTAGACTGGAAGGTAAGTTTGAAGTACAACATTGACAGCCATTTTGGTGAATCATTTTCATTGGTTTGGCAACTTAACCCATTCCCACACAACAAGATTTGAGACTGGTCCAAATTGAAAGAAGCTGCAGACAACAATTTCAAGTTGATGGAATTTCGATTTTCTTTGTCTTTTTGAATAGAAAACATTGTGGATAATGAAGAAATTGCTTGATACAAGCAATTTCTTCATTTTCCACAATGTTTTCCAAAGTATTTATCTTTAGGGGCGTAAAAAGGAGGGACTGTGTTGGAATGGGTTAAACGCCATAACTACAACTTATTCAAGCTGTAGTTATGACATTAAGGTTGCCAACGAACCATTCTACTTATTTTGTAACATGCTACTGGCCATAAATTTTTCAAAAAAATTCCGTTAAAAATTGAAGCGGAACTCCCTATTGGAGTCAATTGGCGGGGCTAAAGCAGTCAGTGGGCAAGGCTAGCGATTTGTAAATTGATTCTTTGCCTATTGGCAAGCCTACATTGTTGCTGTAATGGGCATCATGCACATTGTCATAGTAACATGCCAGAAGTTGTAGCACAGTTCTTGGACTGAACACTGACTTTTTCACAGATGTCAAAATAAAGCCAAGTAGAAGTCTAAAACATGAACCCTATATAATGATATATTCTTTTTTATATCCTTACCCAAATAAGGACACAATGTACACTACATAAAGGATTAGGGCTTGTGCTTACTGATTACAATGTTAATCAGATTAAAAACAATACAAAATGGGATCGTTTATACTTATCCAAAAGCAGAGATTTTTAAAACATATATTTTTTCAATTCATTTATGTATTTCTGGTAAGTAATTTCGTGTGCTCCCTCCTCCAGTTTGCTTTCCTATACCTGCATGCGAAAAATGTAATTTTAACCCTTGTCATGGCAAATTGAAATTCTTTTCTGAAATGCAGTAATATCAAAGAGCTGAAAGCACCATAAAGACTAGTTTTGGGCCAATATTTCTTTGGAATAATAATTTGATAAACAACTAAGGCTTGAAAGGTACAAACAGTTGGTGTACATAGACTAAGATCTGACTGCACTTATGTGCTGGCTGATCTTTGGTTATACCTCTTGCCAAAACAGTTGATTCATTGCACTTTTGGCAGAGATTTTACATCAGATTTATAACTAGAAGAATAAGAAATTCTAAATATTAGAATTCAGGCCAATCAAAATGATATTGTATAACCCTCTTACCTTATTTAACCCTTGATATGTTGTATAAAATCTGTTACGAAATTGCATTAAAATCAAAGGGCTAAGAGCACTGATGGCACTTGTAGTTCAATAATCAATATTTCTTTTGAAAATCAATTACATAAACTTCTCTGGCAGAAAAAGTAGAAGCAGGAGATGTAGACCAAGATCAGACTGCACTTATGTGCAGGCTGATCTTGGTCTACACCTCCTGCCAAAAACGGAATATTCCGGGTTCAGCATGACAAGTGTTAATGTAGATTTAACATTTGAACCATTTCTTTTAGAATATGTTATATGGGAAAAAGATATCAAATTATAAATTAAATCATTAACCCTTGTCATGCTGTATAAATTACCTTACTAAATCGCTGTCGAATCAAAGGGCTGAAAGCACTGATAGAACTTGTTCAAAAATCTTTATTTTTTTTAAAAAAAATCAACTTCATTAAAACTCTGACAGGAAAAGTATAGGCAGGAGGTATAGACTAAGATCAGCCTGCACATCAGTGCAGTCTGATCTTAGTCTACACCTCCTGCCAAAACCGGAATATTCCGGGTTCAGCATGACAAGGGTTAATTTGATGGACCACTCCGGATGAGACAATAGAAGACTGGGGTGCATATATATTCACAAACAAGTCTAATATTACAAGTTAAGCCACTTATACCAATGATTGTGATTTGACAGGCATGAAATATACATGTATGAAATTCATAGATAATATGAGTCGGAGCATTACATTACCAAAAATTAATGTGAAGCAGCCTCGTAAGCCATAGATTGCATTAAAACATTCACAAATGGCAAAATTTCAGACTGGTCCAAATTGAAAGAAGTTGTAGACAACAATTAAATTGAATGAAATTATGAATTTTTTCATCTTTCTTTGTAAAAAAGAATGGAAAACGACGAATTTTCTTTCGGCGAAGGGGATATAGTAAAGGTCTCCGTCCGTCATTCCGTCCTTCTGTCATTCCATCATTCCGTCCTTCCGTCACTAAACTTGTCCAGAGCATAACTCTGAAAGTATAATTGCTATCAACTTGAAACTTCATAGGTGGATAGACCTCATTGAGGAGAAGTGCAGTGCACAAGAACCACAACTTTTTCTTGCATAATTTTGGAGTTATTGCCCTTTGTTGTTTTAAAGACTAAGATTTTGTCCGGAGCATATCTCTGAAAGTATAAAAGATGTTGACTTGAAACTTCATAGGTCAAAAGATTTCATTGAAGAGAAGTGCAGTACACAAGAACCACAACTCTTGCTTGCATTATTTTGGAGTTATTGCCCTTTGTTGTTTTAAAGACTTAGATTTTGTCTGGGGCATATCTCTAAAAATATAATAGCTATTAACTTGAAACTTCATAGGTCAATAGATGTCATTGAGGAGAAGTGCAGTGCACAAGAACCACAACTCTTGCTTGCCATTATTTTGGAGTTATTGCCCATTGTTGTTTTAAAGACTAAGATTTTGTCCGGAGCATATCTCTGAAAGTATAAAAGCTATTGACTTGAAACTTCATAGGTGGATAGATGGCATTGAGGAGAAGTGCAGTGCACAAGAACCACAACTCTTGCTTGCATAATTTTGGAGTTATTGCCCTTTGTTGTTTTAAAGACTAAGATTTTGTCTGGGGCATATCTCTGAAAGTATAATAGCTATTATCTTCAAACTTCATAGGTGAATAGAACTCGTTGTGGAGAAGTGCAGTGCACAAGAACCAAAACTCTTGCTTGCATAATTTTAGAGTTATTGCCCTTTGTTGTTTTAAAGACCTAGATTTGTCCTGAGCATATCTCTGAAAGTATAATAGCTATTGTCGAACTCATTGACAAGAAATGCAGTGACTAAATCTAACTGGCTTCAGTTTACTATCAAGCTTTTTAGGCAGGGGATGGCCATGTCCAACATGGCTCTTGTCCACAATGTTTTCCAAATCCTTTTTTTTGAAAGGCCTCCAAAAGCATCAATGTTTGGGCATGATTTAAGATTTGCTGATTGCCATAACATATTCCCATACAATAACGCTTTATGACACCTCAAAGAGAAAAAGCTTCGTTAAAGCAGTTTCTTTATTGAACACATAGTTTTCTTCCGAAAAGGACAAAGTCCCATTTTTTTACGTTCACAAAGATTACTTGTTACAAGAAATTTCTTCATTAATCTCTACAATGTTTTTAGCTTACCCCCCCCCCCCCCCCCCCAAACCAAAGAAGTTAAAAATTCTGTCAACAAATAAATTGTCATCTGCAGCTTTTTTACATTTGACCAGTCTAAAATTTCGTAAATTGTTGGCTGGATGGGTCAAGACACTGAAGACATTGAGCTGTCTGTTGAGGGTTTTATTCAAGCTGTAGTTACAATGTTTAGGTCACCAACCAACCATTTCACTTTTTAGTAACATGCTACTGGTCCTGTTGGAGTTAATGGACAGGGTCTAGGGAGTCAGTGGGAGGGGCTAGTGATTGGCATTTTTGCAGTATTTTAAGTGAACGACATTAATTAGAATAAATACGGTAATTATGCGGTATCTTCTTACTTTTTGGGGAAAATTTGAACTGCCATAATGTGTTCTTGTTGTGTAAAAACTTTGACACTTTGTGATATCTCTGTTTTTATTGAAGGCAATAATTTGATGTTCACTATCAAAAGAGCAACATTTAACCCATTCCAACACAGCAAAATTTTAGACTGGTCCAAATTGAAAGAAGCTGCAGACGACAATTTCAAGTTGATGGAATTTTGAACTTTTTTGTCATTTTGGATAGAAAACATTGTGGATAATGAAGAAATTGCTTGATACAATAGCTTTTTTCTTGAGGGGCGTAAAAAGGAGGGATCGAGTTGGAATGGGTTAATAACAAGAATATATGTCACATGTATCTTGTAATAATTATGTCCTTTTTTTTTTACTTCATTTTTTATCCAATGTCCAGCACTTAACAAACAGCCAAATGCCAGACACCCGTAGATGGTGCTGTTACCTTTCCTGTACAAACCCGGGATTTTACGTCCCTGTGATTTTATACTTGAGAAAACATTGTGGAAAAAGAAGAAATTGATTGTGACAAGCAATTTCTCCTTTTTCCACAATATTCTCTACCACATAGGATGGTTTCATTTCAAATAGCATCCAGTTTTCATTGTCGTCTGCAACCTCTTTCAATTTGGACTAGTTTAAAATTTCCAAAAACGGGAAAGGGTTAAAGTAGTTTTTATTCAGCATGCCAAAATTTATGACCTTGTAGTAATTCGTACCAGATGACAAATTTTATGCATCAGGTTCAAGTTCAAAGAAGTTGAATATGACAATTTCAAATTCATATAGATCTATGTTAGAAGTAGAAATATAGACAACGAAGAAATTGCTTGTAGCAAGTAGTATCATCTTTTTAAACATTGTTAATCCAACCTTTTTCCCTGTGGGTTTTAACCCTTTCCCGTTCAAATACAGGATTTCAAGTTCCTGTGATTTTATACTCAAGAAAACATTGTGGAAAAAGAAGAAATTGCTTGTAACAAGCAATTTCTTCTTTTTCCACATTATTTTCTACCCTATTGAATGATTATTTTCCAAATAAAATCTAGTTTATATTGCCGTCTGCAAATCCTTTAATTTGGGCAGGTCTAAAATTTCATAAAACAGGAAAGGGTAAAACAAGTGGGAATTTTTAGGAATGGTTTAAGAAAATAATAGTGAGGACTTCAATAATTGTCTTGACTTTTATAAATGTTTTATTTCATTGTCTCGATGTTAATTTTATTAGTATGATTGTTGGCGGTTTTAAGCTTCCAATATTTTATTTGCTATTAATTCATGTTTAGGGTACAGGTTTTAACAAATTATGCTAACATTTCACAAAACATTATTTTTGTCCCATTCAATGTAATGTTAATCAAACATGATAGCTGTTGATAAATGATATCGGCAGTTTTTTGCAAGAGCATAGTCCATTCATGTAATTCAATGATCTATCGTAATTGATAAAGTTTGAAAGACATCTTTTCAAGTATTCTTTCCTCACATGTTCTCAATTTAATGATAATAAGAGAGTTTTCATAAATGATTGACATTCAATGAACCAATGTTAATGCATGTTTTTTGGTTTCGAAATTATCATTTTATGATTATACAGTATCTGTCTTTTATCCATGTAACAATTTCATATTCAAAATTGAAACACACACACACCTCCCCCCAAACAACACATTTAAACCCATTCCCACACAAGCCCTCCTTTTTACGCCCCTTAACAAAAAGCCTTGGAAAACATTGTGGACATAGAAGAAATTGCTTGTATCAAGCAATTTCTTCAATGTCCACAATGTTTTCTACCCTAAAACACAATGAATTGTAGAATTTCATCACCTTAACATTGTCGTCTACAACTTCTTTCCATTTGAACCAGTCTAAAATTTCACAAAAACAGGAAAGGGTTATAATACTGAAGCATTATTAACCAGTTACCAAACAACACAATTTTAGACTGGTCTAATTTGAAAGGAGTGAAAGAACAATCTAAAGTGGATGAAATTTTTATAACTTTTTGTCATTTTGTGTTGAAAATATTGTAGGAAACAAGGATTTACTTGTGACAAGCAATTTATTCACTTACACAATGTTGTCTAAACTTTCTTTATTTAGGGGCATCAAAAAGCGGAATAGTGTGGGAAAGGGTCAAGAAGTAACATGTGCCGTACAATAAATAAATAGAATTATATTTTAGAAAAAAAATCCAACGATTCCACAAAATATTCACCTGAAGTAGACATTCACTTTTATTCTGTAGATGGCTACTGGCACAGAGTTGCTTTATCCCTCTCATGAACAAACCTGGGAATTTAAGTTGCCATTGATTTACAGTAGAGAAAATATTGTGGAAAAAGGAGAAATTGCTAAGTAACAAGCAATTTACCTGTACCAGATGACGAAATTCTAGACTGGTCCAATTTCAAATAAAAGCAGACAATAAGTTTTTAAAAGGGGAAAATGTAAAAATCTTTGTATTTTGGGGGTAGGTAAAAAGAATGCAGTCCAGCATTTCATAACACTTAAAATAACTTTCTTCAAGTAAACGAATAAAAGCCTAGCACTAAAAGTAAATAAGATTAATTAAGAAAATTGATTTATCCAAATGCTGTTTCAGAGTCTTGACGATTTGGTCTCGTCTTTAGTAGTAGCTCTAGACCGCCAGCGAGTGCGAGGGCCTTGTACTGCGCATGACTACGAAAATGTGATGAAAGGTCTGCGCTATCAGCTTGTTGGCATGGCGATGGGATACGCATGTAACCAGCTGACTCCAAGGATAGAGGTCAAAGTAAGTATTTTGTAACCATTTGACAGGGGTGTGGCATTCCCATGGCCGACTTGTCAGACACGGGCTTTTCTACCTGGGGGCAAGTACATTTTTCGAGGCTACTTGTCCGAGGACAAGTAAATATCAGGGCAAATCTTTGAATGGTACTAGATAGATAGAAGAGATTTATGAGCGTAATGTTTGTATCTAAGGCTAGAAAATATTGTTTTTAATGAAGAAAATGCTGAGTTCCAGCATTTTCTTCTTTAAAAATAATGTTTTCTCAAAATTTATCTGTTCCTCATCTTTTCACGGGCAAGTCCATTTTGATCCTGGACAAGTAGAAAATCACATTTTACTTGTCCATGGACAAGTGGAGAAAATCCATATTTCAACATCCCTGCATTTGATCTGAAATAGAATAACAAAATGGTTTGTTATGATTCTTGAATGCTGCATAAGTCATGTCCTGATATTATTTACCATTTACACATCTGTAGACTCCTTTACCACACAATCTTGCTTTTTTGATGTCCTTTAGAAAAGAAAAAAAATACAGGTTCAAAAAAACAAAATGGAAATGTAGAAATTGCTTGTTACATTTGCTTATTACCATAAAGATTGTACATTTACCTTTGTGTATTGTTCAACATAAAATCTCCAGCCATTATTCGTATGAATATGTTCATTTTTTTTTTGTCAAGCTCAACCTCTAGTTGTCTATATTTACCTGTGTAGTACAAACCGGATTTTTCCTAAGGAAAACCTGGTTAATCCTTTCCCGTTTTTTGAAATTCTAGACTGGTCCAAATTGAAAGAGGTTTTAGACAAAGATGAAAAATGGATGGGATTTGAAATGAAACCATCCTTTGTGGTAGAAAATATTCAGGAAAAAGAAGAAAAAATTCTTGTAACAAGCAATGTCTTCTTTTTCCACAATGTTTTCTAGAATAAAATCACTATGAAGTAAAATCCCAGGTTTGTACAGGCAAGGGTTAAAAATTTAAAAAGAATCATTGAAGAAGTTTATCAATAATGAATTTAAATAAATTACCTATGAAAGAGAGCTATGTTAATCATAGTTAACTTTATCAAGGTACTGAATTAACCCATTCCCACTCAGTGACGCATTTAGACGCCCCCAAGGAAATAAGCTTCGGAAAACATTGTGGAAAATGAAGAAATTGCTTATAACAAGCAATTTCTTCATTTTCCACAGAGTTTTCTACCAAGAAAGATGAAGAAATCCAAACTGTGATAAACTTTAAATTGACGTCTGCAACTTCTTTCAATTTGAACCACTCTAAAATTATCAATCTAGTAATGGGTTTATTCATTATCTTCATTTCTAATTCAAGATAAACTTGTACATGTGCATGAACAAGTTTTAATGTCCATTGACAAAACCATAAAGCCACTATAATCTTTAATTTCCTCAAAAAGGGAAACAATTCTTTTTTAACCTTTTGAAAAAAAAAAATTGATTATAGTCCCTTATATTTAATCATCATTGCTCTTAGTTAAATCTTTTCCAGCAGATCCAAATTGAAAAAAGTTGCAGATATTTTAAAGAAAAATTAAAATGAAAAAATAGTGTCAAATATGGTGAAAGTGTTGTGAGAATAAGAGAAATTGCTTGTGCAAGCAATTTCTCTTTTTTTCACAATATTTTGACTCTGAAACCCATGTCATGCTGAACAAACACTATTCCTATTCTCACAGATCGCACAAAGATCAACCTGCACCTACATGCAGTCTGATTCGAGTCTACACCACATATTTGTTTGCCCTTTTGTTAGCATTGTTTATAAAATTAATTTTCAAAGAAATATTCAACTCGCAATAAGCTCCTCATATACTTCAAATCCTTTGTTTCAATGCATTCATTCAACATGATATGACCCTTATACTTGAGTGTGTAAAGTGTCGGAATTCTATGGTAATTATACCCCCCTATGTTTTGGGGGGTATATGGAAGTTAGCTTGTCTGTCTGTAGCTTCTTCCTGTCCTCAATTTCTCGGCAACAATTAGACAAATTTTATTCAAACTTCACTGATATAATCAGTATCAAGCAGAGATGTGCATATTCCATTTCGATTACGGTCCATTGATTTTTATAAGCCCAAAGGGTCGTATTATGTTATGGCCACGGTTGTCCGTCCGTCTGTCTGTCCGTCCTTTAGCAATTTTTTGTGTGCGCAACTCCTCCTAAACTGTCAATGGGAATGAGCTGAAACTTGGCACAATTACTCCCCATGATGTCTAGTGGACGAAAATCACTGTTTATTGTGTGCTCAACTCCTTCTAAACTATCAATAGGAATGAGCTGAAACTTGGCACAATTACTCCCTATGATGTCTAGTTGTGCATTAGACCTTTGAAATTCAAATCGCTCCAGTCCTTCTTGAGTTATCTTGAATAATCTGCCCTTGAATTGAACGAAAAACCTCGCTCCAGTCCTTCTTGAGTTATCTTGAATAATCTGCCCTTGAATAAAACCTCTTTATTTCTTGTGAGCTTTGTTTCTCCTACATTTTGAATGGGAATGAACTGAAACTTGCAAGAATGACTCTGTATGATTTCTAGTTGTGCATAGGACTAAAATTTGTTTGATATGTCAAGTTGTTACTGAATTATCTGCACTTTACTTAACAATATAGCTTAAAATTACAGGGTTTTTTTTGTGTGTGTATGTGCACAACTCCTAAAAATTCTATTGGATTGAACTGAATCTTGTGATAATGTATCTCTGATATTAAGTTGAGCATAAGACTCACTTCAGAAATTCAAAAAGCTTGGGTCTTTCTTGATTTATCTGCCCTGGAATTGATTGAATTCAAATGTCAAGGTCATTTTGAGCTCTGAAAAACCTAAACTGAACCATTGTAATTTATTTGTCAAGATCAGTTTTTCAAGGTCATATTTTTATTGCTTGTGGTGATTACTTTCTGTTGAAACTTGTTTCAAGGTCATTGGTCAAGGTCATTTTTTTATGTCAATTGTATTCAAATTATAGAATTTAACTATTGTACATAATGTTGAATGATAAGTTATTATAAAGCTGTCTTGTTTCTCAAGTGTAAACAGTATTATTCAGGTGATAAGATCTTTTTTTTTTGACAAAAATCATAAGCTATCATTCAAGCTCAGGTTACTGAAAAGCAAAGGTTACTGACAAGCCCCTTCGGGCGTATATGCGCCGCTCTGCAAAGCTCTTGTTGATGGAGTTATGGCCCTTTCGTGAAAAATCGTGTCCGCTCAATTTCTCAGCATCCATTGGACAGATTTGATTCAAATTTCACAGAAAGACTTGGTATAAGTCAGACATGTACATATCCTATTTTGGTTATGGTACATTTATTTTTGACTGATTTATGGCCCTTTAATTAAAAAGTCCATTTTTTGTTATGGCACTTTGGTGGATAGCACTTGTATATGGACAAGCGCTGTTGGGGGTATTAGTCCGCTTTAGGACAATGTCTAGTTGGTTTATTACTATTCAGCCTTTAGGTAAAAGCTGATGGATAATATGAATGCCAGTAAACATTGTTGTCAAAGATAAGAATCTTTTACAACTTTCTTCTGAATGATGTCCGTGGTCGAGAGGTAGAGCATTGGCTTACAGATGAATTATAGGTTCTGAGAACTATACACATTGCATGAAAAAGTGAGACAATTTCAATGCACATCTATCAATTCAGATTACCATTCAACTCGTATGTAAACATGGTGCAGTGAAAACAAAAATGTGAACAAAAACTTTCACACATGATCAATGCATGGCTATTTAACTTTTTTCTTTTTTTATCTGCATGAGGCCATGCAAATAAAGTGAAAAAATGAATGTATAATGCAAAATAGATTTTAATTCTATCGAATGTGAAGGAACTTGTTGATAGTTTTGTTTTGAGCCAGTCCTTTATCCGGTCACCTGATGGCTAACTTTTATAATCTTCCTAACTCGATTTTTTTCTTAGACTGGTCCAAATTCAAAGAGACAGCAGACTACAAATCAATGTTGGTTTAAATTGAAAAATAGTGGCCGTTTGAGGTTAATAACATTGTGAGAAAAGAAGAAATTGTCAAGCAATTTCTTCTTTTCTCACTATATTTTCCATATTGATGTATTTCTATGGTGAGTGAAATGCAGAATAGTCTGGGAATGGGCTAAAGCATATGCTTACACGTCCATGATTAAACTATTTCTCATTAGTTTTTATTCCATACTAGCATGTTGATTAATTCACCCCCACACATTTTTACATCCTTCAAGAAAGGAGTTCAGGAAAATAATGTAAAAAAAAATATAAGTTTCTTGCCATAAGCAATTGTTTCATTATACTCCACACCAACAAAGTAGAGGAGGGTATATTGGTTTCACCAAGTCTGACTGTAGACTTTTTAGTTTCCATGCTCTAACTCTATAACCGATTAACCTACAACCATGAAACTTCATACAATTATTGCCATTGGTCCTAGGAAGTGCCCTTTTTTGGGGGGTGGGGGGGTATATTTAGGTCAAAGGTCAACTGTGCTACTTGAGTGACAAAATGATTGTGGGTGCTATAAGTCCTCTTTATAACTATTCTATCTCCACTCGGTGAAAGCCAGCGAGCTATTGTCATGGTGTTGTGTCTGCTGTGCGTCCGTCCCTAAACTTTTACTTTAAAAATCTTCTCCTCAGAAAGTACTTAACAGAATTCAACCAAATTTCACAGAAATGATCCTTGGGTGACTCTTTATCAAATTCCTTCAAAGAAATTTAATCAGCTGAAAAACATGGCTTGAATGGGTCGGGCTTATTTCCATATATGGAGAAGCCTTTAAAAATCTTCTTCTCAGAAACCAACAGATGGATTTCAACTGAATTTTACAGGAATGATCCTTCGGTGACTCTTTATCAGATTCCTTCAATAAATTTTGATCATATGAAAAACATGGGTTGAATTGGCGGGTCTAATTTCTATATATGGTGAAACTTTTAAAATCTTTTTCTGAAAACCTGTTGATGGATTTCAACCAAATTTTATCGAGTGACTCTTTATCAGGTTCCTTCAAAGAATTTTGATTGGATGAAAAACATGGCTTTAATTGGAGTGGTTTATTTCCATATATGGTGAAACCTTTAAAAATCTTTGACTCAGAAACAAATCGATAGATTTCAACCAAATTTTACAGGAATGGATCTTGGGTGACCCTTTTTCAGGTTTCTTCAAAGAATTTTGATCGGATGAATGAGCTTTAATGAGCGGGGTTAATTTTCATATATGGTGAAAGCTTTGAAAATCTTTTTCTTAGAAACCAGTTGATGGATTTCAACCAAATTTCAGTGATCCATTGGTGACTCCTTTTCAGATTCCGTCAATTGATTTTGATTCATTGAAAATATGGCTTTTATGGTTGTGGCTTATGTCTATATATGGTATAATATGATTTTTAAAAAAAAAACAGATGAAAACCTTTTTCATCTGACCTGGTAATAAATTGACTTTTGTAAAACAATGAAAATGTTGAAATATTAATAGATTTCATTGACAAGATTCATTTGCCACACATGGTGAATATGATTTCTGAAAACACCATTTGCTTGATAAGTACAATCAGGCCTATGGAGCATTAGAGGCACTCAAGCGCCTCTAGTTTTCCTTATTGTTATCTGCCAAGAAAGACGGAGATATTTTAGAATTCAAAGAATTTGAGGTTGTTGTCTATTGACCTATTTTAATTTTTGTTTTATACAATGTAGTAAAATTTAAGAAAATCCACTTGTTTTTTTAATGCATAAGATTGTGCACAAACCATCTATTACACTCCTGAATAAAATCACAACATTCTACCTGATTCTTACCATTCTCTTATCCCATTTAACCCTTTCCTGGACAAACCCAGGATTTTACGTCACTGTGATTTTATACTTGAGAAAACATTGTGGAAAAGGGAGAAATTGCTTGTAACAAGCAATTTCTTCTTTTCCCACAATATTTTCTACCACCTAGGATGGTCAGATTTCAAATTGCATGCATTTTTCATTGTCATCTGCAACCTCTTTCAAATTGGACCAGTCTAAAATTTCATAAAACAGGAAAGGGTTTAGTACGCTTGCCGCCAAATTTGCTTTTTGGTCGGTATCAAAACTATGTCTGTTATGACATTTTAACAAAAAGAATGTTGGCAAAGCTTGGAATTTAAATTTGAGAGAGAAGGATTAACAAGTAGCATACCGTTCACCCATTCCAAGAAAAGCCTGCTTTTTTATGCCCCTTTTGAAAAAACAGCTTTAGAAAATATTGAGGAAAGTGAAAAAATTGCTTGTTATAAGCAATTTCTTCATTATCCACAATGTTTACTGCCACAAAAGATGAAGAATTTTTAGATTTCATAAAAAATATTGTGTGCAACTTATTTGCCTTTGGACCAGCCAAAAAATTATGTCATCTTGTAATGGATTAATTGTACTAATTGGATTGAAATTTGATTACAGAATACAATATATAGAAAGGATTGAGAACAAAAGTGATATGAAGAAAATTATGAAATTATCTGTCTCAAATATTTAAAAGGGTGGAGCTGAAACTATTGTTAAAGAATGCTACCTATGTAATTAGGAAGCTCTCAAAAACTCAGCATGCAGTTATTGACGTTCAAAGTACTTGAAGTTTTATCAATTGTTAGATACTTTAGTTCTTCTTGGACATGGTATTTTTTTTTTTTTTTAAAAATTTGTACAGTAGATCTAATTTATTCTTTGAAAGAACTTTGAAAATTTGATTGCTTAGGGAACATGAAAGTCAAGGAATTTTTTTAATTAAAGCCTTTCTGTGTTCAATCCTTCGTAAATTTGTCCCTGTAAATTTATGATTGAGAAAATATTGTAAGAAAAAGAAGAAATTGCTTGTAACAAGCAATATCTTCTTTTTTCACAATATTTTCTACCCTACTAGATGTTTAATTTTCAAATTAAATCCACTTAAATTTTGTCTGCAAAACCTTTGAATTTTGACAGGTGTAAAATTTTGCAAAGGTTAAACGGCAATGAGTTCCCTAATAATTTGCAAATTAGGACAGTCTAGAAAAGAACAATCCCAATGCATTGATAATGTTACTGTTATTCAAAATTGACCCTTTACTGTATTTCGATTATTTGGACTTGTCCAAATTCAAGTAGCAGATTGCATTTGAAAGGGTTAAACAGTTAAGAGATGGAATGACAATATATACATGTGTGAATTTGAATTTGTCAAATATTTTCAAAATTGACTGTCTAATGTCAGATTAAAAAAGATTATTTAACTGGAAATGGTGTTCACAAATTTTTGAAAAGAGGTATAAAGAAAGTTGATAAAAGAATATCTGAAACAAGTGCTTATTTTTGGTCATATTTTAATTTGATATATTCTTTAGTGAGTAAGACCAGAAACAGAAAATTGACCCATTACTAAAGTATAACATTTTAGAGAGGTCCAAATCTAATAAAAAAGCAGAGTTTCATTAATCAAATTGCATTTAAGTTGAAACAAGATGTGTTTGTGAAACACTATGCCCCCGAAACAGGAATTCTTTAGAAACGGGTGATTTTCATTGTTTTTTATTTCTTTGTTTTAGGGAAAAGGGTTATAGTTTTGACCTTGACCTTGATGAAATGATCTTCCCAAGTTGCGCCTTGTATAGACCTATCTACATACCAAATATTAGCATAGCAACTTAGTTTTGACCTTGACCTTGATGAAATGATCTTCCCAAGTTGCGCCTTGTATAGACCTATCTACATACCAAATATTAGCATAGCAACTTAGTTTTGACCCTGACCTTGATGAAATGATCTTCCCAAGTTGCGCCTTGTATAGACCTATCTACATACCAAATATTAGCATAGCAACTTAATCAGGGTTGAAGTTATAGGACCATGTTTAGTTGGCTGGTTAAGTTTCGCAGACAGACAGACAGACAGACAAACGGACACGGTAAAACAATATGCCCCCGATCTATTGATGCGGGGGCATAAAAAAGTTCAAAATATGATTGAAAATATTGTGAGAAAAGGAAATATTGTTAGTAATTGTATGGTACTATAATTTCTCCTTTTCCTTTTTTTTTTATTGATCTATATTTCTTCAAGCATCAAATGTAGGATTATATGCAGGTTATGGGCTATGAAAGGCCATGGGGTTTAAGAGTCCCCTTTTTGTAATGTTACAGATCATTAACCCTTGTCATGCTGCAAATATTACCTTACTGAATTGCTGTAAAATCAAAGGGCTGATAGCAATGATAAAACATGTTGTCCAATAATTAACATTTCTTTTAGAAATCGATTTCATAAACAACTCTGACAGGAAAAGTACAAGCAGGGTAGTAGACCAAGATCAGACTGCACATATGCCAAAACCGGAATATTCCGGGTTCAGCATGACCCTTAATTTGGAAAGGTCAACTGCTGTACAGTTTGGAGTGCTATCTGTTGAGAACAGAGCTTTAAGTGGTATTTAAGATAATCTTTATTTACTCAATTCTTACTATTTAAGTTAAACCCCATCTTCAATTCTTCACTCTTGATATGTTACTGTTCAAACTCAATTTGTTTCCAAACTGGATTTAAAGATGAAGAAATAGGTAAACTTTTTAAACCCTCAGATGCTAAACTTCACTGTGAATGAATTGTCACTTGTTTACAAATAAAAATCATTAAAATCATAACATTAAAAACCCTGGTGTTCTAACCAATTTATGTCTTTGGTCACTTACTGAATGTTTTGCCATTATAAGCTGCAGCCATAGTGCAGTGGTAGCCTGTCGGACTCTCACTCAATTAAGTCTAGGGTTCGATCCCAGGTCACAGCAAATATACTATCTGACATTTGTCTCCCACCAATGGATGGGTAATCGTTAACCTAGGTGGGATGAGCAGCTTGATACTTGGAAAGGATGTATTGGTAGTACTGTTGTGAGAAATACCAGGAATCCATGGTTAGGTGCTCCAGCCACCACGGTATGGCTGAAATACTGATTAAGTGGCGCTAAACCCTATTCAAAACAAAAAAGATTTGTTGTGAGTGTAGACTATGACTGTTGTCCTCGCCAAGCAAGACATTAATAATGCCTATGGTCTATAAAGGACTTAAACTGCAACTTGTCTAATTTTGTAAGCCGCCTATTGGTAGTTTGTATATATTTTATTTCTTTACTGTAAGTAACAACAAAAAAGTGCTTCTTTATGATTAATTAACCCTTGACATACACGCTGAATAAAATTCTGTTTAAAATTGCACTTAAATCATTGAACTGAAATCACTGGAAGCACTAGTTGAAGGTCAATATTTCATTTTAAAACTGATTCCATAAACAATTCTGGCTTGAAAGGGACAAGCAGGTGGTGTAGACTAAGATCAGACTGCACACAGGCTGATCTTTTTCTATACCTTCTGCCAAAACAGGCAAATTTTGGGCTCAGCATGACAAGGGTTAACCTATGCCAAAGATATAAGAAGGATCATGAAATATCAAATTTTCTAACATTCATCCATCAACAGAAAAAATCTTTCAAAAGTTTATATGTGGCAAAAGGTGAACGTATATTGGCATCATCTTTGTCTGTCTGTCTGTCCTGACAAACCTCCACTTCTTGTTAACACATCTCTTCTTGCATTTATGAACAAATTTGAATGGGACTTGCACAGAATGTTCTTAGTCATCAGACCTTGAGCATAATTGTTTGGGTTTTGTCGGGCTTTGCCATTTTTACTGTGTAACCCTTTGATATATCTTAAACTTATCATTATACCCCTGCAATTATACTTGCCCATCTGTGTGTCTGTCTGTCCGTCCCTGTCTGTGTACAAAAATTGAAGTAATTTTGTATGGCAAACTCCTCCTACAATTTTGCTTCAATAGGAATAAAATTTTATACATACATCAATCGTATGTTGCAAGACACAATTTTGAAGTCCCAACTCCCCCTGGCAGAACAATGATTTCCCCTTGAACTTTGACACTTTTCATAAAAAAGGCTTATGCTAGTAATTATACCCTCCTTAACTTCGTTAGGGGGGTATATAGGAGTCAGCTTGTCGGTCTGTTGCTCAGTCCGTCTGTCAGTCTGTCTGTCTGTAGCTTTTTTGTGTCCACTCAATTTCTCAGCAACTATTGGACGGATTTGATTCAAACTTCACTGATATAATCAGTATCAAGCAGAGATGTGCATATATCATTTTGGTTATAGTCCATTGATTTTTGACAGAGTTATGGCCCTTTAGTGAAAAATCGTGTCCGCTCAATTTCTCAGCAACCATTGGACGGATTTGATTCAAATTTTACAGAAACACTAAGTATAAATCAGACATGTGCATATCCTATTTTGGTTATGGTCCATTGATTTTTTATGGATTTATGGCCCTTTAATCAAAAAAGTCCATTTTTTGTTATGGCCCTTTTGCAGATAGCACTTGTACATGGACAACCGCTGTTGGGGGTATTAGTCCGCTTTGCGACAATGTCTAGTTTTGTGTTATGAACTTTTCCTTGAATTATGTTTCAAAGGTAAAAAAAAACTTTTATAAATTCATTGATAACATGTTGAAGTCATATTTGGCAGTAGAATGATCCCCCCCTTTGAATTAAGACATCATTATCATAAATATGGTTCATTCAAGTAGTTGTATGGTAATAGGTTAATAAATAGAAATAGAAAATGGTTCAACATGATGCTAGTCTCAATTATAACAGACTTTTCCTGGTAATGATAAACATTATTCTGTTGGGTTAAACCCATTACCATCTGATGAAATTTTAGATCAGTCCAAATTGAAAGAAGCTGCAAACAACAATATTGAGATGATGGAATTTACAGAAAAATTGTCTCTCAGGGTAGAAACATAATGCAGATATTGCTTGTAAAAAGAAATTTCTTTATTCTACACAGTCATTTTAAAGCTTTTTGTCTGAAGGAGCTTGAAAGAGCAGAGTACTGTAGGAATGGGTTGAGATAAAAAAAAAAAAGAATAATATCTCTCACCAATGGGTGGGTAATCATAAATCTAAGCGTGATAGCAGCTAGAGGCTAGGAAAGGATGTAGTGGTAGTACTGGTATGAGAAATACGAGGAATCCATTGTTAGGTGCTCCAGCCGCCATAATATGACTGAAATACTTGAAAAAAATGGCATTAAACCCCATTCAATCAATCGATCAATCAACTGTATTTCAACCCATGCATTTCCTATGCAAAATTTTCAGTCTTAATTTCAATTAATTCAATAATAATTTATTGAATTTACTTACAATCTTTTTTTAAATTGGATTATTTGATTAAAAATTTGAAGTTCCATCAGGTTAAGGATAATCTATCGATGTTCACAGCTAGTATTCTACAATCAAAGATTTTATCATTGTTTTCATATTGACTGGGGTCAGACCTTTTCAAAAAGATTAACCCGTGGATTTGTTTGGAAAGTACTTGGAGTTTGCTCTGTGTGATGGGTATTTCTGTCTCTGTACAAAGCCCAACGGAAATATCTGATTGATACAAAGCTATCTGTAGGATTTTGATGTCTTTGGTTGTCGCATGAATTCGATTGTTGTCAAATGCATGTTTGGATTTGAGATGTTTGGTTTGTGTGATGAGGTGACATTGTGAGTACAATGGATTTTACAATTAATGTATTTGTAGTTTTAAGTGATTTCAACACTGTGAATCTCCATATTTTATGACCCTCAAGAAAAAATTCTAAGGAAACAATGTGAAAAATGAAGAAAGTGCTTGCATCCAGCAATTTCTTCATTGTTCACAGTGTTGCAGTGTTAAACCCCCCAAAAAATTTCTTAAACTTAAAATTGTTGTTTGAAACTCATTTCAAATTTGACCAGTCTAAAAAAATTTCACCTGGTAATGGTTTAAGGGATATCCATTAAACAGTGTCAAAAGTTATCGTCCCTTCCACGTCAGTCAACGAAGGGGGATGGCTTAATTGTATAATTTGGTATTGACTGCTTTTTATACATGTATTTTTAGCTTTTATTGTGAAAAGTGATTTTTTCCTCAGATGTAATGAAATGTAAAACTAGGAGATTGTAGAATAGGTTCAGTTTCATTGAAAACAAGTACATTTTATGAATTTTGGGGGTTTTATTTTTAGGGGGAGGAGCAGGGATTTACTCATTCTTAGTTTTACATAGGTAGTTTGCGTTCTGCTTGAAGCATAATTATGTTGTTGATACAAATTCTGCTTACTAAAAAGTTGAACTACGAAAATATATATTTTGTTGGAGTCAGAACAAAACCTTGTAACTACAGCTTTGAATAAGCTGTAGTTACAAGATTTTGATCAAACACCGACAATATTTCAGACTAAATTTACTAGAATCTAGCTTTCTTATTGATAGCTATAACATTGCTTATGATCGACCTTTCCATAAAATATTGAAGTTGTCTGTCATGCTGAACATGGAATTTACATTTTTTTGACAGTAGGCATTTACGAGGATCAGCCTGCACATTGACTGATTGCAGCTGTCAATCAAAAAATTGATAGACTGTCTAATCATGTATTTAGCCCATTAGTGAACTTTGAACTATGGTATTAGTTGTCATTTAAGTGAAGCATTTTTGTTTGTTTGGCAACTTATTCAAGCTGTATTTATACCATTTATGTTGCCAAACAATTATTTAACCAATTCCCACACAGATGCGCTTTTGGACGCCTCTCTTGAAAAACAATTATGAAAACATTGTGTAAAATGAAGAAATTGCTTGTAACACGCAATTTCTTCATTTTGCACAATGTTTTTTACTCAGAAAGTTGGAAAAAAGTAAAAATTGATAAACTTTGAATTGTTGTCTGCATCTCCTTTGAATTTGGACCTGTCTAAATTTTGTCATCTGGTAATGGGTTACCTTTTTTTAATCAAGTTCAATATGGAAGTTGAACTACCCGTCAGTCAATTATGTGCACGCCTGTTAAATCAATTTCCTTTTTCCCTCAGTTTTTTCTCAGGTATTTCTCCATAGAGGTATTAAAACAACTAATAGTGTTGGAACAAGAAAAGATTTACTGTAAATATAAGAGAAATATTGATTGTCTATTTTAGGGTGAGAAGAGAAATATTTTCACAGAAGATTCATGGAGAGTTCAGATCAGATTGAGAAGTCAAGATGAAGAGGTACAGCCTTCTTAATCACCACACAATTCCTTGTTTTTGTTTGACACCCCAAGTGCTGCTGTAGAATAATTTGAAGGAAAACATTGAGAGATAAAAGAACATTGCTTGTTATAAGTTATTTCCCCTTTTCTTACAATATTCTCTACCCTTTTTGTCAAGCTCCCTTGAGGTGAGCGAGATAGGAGAATATCTACTATATTTATGGATGGATTTTGAAATAACTTGGTACAATTGACCAATGGCTGCCCCCCTCTTTCTTTGTTAGCCCCACCCATTGACTCCGATAGGAAGTCCCGTTTCGATTTGAAACAATGTTATTTAGAAACATTTATGGCCAGTAGCATGTAACAAAAAAGTAGAATAGTTGCTACAGCTTGAATAAGCTGTATAGTTACGACGTTTAAATCGCCAACCCAACAAAACTCATGTCTGGTCTCAATTAATGATTTCATTGGTCGACTTGTTATTTGATTGACAGCCACAATTGTCCCCATCATGAGTAGCTGTGCAATTTTATACAAATTTTCAGACAGTTCCAAGGTAAATGTCATGACTCAAGGTCAGATATAAGAGGACTTGACTTGCTGTCCCTGAAGACTTTTTAAATTGTCTTATATCTTTAAATTCTAAAACACTCTGAATTATCTTCTGTAAATTCTTTGAATTTAGTCCAGTCTAAAAATACTGAGTTTGGTAATAGCTTAACCCATTCCCAGACAGTGACGCTTTTGGACGCCCCTCAAGAAAAACCGATGGGAAAACATTGTGTAAAATGAAGAAATTGCTTGTAACAAGAAATTTCTTCATTCTACACAATGTTTGCTACCCAAAAAGTTGAAAAAAAAACCTACAAATTCATAAACTTTTAAATTGTCGTCTACAACTCCATTCAGTTTGGACTAGTCTAAAATTTTGTTGTATGGTAATAGGTGAAGTAAATGATTTATTTATTCTGCATATCTTTTGTGTCACAGGTAATAGAAACATCAGAGAAAGTTCTTGCAGAAAGACTTGCAGCCAAAGGACAAAAAGTGTCTCGGGAGGATATTCAAATTCTATTAGCGGAGCATTTGAAAACAATAGAGCGAATACAACAAGTAAACGATACAGCTATATTAGAGATAGACAATCTTGCTAGTCAGACACATACACAAAATAATAAATCTAGCTTGGCTGAACGCCCGAAAAGTGCCTCAAAACTAAGAAAGCTCAATAGTGGCCAGAAAGCTTCAAATGGTGTGAAAGCTGAACTCCCTCCAATTGGTAAATCAAAGGGAGGTAAACCTGTTGGGCATAAGCTACTTCCTAAATTGGATTGTGCTCCTGTCAGTGAGAAGGGAAGTAACTCTGTTGAGATCCAGCCAATAACGCCAGAGTCTTCACCTGATACGAGGACCAAGAACAGACCAACTTTTAATGAATCAGGAATTGAATCGGATCCTGATACTCAAGAACCAATACTGGTGAATATAAAGTTCTTTCTTCTCTCTTAATCAATTACCACACAATGACTCTTTTTGGTGCCACTCAAAATAAAAAAAATAGGAAAACATTGTCATCTGCAATTTCATACAATTTTGATCAGTCTTAAAAAAATGTCTTGTAATGGATTAATGGTTCTCAAGATATATTGGTTGAATGCAACTTGGTTAATCTGCTTATCTCTGGTAACCTATTACAATAAAACAAAATTGTAATTTCGCCAAAGATTGATAGAAGTTGCAAACAAACTTCTAAAGTGCATTTAAATTGATATGAGAGCCCATGCTTGGTACAAAACTTTGTGGGAAAAGAAGAAATTGCTTCCAGCAACTTCACATAATCATACATTTTTGAGAGCTTTTCCTGTTTAGCCCAAGTAAATATGTCAGATCATTGGTTGAATTAACCCTTTCCCGTTCAGATATGGGATTTTACGTTCCTGTGATTTTATTCTTGAGAAAACATTGTGGACAAAAGAAGAAATTGCTTGTAAAAAGCAATTTCTCCTTTTTCCACAATATTTTCTACCACATAGGATGGGTTCATTTCAAATAGCATCCAGTTGTCATTGTCGTCTGCAACCTCTTTCAATTTGGACTAGTCTAAAATTTCCAAAAAAGGGAAAGAGTTAACCCATTCCAACACAGCAAAATTTTAGACTGGTCCAAATTGAAAGAAGCTGCAGACGACAATTTCAAGTTGATGGAATTTTGAATTCTTTCATCTTTCAGGATAGAAAACATTGTGGATAATGAAGAAATTGCTTGATACAAGCAATTTCTTCATTTTCCACAATGTTTTCCAAACTTTTTTCTCAAGGGGCGTAAAAAGGAGGGATTGAGTTGGAATGGGTTAATCCCACACTATCACACTTTTATGCTCCCTAAGAAAATATAAAGCATGGTGGAAAATGAAGAAATTGTTACAATTGTTGTTTTCTAAGGAAAATTAATTAACTTGCATTGGTCTTCAACTTCCTTGAATTTGGACCATGAGTCTTACTCTATATACTAGTAATCTGGTAATATCTCAACCCATTCACAGATGGCAAGATTTTGGACTGGCCCAAATTGAAAGAAGTTGCAGACGACAAGTTAAATGTTATCAAATTTTGGATATTTTCAACTTTTTGGGTAGAAAACATTGTGGATAATGAAGAAATTGCTTGTCACAAGCAATTTCTTCATTTTCCACAATGTTTTCCAAAGTTTTTTTTCTTTGGGGCATCGAAAAGCGTCATTGAGTGGGAATGGGTTAATTGACCAAATATCAAACTTATTTTTTCAAGTATGATCTAAATTGGTAGATGTTATAGACAACATATTACATGCGCAATATTCGTATCAGAATAATATTGTTATAAAGGGAGAAAATGCTAATATTTAGCGTTTTCTCTTTTTCATACAATATTTCAATGCAGCATTCATTCTAGGATTTCAAAAATAGGGGGGGAGGGGATTTCAGCCCAAAATCTTCACAATTGAGATTTGTTGGGTATCTAATGCTCTTTGGATATAGAAAAAAAATCCCCATCAATGTTGAAAATGTGGGGAATCTTTGAAAAAAGTGGAGGAAAAAACAGTGTTGATTACTATATCTATTTTAACACAAGAGTATGTAGAATCATGGGTAAACCAGATGACAAAATTTCAGACTGGTTTGAATTGGAAAAAAAGCTGCAGAAAATACATATATTTCAAAGTGAAAAAAAAAATTCAGGATGTAAATGAGGGTATAATCTAGACTCAAGGGATTCTCATTGGGTATTTTTGAGTGTCTTGGCTACTTATTTGTGAATTGTTTCAGTCTCTCATTCCTGCCTTTAACCCATTTCCATCGAATGATGCTTTTTGACGCCATTTAGAAAAAATCTTAGGAAAACATTGTGGACAATAAAGAAATTGCTTGTTACAAGCAATTTCTTTTTTACCTGCGATGTTTTCTACCTAAAACTACAGATGTTAAGAATCCCACCTACAAAAATCTGTTGTCTTCAATGTTTTTAATTTTACATGTCTAAAATATATCGTCTTAAGTAATTGGTTATAGCGGGAACTTTTGTCAGTTTTAATATTTTTTAAGTTTTGTTTTTACTTTTTTATGTGAATCAGAATGATAGTTTATTCTAAAATTTGAAAAAAAATATGATGAGTCAATAATTGTCAATTTGGCAGGTATTACTTGATAACGGACCTTTTTGTTTTCTCATTTAAGGATGAGGCAGAAAGTTTGAATAACGAGTTTATAGATGCCATACAGATTCTCTGGGATAGCCTGGCTCCCTCTGACCTTGGTGACCTTCTAAAAGAGTTCAGGAGAAGAGAAACATACCTTTTGTTGACAGGCTGCCAGTCTGCTAAGGTAAGTTGTCTTAACCTATTATCACATGAAAACATTTTAGAGTGGTCCAAATCCATTTAAGTTTCAGTTGAGAATTTAATGTGACTTTTTCAACTTTCTGGTTAGAAAACATTGATGAAAATGAGCAGTTTCTGAATTTTACTTATGTTTTCCCAATTGTTTTTATTGAAGGGCGTCAAAAAGTGTTTTTGTGTAGGAAGGGCTTGAAAGGAAAATATTCTAGAAAAGATTTGTATTGTATCCACAAAACCATAATCATAGTACTGAAAAGTACTGTTAGCTAGCAAAGTATTGTTTTGTTCAGTAATCTTCTTTGTCAAATAATATTGTGATAATGAAATGAGGTTAAAGTAACCAAGGAGTTAACCCATTCCCTCACTATCCTTCCTTTTTACCCTCTGGAGAAAAAATAGTGGAAACAATGTGAAAAATGAAGAAATCGCTTGTTATTAGCAATTTCTTCATTTTCCACATTATTTTCTACCTAAAGAGATAAATAAATAACAAGCAATATCTTCATTTTCCACATTGATTTCTACCTAAAGAGATAAATATGTGAGAATTTCCTACAATTTTTAATTGTCGTCTGCAACTTCTTTGAAGATAGATGTGCTCAAGTGATCTAAAATACCTAGGAGACTTGCTTGCAGAGTTTGCAATTTTCCTCAAATACAGAAGAACTACTTTTTATGGCAAAGGCATTTAACAGATTTAGTGGTTAAGCCTTCAGTGGCAGTTTGCACTCGTTGAACTTTGAGACAACCTCAAAATTTTGTCTGTTAACTTAAGTTATCTAAGCTGCTGCTAGCTAGATAAAGATCGCAAGCTAATTATGTTTGATTGATAACTAAAATAACAACTCTATTCACTACATGTATCAGGATCCTATCTGGCTTGGCAGTGAGGGTGGGGAATTCATAATTGGAGAGATTGATTGAATGAGGTTTAACGCCCCTTTAACCCATTCCAACACAGCAAAATTTTAGACTGGTCCAAATTGAGAGAAACTGCAGACGACAATTTCAAGTTGATGGAATTTTGAATTTTTTTGTCTTTTTGGATAGAAAACATTGTGGATAATGAAGAAATTGCTTGATACAAGCAATTTCTTCATTTTCCACAATGTTTTCCAAAGTTTTTTTCTTGAGGGGCGTAAAAAGGAGGGATTGAGTTGGAATGGGTTAAACAGTATTTCAGTCGTATTGAGGTTCGAGCACCTGACCATGGTTTCCTGGTATTTCTCACACTAGTACTACCACTACATCCTTTCTGAGCCTCCAGCTGCTCATCCCACTTAGGTTTACCATTATCCAACATTTGGGAGACAAATGTGGGAGAGAATATTTGCCTTGGCCAGGGATCAGATTATGCTATGTTTGTGGCCCTATAGTTAGAGAGAAGTCAAACATGTCTAGAGCATATCTCCCAATTTGTGCATGGCATTCAAAATAAATTAGGGACATTTTTTTCTATCCCATGAGCAGATGTGCCATATGAAACAAATCTTTCAGATAGCCTCAAGGTCAAAGCCACATCTCAAGGTCAAATATTTTACAAGACATGTCCTGTACCAGTTTCTAGCTTATAATAAATCAAGTCTTTGATCTCAGTTTTTAAAAGATATTTTAATGTAGAAAATGCAAAATGCATGCAGAGTGGTAAACATTTGCTGTTGAAAAAAAAACAGTCATATCATTTGGGAAATTTTCATGGAAATCTCATTTTAACCACCTTTAACCCTTTCCCACACAATGTCACTTTTTGATGCCCTAAAAAAAAGTTTGGGAAAACATTGGGAATGTTGGGAAATCCCTGGTTAGAAGCAATTTCTTCATTATCCACAATGTTTTCTACTTCAAAAAAGGAATATTTTATTCAAATCAACTATAAAATGTTTTTTGCAACTTCTTTTAAATTAGGCCTTTCTTAAATTTTGTTGTCTAGTACAGCTTAAAGTGAAGCTTTAACATGCACACCTTTTACTGAAACCTGGCTAAATTTCAACATTGCTACTTCTACAGTAATGTAAGGAGTAAAGAATAATAAAGGATTACAATTGTTTAAGATTTATTGCGAAGTTGTCTGTTGAGTTTGATCGAATATCAAAATTATGGTTGTTATTTGACAGGTAGAAAATAGGGAAAGTTCTTAAGTTTCTAGATTTCTTCTGCTCAGTTGGAACAAGTTCATTTTTCATAATGTTTGCAAAACTATTTCACCTGTATTCAGACATTAAAATTTAAAGCTTGTCCAAACTTAAATCAGTCTTGTCATAATTTTTTCAAGCAATTACGGAACATTGGACTAAAATTCCTGGCAGATTTCTGGGATACTTTACATACTTGAGATGGTTTGGTAAAATAAGCAAGAAAAGGGCCTCACAGATTTTCAATTAATGTTTAAATAACTTAAGTTTAAAAATATCATTGATTGATCGATTGATTGAATTGGGTTTAATGCCACTTTTAACAGTATTTCTGTCATATCACGGTAGCTGGAGCACTTAACAATGAATTTCTGGTATTTCTCACACCAGTACTACCACTACATCCTTTTCTAGCCTCCAGCTGATATCCACCAAAGGTTTACAATTATCCACCCATTGTGAGAGACAAATGTGGTAAAGGATATGTGCCGCCGCCAGGGATCTTACCCATGACATCTCATGATTGAAGATTAGGAGTCTGATGCACTACCACTACACTATGGCCACAGCTTATAATAGCAAAAACATTCAGTAGGTGACCAAAAGACAATAATTGGTTAGAACAGCAGGGTTTTCAATGTTATATATCATTAGATTCTCTCTGAACTGTCAGATTGTTAGAGGGTCATAATGCACATTACTTTTGAAATAGGAGAGCAGGTGTGCGGAATTCCCAAGCTTGACTTGTCCAACAAAAGATTTCTTACTTGGGAACAAGTACATTTTTCAAGGACACTTTTCTGGAGATAAGTAAATACCAAGGCAAATCTTGAAATTGTGCGAACTACAGGCACAGACTTGTTGCAAAAGGGAGCCATTTCTAGATTGGACACTGATTATAAGCATGATGTTGCTGAATTACATATTGATGGTTCAGCATGAAACTATTGTAACTGCCTATAAACATATAGGCAGTTACAACTGTTTTGCTCTGAACCATTGATATCTAAAACTTAGTGCTACATTGTTTTTAGTCTTTATTAATATAGGCACTTAAAACAGTCTTGCACTAACCCCGAGACATATCAATTATGATTAGAAATGCTTGATTGCACTCCTAGAGCTTTTGGGCTCTGCAATGTAATCAGTGTTCAATCTAGCTTTACATTTTCTGGGGCCCAGTAGGCCCAGCCTTCTATCAAGGGGTTGTTTTGAAAAAGGGCCATGCTATACTATACTGCTTGTTGCAAGTAATTTCTTCATTTCATGCTAGAATTTCCCAATTGGTTTTTCTTTAGGGGCGTCAAAGTGGGGAAGTTAGATAACAATAGTGAAAAAAAGTAGACTTTGCAGGGCCAGGGCAGTATCAACACTCTTCGGTCATGAAAACTGAGTGTGCCCTTATTTATAGAGGATGTATGGAACATTTTTTTATCGGTATTTAAGGTGATGTATGTAAAAGTCATCAATAGTTAATGACTTGGAGAGAAAGAAATAATGATTTTAATGGCCGTTTTATTCCAATCTAATTCACTTAACAAATTGCACTTTAAGCTTTTATTGGACATTAATGCCGAGTTATTCATTTGTCCTGACCAACTTTCATTTTTTATTTCCTTGATTTAGGTCATTGATCTGATCCTTATGTTAATAAACAGCAGTCCTGTGGCACATGACCTATGGTTTGAGGCCGACTGGAAGTACATAGGGTAGAAGAGGAGAAATTGGTTGTTTTATCCCATTCCCACTTGACAAAAATTTAGACTTGTCAAATTTTCAGAATTTGCAGATAACAATTTCAAATTTTAGATCAATGAAGTTTGAAATTCTTTGTCTTTTCGAGTAGAAAACATGATGGCCCTAAAGAAAAACAATTGGGAAACCATTTTTTAAGATGAAGAAATTTTTTGTTGCAATCTCTTCATTTTACACCCTGGTTTCTACCTGAAAAGTTGAAAGAAACTAAAATTACATTAGCTTTAAATTGCCGACTGTAACTCCTTCCAAATCTGTAATAATTTTGAAGGCCATTTTCAAACATCTAAAAAATATGGGAAAACTAAGTCTTGTAATAAATAGCCAAATAGTTAAGCTTAGTTATAGATCAATATCTAAGTCCTGCAACAATTAGCCAGTGAGTTCAGCTTATAAATCAATTTCTAAGTCTTGTAATACACAGCCAAAAAGCTGAGCTTAGTTATTTATAAATGCTGAAAGGCTAAGCTTATAAACCAATGTACTTTGGCCAAAGTTAAGATTGTAATATATTTTTTTCAAGTCCAATCCTTAGTCACATGTTACTACATGTAAATGACAAATTATTTGACTTTTTTCACATCTTTTTTTAAAAATACTATATTTTTGGTGAGTCAAAAAGAGGGATCATTGTAATAAGTTGGTAAAGTGAATTGAACAGGCTTAAAGTTTAATCACTTATAATTATCATAATTATATTTAAATTTTTAATACCTCAAAAAATATATGTACTAGAATTTTTTTTTGAAGACAACATCTTCAAAACATAAGAAAAATATTCTAACAGAACTTGTTTCTACTCTTCCCAAAGATTTTGAAAAAAACTATCTTTTCTTAAGGTCGCTGATACTTAAGATTGTATATCAAAAAATAATCGAGGTTTAGAGTCCTTATATCATTGACCCCAAAATGATTTCTTCAATTCAAATTGATCAATAAAGCCTAACCTTTTTTCTGCATATTGTGTGAAATACAGAATAATTCAATGAACTATAAAAATATGGAATCCGTTTTTGATAAATTGTAAAGTTTATGGCGGTGTGTACATGTTAGAATTTCTAAATGAAGAGAATAAGTAATTTTGAAAAAATATTTAATTTGTGAATGAGTTCTTCAGTAGCATTTACAAAATTATATCTATTTTGACGTCTTTTTCCAAACACAACAAAGCAGAAGCCTCTAGAGCTTTTATGATTCCAGGATTTGGTATCTTGTAAAGCATCTCATAAAAAACAATTTGGAAAACATTGTGTAAAAATGAAGAATTTGCTTATGACAAGCACATTCTTCATTTTCAACAATGTTTCTACCCAGAAAGTTGAAAAATTCTAAAGTTTCATAATCTTTATTTGTCGTCTGCAACTCCTTTCAATCTACCGTGAAAACTGTGATTCTCGTCATTAAGTGGTCAATGAAAGGTAACTTGATTTACCCTTTTCTGTATTAAGAAATTCTATACCTGTAGAAAATTCAAAGGCTTTTTAGGAGAAAATTAAAAGCAGATTTAATATGAAAAATAGCCATTCAGTTGAGTAAAAAATATCATGGAATAAGAAGAAATTGCTTGTTACAAGCAATTTCATCTTATTTCATTATTTTTTCTCACTTATTAAATCACGTATTAAAAACAGGGATTGAACTGGAAAGGGTTAACTGTTCAAAATTTGTAGAATTAGAAATATCAAAAGGACTATGTGCAGTAATTTTCAAAAGATGGATTTTATTTAGATTGATGTGAAAGTGAGTTATCTTAAGATTTTCAATTTTTTAAAAAAAATTTGGGTTATGTTAAGGATTCTAAAAGAAGTAAGTCAACCCAATTTACATCTGAATTTGAATTTATTAAACATGTATACAATTGATCCATTCCCACATATTATGAGATTTTTGGATGCCCAAGCACAAAAATGCTTTGGAAAGCATTGTGGAGATGAAGAAATTGCTTACAAGTATCAACAATGTTTTCTACCACAAAAGCAAAGACAATACAAAATTTCATCAACTAAAATTTGTTGTCTGCAACATCTTTGGACCAGTCTTGTTGTCTTGTAATAGGTTAAATAGACACAGTTGAGAATTTATGCATTCTTCAATTAATAAATGCCACTTTGTTTAAGAATCAATGCTTAGCACAAATTGAAATACGTAACAATTTATTGATTTCATTCTGTAGTATTTAAAAAAAGAAACCACCATTTTTATTGCAGAATTTGAGTAAACTCTTATATGAGCCCACAAAAATATCTATATAACTTATGATCCCTGAGGACAACAGAATAATAAGTGGTTCCCTCTAAAAACAAAAACCTTGAAGATAATGTGAACTTGAATAAGGGCTTCTAACATTTTTTATTTGGGAATGATTATAAATTTTTCCTTAAGCCATTCCAACACAATCCTGCTTTTTTATGCCACTTAAGGAAAAAAAGCTCCTTTGAATTTAGACCAGTCTAAAATTCTGTCATGTGGTAATGGGTTAATGCAAGATTTAGGCCAGCTTTCATTCATTGTCATCTGAACTGTACCAAAGATTCCATTGACTTCTAAGTTACTTTGATATTGTTCATGTTTCTGTAACCCATTCCCACACAACAAAATTTTAGACTGGTCCAAATTGAAAGAACCTGCAGACCACAATTTTTTGGATAGAAAACATTGTGGATAATGACAAAATTACTTGATACAAGCAATTTCTTCATTTTCCACAATGTTTTCCAATGCTTTTTTATAGAGGGGCATCGAAAAGCATCATTGTGTTGGAATGGGTTAAATACAATTTCACTGGGTCAAGTTTTTGAATAATCTTGTGTGCACTCTAGAACCCCCATTTCTGCAAAAATATCTTTAACCATAGTCAGAATGTTTGCTTATTTCAAATCTTGGTGAAGTTTAAAATTGGGCCACATGGGGTCAAAAATTAGGCTTTAGGGTCATTGTGCACTGTGTGCGCTCTTAAGGCCAAATTTTGGCTCAGAAGTCTCAAACTTGGTCAGAATGTTTGTCTGAATGATATCTTTGTCATGTTCCAGATATTATGGCCATAAAAACTAAGTCAATGGGCCAAATCTTGTTAAAACTTTGTTCCCACTTTAGAGGCCACAAACATTAGGTCACTAGGTCATGTCTTAGGAAACCATTTCTGTGCACTCTAGAGGCCATATTTTTGGCTCAAATGTCTTGATATATTGTCAAAATGTTTTTCTGCATAAAATCTTTGTCAACTTTGATCTTTGGTCATATGAAGTAAAAAACAAGGTTGCTAGGTCATATCTTAGAAAACACTGTGTGCATTATAGAGGCCAACTTTGTGGCTCAATTGTCTTAAAATGTGGTCAGAATGTTTGTCTCCATATCTTAGCCAGGTTTGATTTTTTGTCCATTTAGTTCAAAATCATTAAGCCAAATTTCAAATACTTTGGAACTTGTTAAGATCTCAATTGTGTTTTTAGTTTTTGATTTCTTAGAGAAGATTTTGATTATTGGTCAAAATTAGATCACTTGTTCTTTTCTTTTGCAGTCTTTGACTGAGATTGCTAGGTGAGCACTTTAGGACCACTCATTATGACCCTCTTGTTTGTAATTAACCCTTTCCTGTTTTTTTTTTTATTTTAGACTGGTCCAAATTCAAAGAGGTTGTAGACTACAATGAAAAGTGTATGCAATTTGAAATGAAACTATTGTTTGTGGTAGAAAATATTGGGGAAAAAGAAGAAATTGCTTGTCACAAGCAATTTCTTTTTTCCCACAATATTTTCTCAAGTATAAAATCACAGGGATGTAAAATACTGGGTTTGTACAGAAAATTGTTAAGAGATAGAATAATTGATCTCTGTTTAGTAAGATCAATGGATATTTCATTTTGTTAACAACAAAAGCTTTTTCAGCAGATTAATGCAAAAATATTATAAGTGTCTTATACAAAATATAGACACTTATAATGATTTGCTTTGCTGCTCATAAAAATAGAGCTTTCATTGTTTACTCCATGAAGCTTAATGTATATTACAGTCTGAAACAAACAGTTATCCTCAATTTCATGCCTATCCGACGTCACAACGCAGACGGTAGCGCATCAGATTCCTAATCTTCAACTATAAGATGTCATTGGTTTGATCCCCGGTAGCAGCAGATATCCGATTCGACATTTGACTCTCTAAAATGGATGGATAACCGTAAACCTAAGTGGGATAGCAGCTGGAGGCTAGGAAGGAATGTAGTGGTAGTACTGGTGTGAGAAATACCAGGAATCCATTGTTAGGTGCTCTTGCCGCTTTGATATGACTGAAATACTGTTAAAAGTGGTGTTTAATCCCAATCAATCAATGGATCTCATGCCCAGAGCAGTTACTCAGATAATTGAGCTTGATTATCAAAGATCCAGGTTCTATAAAATGTAATGTATGTTGTATGATAAGGATTGCATTTTTGCATTCTTGCCTTTCTTTGATACTTTAATGTCTAAACTAAGTCAAGTATGAAAGAGCTAAATATTGAATTACCAATTAAGAATACTCATTCTGTGATTTATGTCCAATTTAACAAGGCCTAGGAATTTCACAGCTCAATATTGTCCCTTTCTATATTGCTCAATGGATAGGGGGACAGATCCATGAACACAGTCCAAAGCTATTGGTTCAAATTCTGGTCATGCCACTGGTTTGGTGGATCTGTCTTCAGACAAGACAAATCAGAACCCAAGCCTTAACCCTGTCCTGTTCAACCCCTGGTCTTTAAAATCCCTGTGATTTCATAATTGAGAAAATATTGTAGAAAATTGTAGAACTGTAACAAACAATTTCTTCTTTTTCTGCCCTACTAAAGGGTTATTTTTCATATAAATTTTTGTCTGCAAAACCTTTGAATTTTGACAGGTCTAAAATTTTGTGAAACAGGAAAGGGTTAACCAATTCTCACACAATGACGCTTTAGGATGCACCTTAAGGAAAGCAATTAGGAAAACATTGTGTTAAATGAAGAAATTGCTTGCCACAAGCAATTTCTTCATTTAACACAATACATGTTTTTTCTATCCAGAAAGTTGAACAAATCTTAAATTTCATTAACTTTGATATGTTGTCTGCAACTGTTTTAATTTGGATTGGTCTAAAATTTCACCGTCTGGTAATGGTTTAAGTAGTGATGTTTACTAGGAAGCACATTTAACCCATTCTCACATAATCCCACTTTGTTTACACTCCTCAAGAAAAAGGCTATGGAAACAATTGTGGAAAAAATGCCTGTTACAACCAACTTCTCAGTTTTAGCTCGGCTGTTTTCGGCTGTTCACCTGGCGTCATTTGCGTCGACGTTGGCTTGACAAACTTTAACCTTGGTCATATCTCTGTTGTTATTGAAGATATCCTCATGAAACTTGGCATGTGTATGACCATCACAAGAGCTATCTAGACTATCAAGGGGGATAATTCTAAGAGTGTTTTTGTAAGAGTTATGCCCCTTTTTTTACTTAGAATTTTGCATTATCCAGCACCTGCAGCCGAGCATTGCACCTTGGAAGGTGCTCTTGTTCCATAATAGTTTTCTGTATATTTTCTGTAAATAAAATAAAATATTCAGAGGTATCTAATTGATTGATTGTATGAGGTTTTCCATCCCATTCAATACCTATGGTCATATGGAAATGGGGACCTCCGTTTAACCCTTTCCTGTTTTTCAAAATTTTAGACCTGTCCAGATTCAAAGCTTTTGCAGACGACAATTGAAAACTGATATTACTTAAAGAACAATCATGTAGTTGTGTAGAAAATATTGTGCAAAAAAGAAGAAAGTGGGGGATTGAACCAGGATCCCTGCACACTGGATTCTAGCATGTTACCTCTTGACCAAATCAAGCTGTATCCTCAGAGGTCATTTAACCAATTCCCATACAATGACACCTTTTGATGCCCCTCAAGAAAAACAGTTTTGAAAATAGTGTAAAATTACAATCAATTTCTTTATTTTATAGCATGTTTTCTACCCAGTAGGTTGAAAAATCTAAAATTTTGTGAACTTTGAAAATGTCATCTGCAACCCCTTTCAGTTTGGACCAGTCTGAAATTTTGTTGTCTGGCAATGGGTTATCATGGTATTGTGTGATACCCAATGGATCACTTTTACTTTTGTAATTGTGTTCTAGAATGAAAATGGATAATTTCAGAGATTTCCAAAAAATTCATTTCACACAACAGGTACTGGGTAATCAGTCCAAGAGTAAAACACATAACTCATTGAAGACACATTATAATCTCTTCATTTGGAAGTACGCCAAAGACTCAGAGACTTAAAAAATGCCGTCATTCACTAATATCTATTTTTTCACCTACTTGTTCATTCAGCGTAATTATCTGTACAAGTAAATACCCAGATAGAGGTGGATAAAGTTTCACGATATGTAAATGAATACGAGGCAAGGTAATTAGAGTCATTGTAGGAGAGATACCCCCCTTTTTTCTAGACACATTGATCCAGATCACTACGCTTTACTTACACATGACCTGATTATGGAGGAGCCGATCTCATTTGTCACTTTTAAATTTACGCATTTTGTCTACAATGTTGCTTAACTGCTTCTAGATCAGTCCTTATTCAAAGAAGTTGCAGACAACAATTTTAACCCTTGTCATGCTGAACCCGGAATATTCCTGTTTTGGCAGTAGGTATAAACTAAGATCAGGCTACACATAAGTGCAGTCTGATCGTAGTCTAAACCTCCTGTTTGTCTCCTTCAACTGCTAGTAATTAATGAAATTACTTTTCAAAATTAATTTTCACCCTTAACTAGTGCTCCCAGTTCTTTCAGGACTTTGATTTTAATGCAAATTCAGATAGGAATTTTATTCAGCATGACAAGGGTTAAGTTAGTGAAATCTTCAAAATGTTTATGTGTTGGGGTAGAAAACATTGTGGATAATGAAGAAATTACTTGTTACAAGTATTTTCTTCATTTTCCATAATGCTTTCCAAAGCGTTTCTATTGAGAGGCTTCGTAAAGTGTCATTGTGTGGGAATGGGTTACAAATTTCCATACCTTTCCGCATTTTTACACGATAAGCAAATAAAATCATAGAAAGGACATGAGAAAAGGAAAAATTGCTTATCACTAATTTCTGCTTTTCCCATAGTGTTTTCTTCACTATCTGGCACATGTTTTCAAATTTTCAAAAACTTAGAGCTGTCATCTACATCTTCATTTAATTTAGACAAGTCTAAATAAATTATCATCTGGTAATAGGTTTGGTGCATTAATATGCCTTATATTTGACTAATATCCTTTCCTAAAATCCTGGGTATTTATAACAAGAGCAAGCTGCATGCAGATGCCAAGGCTCGGCTATTGAAGTGTTTTATAGTGTTTAAAATATCTACATTGAAAAGGGGCATAATCATTCAAAAATGTATTATAGTCTCAGTGTTTATTCTATGTTTTGAAAAATTTTAGGGATTTCAGTGCAAAATCGACACAATTGAGAAATGTTTGGTATTTCATACTCTTTGTTTATAGAATAAAATCCTCCAACAATGTTGGGGAACTTTGAAAAATGTGGGGGAATCCCCAATCTCCCCCTGCCTAGAATAAACACTGTATAGTTATCTCCCTTGTTGGTATAGATTGCTCTTTTTGAAGGGAAAATTTATTATTCTGAGTTTTAAGTTAACCCTTGTCATGCTGAACCCGGATTATTCCAGTTTTAGCAGGAGATGTAGACCAAGATCAGCCTGCACATTAGTGCAGTCTGATCTTTGTCTACATCTACTGCTTGTACTTTCCCTGCTAGATTTGTTTATGAAATTGATTTCTAAAAGAAATATTGATTTTTGAACAACAAGTTCTATCATGGCTTTCAGCCCTTTTATTCTACAGCAATTTATCAAGGTAATTTATGCAGCATGACAAGGATTAATATTCAGTAATGCTTGAACTATTACAATATGTTTTTGACAATGAAGCAAATGCATGTTGTTAGCTTAGTGCAAAAACATCATTAGTGTCTATACAAAGTATATGATGACATGACCATAACAATAACTCAGGTTAATAAGTCCTTCAAAGGAGTCCTATTGGCAAATCTTTTAGGTAAATGCCTTTATCAAAGAAATTTGAAGCTACTTGTGTCTTCACAACATTTTCTATTTGCTATTTTGTGAGTTTATTTGACAGTCTACTGTAGAAACTTATAATGTTTTCAATTATGGATCATTCAAAACTCTCCTAATGATTAATTTTTTCCTTCCTAAATTAGGATTTAAGACATTTTCCTATCACAAAAAATTACATGCATCGTATTCCTGCAAGTATATTGCCTGGCTGCAATCTATTATTTTTCTGTATATCCTACCTTTTTGGTAGGCCTTCTTGTAGTGGGAAAGACACAAGTGTTTCTATGACAGTTTGCTGTATAATGCTTTAGTGTCTTTATCTGTGCGAACCATAATTCCACAAATGTTTGTATACGGCTAAAAGCATCTTTGAACAATGTTTAAGTTCATAATTGCATATTACAATGGTCATTCATTCCTCACACTGCCACGATATTCTAAATATCAAGCAGATTCGCTAGAGGTTATTAAAGTGGCTAACCCTTGTCCAGCTTAATATCTATCCTCTTTTTACTGTAATATTGACACTGATAAAATAGATTGATTTTGTGTCAAAGATTTTTCTCAACACGGCAAGAACAAGTTGGTAGTGTAGATCAAGATTAGACTGCACATCTATGCAGGCTGATCTTAGTCTACAAACTTGCCAAAACTATTGTCAAAGTATGTATATTCCCAGATCAGCATGACAAGGATTAAAGACTTTTTTTTCAATAATACAGAACCTGTATTGTGTCCTTCTGACCTGGCTAGGGTGTCACATGTATGTTTCACATTTCAAGTTAATTAATTCTTTCCAAGGGATAGTAGTTTAATTGTACAGTCCATACATTAGTGAGTTCATGATTGAATAATTAACACCTTAAATGACTAGCATTGCCCACGCCAATTATATTAACCCTTTCCAATGTTTATCTTCCCTTGTATCAAGTATTAAGTTTTGGAAAATATGATGTCAAAATAAGGAAATGCAATCTGCAAGTCATTTCTCCTTTCTCATAAATTTTTCATTCTCTCCTTATAAGTTATTTAAATCAATCAACTTACATACTTTTGGGCTGATATAATAAGGGATCTGATTCCATCTATTGTCTTGTAAAGTGTTGACTGGCTAGTGCCGTACTTTAAGAAGTTTCAATTTCATTTTAACGAGAATGTAATGAAGACCAACTGAACTGATAGAGGTGTAATTATTTTAAATTGTCTTCAAGTATTCCTATCTGTCTGAGTCTGGGACACTCCTAGTAGCCTCATGTCACAAAATTTTGATTGATTCCATGGGGTTTATTGCCACTTTTAACAGTATTTCAGATATATTGCAGTGGCTGATTCACCTTACAGTAACCATGGTTCCTTGTCTTCTCTTTGTATTTATTGAATTAAACCTTGTCATGCTGAACCTAGAATATTCCTGTTACGGCAGGAGGTATAGACAAAGATCAGTCTGCACATACGTGCAGTCTGATCTTTGTCTACACCACCTGTTTGTCCATTTTAGACCAGATTTGAGTATGTAATAAATTTTCAAAGAAATATTGACTTATATCTTAATGCTTCCAGTGCTTTCAGTCCTTTGATTTTACCGCTTCTCTATAGAGGTATTTTATTCAGCATATGTGTTTCTTACTTCATGTACTTTTAGCTTTACCAAACAGTAGCACAGCTTATACAATGTAAAATTATGAAACAGTTTTATTTGCTTCTGAGATGAAAATCAGCGGCACTGAAATCAACTGAGACTTGTTTATTACATATGTCACACTTTAGACAATACCAGGAACTCTGATCGACCCCTGATATTGGCTGAAAGTTAGTAGTGGTCAGTGTGTGACATAGAGGAAATTGACATTGAAAAAAAGTTTGCTACCTTTCAACGACTTGTGAACACGTGTCCAATGTCCTCAATTTAGGTTGCACAAGAAGTTTTGTACACTGAAAAGAAAAGATACTGTTTGCAATGTCACATTGTGCATTTGTTCTATTCAGTCTTGACTACAGTGAATTGCCATAAATCATTACCTATTAACCCATTACCAGATGGCAAAGTTTTAGACTGGCCCAAATTGAAAGAAGTTGCAGAAGACTATCTAAAGTGTATGAAATTTTGAATTTTTCAACTTTCTGGGTAGATAACATTGTGGATAATGAAGAAATTGCTTGTAACAAGCAATTTCTTCATTTTTCACAATGTTTTCTAATGCTATTTTCCTTGGGGGCGTCTAAAAGCGTCAATGAGTGGGAATGGGTTAATCCTGCTTTTGATGCCCCTCCAGTAAAAGCTTCTGGAAAACAATGTGGAAATTTCTAAATGCTACATGTATACAAGCAATTTATGTATTTTCCTCGTTGTTTTCACCATACCAAGTATTTTTAAATTGTGTAAAAATTGGTTAAGTATTGAATTTGTCCTCAATTTGTATCTTATATATTTTCAAACTGTATTCTCTGAATCATTTTCAGACTGGTTTGAAGTACAGTGGAAGCTATACTGAGCAGTTGGACAAAAAATGTAGGAGGGAAAAAACTGAACAAGTAAGCAGAAGTTTGTGGTCTCTTCTCAACCATTCATAGAATCATCTAGAGTATTTTTATTTGTCTGTTTCTGATCTGCAAGATTTTCAAAGCATGTCAAAGTGTGACAATGACTCAGAGAATGCAGTTTCAAAATATAAATATTAAGTATTCATGCTTGATGCTCAAGAAAAGTAGCATACAAAGTAGTTCATATCATACACTACCAAAAATATTATGTGTTCAGGGAAAAAATATTTGCTTTTTTCTAGATCAGTAAACAAATGTAGTGATATGTGTATTTTTAGATCAGCAAGAGTAATAACATATATTTCTCTATCAACAAGATAGATGAATTATATTACTAGATAATCAAGGGCAAATTATTATATTTCTAGATCAGCACGAGTAATGATGTGTATTTCTAGATCAGCAAGAGTAATACTGTGTATTTCTAGATCAGCAAGAGCAATGATGTGTATTTCTAGACCAGCAAGAGCAATGATGTGTATTTCTAGATCAGCAAGAGCAATGATGTGTATTTCTAGATCAGCAAGAGTAAAGATGTGTATTTCTAGGTCAGCAAGAGCAATGATGTGTATTTCTAGATCAGCAAGAGTAATGATATGTATTTCTAGGTCAGCAAGAGCAATGATGTGTATTTCTAGATCAGCAAGAGCAATGAGAAATGCTGTGAATTTGTAGATCAGCCAGAGTTATGATTGGTATTTCTAGATCAATAAGAAAAAATACATATAATTCTAGATCAGCTAGAGTAATGCTATGTATTTCTAGATCAGCAAGGGAAATGACATCTATTTCTAAATCACGAAGAGCAAAGAATTATATATCTAGATAAGCAAGAAAAATTCTGTATAATTCTAGATCAGCATGATAATTGATGTGTATTTCTAGATCAACAAGAGCAATGATGTACATTTATAGATCAGCAAGAGTAATGTTGTGTTTTTCTAGATCATTTTCAGTAATGATGCATATTTTAAGACCAGCAAGAGCAAAGGATTTGATTTTTAGATCTGTGAGAGCAATGATGAGTTATTCTAGATCAGTTACAAAAAGAAAAGCCATGATGCATATTTCTAGATTTGTGTTACGTACTAGAGCTGCAAAAAAACAATGATGAGAGTTACCAGATGTGCAGAAATACAATGATGAGGGTTGTCAGATCTACAAGAAATGCAAAAATTAGTGTTGGTAGATCTACAAGACCATCTAGTTGACAATATTTTTCCAAAGCTTTTTTCTTTAAAAATGAACAAAAAGTGGGATTGGGTGGAAATGGGTTTTATTGTAAATTATATGACAGAATTTACAATTAACCCATTTCCACCCAATCCCGCTTATATATTCATAGTTACATTTATTATACTGAATAAAAATTATGTCATATACATGCATAATTGCAAAAATTACCTAAAGCTCCTATCATAAATGATTGACTTGATATAGGTGAAATTGCAGATAGGTATTATTCTTATACAAACCAAATCTCTAATGACACAATTATTATAAATAGAATTATATTTTTTTTGAAATGCAATGACAGTTAAAAGAGTTTAGAATAACCCCCTTTCCAATCAATTTCTTGTTGACCCTTGTCAAGCTAAATAAAATCCTTCTTTAGAATTGCCTTGAAATCACAGGACTAAAAGTATGGGAAGCACTAATTTTAGTCAATGTTTCTTTTGAAGATCAATTTTATAACAACTATTGTGAGAAGGGGACAAACTGATGGTGTAGACTAAGATCAGACTGCACTCCCTACAATGTTTCCTTCATTATTATTCATCTTGGTCTTAAAAGTCCAGATTATGAGAGAATTAGGGTTGATTATTTAAAGCATAAACACACACTTAACCCATTACCAAACAACAAAAATTTTAACTGGTTCAAATTCAAATATTTTGAAGATAATTTCAAGTTGATAGATTTTAATTTCTATTTCTTCAATCTCCAAAATGTTTTCAATAATTTTTGAATTTTTTCAAAAAGCATGATTACGTGGGAATGAGTTAGCAGTTCAGTGCAAAACTACTGTATCTATGTTTATATTTATATGTATTAATATAGTTTTGCACTAAATCCCCATTTCATGAAAATCATACATATAACATTCATTTATATTTTGAAGAGAATATATTTGTTTCCATAGAAAAAAATATGAAACCAAAAACTAGATTATGATTCTAGTTTCATACCTCAATGAAAGAAAATATTCCCTTCATGTCTTATAGTGAAATAATATCATGGCTTGTATCATAGAAAAAGTCAAATAAACAAAGATTTTAATGGTTGCATGAGACAAAAAGTTTTCTTGCATAACTACATTTTGTGCGAGCAAACAAAATAGATCTGTACTGAGGTTTTTTTCTTAATAACCCTTGTCATGCTGAACCTGTAATACTCTTGTTTTGGCAGGAGGTATAGACAAAGATAAGCCTGCACACAAGTGCAGTCTGATCTTGGTCTACATCTCCTGCTTGTCTCCTTTCAGCCAGTTGCTTAACCCATTCCAACTCAAGCCCTCCTTTTTACGCCCTTCAAGAAAAAAGCTTTGGAAAACATTGTGGAAAGTGAAGAAATTGCTTGTATCAAGCAATTTCTTCATTATCCACAATGTTTTCTATCCAAAAAGGTGAAAGAATTTAAAATTTCATCCACTTGAAATTGTCGTCTGCATCTTCTTTCAATTTGGACCAGTCTAAAATTTTGTCAAGTGGGAATGGGTTAAATAATCAATTTTCAAAAGAAACATCAACCCTCATTAAGACCTTCCAGTGTTGTCAGTCTTTTGATTTTAACCCATTCCCAGATGGCAAAATTTTAGACTGGCCAAAACTGAAAGAAGTTGCAGATTACAATTTAAAGTTTATCAGATTTTGGATATTTTCAGCTTTCTGTGAATTATGAAGGAATTGCTTATAACAAGCAATTTCTTCATTTTCCACGATGTTTTCCAAAGCTTTTTTTTCTTGGGGGCGTTTAAAAGTGTCACTGTGGGAATGAGTTAAAGCATGAAATTTTAATTTAGCATGACAAGGGTTAAAACAAGAGCCATGTCGGACATGGCCATCCCCCGCGGTAAAAGCTTGATAGTTAACTGAAGCCAGTTAGATTTAGGCTTCTTGCGCACTGCATTTCTTTTGAATGAGTTCGATAATAGCTATTATACTTTCAGAGATATGTTCTGGACAAAATCTAAGGACACCAACAACAACAAAGGGCAATAACTCCAAAATTATGCAAGCAAGAGTTCTTGGTCTTGTGCACTGCAGTTCTCCTCAATGAGATCTATCCACCTTAGAAGTTTCAAGTTAATAGCTATCATACTTTCAGAGATATGCTCCGGACAAAATCTTAGTCTTTGCAAGCAAGAGTTTTGGTTCTTGTGCACTGCACTTCTCAATGAGATCTATGCACCTATGAAGCTTAGTGACGGAATGACGGACGGAGACCGTTACTATATCCTATATCCCCTTTGCCGAAACGGCTTGGGATTAGAAAATGTTCAGCCAATTGGAATACACTAATCTAGATTAGGCATAGTTAAAATTAAATTGTTATTATATGATTATGAATAAGAATAGTGTATTATCTATAAAATCAAACATTCGAACAGTTTAAAAAAAACATAGGTTTTCAATTATAGAATATTGTTTTCCTATAGAACATAAAAGAACAATTTCTCCCACTGAGAAAAACCTACTACGTAAATTTAAACAATTCATTTTTCCCCTGACCCAAAGCTTTTAGCAATAACATTGGAAAGCTGTATTTTGTTACACTATAAAGGCACCCACGTGGCTCATTCATTCTTTGTTTTATGTACAGCTGACTGAGTTAGGACCGGGACGTTGAAATTTGAGAAATTAGGTGACTTGCAACTTTCATTCATCAAATTTGAGATTTCAAACATTAATTTTTATGAGATTCTAAGAGGTGGATCTAAACCTTGGCTCAGAAGAAATTAGGAAAAAATAAAATGTTTCTGTTACTTATCTTTTACATAATACAACAAAATCAATCTGATTACAAGGCCACGATTTGAATTTTGTCCTGATTAAAAAGACAGAAAATTTGATAAAGTTTTTACAAAGACACTGATAAAAGTACATGATTTATATGTTATGAAGAATGTTAACCAATTCCCACACAATGACGTTTTTGACACCCCCAAGAAAAACAATGGTGAAAACATTGTGTAAAATGAATAAATTGCTCGCAACAAGCAATTTCTTTGTTTTACACATTTTTTCACCAAAAAAAGTGAAAAAATCTAAAATTTCATAAACTTGAAATTGTCATCTGCAACTCCTTTCAGTTTGACCTAGTCTAAAATTTTGCCGTCTGGGAAAGAGTTAATGCAGTCTGTACAAAGAAGAATCCCATCTGAATGAAGAAGTTAAAAAAAAATGTCTAAAATCTGTTCCTTATTGGATAAATATAGCTTTGGTTACCTTAACCCATTTTAACTCAATCCCTCCTTTTTACGCCCCTCAAGAAAAAAGCTTTGGAAAACATTGTGGATAATGAAGAAATTGCTTGTACCAAGCAATTTCGTCATTATCCACTATGTTTTCTTTCCAAAAAGACGAAAAAATTCAAAATTCCATCAACTTGAAATTGTCGTCTGCAGCTTCTTTCAATTTGGACCAGTCTAAAATTTTGCTTTGTTGGAATGGATTAATATCGGGGCATTAGTAAAACTTGTAATATTTCATCATCATGCGATTGAAATGATTGAAAATAGTACTGCGTAAATGTATATTGATTCTTCGTGTCTTCAACAAAATCTGGTATAACAATTATTTTCATGTGGAAACAGTACTTATGGGAATCGCCACGAAGACACACATATTGACAGTCGTTAAAGGAGATTAACTAAGTATCGCGGTAATCAGATCAGGCCTTTGAAGGGATACAAATGTTACTGCTGTTGTAAAGTTTAGGCGCTAAGATTGAAGGATTATGTTTATTAAATACATGAAATTGAACATAATTAGAAGAATTAAACTTCTCAGATGTAACTATTATAATTAAAACGTAACTATGATAATTAAAACGCTAGCTAGAGAAAACTCTCATTCAACATGAGTGTAAGGCTTTATTTATTCTACATTATCTCTATTCTCTGTAAATAAAATGTTGACAAATTTGTGTTGCAATTAACAGGATTCCATGTATAGCTTAACCCATTCTGAAACAACCTCGCTTTTTTCAAAAGCTATGGGAAATATTGTGGAAAACAAAGAAATTTCTTGTGACAAACAATTCTTTATTATTCACTATGTCTTCTAACTCAAAAGATTAAGATTTTTAAAATTCTGTTACTTTTAATCTTTGAATTTTCTGCAACTTCTTTGAATTTGGTCCAGTCTGAAATCTTGTTGTCTGCAAAAGGCTGGGTTAATTGTAATCAGTATCTTCAAATTCTCAGTTCTTTGAATCGATAGACATAGAAAGATTGCCTAAGAAGTTTTCAATCCAAATTACAAAATAGAAAAGTAATTGGGGGGAAAAAGAACTGAAATAAACTTAATGACTAATGTCTCATTGGGTGCTTTATATAATATCTAAAATAATGGAGAAAAACGCAGAAAAAAACTTTATAAATAAAAGCTGGAAATTTCCACAAACAATAGCATAATGATTTGGCAAATACTTGATTTCAGATAACAAGCAATTTGAGAAAGAGAAAAGAGTACAATAACATACTGTCAGAGTCAAAGCAACTCATATTTTTGTCAAGAATAAATTTATTGAAAATCCCTGGTTGGTATTTTATTGCAAAAAATAGATAAGAATACCTTGCTTGAATTTGTAAATATTACAAATACACAAAAAGAGAATAACAATAATAATAATAATGATACCCTGAAACTGCATAACCTTATCTACATAAATTCAATGGTGAGTGCTGGCCTGGTCTATAAGAGAAATGATGATAAGTGTTGGCTGATCTGTTATGAGTGTTGGCTAATCTACTAGAGAAGTAATGATGAGTGTTGGCTAATCTATTAGAGACTAAGTCATGATGAGTGTTAAGTGATCTATTGGAGAAGTAATGATGAGTGTTAAGTGATAAGTGAAGTATTGATGAGTGTTGGTTGATCTATTAAAGAAGAAGTGATGAGTATTAGATTGAATTGATTGAATGGGGTTTTAACAGTATGTCTGTCATATAGCGGCGGCTGAAGCACCTAATAATGGATTCCTGGTATTTCTCACACCATTACTACCACTACATCCTTTCCTAGCCTCCAGCTGCTATCCCACTTAGGTTTACAATGATCCACCCATTGGTGAGAGACAAATGTCGAAAAAGATATGTGCCGCTGCCGGGGTTTGAACCCATTACATCCTGTGATTGAAGATTAGGAGTCTGATGCACTACCGCCTGCGCTATGACAGCGCTTTATCTATTAGAGAAGTAATGATGAGCGTCAAGTCATAAAATGGAAAATAATGTTGAGTGTTTACCGATCTATTAGTGAAATGATGATAAGTGTTGGCTGATCTTTTAGATATGGGATGTTGAGTAATGACTTATCTATTAGAAAACTTATGAATAGTGTTGACTGATCTTTTAGAGAAATATAATGATGGTTGTTGACTGATCTATTAGAAAAACAATGGGTATTGGCTGATCTATTAGTGAAGAAGTGATAAGTGTTGGCTGATCTTTTAGAAATGGGATGTGGAGTAATGCCTGATCTATTAGAAAAGTAATGATGAGTTTTGACTGATCTGTTAGAGAAGAAATGAAAAGTGTTGGCTAATCTTTTAGAAAGGTAATGATAAGTGTTACCGTAACTGACTTATCTATTAGATAAGTTATGATGATATTTTAAGTATTGCCTGATCTTGTAGAGAAGTAATGATGAGTTTTTCCCGATCTTGTCGAGAAGTAATGATGAGTTAATTGGCTTATCTATTAGATAAGTAAAGATGGGCAAGTGTTGCTTTATCTTGTAGAGCAGTAATGATGATTGTTAATTTGCTTAACTATCAGATAAGTAATGATGATCAAATGTTGCCTGATCTAAAACAATAGAAAAGAGGTTTCAAAAGCTTTTTTGATGAGATTTTTTAAAAAAGAATTCTGTTAACCGTTTCCCTAATGACAAAATTTTGGACTGGTCCAAATTGAAAGTAGTTTCAGAAAACATTTCAATGTGTGTATAATTATAATGACTGATTGAAAGAAAGTATTGTGGGAAAGGGAGAGACGGCTTGTTACACACAATTTCTCCTTTTCCCAAAACTTTCCCCTAAATACTATTTTACAGGGGCGTCTTAAGATATTATTTAGTGGACATGGGTTAAAGGAGCATTTTTATCATAATCACAATTTTGCTTTTCTCTTCCAAAATTGCATTCAATTTTGATTAAACTCTTATGTTAATGTTATATTCACAGTGCAACCAAAACCTTGTATATCCATGTTTAACCCATTACCAGAAGGAAAATTTTTAGATTGGTTCAAATTGAAAGGAGTAGCAGACGACAATTTAAATTTGATGAAATTTTAGATTTGTTTAATTTTCTGGGTAGAAAACATTGTGAAAAATGAAGAAATTGCTTGTTACAAGCAATATCTTCATTTTCCATAATGTTTTCAGAATTGTTTCCCTTGTGGGGCGTCAAAAAGCGTCACAGTGAGGGAATGGGCTAAGAAGGTTATGAGGTTTTGATTGCCCACAGACAACATGCTGTAATACAATACTTTAAAGAATAAATTTTCGTGACTCGGCTTTTGTGTAACTAACCACGACACCTTCTCTTCTTAAACAATAGGGACAATGAAATCTATAAAAAGTCATTTAAATGCCTAACATTGTAATGGAAAACATATCGAGTTGTTTTATATTAATGTTTATTCATTTATCAATTAAATAAAATGAAATTCAGACAAAAAAATGTTTCAACCTAGTGGCTAATAATGCAGAACTTTAAATGATCTGGTAAATTATGAATGCTTTTTTTATTATTTGATAGAAAAAAAGATATACAGTCATTGTTAACTCGGGGATATTATTGAAATTTGCCATTGATCACAATAATTGCTAACAAGAGCTATTGAAACTCATAATGGATTAGAAAGGACTGTGCATTCAGCCGCATTTCAATGTTTTGTTTGTGTGAGTTTTAAAGAACATAAATCTGTATGGATACAATAGTGTGTTTATGATAGTTAATTTGTGATGGATTTAAATCACCAAGATACAATGAAGTAAGCTGAATACATCTATTTATCTACAAAAAATTGTCTCCTCACCCATAAACATCTAAGGCATATTAGTCTTGAGTCTGTTGCGATCTTTTGATCTGCCATTCGTCATTCAATCTAAAAGCTGCTCATGCACATTTCATGAAAGAAAAATGTTGGCTCTCAATTTTCAAATTGTAATGCTTTCAGACATTTTTTAGAAGGTGATTAAGCTGATTTTGTAATGAAAATGACTGTTCATAACTTCAAAGAAAAAAAGAAAAAGAGCAAAAATATTTCGCTTTACAAGACGCCAAATAAATCATCAAAGAACAACCTGAATGAAACCGAAATTCATTGTGTATATTCATTATCTGTCAATTGCACCGAAATTTGCCTTATTTTTGGTTTCCATGATATATCAAGTACTTGAATGGCTTCTGCTAGCAATTCATTCATTATTGAAATACCTGAAGACTAAGGATCTCATCCGATACAAGGTAGGGCATGGGAGATGGCAATAGGGCAGTGGTAGCGAATAAGACCCCTAGTCATGGGGTCCCAGGTTCCATTCCTAGCCATGGCTATTACCCTTTCAGGCATTAGTCTCCCACCAATGGATGGATAATCTTAAACATAAATGGGATGAGCAGATGAAGGCTCAGAAAGGACGAAGTGGTAGTACTGGTGAGGGAAATACCAGGAATCCATTGTTAGGTACACCAGCTGCTGCGATATGACTGAAATACTGTTAAAAGTCGTGTTAAACCCTATTCAATCAATCAATTCAAAGTAGGGCATAGGGAATATATTGCATTAAATCAAACTTATAGTGAATTTAGTAGATTTTACAAGAAAAAAGAATATTTTTCATGAAATGACATTAATAATTAGCAGAAAAACAAATAACTACTTTATCAAATTTTCATGAAATCTGTTCAAGGGATGCGCTAACATAACAAACTCCTATTACATCAAATCTATATAACTCTTTCCTGTTTTCAAAAAAAAGACCTCTCCAAAGCTTTTGCAGACAAAAATTGAAAGTGAATTTAATTTGAAAAATATCCACCTAGTACAGTAGAAAATGTTGTGGAAAAAAAAAAGAAATTGCTTGTTAAAAGCAATTTCTTCTTTTCCTAGAATGTTTTCTCAATTATTAAACCACAGGGACGTAAAAACCAGGAATTGAGCAGGAAAGGGTTAACTCATTCCCAAACAATCCTGCTTATTTCATACCATTCAATAAAAAAAAAGCTATCGAACACATTGTGGCATGGAATTTCCTTGTTATCCACAATATTTTTCTACCCCAGAAGACTTTAAAAATTTCATCAACTAGAAATTGTTGTCTGCAACTTCTTCCAATTTGGAGATGTCTAAACTGTTGTCTTCTGTTAATGAGCTACAGTTGGAAGATTGGGAAAACATGGTGGAAAATGAAGAAATTACATCATTTTTATCCACAACCTAACAACAAAATTTTAGACTGGCAGGGGTTGAAAAATTTCTTCAAACCTACTAGTCCTGTAGGACTAGTAGCTCTGAATTTCTACTCGCCCTTAAGGCACCCCAACTCGCCCTTAAAGATGAAGAAAATTTCTACCCAAAAAACGATCAGATGTCCGATGTTCCAGCCATGAGTTTTAAAACAGACGAATTTTATCTAGATCAACGTATTTCACTTTGCAATACACATTACAGTGATCATTCAAGCGTTTAAAGATACGGAATACTATGCAGGCTAAACTGGAGATCCTGTCTATACATTATCGTGTATTTCGACATGGTCCCCAGTCTACAAATCAAGCGTCTATGAAGATTGATCAACATAAACAGTAGACTGGTACCACTGTCAACTTTAACAAAAAAGGCTTTGTTAAAGTGGACGGCGGTACCGGTCTACATAAACAGGGAATGGTCTAATTTTACAGCGAATATCATTGTTTCCGATATGAAGTTGTTTGAAATAAATACTTTCTTTTTCAATCCTTTATTTTTTTCCCTCAATCAGCGTGATTCAAGTCCTAAATTTGCACTCGCCCTGTCGGACTAGTTCGTCCCCAAATCTACTCGCCCTACGGCATTTTCTACTCGCCAATGCGAGCGGACGAGTGGATTTTTCAACCCCTGACTGGGCAAATAAATAAATGTTCAAAAGACATTTTAAAGTGTGTGAAAAATATGTACAGCATTAACCCTTGTCATGCTGAACCCGGAATATGAGTGCAGTCTGATCTTGTTCTACATCTCTTGCTTGTACTTTTCCTGCCAGAGAAGTTATTAAATTGATTTTCAAAATAAATATTGATTATTGAACAACAAGTACTATCAGTGCTCACAGCCCTTTGATTTTAAATGCAATTCCACGAGGGATTTTATACAGCAAGACAAGTGTTAAGTAAAAAACACTTTTAGAAACAGTAAAATTGATTGTTACAAGCAATTTTTTTCATGTCTATATTGTTTCCATGAACTGCTACTTGTAACTTCTTCAGAGTCATGTAATTAAGTGACTATTTCGGAATGTGATAACTGCAATGTCATATCTTTATGTTCCCCAAATGGCGAGCATATAGCGGCTGCTTCATCTTTTCTGTCCTTCCCTCATTCATTCTCTATTCTGCAAATTCCTTATGATATTGGGCTAACACATTTTCCCTGGTTTTTGTGTAGCTCCAAGGTCAAGGTCACAGTTCATGGTCAAACATCAAACTTGAGCTTTTCAAAAGCATTGCTCCCTCAGTTGGAGATGAATTCAATATAATATAGTACAAAATGTTCTCTATCATGAGTAGATGTACCTTTAGAAAGAAATAGTCAGATAGCTTAAAGGTCAAGGCCAAAGATCAAGGTTGAACATTAAAATTAAGCAAGTCTTCAGAAGGCTGAGCATATAGCCGCCGCTTTGTCTGTCTTCCTGTCTGTCCAAACCCCTTTCCATGTTTACTTTATATTTTTTGTGACAGGGCTATATCCAGGGAGCATAATTTATCTCTTACAGCTCTTGTTTAGCCGCCTTGTCAATCCTTAACCTTGATTTTCCTGTGTTGGCAAAATTAAGGCATAGATAAAGATCAGCCTGCACATGTGTGCAATATGATCTTAATCTATACTATGTATTTGTCCCCTTCAAGCCAGAGATATTCATAAAATTGATTTTCAAAAGAAATGTTGACCAATAATTGGTACCTCTAGTGCTTTCAGCCCTTTGACTGTAATGCATTTCTATAGAGGAATTTTATTTGTTATGACAAGGGTTAACAAGCACAATGCCTCCAGAAGAAAAATTATTTATATCTTACTCTCATTTCAGAAAGTCTCTTGTTTGGACGAGAAATTTGTGTTAGCCTATGAGCATAAGCAAAGCCTAAATGGAATCAAACTCGAAAAATTCCTTGAGCTTTTAAATGCACACATGAAGAAAACACGACTCATCCGGGTGCAGTCCTTCTCACATAGTGAGGAGGATATTGAGTGGGCAGGCAACCAGCGTTCAAACAGTTTCACAGGGTTCGGTTCCAATAAACAGTCTCCCGGTACAGCTCCAAATACGTTAAAACGTCAACACAGTTTTTCGGGTGGTGTACCTAGACAAAATAGTTTTAATACAAATGGAGTGCTATCTCGTCAGAACAGTTTTGTCCGCTCGCTTCCTGGTTCGAGACAGGGTAGTTATTATAGATCTAGGTCACGAGGGAGCACAGGAAGCTCTAACACGTATTCAACGTATTCTACAACTAGTTCAGGCATTAGTTCGGGACAGAATTCAGAATTGTCAGACATTTCAGCTAAAAGTGCTCTTTCTCGTGAATTTTCATACGGAGTTTTGAACGAGTTTGAGGACATAGAGGAACTTGATGAAGAGTCAAAGACAGCTCGTGATACAGCGCGGGAAACTGCCAGAAAAAGTGGACAAGAAAATCACTTGCCAACAGCTAACGATACTTTAAGACCGGTAAGCTTATTTGTGACATCTCATATATGATTTATGTTGCAGAATATATATTCAGATTTAGAAAAATGTCCATGTTGTTACTTTTATCCATTCCCACACATTGATACTTTTTGACGCCTCTCAAGAAAAATAATTGGAAAATATTGTTAAAAATGAAGAAATTGCTTTTAACAAGAATTTTTTCATTTTCCTCAAAGTTTTCTGCCGAAACAGTTGAAGGAGTCTTAATTCATAAACTTTAGTTTGTTATCTGCAACCCTTTTCAATTTGGACCAGTCTAATATTTTTCTCTGAGTTAACAATAAACAAAGCACAAGTTTCTTGGCAAGTTCAACATGCAAAAATTTATAGATGACAACCTGTTACCGCGCAATTTCACTCTTTAACCCATTCCAACATAAGAAAATTTTAGACTGGTCCAAATTGAAAGAAGCTGCAGACGACAATTTCAGGTTGATGGAATTTTGATTTTTTTTGTCTTTTGTATAGAAAACATTGTGGATAATGAAGAAACTGCTTGAAACAAGCAATTTCTTCATTTTCCACAATGTTTTCCAAAGCTTTTTCCTTGAGGGGCGTAAAAAGGAGGGCTTGAGTTGGAATGGGTTAATACCCCATAAGAGAAGAGTTTAGGAAAATAATGTTGAAAATGAAGAAACTCCTTGTTATTGACAATTTCAGCTTCTTCCAAACTATTTTTCATGTAGAAAAACAATGACTTTTGAAATTTATCGGTTTGAAATTGTTGCCTGCAACTTTTTTTAATTTTGGCTAATCTAAAATTTCATCGTCTAGTAATACATTAATACAGTGTGATTAATTTTTTTGAGCTGCCGTCATGGCACAGTTAGTTGTGCATCAGACTCCCAATCTTCAATCAAGAGATGACATGGGTTTGACCCCCAGCGGCTGCACATATCCTTTCCGACATTTGTCTCTTACCAATGGATGAATAATCATAAACCTAAGTGGCATAGCAGCTGGAGGCTAGGAAAGGATGTGATGGTAGTACTGGTGTGAGAAGTACAAGGAATCCATTGTTAGGTGCTCCAGCCGCCTTGATATAACTGGAATACTGTTAAAAGTGGCGTTTAACCTCATTCAATCAATCAATCAATTTTTTGGGTTCATACCTCATTGACAACAAAATATTTCTTTTCATTTCTTAACCTATTCCCACACAATCCCTCCTTTTTACGTCCCAAAAGACAAAAGCTTTGGAAAACATTGCGGAAAATGAAGAAATTGCTTGAATCAATTAATTTCTTCATTATCCACAATGCTTGCTATCCAAAAAGACAAAAAAAATTTGAAATGCCCATTTCAGCCAAAGTTGTATATAACATTGTTTTTTTTTTTTGAAAAAAATAATGTTCCACAATTTAGTCTTCCAGTGCTTTAAGTCCTTTGTTTTTAAAGCAGTTATAAAGATAGGGTTATATTCAGCATGACAAGGGTTAAGTTTAATTTTGTTTGAATGGGGTTTTACGCCACTTTCAACAATCTTTCAGTTATATCTTGGTGGCTGGAGCACCTAACAATGGATTCCTGGTATTTCTCACACCAGTACCGCCATCAAATCCTTTCCTAGCCCCCAGCTGCTATCCCCCATAGGTCTACAATTATAGACCCATTGTTGGGAGATAGATAGTCGGAAAGGATGAGTGCCACCATCGGGGATCGAACCCAAGACCTCTAAATTGACAGTTCCACATGCTACCAACTGCACAATGACCGCGGCGGTTAAGTTTAAAAGTGAAATTTGATTTTTGCTGTCCTTCACAGTGTCCAGAAATTGGTCCAAAGTTCTTTTTATTTGACTATTCAAGTTTCAGACCTGTATAATTTGGACTAGACTTATATTATGACAACTCCCAGCCTTTTTTACTCAATCATTAACTGCTCAATGAATTTCAGTATTTTCTAAAAACTTGCAATCATAATTATTATCTAATGTAAATCCAAAAGTACTCAACATAAAGACCTGAAATGGTATTTCATTCAACCTCTCCCTTTACCATTGATACATTGGTGAAAAAAATAAATGGCTTGTATTAGAATTTAGATTGAATGTAAATTGTACCTTGGATTGTATTTCAAATCAATGAAAAGGGCAATTAACCTATTCTCTCATTAGGGTAAGTTTATTTAACCCTTTCCTGTTTTTCCAAATCTTAGACTGGTCCAAATTGAAAGAAGTTGCAGACGACCATTAAAATTAGCTGCAATTTGAAACCATCCTATGTTGTAGAAAGTATTGCCGAAAAAGGAGAAATTGCTTGTAATAAGCAATTTCTCCTTTTTTCCACAATATTTTCTCAAGTATAAAATCACAGCAACTCTCAAGTATAAAATCACAGCAACGTAAAATCCTGGGTTTAAACAGGAAAGGGTTTACTATAACATGACAAAATTTTGGACTGGTTTGATTTGATAGAAGTTTCAGACAACAATTTTAAGTGTGATAGCATTGAAAAGAATTTGCCAAACAGGGCAAATGATGTGAGAAAAGAGGTTTCTTCTTACAAGAAATTTTCCATTTTTCTCACAATGTTTTGCAATAGCTTTATTTCTTAACCCATTCCCATACAGTGACGCCTTTTGAAATTTGGAAAACATTGTGTAAAATGAAGAAATTGCTTGTAACAAGCAATTTCTTCATTTTACACAATATTTTCTACCCAGAGAGTAGAAAAAATCTAAAATTTGAAAAGCTTAAAATTTTCGTCTGCAACTCTCTCAATTCGGACCAGTCCAAATTTTGGTCAATGGGTTAAGTTAGTCAAAATGCAAGAATTTGTTGTCATAGATCAAGCTTAACTTGTATAAGCTGATAGACACAATTCAGGTACACTTTAAACCATTGCCAGATGACATAGTTTTAGACTGGTCCAAATTGAAAGAAGTTGCAGACAACAATTTTAAGTAGGTGGAATTAAGAAAGTATTCACCTTATGAGATAGAAAACATTGTAGACAATGAAGAAAGTGCTTGTTACAAGCAATTTATGCATTGTCCACAATGTTTTCCAAACCCGTTTTTGTAAGGGGCGTCAAAAGGCGTCTTTGTGTGGTAGTGAGTTAACCCTTTCCCGTTCAAATACAGGATTTTACGTTCCTGTGATTTTATACTCCAGAAAACATTGTGGAAAAAGAAGAAATTGCTTGTAACAAGCAATTTCTCCTTTTTCCACAATATTTTCTACCACATAGGATGGTTTCATTTCAAATGGCATCCAGTTTTCATTGTCGTCTGCAAACTCTTTCAATTTTGATTAGTCTAAAATTTCCAAAAACAGGAAAGAGTTAACCAATTTCCAGACAACAACATTATTTGTCATTGCATTTAGAATGTTTATGTCTTTTTAAATTAGATTTTGGTTAAAAAAAGGGGGGCCTAAGTATCATAATGCCTTATCCAGGCTTTTGTCAAGTCATGCTATTTATTTTCTTGAAAAAAAAAAATATATATATACATATATCATTTTGCCCATGCAAAACAAATACTCATCTTTGAAATTGTAAGAGATAAAGAAAAAAAATTAGATTATAAATTATTCTACTCCCACACAATCCTACTTTAACCCATTCCAACTCAATCCCTCCTTTTTACGCCCCACAAGAAAAAAGCTTTGGAAAACATTGTGGACAATAGAGAAATTGCTTATAACAAGCAATTTCTTCATTATCCACAATGTTTTCTATCCCAAAAGAGGAAAAAAATTAAAATTCCTTCAACTTGAAAATGTCGTCTGCAGCTTCTTTCAATTTGGACCAGTCTAAAATTTTCTAGTGTTGGAATGGGAAGAGAGTTAATTTCAAGCAATTTCTTCATTGCACAAATAGTTTCTACCCAAAAAGACGAAGATTTTTTTAAAATTTAACCCATTTCCAGACGGCAGATTTTAGACAGGTCCAAAATAAAAAAGTAGCAGACTACAGTTCTAAGTTTATGAAATTTTCGATTTTTCAGCTTTCTGGATAAAAAAGATTGAGTATGTGTAAATTTCTTCATCTTACACAATGGTTTCCAAAATGTATTCTTAGAGAGGCATCCAAAGTGTCTGTGTGTGGGAATGGGTTAACCCATTACCACACAATGACGCTTTCAAACGCCCCTCAATGTGAAAGCTTTTGAAAACATTGTGGGAAATGAAGAAATTGCTTGTTACAAGCAATTTCTTCATTATCCACAATGTTTTCTTCTCTAAAAGACAATAATTTCAATGGTTTCATAAACTTTGAACTGTCGTCTGCAAATTCTTTAAATTTGGACTAGTCTACAATTTCATCGTGTGGGAATGGGTTAAGCAACTTAAAATGACAGTCTGTAACCACTTTCAATTTGGACCTGTCTAAAATTATATTACCTTGTAATGGGTTAATTTTGACAAAATTATTTTAGGCTATTATCCATATTAGTCAAAGCAATGTTTTTCACATTCTAACCAATTTCCAGGTGACAATATTTAAGACTGGTCTGAATAGAAAGAAGTTGCAGACTACAAATTGAGCGCGTGCGTGACATTTCCAACCATTACGCATGTGCGCAAAGTAAAGACTCAGATCAGTCTGTGCATCTGCACAGTCTGATCAGAGTCTTCACTCTGCGCTCTGTAGAAAGACACAATCCCAAAGCTTCTTTAAACAATCAGCGAATATATTCTAATTGCCCCAAATGGCTGTCCAGGGTGCGCAATGTGTGCAAGTCACGCACATGCGAAATTGTTGGAAATGTCACGCACAGGCTCAATTCATAAAGGCCGAAGCCATAGCGAAGTTGGTAGCTCATCAGACTCTCAATCATGTAGTCCAGGGTTTGATCCCCAGTCACAGCAAATCTCCTTTCCAACATTTATCTCAATGGGTGGATAGTCGTAAACCGAATTGGGACAAACAGTTTGAGGCTTGGGAAGACTGAGTCGTACTACTGGTGTGAGAAATACTAGGAATGCATGGTTAGTTGCTCTAGTTGCCATAAAATACAACTGAAATACTGATAAAGTTATGTTTAACCCAAATTAGCCTTTTCCTGTTTTTCAAAATTTTAGATTTGTCCAAATTCAGAGAAGTTGCAGACGACAATGAAAATTGAGTGCAGTTTAAAAAGTAATCTACAGGGTAGAAAATATTTTGGAAAAAGAAGAGATTGCTTGTTGCAAACAATTTCTTCTTTTCCCACATTGTTTTCTCGAGTGTAAAAACCACAAGGTCTCAAAAACCAGGGATTGTATAGGAAAGGGTTAGGCACACAAATAAAATCTAAAAACATCAGTGTTTTGGGCTAAATAAGATTGTGAACAATGAAGAAACTGCTTGTCACATGTTCCCTCAGGTGTTTTTCTTGAGTGGCTGTATACCGAGTTGAAGAGCATGTAAATTGAAATAATTTGCATGGATGCATCAAAATAGGGATCATGTGGTAATGGGGAAAAGTGACAAAGAGCTAGGTCAAATAGTTAAACAAATCAATATTTTATTCTTGCGACTTATTGAATTTAATAGACTGGTAGATTGCCGGATAAGGTGTGCCCTTTGATTGTGTATTTAATTAGCAATTCGACACTGTTTTTAATTTCGCGACTTGTGTCTCAGGCCGAAGGGGGGTCTACTAATCAGGAATGAAATTACATGTGTAGGTCACACCTTGGTTCCTTTTAAATGGTGGATGACCTTACATGATTAATTTTTAGAGATTCTACCAAATTGACCAAGTCTGGCTGTCAATCAAATAACCAGTCAACCAATCAAATCATTTATTGAGACCAGAAGTAAGTTTTGATCTCTGACATTGGCCACCATTTTTGTTGACCTTTTTGGTTGGTTTGGGGATTTAAATGTTGTTTCAAACTATAGCTTTTCCAAGCTGTAGTTACTATACTTAGGTTGCCAACCAACTATTCTATCTTTTTGTTACATGCTACTTGCCATAACTTTCGCAAAATAACGCTTTAAATCAAAATGGAACTTCCTGTCGGAGCTGATGGGCGTGGCATTATTAATGGAGTAAGGGGGCGGGGCCAGTGATTGCTCAATTAGGTCTCCTCGATGTTAATTTTACCCTAGTTGACGAATAATCTCTGTGACCAATTAAACCATTCCCAGTCAGTGACACCTTTAGACTCCCCCAAGGAAAAAAGCTTTGGAAAAAAATTGTGGAAAATATACAAATTGCTTGTGACAAGCAATTTCTTCAATTTCCACAATGTTTTCCACTCATGAAGTTGAAACTTCATGAACTTTATATTGTCGTCTGCAACTTCTTTCAGTTTGGGCCAGTCTAAAATTTAGCCGTTTGGTAATGGGTTAACCCATTCCAACTCAAGCCCTCCTTTTTACGCCCCCAAATTAAAGAGCTTTGGAAAACATTGTGGAAAATGAAGAAATTGCTTGTATCAAGCAATTTCTTCATTATCCACAATGTTTTCTACCAAAAAAGACAAAAAAAAATAAAATTCCACCAACTTGAAAGTGTCGTCTGCAACATCTTTCAATTTGGGCCAGTCTAAAATTTAGCCGTCTGGTAATGGGTGAAATCATTCATTTTGACCGGAAGTATTTGATGACCTTCATCATTTATTTCAAGTAATTTTGTTTGGCAACTTATCCCTTTTACATACAATCCTGCTTTTTTTTTTATTTTGAAGAAAAATACCCTAACTCATCACCAGAGAGCAAAGTTTTAGACTGATCCAAATTGAAAGGAGTTCCAGATGACAACTTGTTGTTTTTTTAAATTTCTGGGTAGAAAACATTTGAAATGAAAAAATTACTTGGTGCAAGCAATTACTTTATTTTCAACAATGATTTCCATTTTTTTTGTGTGTGTGGAGTGTAAAAAAGCTTCCCCCCCCCCAAGAAAAACATTTAGGAAAATATTGTGTAAGATAAAGAAATTTCTTGTAACAAGCAAATTCTTCATTCTACACAATGTTTTCTACCCAAAACAGTTGAAAAATCTTAAGTTTCATAAACTTTAAATTGTTGTCTGCAACTCCTTTCATTTTGGACCAGAGATTTTTCCATCTGGGTTAAGAAAACATTGTGAGTAAAGAGAACAAGATGTGTTTGTGAAACACAATGCCCCAGCAACAGGACTAAACGTTTGACCTTATCACTTGACCTTGACATGAGGAGATGCGTATTATGGAGATGTATTGTCATGCCAAATATGAGCAATTGTTAAAATTGTAAAAATTGTGAAATGGGAAATACACCCCATTTAACCCTTTCCTGTATTTCCAAATTTTAGACTGGTCAAAATTGAGAGAGGATGCAGACGACTATGAAAACTGGATGCCATTTAAAATGAACCCATCCTATGAGGAAGAAAATATTGTTGAAAAAGGAGAAATTGCTTGTGACAAGCAATTTCTTCTTTTTCCACAATGTTTTCTCAAGTATAAAATCACAGGAGCGTAAAATCCTGTGTTTGAACAGTAAAGGGTTAAACAAAAAATTATTTATGCACAAATTTAAATGAAATTTTCACAGATTAATGTTCCTTGTCTCCTGAACTTTAGCACATTGTCAGGATTTTGCCATTTTAGGCTGTGTCATAGGGATCTGTGCAAAAATTCTTGATAATGCTCCTCCTTCTCCATTTCTAGACAGATTTTGCATGAAATTTGTACAGAATGATCCTAGTCACCTGACCTTGTGCACATTTTAAGCTTTTCACCTATCTAGACTGTGTCACAGAAAAAGGAACCTCAATTTGGCAGCATATATTGTGACTGGCACTCTTGTTAACCTATTCCCTCTCAATCCCTCCTTTTTACGCCCCTCAACAAAAAAGCTTTGGAAAACATTGCTGAAAATGAAGAAATTTCTTGGATCAAGCAATTTCTTCATTATCCACAATGTTTTCTATCCACAAAGACAAAAAAAATAAAAATTCCATCAACTTGAAATTGTCGTCTGCAGCTCCTTTCAATTTGGACTGGTCTAAATTTGCACTGTGTTATATTATTGTATCCAAACAATATGAGACAGAATAAGAGCACCGCCTACGGGTGCCTACGCTCGGCTGTTTGGTGCTGGATAGTGGATTAAAAATCTTAAGTAGGAAAAGGGGCATCATTTGCACAAAATGCATCTAGAGTTATCCGCCTTGACAGTATAGGTTCTTTTGATAGTGAACATGTGTGCCAAGTTTCAAGTGAATGCCTTCAATAGAACCAGAGATATCACTAAATGTCAAAGTTTTCACACGATGATGACAACAACTACGACAACAACTTCAACAACCACACAAGGTTATGGCAATACATGGGTTTTCTCTGAAAACAGCCAAGCTTATAAAAATAATAAAGATATGCAACATCTTAAAAACATAGATACCCCCCTTTTCGTCAATGTATAAAAAGTCAGCATTTTTGCTCAAAATATTTGAATCATATTTTAAATTACAGATTACCGATTAAGATATTTTTAGGCACTGTTCCCAATTATATTTACTTAGTTCGGTACTTAAGAGTTACAATTTCTTTTGTAAAATTCAATTTCATTTTTTCAGTATTGGACTACAATTGAGATTGTCATTATCCTGCAATTTTGTTACACTATTTCAAGTGTTAAAATTTTGTAATTTGGAATAAAGAAAGTAATAATCTAAAGTCAAATATTGTGCCAAAAAAACAATTACAATAGCAGATCTTAACTAATTCCATACAAGAACATTTTAGACTGGTCCATTTGAAAGGAGTTGCGGCCAAATTATATTTCAAGTTTGTTAATTTTAATTAATCTTTTCTCCTAAGGATGGTAGCAAACATTTTGGACAATGAAGAAATTGCTTGTCACAGACAAGCTTGTTCTTCATTGTCCACAATTTTCAAGTTCTATTTCTTTAAGGATCCTTAAAAAATAGGGATTGTATGGGAATGTATTAAGTCAATTATTTCTTCATAAGCGTGAAATAAAATATTCATTTGGCATTAGATTATCCTATACAATCCAAGGTGAAGGTTATCCAACCAATATCTATATTCCAAATAGTGGAAGGGCAGGCAGGATCAGTCATGTTGAAAAAAAATATTGTCAGGCTTGGATTATGTCCCTTTTCTGAGAAGAAGCTAATTTCTATCCCCCCCCCCCCGCATCGAAAGATTAGGGGCATATTGTTTTACCGTTGTCCAACTGTCTGTCCATCATCTGTGTATTGGTCTATCTGTCTGCAAAACTTAACCAAAAAACTTAACATTGCCAATTACTACCACCCTATTCAAGATACAATGCTCATATTTGGCATGATTATACATCTCTACAATACGCATCTTCTCATGTAAAGGTCATGTGATAAGGTCAAGGTCACATACCAAGGTCAGACGTTTAGGCAGGAGCATTGTGTTTCACAAACACATCTTGTTTAACTTTGGAACTTTTGAAATAGCATCAGATGTCTGATCTAAGATTCAGAAAAGGGTATGAAAATGCAATAAATTTCATGTTTCAAGAATTATATTAGATATTGATCTTTGTTCCTGTGAAACTACTCCCATTATTTTGTGTAATTCTTGGGGTTGCCCTAACCATTACTGGACTGCAAAATTTTAGACTGGTCCAAATTCAAAGAAGCTGCAGACAGCAATATAAAGTTTATGAAGTTTTAGATTTTTTTCAAATTTCTAGGTAGCATATGTTGCGGAAAATGAAGAAATTGCTTGTTACAAGCGAATTCTTCATATTACACAATGTTTTCCCAATTGTTTTTCTTAAGGGGCGTTCAAATTGTCATTGTGTGGGAATGGGTTGAAAAGAAAGGTGATAGGCAGCTAGGTAGTAAACCCCTGTGCTAGATCAGACATAATGTACCTTTGTACCACACTGTCCCACTCTTTGATATATTGTTGTAAAATAGTGATGGAAAATGTGGGAAAAGGAGAAATTGCTTGTAACAAGCATTTTCTCCTGTTCTCACAATATTTCTGCCTTATTTGAGACTTATTTTCCAAAATTTAGGGCAAATTGAAATGTCATCAGCATCTTCTTTCAATTAAGACCTATCTTAAATCATGTCCTTTGGAAATGGATTTGAAAAAAAAAATAGTCAACCCAATACCAGACATCAAAATTTTAGACTGATCAAATTCGAAAGGAGAGGCAATTTTTGATTGACAAAATTTAAAATATCTTCGTTTCATGGCTAGAAAATATTGTGGATAATGAAGAAATTACTTAGAACAAGCTTATAAAAACAATCTGGATAACTGGGAATGGGTTAAATATATGAAAGTCGTGCTGATATCAGACCTTGTTTTTGTCTTCAAGGAAACAAAATAAGGGCAATTAGCCAGAGAGTGCTTTTGTTTTTGTTAATCACCAATTGATTACCATTTCTTCTTGCATATAGATATGACATGTACGGGTCATCGAGAGTTCTTTCAGTCTTATAAAATTGTGACACTGAGAGGTAAGGAATTGTGACCCTGGAAAATCCTGTCTGTCTGCTGCATGTCTAGTAAAAAGGGAAAACCCATTATCACATGGCAATATTTTAGACTTGTCCAAATTGAAAGGAGTTGCAGACGACAATTTGAAGTTCGTAGAATTTTAGATCTTTCTAAGTAGACAGCATTGCGAAAAATGGAGAAGTTGCTTGTTACAAGCAATTTCTTCATTATTCACAATCGCATACATAAAAAATAAAAAAAAAAATATTTAAAATTTCACCAACTTAAGATTGTAGTCTGCAACATCTTTTGAATTTGGACCAATCTAAAATTTTCTTTTGTGGAAATGGGTTAAAAGGACTTGACACTTTTTCAAAAATCAATTTCTTCATCCATGGTTTACAAATCTTATTTATTTTTTTTTTTAGCTAGCAAAGCGTCAGAAAAATTTTTGATGTTGTCTCAAAGTTCAACAATTGCAAACTGCCACTAGAGGCTTAACCACTAATTCTGTTAAATGCCTACGCCATAAAAAGTAATTCTTGTGTATTGAAGGAATATTGCAAACTCTGCCTGCGTCTCCTGGCTATTTTCTGTTCACTTGTGCACATCATGTTAAAAATGATTCTAATCAGTGTCTTCAAATAAGTTGCACACAAGAATTTCAAATTGTTGAAAACTTTGAAATATTTATTTCCCTAGGTAGAAAACAATGTGGAAAATGAAGAAATTGCTTGTCAAAAGCAATTTCTTCAATTTCCATATTGTTTTCCACAACTATTTTCTTAAGGGGCCTAAAAAAGGAAGGATTGTGTGGGAAAGGATTAACACCTTGGTTAATTTAACCTCATTTCTTTATCATGATAGTGTTTGACAAAGAAGATTATTGAACAAAACAATGCTTTGTTGTCATACAGTACTTTTCAGTACTTTGATTTTCCCTGAGAGGCATGTGTACTACTGAAGAAAAAAATTGCTTTCTTTTCTTAACTTTTCTTACTACTTTTCCCACATTAAATTTCCAGCACTAAAAGCAACATGTAGGTAAAAGATTAATGCAAAGGATTATAATAGGAAACATTTTATGCGATTACACAAAACAATCAATCAAATATGTGGGTGCAAGCCCTCAGAAATGCTCATGCATCGATTTACTTCTCTTTTATTCGTTAAATTTATTGCAACTCATATTTCCCAAACAGACTTTTGCTGTTAACGATTTAAATGGCAACTGCACCATAAAACTGCGGTAAATTGTCCTCCACGTTCTATGGGCTCCCACGAAGACAAAAGGCTTGGTCTAGATAAGTGCACTTAACTGCACTGTCTCAAGATGGTTTAACCCTTTACCACATAAGCATTTTTTTTACTCCTTACTGGAAATTAACCTTGGAAAACATTTGGAAGAAAAGAGTACTTGCTTGTTAGAAGCAATTTCTTCTTTGCTCAAAATGTTTTCTACACTATCTAGCACTTAATTTTTAATTTGCACAAGTTTTCAACCGTTGTCTGCAATCTCTTTCAATTTGGACCAATCTAAATTTTTTGTGGTTTGATACTGGGTTAATAACCTATTACTACACAATAAGATTTTGGACCGGTTCTAATTGGAAGAAGTTTTAGAGAGTAATGAAATAGAAAAAAATGCCAAATAGCATAGAAAACACTGAGTGAAAAGAATAAATTCCTTCTTCACCACCTGTTTGTTCCTTCAAGCCAGAGTTATTTATAAGATTTATTTTAAAAAGCATTTTTGGTCAACAGTAAGGGTATCTGGTGCTTTCAGTGCTTTGGTTTTATTGCAATTCTGGAAAGGAATATATTCAGCATGATAAGGGTTATTGGACAAAATGAACCATAAACTGACATGCAGGTTTCTTTTATATTGCATTGTTTGAATGATGACAAGGCTTACATTAAAAATTGCAGGATTGCAGTAATTCAAATGTGCATTGTTCACCTATCAAGATAATTGGCATTGGAAAACGACAGGAACGAATTAAGGTTGATAAGCAATCATGCTTGATTTTCTTTCCCATCAGTACTTGTTTGACCTTAGCAAAGGAAATCACCTTAACCCATTCCCAAACAGTGACGCTTTTTGACAACCCTCAAGAAAAACTATTGGGATATATTGTGTAAAATGAAATAATTGCTTGTAACAAGCAATTACTTCAATTTTTACAATGCTTTCTACCAGAAAAGTTGAAAATATTTAACAGACAGACAGAATGGTGGACAGGCAGACTGACAACGGTAAAACAATATGCCCAATCTTTCAATGTGGGGGCATAAAAAGAGTAATTGCCTGTGACAATGTAAGGGCACAAAATAAAAGTTAAGGTTAATTGTGATTTTGACAGTTAAGATGTCGAGTTTTACATCTGAAAGAGGTAATCGATTTAAGCTCTTTAACCCTGCTCATAAATGCAGTCTGATCATAGTCTACACTTCCACATTGTCTCCTTCAACCCTGAGTTGTTTATGAAATTAATTTTCAAAATGAATTTTGACCCTTACCAAGTTCTTCAAGGGCTTTCAGGCCTTTGATTTTTATGCAAAGTCACAATAAGGATTTTATTCAGCATGACAAGGGGTAATATTAGATATAATATATTAATCCTTGTCATGCTATATTAAAATCCTATACAAAATTACATTGAAATCAAAGGCCTGGCAGCACTGGAAGGTATTATTGATGGTCAGTATTTAATTTAAGTGAATTATTCAAAAAAAAAATTGGCTTATAGGGAACAACCAGGAGATGTAGACAAAGATATGACTGATCTTTGGTTATACCTACTGTCAAAACAGGAATATTCTGTGTTCAGCATGACGGGTTAAGTACTGCTATAAGAGAGATTAATCCAATTGTAAGAACTTTTTTTTTTTCTAATTGATGTAAAATGATTATCTTTAAACTCTATAACAAACCATTGGAGACTAAAAATTTGACATTAATGCCCAGATTATTGCTTGTCACATGACTTTCAGCTGTGACCTTGAACTTGGAAGTACCCAACAGAACTTTACGCATGACACTAGTACTCATCAAGGGGAACAACTGAAAAAAGTTATATTGAAATACATCAATTTATATAGAAGATATGCTCCGGACAAGGCACTGAGACTCACACTAACACACATAAACACGCACACGCTCACGACTGCAATGAGATATTTCTATATGCTTGTAGCGACAACATGGTGGGGGCATACAAAGGAAAAGAATTCATTGATATGACTTTGTATACTTTTATTTCAGTTTTATTGCATTTTGAACGCATGCTGTCAATATTTACTTATGAAGTGCTTATAATGTAGAAAATGAAAAAAAATCCCAGATAAGGGCATTGCCGGATGTCTTCATAGCTAGGTCTTTGATGTTTGAGTGGCCCCCCTAGTTAACCCATTCCCACTCGTTGACACTTTTTGATTCCCCTCAGGAGAAAAATTGGGAAAAAAGTGAAAAGAAATAAAAATTTCATTAACTTAAATTTGTCATCTGCAGAATCTTTGGAGTCTAAAATTTTGATGTTTGGAAATGGGTTAAATTTATACAGGGCCAGCTCAGGTGGCGTGAAAATATAGATTTTCTCCACTTATTCCCTAGGCAAGTAACAGCCAAGAGATAGATTTTGAGTAAACATTGTCTTTAATGGAGAAAATGCAAGAACTGAGTGATGTGTTAAGTTATCTTTGATATCTTTTTTGCAATCTTTAACCCTTGTCATGCTGAACCTGAAATATTCCGGTTTTGGCCGTAGGTATAGACTAAGATCAGCCCGCACATAACTGCAGTCTGATCTTGGTCTACACCTCCTCCTCATACTTTTCCTGACAGAGATGTTTATCAAATTTATTTCTAAAAGAAATATTGGTTTTTGAGCAAGTTCTATCAGTGCTTTCAGCCCTTTGATTTTACAGCAATTCAGTAAGATAATTCATACAGCATGACAAGGGTTAAGATTTATTCAGGGATATACTTGTTGCCTGGTTGGACAAGTCATCTTTAAAAACGTATTTAAGCCTGCAAGTAGAAACGCCCATGTCGGATAAAGCAAGCATGGAAATTTATGAATCGCTGGCCACACACAGTGAGATCCGACAGGAAGTTTGGCTGAGATATCAAACTTTTATTTTGCAAAATTTATGGCAAGTAACTTACTCTGTAATAAAAATATAAAATGGTTGTGCACTGACCTAAACATTATAACTACAGCTTGAATAAGTTGTAGTTTGGACATTTAACCTTGAGAAAATATTGTGGCATAAGAACAAATTGCTTGTAAAAACAATTTCTTCTTTTTCCAAAATTTTTCCAACCCTACTGAATGGTTATTTTTCAAATTTAACCCATTCCTTACAGTGACGCTTTTAAATACCTCTCAATATAAAATCTTTGGAAAACATTGTGGAAAATGAAGAAATTGCTTGTCACAAGCAATTTCTTCATTATCCACAATATTTTCTCTCCCAGTAGACAAAGATCTTAAAGATTTCATCAACTTTAATTTGCCGTCTGCAACTTCTTTAAATTTGGACTGGTCTATAATTTTATTGTGTGGGAATGGGTTAAATTCACTTTCAATTTTCATCTTGAAAACCTTTAATTGCTCAACCAATGAAAATGCTTCACAGAAGTGTTAGCTAATGTTGGATTTCAAAGTTCACTTCCGGTTTAATTGAATTATTTGATTGGTGGATTGACAGCTTCTATTGTTTTGATTGACAACTTCTATTGGTCAATTTCACACCCCTGGCTTACTTTAGTACCCACAACCTAGGGCTGTTGAATTTGAATTTCATAATAAGATATCACTGATAAGATTTATTATAAGAGCTCTGATTTAGTGCAATATCATATCAGTTTCTGATATATTACCCTCTTATTCAATCGCATTGAAGGATTGTAAATGGAGCTGTCAGCAAATCTGTAATTATTGGCCATTAAACTTAATCAGTTTTCAATAAATCACATATAATTGTAGAAAAGATATGTTATACAGTATGATATAATTTCAACTCATTCCCACAGGATTAATCTCTGTTTACTGCATTCAAGGAAAAAGACTAGAAAAATTGTGGAAAAATGAAGATGTTGTAAGTGACAAGCATTTTCTTTATTATCCACAATATTTTTAGCCCTAATATATAAAGACAATGTTTTTGGGTTTTTTTTTTTTTTTCAAAATTTACCCGCTTCAAAAATATTGTCTGAGACTTCTTTCAATTTTGACCAGTCAAAAATTTGAGGTCAGTTACCTATTCACACAGTCACCAGACACTTTTAAACACCTCCTCAATATAAAGCTTTTGGAAAACATTTGGAAAATAAAGAAATTGCTTTTTTTGCTCGATGCTATTAAATTATAAGAAATGTATTCATACAGTGTGATTAGGTTTTTCGATTCATATACCTCCATGAAAACAAAAAATATTCTCTTCATCTCTTAGATGACCCTCTATACACAAAATAAGAGCTTGGCTTGACCCATTCCCACACAATCCCATCTTTTTAAGCACCCTCAAGGGATTTTTTTATTTTTGAAAAACTTTGTGTAAAATTTTGTTTACAAAAACCTTTCAAATCATTCCTTTAATTTACCACTATGTATATCCTGTTCAAAGCAATTAGCATGGAATCGTCACTTATTAAGTTTTTTCAGTTTAAAAGCTATTTTAACCAATTACCAGACGGCAAAATTTTAGACTGGTCTACAATTGAAAGACGTTGCAGACGATATTTTGTATTTTTTACTTTTTGGGAGAAAACATTGTGGATAATGAAGAAATTGCTTGTAACAAGCAATTTCTTCATTTTTCACTAAGTTTTGTAAAGCTTTTGTTCTTGGGGCATCTAAAAGCGTCTTTGAGTGGGAAAGATTAACCTGCATCATGTGATTGAAAACCTATTAAGTCAAGATTTCATCAGGTTGCACATTATTTGATCCCCAGCACATATCCTTTCTGACATTTGTCTTTCACTAATGGGTTAATAATCGTAAACCTAAGAGGGATGGCAGCTGGAGGCTAGGAAAGGATATAGTGGTAGTACTGCTGTGAGAAATACCAGGAATCCATTGTTAGGTGCTCCAGCTGCCTCGATATGACTGAAATACTGTTGAAAGGGGCGTTAAATCCCATTCAATCAATCAATTATTGCCATAGGATTATAATCACGTAATTTCAAAGTTTAAGCATACATGACAAAAATGACAAAGATGTTATGTTTGTGCAAAGGCCATTCACATTAACTTGAAACCAACCCAGCATATAAAAAACAGCACTTTTTAATTTTGAACATGGTGATTAAGTTTATTTGTACCAAAGGATGTTTCTTTTAAAGTTTATTACATCAATATATCACATAAATAACATGCAATTTAATAGAGTGCCTCAGATTTACGAACTCAAACGTAAGAGATTAAGTTTTTAACGGTTTTCCAGAGTCGAGTGGTGTAATTTTTGTCACACAATGTGGAGATAAGAACGTCAAACCTAGAACAATAACAATTCAACCCATTACCAAAAGATAACCCGCATTTTTATGCTTTGAAGAAAATATTTTAGCGCTAAAATTTTTGTTTTTAACAAGCAATTTCTTCTTTTCTGACAATGTTTTCTATATTTTTTCATTAAACCTCAATTTGAATTGACATCTTAACCCTTGTCATGCTGTATAAATTACCATACTGTATTGCTGTAAAATCAAAGGGCTGAAAGCACTGGTCAAAGATGTTGTTCAATAAACACTATTTTATTAGAAATCATTTTCATAAACAACTCTGTCAGGAAAAGTACAAGCAGGAGGTGTAGACCAAGAACAGACTGCACTTATGTACAGGCTGATCTTGGTCTATACCTCTTGCCAAAACTGGAATATTCCGGGTTCAGCATGACAAGGGTTAAACTTCTATAAGTCTGAAACAGTGCAATTTAGTTTTGTTGTCTTAAAATATACCTGATATAAACTGATCCAATTTGAAGGTCCTTGCTATTGATTTTTTTACCCATTAACACTCACTAACATCTTTTGATATCCTGTAAAATAATACTGAGGAAAACTTGGTGGGAAATGGCTTTTAACAAGCCATATTTCCTATTCCTCAATGTTTTTAGCAATATTCAGTCATTACTTTTCAGAAATATTGTTTGCAACTTCCTACACTTTGGAGCAATCCAAAATTTTGTTGTCTGACAATGGGATAAATGGCCTCCTTGACCCTTGTCATGCTGCATAAATTACTTTACTGAATTGCTGTAAAATCAAAGGTCTGAAAGCACTGGTAGAACGTGTTGTTAAATAAACCCTATTTTCATTAGGAATCATTTTCATAAGCAACTCTTGCAGAAAAAGTACAAGCAGGAGGTTTAGACCAAGATCAGACTGCACTTATGTGCAGGCTGATCTTGGTCTATACCTCTTGCCAAAACCGGAATATTCCGGGTTCAGCATGACAAGGGTTAACAATCTCTATCAAAAGTAATGTTCTTTATGGACACTGTCTTGACCCTTGTCATGCTGAACCCGGAATATTCCGGGTTTGGCTAAGGTGTAGACCAAGATCAGCCTGCACTTAAGTGCAGTCTGATCTTAGTCTACACCTCCTGCTTGTACTTTTCCTGCCAGAGTTGTTTATGAAATTGATTTCTTAAAGAAATATTGATTTTTGAACAACAAGTTCTATCAGTGCTTTCAGCCCTTTGATTTTACAGCAATTCAGTAAGGTAATTTATACAGCATGACAAGGGTTAAATTAAGAGAAATATCATCAAATGAAGCTGAATCTTAATGATTTAAGCCATTACCAGACAGCAAAATTTTATCCTGGTCCAAATTGAAAGGAGTTGGAGACAATTTGAAGTTTATGATATTTTAGATTTTTTCAATTTTCTGGGTAGCAAACATTGTGTAAAATGGACTAATTGCTTCTTACAAGCTTTTCTTGAAAGGCGTAAAAAGGCGTCATTGTTTGGGAATGGGTTAACCCATTACCACATGATAAAATTGTAGACTAGTCCAAACTGAAAGAGGCTGCAGACAACAATATCAAATAAGATAAAATAAGAAAATAATTACCAACTTGTGTAGAAAACACTTTGAGAAGAGGAGAAATCACCTGTTTCAGACAACTTCTCCTTTTCCAACAATGTTTTCCACAGCTATTTTTCTTTTGCAAGTAAAAATATGGGATTGTGTTGGAAGGAGTTAGATGTGCATGAGTTTATGATGCTTGGTGTCCATCTGTGTTAATCCATTACCACACAAGAAAATTTTAGACTGGTCCAAATCGAAAGAAGCTGCAGACGACAATTTAAAGTTTATGAAATTTTAGATTTTTCCCACTTTCTAGGTAGAAAACATTGTGTAAAATGAAGAAATTGCTTGTGACAAGCAATTTCTTCATTTTCCACAATGTTTTCATAAGCTTTTTTTTCTTGGGGCGTCTAAAAGCCTCATTGTGTGCGAATTGGTTAACTTTGAAAGGGGGAGCTAATATAAGGGCTCTGCAGCCATGATTGAGGGAAGTTATTCTTTGATAATTGAACTGCCTTATGAAATTAAATCTTGTCATGCTGATTCCTGAATGTTTCTGTATTTGCAGGTGATGTAGATCAGCCTACACTTATGTGCAGTCTGATCTTAGTCTACATCACATGTTTGTCTAATTCAAGCCAGAGTTGTTCATGAAATCAATTTTCAAAGAAGTATTGACCCCACTAGTGCTTTCAGTCCTTTGATTTTAATGCAATTTCTGAGAAAGGATTTTATTCAGCATGACAAGGCTTAATTTTGAAAGGGGAGGGCTATTAAAAGGGCCCTGGAGCAATAATTGGGAGAAGTAGGTATCATTCGTTGATTTATAGATTGCATGAAATTAAGATACACTTTGTTGTTTGCGCAGAAAACTATGGTCGACATCTTTAAAAGATTAATTGTCTGACTGTCAAGTTCACTCATCAAATTTCAACATTGATGAAAACAATTAATTCTTTTAGTTAAAGTATTTAAATTTTTCTCTATCATTGAAATGACTGCTGCCAAAATCCTTATGCTAAGATAATTGCTCTTTTTCTTCGTTAAACATTTCTGATCTCAATTCAATTATTTAGAATTTTTCCATTCCTGCACAATGACCCTTTTTGATACCCCTCAACAAAAACAGAATTAATGTGAAAAACATTGTGTTAACCCTTGTCATGCTGTATAAATTAACTAACTAAATTGCTGTAAAATCATAGGGCTGAGAGCACTGTTAGAACTTGTTGATCAAAAATCAATTTTTCATCTAGAAATCAATTGCATTAACAACTCTAGCAAGAAAAGTACAAGCAGGAGGTGTAGACCAAGATCAGACTGCACTTATGTGCAGGCTGATCTTGGTCTACATCTCCTGCCAAAACAAGAATATTCCGGGTTCAGCATGACAAGGGTTAAATGAAGAAATTGCTTGTAACAATCTTTTCTACCCAGAGAGTTGAAAAAAATCTAAAATTTCATAAACTTTAAATTATCTTTTGCAACTCCTTTGAATTTGGACCAGTCTAAAACTCTGCAGTCTGGTAATGGGTTATATCAAGTTCACTTGATGTACAGCAATCAGTCCCATGGCAATATAACATTCTTAAAATGAAAATGATTTCAGAAGAAAAGCAGATGATATAGAAATTGTAACATACATCTACAAAGATAATGACTTAATTGATCATGAAAATAAATAAACCATCAGCTCAGCTGTTTTCAGAGAAAACCTGAGGTTAGTTTCCACAAACTTGGTGTCATCAGCATTGTCGTCATGGTGACAATTCTTTAAAATTATGGGATATTGCCGCTTTAAGTCATTAACAAACAAGAAAATTTAGACTGGTCCAAATTGAAAGAAGTTGCAGACGATAATTTAAACTTTATGAAATTTTAGATTTTTTTCTGTGTAGAAAACTTTCTGTGTAGAAAACATTGTGGAAAATAAAGAAATTGCTATGCAAGCAATTTCTTCATTTTCCACAATGATTTCAAAAGATTTTTACTTGAGAGGCGTTAGAAAAGCATCATTGTGTGGGAATGGGTTAACCCATCACCACATGGCAAAAAAAGCTGCAGATTATTATCATTAGTTGATGAAACATTTTAATTCTTTGTCGTTTTAGGAAGAAAACATTGTGAAAAATTAAGAAAGTGCTTGTTACAAGCGATTTCTTCATTTTCAACTATGTTTTCCAACACTTTTTTCTGTCTAGGAGTCAAAAGGCATCACTGTGTGGGAATTGGTTAAATCATTTCATTTGTGTGAAAGTCAATTTATACCAATTAAAAAAATCAATGAATGAAAATGGGTTTTTTTGCCAGTCAGTGCTTTCAGGCCTTTGTTTTCAAGCCAATTTTGAAAAGGATTGACTGGCCCAGAAAAGTTTCCGAATCAGGGTAAAATCAATTAAGGATCTGACATGAAATTTTGGTGGAGTCAGAAAAAAAGAATACCTTATTGACCTTAAACTAATCTATTTGCTTTTTGTCTACTCTTTGTATGAAAATTAAATAAAGTGATTATGAACATTACATAAATTACAGTCATCAAACTTGACAAATGGCCACACGATTTTCGCCCACTCAAAGAAACATGATATCCTTTGCATCTATACTATAATTACAATTGTACAATGAGAGATTGCTCTGGGAAGGGGTACGCATGGCTCATGACAGTCGCAAGGGGGCGCCAGAGTCTGTAAATAGACAGATTGCTGCTATTGATCAAAAAATTGATTGACCAATCAAATCATCCGATTTAATGGGAAGTGATTGTTGACCTCCAATATTTATGTCCAGCAGTTTAGATAGTTTGGTGAATTAACCCATTACCAGACAACAATTTTTTAGACTGGTACAAATTAAAAGGAGTTACAGACGACAATTAATAAATGATGAAATTTTAGATTTTTACAACTTTCTGGGTAGAAAACATAGTGGAAAATAAAGAAATTGTTTGTAACAAGCAATTTCTGGATTTTACACAATGTTTTTAGGTCACCTGACCGAATGGTCATGGTGACCTATTGCAATCATCGTTTGTCCGTCATCGTGCGTCGTCCGTCGTGCGTCGTCCGTCGTCCGTTAACTTTTAAACATTTTCATCTTCTTCTCAAGAACTACTGGGCGGATTTCAACCAAACTTGGTAGAAAGCATCATTGGGGGATGCCAATTCAAGTTTGTGAAAATAGGGGTTCTGGGGGTCATAGGGGCCCAAATAGGGGCCAAAAAGGGGTAATTTTTGGTACTTCTTTAAAAATCTTCTTCTAATAAACCGTTAATGCAAGAGCTTAAATATTTTGGTGTGCATGACAACTAGGACAGGTATATTATAAATTGTGAAATTCATGCCCCTGGGGTCATGTATGGGGCCACACCCAGAGGTCAAAGTTCATCATGTTAAAAAATTCTTATTTTCATCTTCTTCTGATGAAGTACAAAGCCAATTTCAAACAAACTTTGTGAAAAGCATCATTTGGTACTGATTATTCAGATTTGTGAAAATAAAAAGGCTGTGGGGTCAGGGGGCCCTAAAATGGGGACCAAAAGGGGGTAATTTTTGGTAACTTTTAAATATTTCATCTACTTCTCAAGAACTACTGGGCGGATTTCAACCAAACTTGGTAGAAAGCATCATTGGGGGATGCCAATTCAAGTTTGTGAAAATAGGGGTTCTTGGGGTCATAGGGGCCCAAATAGGGGCCAAAAAGGGGTAATTTTTGGTACTTCTTTAAAAATCTTCTTCTAATAAACCGTTAATGCAAGAGCTTAAATATTTTGGTGTGCATGACAACTAGGACAGGTATATTATAAATTGTGAAATTCATGCCCCTGGGGTCATGTATGAGGCCACACCCAGAGGTCAAAGTTCATCATGTTAAAAAATTCACATTTTCATCTTCTTCTGATGAAGTACAAAGCCAATTTCAAACAAACTTGGTGAAAAGCATCATTTGGTAATGGTTATTTGGATTTGTGAAAATAAAAAGGCTGTGGGGTCAGGGGGCCCTAAAATGGGGACCAAAAGGGGGTAATTTCTGGTAACTTTTAAATATTTCATCTTCTTCTCAAGAACTACTGGGCGGATTTCAACCAAACTTGGTAGAAAGCATCATTGGGGGATGCCAATTCAAGTTTGTGAAAATAGGGGTTCTGGGGGTCAAAGGGGCCCAAATAGGGGGCAAAAAGGGGTAATTTTTGGTACTTCTTTAAAAATCTTCTTCTAATAAACCGTTAATGCCAGAGCTTAAATATTCTGTGTGCATGACAACTAGGACAGGTATATTATAAATTGTGAAATTCATGCCCCTGGGGTCATGTATGGGGCCACACCCAGAGGTCAAAGTTCATCATGTTAAAAAATTCTCATTTTCACCTTCTTCTGATGAAGTACTAAGCCAATTTCAAACTAACTTGGTGAAAAGCATCATTGGGTACTGATTATACAGATTTGTGAAAATTAAAAGGCTGGAGGTCAGGGGTGCCTAAAATGGGGTCCAAAAGGGGGTCAATTTTGGTAACTTTTAAACATTTTCATCTTCTTCTCAAGAACTACTGAGGGGATTTCAACCAAACCTTTTTCTAATTCTTTCAAACAAAATCACTTGTCTTGGTGCTCTTTTACTCAGGTGACGGTAAAGGCCCACTGGGCCTCTTGTTTCCAAATGTGTTTCTTGAGCGTCACTGTGATGGAATGGGTTAACTGGCAACTTAACCCATTCCCACACAATAATTTTTTTTTACCATTATTCACAAAAGATCTACAGGTAAATTTCATCAACTAAAAATTGTCATTTACAACTTCTTTGAATTAGACCTTAGTTTGAAAATAACGGATCAACCCATTCCTGAACAAACCTGGGATTTTACTTCCCTGTGATATTATACTAGGCAAAACATTATGGTAAAAGAAGAAAAAGCTTATAACGAGCAATTTCTCGTTTTCCCACAATATTTTCTACTACATGGATTGGTTTCATTTCAAATTACATCCAATTTTTATTCTTATCTGCAACCTCTTTCAATTCGGACCAGTCTAACATTTCAAAAAACAAGAAAGGGTTAAAGCGCTGGTCTAGAGAGGTCTAGAATAATAGGGTGTTATGATTAGAAAATGCCAAATCATTAATCCATTCCCTAACAATGACATTTTTTTATACCACCAAAAATGAATTAAAAAGAAATTCGTAAACATTGTGTAAAATGAAGAAATCACTTGCTACAAGCTATTGATTCATTTTCCACAATATTTTGTACACAGAAAGTTAAAAAAAATCATAAACTTTAACCCTTTCAGACGACAAAATTTTAGACAGGTCAAAATTGAAAGAAGTCAAAGACGACATTTGATAATGGGCTACATTTGAAAATAAGTGCTAAATGTTGCAGAAAATATCACGAGAAAAGGAGAAACTGCTCGTCACAAGCAGTTTCTCCCTTTCCCCCAAAGTTTTCCATTATCATTAAAAAAAAGAAAACGTAAAAAAGTGGCGTAAGAGTTTGATTGTAGGCTGCAATTTCATTCAATTTGGATGAGTCTAAAATTTTCTTGTCTAATAGTGGGTTAAAGAGCATTAGTCCCCATGATCATGTATTATATATCATGATTGCATTGTTATAGTTTTTAACAGATGGAAAGGAAAATGAAATTGATTACATGGAGCAAAGGGTCATCGTTCCAATCAGGGGTTATTGAATGGGCCACCTGGAGTCTTTGAAGGTGTATATTTTTCTAAATCGGCAATAAAATTGGACTTTTTTTGATAAATGTGGTATTAAAACCATGTGCCAATTTGAATGCTACATACCAATAATATATTGTTAACTTATGGTTTATCAAAAGATTTATGAACTGGAACCAAATTCACTACAACAAATAGCATTTAACATGTACCTGAAATGGAAAATGGATAATTCAGCCCCTTATAATGGCTTCAGTTACAAGCCACTGCCTGAAATAGTCTTTGACTGTTTGAGAAACGTATTAAATAGTTCTAGAATAAAATTTCTGAATTATGCATCTGATGCCCTGGAACAGACTTTTAGGTAATTAATTCAGACTTTTTATGCCCCTTGCGATTTATGCCCCTTGCGATTGGCAACAGGCATCTAGAGTTAGTCCCCTTTTGTGTGTGTGTGTGTGTGTATGGGCGTGTGTGAGTGTGTTGATCAGTTCTCGTCTGAGGTGTGAATCTTCTACATTAATTAACGCTCTCTTGTCCAATCCCTGGTTTTTACTTCCCTGTGTTTTTATGCTTGAGAAAATATTGTTGAAAAGAAGAAATTGCTTGTAACAAGTAATCTCTTCTTTTTCCGCAATATTTTCCACCCTAATGAATGATTATTTTTCTGATAAAATCAACTTTAAATTGTCGTCTGCAAAACCTGTGAATTTAGGCAGGTCCAAAATTTTGAAGAACAGAAAAGGGTTAATGGATTTCAAAATAACTTGACACAGTTGTTCCCCTTAACCCATTCCAACACAATGACGCCTTTTGACGCCCCTCAGGGAAAAGGTTGGGGAAACATTGTAGAAAATGGAGAAATTGCTTGCAACAAGCAATTTCTTCATTTTCTACAATGTTTTCTACCAAGAAAGTCAAAAATATCCAAAATTTTATAAACCTTAAATTGTCTTCTGCAACCCCTTTCAATTTGGACCAGTCTAAAATTTTGCCGTCTGGTAATGGGTTAAAGATTACTAGTGTCGTGCCTCATTTTTGGGGGGTCCCAAATTTCTAGTTTAGAATTTTTGTTCAATTGGTGTTTTTTGTTTTTTTTTTATTTATTCTAGAAAAGCTCTATATATACCAAAAAAGCTGTTCTAGAAAGGTTCTAAGAAAAATACCGTACTTACACACACAAAAAAATCCCCACTAAATTAAGGTTCAGAAAAATTAATCATCCAACATTCTAAAAAGTTGTAGACCATTCTTTCAAACTGATGTTCTAAAACTGTTCAAATACAATATTTGGACTAATTTAACCCAGATGAGAGAATTTTAGACTGGTCCAAATTGAAATAAAATGCAGATGACTATCTAAAGTTTATGGAATTTCAGATTTTTTCACCTTTCTGGGTAGAAAACATTGTGAAAATGAAGAAATTAAATTTTGGTACCATAAAAAAGCATCATTGTTAGGGAATAGATTAACAATATATGCCATGATAATCAAGTTGCAAATAAAACCAAGTTTCTTAAGTTCAAAACAAAACTAGAAAAGAAAACAAACTTCATTTTTCTGGTTTTTTTGAGGAAGAAAACATTGTGGACAATGAAGAAATTGCTTGTTATAAGCAATTTCTTCATTTTCTGCAATGTTTTCCAAAAGCCCTTTTCTTGGGGCCATAAAAGTGTCATTGCTTTGGAATTCGTTAGACCATTTATAGCCAAAAATAAGTAGCTGCATTTTGAATCATTCTGAAGAAAAAGGGAAATGGGGAAAAAAAAGGAAATATTTACCCACTATTAGGCCTGCCAGTGTTTTCAGCACTTTGATTTTGAAGTAATTTTGAAAAGGAATTTTATTTAGCATGACTTAGGGGTAAAATCATCTTGAATTACCACAAGATATGTTTTTAACCCTTGTCATGCTGAACCCGGAATATTCCGGTTTTGGCAGGAGGTGTAGACTAAGATCAGACTGCACTTATGTGCAGGCTGATCTTAGTCTACACCTCCTGCTTGTGATTTTCCTGAGTTGTTTATGAAGTTGATTTCTTAACCCATTCCCAAACAACAAAATTTTAGACCAGTCCAAATTGAAAGGAGCTGCAGACGACAATTTCAAGTTGATGTAATTTTAATTTTTTTCGTCTTTTGGGGTAGAAAACATTGTGGATAACAAAGAAATTGCTTGATACAAGCAATTTCTTCATTTTCCACAATGTTTTCCAAAGCTCTTTAATTGCGGGGCGTGAAAAGGAGGGCTTGAGTTGGAATGGGTTAAAGAAATATTGATTTTTGAACAACAAGTTCTATCAGTGCTTTCAGCCCTTTGATTTGGGAGCATTTCAGAAAGGCAATTTATACAGCATGACAAGGGTTAATATTCCAATTTTTATAAGCCGCGGGGGAGGAATATAGGGAGAGACAGTTGGAGTACATAAAACCACAAAAGTAAAAGTGGTCGAATTACAAAAACAAATATTAGTCTGATAGTGGCCGGTATAATTTAATCAGATGGACAAACTTTTTGAACACTGTATTAGATTTTTCATTCGATTGTGGATTTCAATTTCAAGATGGATTGAGAAAGTTGATTCTTGTGGCAGTTTGTAAAAAGTATTGTTGCTTTTTCGGGGATAGACTAAAGTTGTTACTAATCAATAGACTATGAAATTTTAGTTGGAAAAATTGAAGATATTAATCTAACCAGATGACATAATAATTTAGACTGGTCCAAGAAATGGCAGACATCAATTATTTGAAAGGTCAGTGAAATTAAAAAAGTAAGGCCAAGCAGGATAGAAAGTATAAACAAGCAATTTCCCCTTTTCTCTCTGTTTTTTTATAACTATTTTTCAGTGTTTAAAAGCGGTTAATCCAGTGGAAATTGTTTAACTGATTCCCAGATGACAAGAATTTCGAGTGGTCCAAATTCAAAAAAGGATGCAGATTGTGCAGATGCTATAATTCTAAATAGTTCTATCATTCTGAGTGGAAAAAATGTGCATAATGGAGGAAATTTACTTGCAACAAGCAATTTCTTGATTTGCAATTTTGTTTTCATGAAGATTGTGCTTTAGAGTTGTAAAACGATTGGATTGTGTAGAAATGGATTAAGTAAAAAGCATATTATTATATTATTGAACTTTTCAAGAAAATCACAAATTTTGCTGGCTAAATTTTAACACATTAGCACATGGAAAATTTTAAGACTAGTATATTGATTCAGAGGATTTGAAAACAATGATGAATATTGATTTTGGTGAAGTTTAAAAAACCTCTGCCTTTTCGGGTAGAAAAAATTGTGAACATTTAAGAAATTGCTTGTTACAAGCAATTTCTTCATGTTCACAATATTTTCTAAAGCTTTTTTATTGTGGGTTTTAAAAAAGCAGGATTGTGTGGGAATGGGTTATGGCAAGGCCACTGTTAATCAAGAGACTTTATTTTTAAAAAGGATTGTAAAAAACTCTTTTTAACTTCTTGATGTGGTTTAAGCCGTTGAAATTTGTTTTTATTAATCTTTAAACTTTGGAATTGATACTTCTTTTCTTGTCAAAGACGTGAATATTCTTAAAGAATGTGTCATGGTTAAGAAAATATTTGAATTAGACGTTATAGACATGGTTTTGCAAATTTTTGGATGGATTATTAAATTGTTTTGACAAAATTGTAAAATAAGTGCTAATCAAGCTCTTATATTATTCCGACACAATGATGCTTTTGGACGCCCCTCAAGAAAAACAATTGGGAAAATATTGTGTAAAATGAAGATATTGCTTGTTACAAGCAGTATCTTCATTTTACACAAAGTTTTCTACCCAAAAAGATGAAAAAATCTAAAATTTCAAAATGTTGTCTGCAACTCCTTTCAATTTGGACCAGTCTAAAACTTTGCTGTCTGGTAGTGAGTTAAGAGACTTTCTATTTGAAGAAATGGGGGGTTTGAATGAATTGCAACATGATATTTATTTGATCTGAGCCCTTGTTGCTATATCTTTCTTATTTTTTGAATTGGCTTCAAATACATGAGACAAACATTTTTATACTCTATGGTAATTGGGTTAAATCTGAAATGGTCGCTGCTGCTGCATTTTCCGTTCTTTCTTCATCTGTTATGTGCTAAACGGTGAATTTGAGAATAACAAAAAGTGGCTCTGTTTTGGAAGTGTGTAATCAGGTGATGTCTTGCAACTGAAAAAATTAAAGTCTATCATACTATAATCGAATCAGAGAGAGTGAAATTTTTCTATAAAACCCTGGGTAGATAACAATAGTTAGCTTATCAGATAGGTGATGTCAATGTTACAATATATCTACCACTGTTCTTAAACTGTACATTGACATTGGAGGCAAATCTTGCGCAGCAAAAATAAACACACAGGAACATGGAAATTCAGTGTGAGAGAAGTGGAGTTTTATCTTCAAAACTGGATTCTATCCTGCATATTGGTTTTTACTGTGATTTACAAAGAATAATCCACAATTAAGTGGAGTTTTACAAAATTGTCAACAATTTCTTTGAGTGAAAACTACTGTTTTATGACATATAAAGGAATTTGTTTTCAAGATGAGCCAGTGCATGTGACCTCAAGAAATGCCTGTGATCATTACTTCCGTTAGAGTAAGTCCAATTTGACGTAGACTCATTTTCCGTTGTTTTTTTATTAATATCAGGACTTGTCCAAATTAAAGAGGTTGCTTTGTTGACGACAATCAAAATTTTTGATGCCGTCTGAAATGAAACAATTCTATGGGGAAGATTGAGTATTGTGGAAAAAGGAGAAATTGCTTGTTACAATATCTACTCTTTCTACAATGTTTTCTCAAATATGAAAATCACAGCAACCTAAAATCCCTGGTTTGTACAGGAAAGGGTAAATTAATACCATTCCCAGATAAAAAAAAAAATTGCAACTGGGGCAGGTTATACATTCAAATTAGTTTGCAGACAAGATTTATAAGATGGTGAAATTTTATGAATGATTTTCAAGGCAAAATTTTCAAAATCTTTGTCTTAATAGGAAAAATACATTTTCCACAATGTTTAGTAAGGCATTCAATAGTGAGCTTGTTTGGTAATAGATTAGTCCTAATGTCTATCCTTCTGAAAACAATACTGTGTTTAATCAACTTTTTTCATATAAAACATTTTGGAAAATGATAAAATTGCTTGGTACAAGCAATTTGTTCATTTTCACAATGTTTTCTAATTTTGTTGTTGTTGTTGGGCATCAAAAAGTATTATTTTGTGGAAATGGATTAACCAATTTCCACACATTGATGCTTTTTGACACCCCTCAAGAAAAATAATTGGGAAATCATTGTTGGAAATGAAAAATTGCTTGTAACAAGCAGTTTTCTTCATTTTCCTCAATCACAGTTTTCTACCCCAAAAGTTGAAAAAATCTAACAGTTCATAACTTAAACTTTGTCTGCAACTCCTTTCAATCTGGATCAATCTAAAGTTTTGCAATCTGGTAAAGGGTTAAAGTAAGAGGTGTTTCTGAACGATATCAGTGTTATTTTTCTATCGATATTTTATGTCTCCGCTAAGCCTCAGGTAGAATGGCTTTACTGCTGTAACTTGATATGCATATACAGTAGAAGTGTGTTAATCCCAACAACAACTTGTCAAAGCTTTTGTTGCAATTAGACAGAAGTTGCTATTAAAAGGAGATATTTGTTCTATAAATCTAATTCTTGTGGAAAATGTGAGTTGCAATTAAGCAGTGAATTGCTATTATCAGAGTTGCAATTAACCCTTGTCATGCTGAACCCGGAATATTCCGGTTTAAGCAGTAGGTGTAGACCAAGATCAGCCTGCACGTAAGTGCAGTCTGATCTTGGTCTTCACCGCCCCTCTTTGTACTTTTCTTGTCAGATTTTTTAATGAAATTGATTTCTAAAAGAAATATTAACTCTTGAACAACAAGTTCTATCAGTGCTTTCAGCCCTTTGATTTTACAGCAATTCAGTAAGGTAATTTATACAGCATGACAAGGGTTAAGAGGATTCCATTTGTACTACCTTTATGCTGTAACATGACAGAGAATGTAACTGATAATCCACAGGCAAAATGGCTTTTTTAACTGATTCATTTTTAAACAATGTTTTCCAAAGCTTTTTTTCTTGGGGGCGTCCAAAAGCATCACTGTGTAATAATGTGGTAACCCTTTACTTAATGACAAAAACTAGACTGGTCCAAATTCAAAGTTACAAACTAAAATTCTATCCCCTTCTATCCCCTTCCGATATTATCCTGCTTTATGAAGCCTTTAGAGAAATAAGCTTGGTAAAACATTATTGTAACTGAAGAAATTTCTTATAACAAGCAATTTCTTTATATTACACAATGTTTCTACCCCAACAGTTGAAAATTATTCAAATTCTATCTACATAAAATTCACAATCTTCAACTTCTTTCAATTTTGACTAGTCAAAAATTTTGTTATCAGGTAATGGGTTCAGTGATTGAATTATGAATATCTTTATCATAGACATACTATGGGAAATGAAGAAATTACTTGTTCAAGGCAATTTCTACATTGTCCACAAATTCCCTTAACAGAAAAAGGAGAAACAGTCTAGAAAAGGGCCCGACATTCCTATCTTTAATTAGATTGTTCGTTAGAATTACTCTTACTTGGAATTCCTAGGGTCAATATTTTATACTTTTAAGTTTCCAATGTCTGTGGGTAACCAGAACATTGTAACTAAAGCTTGTAACCCATTACCGGAAAATAAATTTTTAGACTTTTCCAATTGAGAAGAAGTTGCAGAAATCAATTTCAATTTCACGGAGTTTTGAAAATACTTCTAATTATGGGGTAGAAAACATGGATAATGAAAAAATTACTTGTGACAAGTAATTCCTTTATTTCCAACAATGATTTCTCAAGTTATTTCCTTGAGTGGTATAAAAAGGGGGATTGTGTGAGAATGGGTTAAATAGAATATGATATTGGCATTGTCCAAGACAATGTGAATATTTCATGGAATGAAATTAAGCTAACAGTAGTAGATTAATTTTAATGATGAATAATTTATGATTGTTACGAAATCTACAGAAAAAGGTATTTCCAAAAGAATGAATTATTCCTGTTTCATTATTCCTTTTCCCACATTTACCCTTTACCAGACAGATATTTTTTTAGACTGGTCCAAAATGAAAGGAGTTGCAGACAATATTTTAAAGTTTATGAAATTTGATATTTTTTCAACTTTCTGGGTAGAAAACATTGTTGAAAATGAAGAAATTTCTTGTACAAGCAATTTTTTAATTTTACATGTTTTCTATTGTTTTTCTTGAGAGGTAAACAAAAGCATCACTATGTGGGAATCGGTTAAGTCATATAGACATAACAAATTATAGTTTGAAAAAAAAAAATATGAAATGAACTTTTCAAAATTTGAACTTATTAATCCATTACTACTCAATAAAGCCTTTGGTGCCCCTGTACAATAAAAATAGGAAATAGTCAAGGGAAAAGTGAGAAATAGCTGGTGACAAGCCATTTCTCCTTTTCCACAGTGTTTTCTACCATATTCAGTCATTACTTTTCAAATAATAGACACATCTTTCAGTTTGGACTAGTTTAAAATTTTCTCGTGTGGTAATGTGTTAATTAGCAGTTGAATCTGTTTTACCCATTACTAGACAAAAGTATTTAAGACAGGTCCAAATCAAAATAATTTGCAAATGACATTTTTAACCCTTTCCTACTTTTTGAAATTTTAGACTGGTCCAAATTGAGAGAGGCTGCAAATTGCAAATAACTCCAAATCCTTTTGTCTTGGCAGTTGTAAAAAGGTGGGATTGTAATGCTTTTAAACGCCCCTGAATATGAAAGCTTTGGAAAACATTGTGGAAAATGTAGAAATTGCACATTTAAAATAATTTCTTCATTATCCATAATGTTTTCTACCTGTTAATTCAAAGATTAAAAAGATGTCATCAACTTGTAATATTCCTCTGCATCTTCTTTTAAGTTGGACTGGTCTAAAATTTAATGTGGGAATGGGTAAATGTTTGCAAAACCCCTCAGCACATATACTATTCAATGTTCAATTAGTGTTAGTGTTTAGTGCATTTTTGAAGAGAAAATTTAATTAATGGGTTCATTAATGTGTTCATTAATTTGAGAAGTTAGCATGTAGGTGTTGGTTTCTAGTCAAATTCAATTGAATCAAGACTCTTATTGTACATCGAAAAGATGATTGAATGCAAAAGGGAAATATTTTCTTCCCTGGTGGTAAATCGACAGATATATCATCAATCTAGGCTGCATAATAGAAGCTTTTAATTTTTTGCAAAAGTGTTGTAAGTATATTGTAAATGTATATGAGCTTACAATTAGTTTGCATTCAAACCCTTCAATCATTTAATAAATTATTAGTTTTGAACATAATACCCAGTAAACATTTTGTGTGGCCATTCAGTTGTGTTATGGAAGATGGTGCGGAATTACTGCAGAAAAAAATTAACGTTTTATTGTTTTACTATATAGGACAAAATACATTTTGCTTTTCATGTATTTAACAGTGATCATTTGTGCAATGAGTCAAGATTTAAAGGAAAGTTCAGCCTTTCTGTTTCTTAAGACAGTTACCCCTTCAGACCGATACCCACATAATAATGCTTTTTGACACCCTCAACAAAAATAGTTGAGAAAACATTATGTAAAATGAAGAAATTTCTTGGTATAAGCAAATTTGAAAAAACTAAACTTTCATAACCTATAAAAATTGTCGTCTACAACTCCTTTCAATTTGGACAAGTCTAAAATTGTGCAGTCTGGTAATGGGTTAAGAGAAAGGGATCTTTGAAACATAGAAAAAGGGCAGTTATCATGAAAAGTTATAAAAAAACCAAACTCCTATTTGTGCTAATTGATTTTCTGTTATATACTTTCAGCCATCAGGCCGACGATCTAACTCAGGACTACGTGCGACGTCTGGCAATGTTCGAGAACGAGAAAATCGTCGAGGGCAGACACAAGTACACGGTCTCGGTCATTCATCAACACCAACAGAAAGTGCGCACACAACTCCTCTGAGGAAGATAGAGGAAGATGTTTTACCAAAAGTTGAAGAGGTGAATTATTTCGTAATTTATTACCAGACAACAAAATTTTAGACTGATCCAAATTCATTTAGTTGTAGATAACAATTCAACATATTGTGTCATTCAAAAATATCAGACAAAGATCTTTGGTATGAGTAGATGTCTTTTGCCATTTGGTGAATAAGCAAATGCACCCTAGTCGGATGACAAAGTGGTATCTTTGACTCTGTGCTTTGTTGTGCTGGTGTGAGAAATTACAGAAAAATCGGTCCAACATGCCTATAATTCCAGTACAATTATCCCATTCCCACACAATAAAATTTTAGACCAGTCCAATTTCAAAGTAGTTGCAGATAAAAATATAAAAATGACAAAACCTTTAAAACCTTTGCCTTGGGCTAGTAAACATTGTGGATAATGAAGAAATTGCTTGTAACAAGCAATTTCTTCATTATCCACAATGTTTTCCAAAGCTTTCATATTGAAAGGCATTTAAAAGCGTCATCGTTTGGGAATGGGTTAATGGATCAACCTAGAAGTAACATTAGAAAGTTAGTCGTACAAATTAAAGGTCAAGGTTTCACTGGATTGCCATGTATTTTGGGGTGGGACATCAGCTAGCCTATCCTTGGACATTTAGGGAATTCTTATGACTGATAAGAGGATAAACTAGATAGGCTATCTTCCAAGGACTTAGGTCAAGGTTAACCCTTTCCCGTTCAAATACGGGATTTTACGTTCCTGTGATTTTATACTGGAGAAAACAGTGTGGAAAAAGAAGAAATTGCTTGTAACAAGCAATTTCTCCTTTTTCCACAATATTTTATACCACATAGGATGGTTTCAATTCAAATGGCATCCAGTTTTCATTGTCGTCTGCAAACTCTATCAATTTGGACTAGTCAAAAATTTCCAAAAACGGGAAAGGGTTAAATGACCTGGTTAATTATATATAACTCGAAGTTTGCTGGAGTTGTTGGAACCAATCAAATGTTATTTTCTTCAACAGATTGATGCCAAAGTCAGCAATGTCAGAAGTCGGCCAGACAGTGGTATTGCAGTCAGTATGTCGTCGGCAAGCTACTCGAGCTCAGAACCTCACAAAGAGCGGGACTTGGAGGAACCTTACCTCACCATGTCTTGTCAGGAAATGGTGGAAAAGGTTTCCAAGGTAATTAACTCTGAATGCTGGCAAAATTTGCAAAGTGATATAATACATGAATATAAAGCAATAATATCGTGGTGCTGTCCTGTATCATTGCACACATTAGATCCTTTGCGTGTCATAGGTTTGATCCCCCGTGGCAGCACATATCCTTTCCGACATTTGTCTATCACCAATGGGTGGGTAATCTTAATGGGATAGCAGCTGGAGACTAGGAAAGGATGTAGTGGTAATACTGGTGCAAGAAATACCAGGAGTCCATTGTTAGGTGCTCCAGCCACCACAATATGACTAAAATACTGTTAAAAGTGGCGTTTAAACCTATTCAAACGAACAAATCTTTTAATTTTGACCAGTCTAAACATTAAAAAAGTCACCACTATTCAATACCCTATCAAATAATTTGAATAAAAAGATAATAGAAATCCATTAATTCTGTCCTATCTCTATTAAATCACACGATGACCACATACTTTAGTTGACAGACAGTGACCATTGTTAATACAGTGATTCATTATTCTTGCAACCATTTGTTATTCCTGTCCTTTTGTATAGACTCTAATGTAGTTAATGCAAAACTGTTCAAACTGTTTGTGATTCTATATCAGGGGTGTGGAAATACGGGTTTTGTCCACTTGTCCCTGGACAAGTAAAATGCGATTTTCTACTTGTCCGGGGTCAGAATGGACTTGTCCAAAAGTAAAAGAATAGATTAATTTTGGAAAAAACATTGTTTTTACAGAAGAAAATGCTGAACTCAGCATTTTCTTCATTAAAACAATGTTTTCTACCCTTAGATACAAATATTATGCTAATCAATCTCTAATATCTATTAGGACTATTAGGTACTATTCCAAGATTTGCCCTGATATAGACTTGTCCATGGACAAGTAGACTAAAAGAATTTACTTGTCGGCAGGAAGAAAAACCCAGGTCGGACAAGTCGGGCATGGGAATTCCACACCCCTGTATATGTTTGGTGAAAGATTTTTAGGACTAATACAAGTCAAATTTGAAGTTTAATTTACTCTTTTTTTTTTCAAAGTGCAAAATAGTTTTTTCCTAACTAAGACTAACTAAGACTAAGTGTAATTTGAAAATTTAGTATGCATATGCTTTTGGGTTAAAAATTGTATGGTCAAAAAAAAATGAACAACTAGTTATCTTTCTCCTTATGGTTTCTCTAAATAATTTCTTTAACCCATTCCCATATCACCATGTAAAAGTTTTGAAAACAAATTTGGAAAATGAAGAAATATCATGTTATAAGCAATTCCTTCATGATCCACAATGTTCTCTACCTAAAAAAATGAATATTTTTAAATTTCACCAACCTGAAATTGTCTTTCCAACATCGTAAAAATTGGACAAGTCTAATATTTTGTCTTGTAATGTAAATAATGGTAACATGATATCTCAGGTTTGTAAAAAGCTCTTTATATTTTATATAGAGCTTAATCATATGGTTCTCTACCAAGTTTTTAAATATTTAATCTCTGGGGTCAAAAATGGCCCCGCCCATGAGGTCCGAAGTTTGGAAAAATGCTTAATTAGAGCAATTTCAAAAGACTTCTCCTCTTAAACTATTAGGTCTAGGATATATTCTGATTTGGTATGAAGCATATCTAAATGGTCTTGTACTATATCACTAAAAGTTGTCTTCCTGGGGTCAAAAACTGCCCTGCACTAGGGGTCCAAAATTGGGAAAAACGCAAAATTTGAGTATGCTAAAAAAAAATTCTTCATTTTAAGGAGGAGGGCATTTATATTTTGAGTGTAGCATAGCCTGGCTGTTATCTATCAGTTTCGATTAAATTATGCCTGTAGTTTAATAAACCACCTTCCCTGGGTGTCCAAAGTTTGTAAAAATGCTCATTTAGACCATGTTCAATAGTCTTTTCCTCCCAATCTACAAAGTTTAAGGAACTCATATTTTGTATATAGCATAACCAGATGGTTCTCTACTAATATCTTAGCCCTTGGATAAAACATGGCACTGCCCCAGAGGTCAAAATTTTTGGAAAACACCCAATTAGAGCAACATCAAAAGTCTACTCCTTCTGAAATATAAGGTGATGGGCATACATAATCGGTATGTATCATGACTAAATAATTTTGTACTATGTAATAGGAAAATATGCTCTTAGGATAAAAAAATGTCTCTACTGCTGGAGTCAAAAATTGCATAAATCGCATTGAAAGAATTCTTCTTCTTAAATATAGGTTCTGGAGTATTTACATTAAAAACATAGTATAGCATTATTGTTATCTACCATGTTTATATCCTTTAGACAAACATGGCATCCAAAGATATGAAAAATGCTCAATAAGAGCATGTTCAAATATCTTCCACTCCTCATGTATAAGTTGTAATGCATTCATATTTTGATTTATGGTACATCCAGATTGTTCTCTACCAAGGCTGCTAAAATTACACCCATTGAAGTATCAGACAGTAATTAGAGTTTGTTTGAAATCTAAATACAAAGAATTTCAGGTAGAAAACACTGTGAGAAATGGATAAGTTGCTTGTCACTCCCTTTCTCACTATGTTTTTTCAAACCTATTTTCCCTGAGGGTGACAAATTCTTGGATAGTTTGGTAATGGATTAAACTATAAAGCCAAAGGAATTCATTCTTATTGTAAAGCATTACTGGATTGTTTTGTACAAAGCCCAAAATCTTATATTTGTTTTATTTATTTTGCTCAAGTTGTGTCTTTTTTATACTGAAAAGTACTGTAATTTGCAGATGCCTAATGGTGAGCGATTTAGGACCATCATAGTCCTCTTGTTAAAAGTTGAGCCCATTACCAGACGGCAAAATTTTAGACTGGTTCAAATTGAATGGATTTGATGACGACAATTAAAAGTTAATGAATAGCTATGTGGGAATGGGTAAACCCAGAAATGGCTTTCTGCTTCTCCTTTGGGATAGTCTACTTTTCCTGTAATTGTTTTTTTTATTTTACCACCCCCATATATTACCCCCTACAGTGAAGTTGTCATCATGTACTGTATATAATCATTGTGGGTTGTTTATGTTGGTGACAGATGGAAAAAAAACAAACTCATGTCCTTTACTTGTCAGCCCTTTATCAGATGAAAAAAATTTCAGACCGGTCCACATCGAACTTCAGGTTATTGCTTGTAATAAGCAATTTCTTCATTTTCCACAATGTTTTCCAAAGCTTGTTTTCTGAGGGGGATGGTCAAAAAGTGTCAAGTTGATGAGATTTTAAAAATATTCTTTCTTGGTTGAAAATACTAAGGATAATGAAGAAATTGTAACAAGCAATTATTCATTTTCTACTATGTTTTCCAAAGGTTTTTTTTCTTTGGGAGGCATCCAAAAGTGTCATTGTGTGGGAGTGGGTCAATGGGGTGTTCCTGTTGATGACAGATGAAAAAGAATGATTAATATCCTTTAGATATTAACCCTTGTCATGCTGAACCGAAATATTCCGGTTTTGGCAGGAGGTGTAGACCAAGATCAGCCTGCACATAAGTCTGATATTAGTCTACACCTCCTGGTTGTACTTTTCCTGCCTGAGTTGTTTATGAAATTGATTTCTAGAAGAAATATTGATTTTTCAACAAGTTCTATCAGTGCTTTCAGTCCTTTGATTTTACAGCAATTCAGTAAGGTAATTTATACAGCATGACAAGGGTTAATAGTTATCCCATTAATAGAAGTGCTCAAATGGAGCTATTAGGATAATGCAGTAGTCTATGTCCGTCTGTCTGTTCATCTGTCCATCCATAATTACAAAAAAAATCTTCACCGCCTATCAGGGCTCCGGAAATTTGGAAATCTAAATCGGTCCGGGACATTGCCCCCCCCCCCCCGCCGGCAAAACCGACCACCCCCCCCCCCCCGCCGGCAAAACCGACCACCCCCCCCCCCCCCGGTAATCCGACAAAAACGAATACCCCGCCTTTTTTAACCTTTCCCGTACGCAAAGGGTTCATCATTAATTCAGTAGTTTCCTTCTTTTTCAAATGTTCCGAAGGTGATTATAATCTTCAACGAGTGGAAGATAGATTAAAACAACTGACAGATCCTACTTTCATTTTGTTTTTGAAAATTCGGCTGAGTATAAATTGCAATTCCGGTAATGTACGGCAGTCCATAAAATTTCCAATTTGTTGTAAAATTAGAGACAAATAAATTACATTATTAAAATTTCCAAGTTTACAGAGTACCGCCGATTATATTATAGGAAAGATATACTTTTTCATTTTCATAAGCTAGTTATCCAAAGTTCTGTTAATTTAACACAGTCATGTCGATTTTCTCTCAACACGAGCGTCTGTTGATGGAAAAACACAGCTGATGTCATTAAAATGTCGGGTCAGTCCATTCTACCCCATGGGATCACAGAGTCGTGACGTACACCAAAAAGACCGACGAGACAAACTCGAGTGGGTCGCCCACGTGTTGCAGTCTCGGTCATTAATTTATTGTAGTTGATTTCCGATTTATAATTCGGACGTTTTCCACTCCTGAAGTAAGATTTAATTTTATTGACGGAACTAGAGATATTTAAATTATCTGTATTCTGCGGATTTCCATTTATTGTTTTAATTCTATCGGCTATGTTTCTTACCGTGAACGAAAAACTATAAAACATATATTAACGTGACTTTTTCATATAAATTTCAAACCCAGTCTCACACGCTTACTCGTGATAAAGTAATTTCATAAAAGCCCTGTGCTGAGCTATTTAGACTTTGAACGAACGGCAACTGAAGCCTGTTCATGTCTGATTTATATACGCATCCCATGTTATAGTAAAAGAATTTAATTTCACGAGTAACGGCAATTCAAGTCGACGCATTATAAGATGTCCATTTCTTCGAAAGGTGTGTAAGTCAGACCGATTCTCCATCGCAAATAGTTTTCAAAACTCGAAAGCTTAAAACTGCAAATTAGTTCCACGTGCAGATGGGTATTAGACTGGCCGGCGGGTAAACTAATTATCGATTTTTGGCACTTTTGTTTATCTCTTAATCTGCAGGTAACGTGTGAAACCCTTTATTTCAAGTTTCAAGTGGATTTTGATACATGTTTGGCGAGTTTATCAAATATGAACGTGAAATTTGATGAAAATTTCGGACCGATTTTTGTGTAATTTTTGAGATTCCAATCGGTCTGGCAAGTCAAAATTCGGTCCAGACCGGCAATTTATCGGATTTCCGGAGCCCTGCCGCCTATATTACACATCAGAAACTTCACAAAAAGAGCACCGCTTATGGGTGCCTTTGCTCGGCTGTTGGGTGCTGGATAGTGGACAAATGCATCTTGAGTTAACCCCCTTGATAGTATAGGTTGCTCTTTTGATAGTGAACAAGTGTGCCAAGTTTCAAGTGATTGCCTGTGGTATAACCAGAGATATCACAAAATGTCAAAGTTTTCGCATGACGACAACGACAACAACAACACCAAGGCTATCACAATGCCTCGGGTTTTCTCCAAACACTGAAAATGTTCCTTAGTTGATGCACTATCAAAATCCTTCACAGAATTGAAATCAATGAAGAACAACATGAAATATCTTCTCCCAAAACAAAAGGCCTAGAGCTTTGTTATTTGGTATATATCATTGCCTATTGACCCTCTAATGTTTGAAATTTTGTACTGTGGCAATGGATCAAACTACATATTATAGCAATCAAATTTTTAATTTCAATTTGTCTTCTACAATTTAAGTTAAATAGATGAAGAGATAATATAGACAAAACTAATTACGTACATGGAAAAGCTTTTTAAAGTGGAATTGAGGTCTGAAAGGTTTTGTAATCCAATTGTTTATATACAATCAAATGTGAAAAAATCAGGATAACTCACTACATTAAGAATGAAAAAAAATAGAGTTTCTAAATTAGCTCTTAAAACCTATTAGCAAACTCCATCTATGAGTGTTATTCACCTTTTGATATAAATAGGTTTGAATCATTATACCCCCACCTACAAAGTATAGATGGGTATATTGGTTTCACCATGTCTGTCCTTCCATCAATCTGTCTGTTTGTGTCTGTGCTCTAACGCAATTGACCTACAACTTTAAAATATCATACAATTGTTGCCAATAACCCAAGGAAGTGCCCTATTGTTTTTGGAGTCATGTAGGTCAAAGGTCAAGGTTACATTTGAACTTTGGTTGGAAACTAACTCAAGAACTAATTAACTTACAGCCTTGAAACTTCACACAAAAGTTGCCAATGACAAAAGGAAGCATTCTATTATTTTTAGGTCATGTAGGTTAAAGTTCAAAGTCAAAGTTGAACTTTTGTTGAAAACTGTTTCCATACTCTAACTCATAAACCAATTGACCTACAACCTTGAAACTTCACACAAATGTTGCCAATGACCCAAGAAAGTTCATTATTGTTTTTGGTCATGTGGGTAAAAGTTCAAGATCAAAATTGACCCATTTTTGGTTAACCCATTTCCAAACAGCAAAACTTTAGACTGGCCCAATTTCAAAGAAGTTGCAGATGACAATTTAAAGATAATGAAATTTTGGAATTTATAAATTTTCTTGGTAGAAAACATTGTGGAAAATGAAGAAATTGCTTGTGACAAGCAATTTCTTCATTTTACACAATGTTTTCTCAATTGCTTTTATTGAGAGGTGTCCAAAAGTGTCACTGTGTGGGAATGGGTTAATACATAAACATTGTAACAACAGCATGAGAATGCGCAATATGAATATGGCTTAGCTATCACATCAAGAAGAGGGGATATTTTATGGTCCCGGAATACTGTATGGATTTTCCTTTTTAACCACTGTCTTGCTGAACCTGGAAGATTCCTTGTTTTGGCAGGAGGTATAGACAAAGATCCTTAGAATAATCCTATCTTAACTTGAAATATAGACATAGATCAGCTTGCACATATGCACAGTCTGATCTTCAAATGCACCACCTGCTTGTCACTTTTAGGAGTTTTTTTTTTTTTTTGAAATATCAATTTTCAAAATAGATATGATATTAACCAACAATTAGTGCTTCAGGTGCTTTCAGCCCTTTGATTTCAGTGCAATTTTTGTATAGGATTGAATCAGCATGACAAGAGTTAAGAATCTCTCAAGCCATTTAACCTAGGCCATGATGAAACTATATAATCTATTACCTGACAACAATATTTTAGACTAGTCCAAATTGAAAGATGTTGCCGAAAACATTTCAAAGTGTGTTTAAACTGGAATATTTGTGCTAAATATGCTAAAAAACATTTCAAGAGAACGGAGAATTTGTTTGTCACTCAAATTTCTCCTTTTCCCGCTAGGTTCCATAGCTATTTTTCTAAAGGGCATAGAAATGTTGGATTTTGTTGTAGTGGGTTAATCATATAAAGGAAAAAATAACAGAACAAAACAAAACTCTGTATAATGTAGAAATACAAATGAATCCATTCCCACACAATCCCACTTTTTGGTACCCCTCTAGAAAAATGTGCAGGGAAACTGTTGAAAATGTAGAAATTGTTTGTTACAAGCAATTTCTTCATTATCCACTATGTCTCCTTCCCAAATATGGCAAAAATTCATTACTAAAAACTGTTGTCTGCAACTTCTTTCAATTCTGGATCAGTCTACAATTTCATCATCAGGTAATATGGCTATACCCATTCCCACACTTATTACCTCAAGAAAAACAATTGGGCAAGCATTGTGTAAAATAAAGAAATTGCTTGTTTTCTACCTGAAAAGTTGAAAAAAAATCTAAAATTTCATAAAATCTAAAATGTCGACTGCAACTTCTTTCAATTTGGACAAGTCTAAAATTCTGTCGTCTGGTATTGAATTATAATAGAACAAAAACCAGTATCAAATGAACAAATAAACTACTTGTACGCTATTTTGGAAGTGGTATAGTATATATTATTCTTAATCTACCTATAACTGTTAATCTGGTGTCTTTTTCATATTAGCCTTAACCCTTGTCATGCTGAGCGGAATATTATGTTTTTTGCAGGAGGTATAGACAAAGATCAGATTATACCTCCTGTTTTTCCCCTCTAAGCCAGAGTTGTTTAAATAATCTATTTTCAAAAAAGAATTATATTGGCTCACATTAAGGCCATCCAGTGCTGTCAGTCCTTTGATTTTTAATTCAGCATGACAGGGGTTAAAATAACCGGCTCAAAACAAAGTTTTGGTGTGACTTTTTCCTAATGTGTTCAGAGGTATGAATTAAATTGGCCAGTATGTCTGTCAGTCCGTCCATCTGTGTGCAAAAAATTGAAGTAATGGAATTGCGTGATGAAAACTCCTCCTACAATTTTGCTTCAATAGTAATAAAATCTCATACATATAGATTACAGATTTTATCGTCCAAAAGGTAGAACCTTTTCCCTATATCATTAATTAATGAGCTTTGTTGGCTCTGAAAAATGAAAATTGAGTCCTTAAAAAAGCCTTTGAAAAAGTTATTCTTTAATTATGTTGTATGAACCATGGATTCTGGACAAAAGGTTTAAAACAATTTTTTAATAAATGAAATGTAAAATTCTCTATCTTTAAATAAGTTAACCCATTTCCAGACTTCAAAATTTTCGACTTGACCAATTTGAAAGGAGTTGAATGCAGACAACAATTTTGAGCTTCTGAAATTTTGTGTGTTTTTTTTTTCACCTTTCATGTAGAAAACATTTTGGATAATGAAGAAATTGTTTGTAACATTAAATAATGTTAAATAATGTGATTTATGCAAAACTGATGTAATGGCATACTCTCAAAGCAAAACATATTCGAATTCATCCCTGAAAACTATACTGTAAATTAATGAGTGCTTCAAATCTTACTAAAAGAATATATAATAATATAATGCTCTGAAATCTAACTAACACTGACATTTTGCCAAAAGCATGGAGGGATTAAGTCTTGAGTGTTGACACAGTTTGTCAACTGACCTGACTGGCCATGTCAATATGGAAGCCAAATTGTATTACCAACATACTTCAGATTATAATACACCATCAATTTTATTGATATACTCCATCGATTAGTCTCAAAACCGTCGTAACGTACTCTAAAATGAAGTTCTAGTTGTTGTCTTTTTGAAGCCCTGTCATGAGTTGCTGGTTATATAGAAGCAAAGATTTTGATATGGTCAGTGCTTATTTTATGACTTTCCATCTTTGGCTTGGTTTCAAGGTTGGAGATATCATCCTATCGTTAATGTTATCTGTTGGTGACTTTGATTGGTACCCTTTGGTAATGTTCCCATGATTTTAACCAATTCCGACACAATGATGCTTTTTGATGCCCTGCAAGAAAAATATTTAGGAAAACATTGTGGAAAATGAAGAAATTGCTTGCAACAAGCAATTTCTTGATTATCCACAATGTTTTCTGCTAAGAAAGTTAAAAAAGCTCTTAAGTTTTAAATTGTTGTCTGCAATTTCTCACAATTTGAACTAGTTTAAAATTTTGTAATGTGGGAATGGATTAAACCATTCCCAAACAAACCCACTTTTTTATGTCCCTCAAGAAAAAGAAATGTTTTTCAAATTGTTTTTCTTGAGGGGCGTCAAAAAGTGTTATTGTGTGGGAATGAGTTGAGGAACAGATTTAACAAAAATGTCTAGGACATTTGTGCAATGCCATTCCTAAGATGTTCTCCATGATAGTTGATACTTTAATATTTGTGCCCCCGTCATAGCGCAGTTGGTAGAGCATCAGACTCCCAATCTTCAATCATGGGATGTCATTGGTTCAATCCCCAGCGGTGGCACATATCCTTTCTGACATTTGTCTCACCAATGGGTGTAAACCTAAGTGAGATAGCAGCTGGAGGCTAGGAAAGGATGTAATGGTAGTTCTGGTATGAGATACCAGGAATCCATTGTTAGATGCTCTAGCCGCCACAATGACTGAGTACTGTTAAACCCCATTCAGTCAATTAATAAAACTTAAATATTTGAGTCGTTATCCACTATAATACGTAAAACGATCTAAGCCAAAAATGGCCTTAGTTATGCAACCATAAAGACACAAGCCTTGACCAACTGTTGCAGGTTTAAATATCAATTTAAAGAAAAAGCTACAGGTTCATAAGAATTTATGTGCCTTCAGGATAGAAAGCTTATTAGAAAAAAAGAAGAAATTGCTTTTAATAAGATCATTATGTCCGTCTCTTCACTGTCTTTCCGTATCTCTCTTGACAGAATGTCACTGTCTTATGAAAAAAAAATGATTGAGAATAAAATCATTTATTTACATTGTAAATAGCTTTTTGATGGTTTTGGCATCTGAAGCAATTACCAGTCAACAAATTTAAGACCAGTCCAAGTTAAAACAAGTTGCAGATAATTTTTGTTGATGAAATCTTAAAAAATCCAAATCTTTTGGGGTAGAAAATATTGTGGATTATTAAATTTCTTCATTTTCCACAATGCTTTCCAAAGCTTTTTTCTTGGGGGAGTCTGAAAGTGCAATTGTGTTGGAACTGGTCAAACACAGTAACTAAATCTAATTCAAGCTGTAGCAAACATAAAGGATTGTCAGCCACCTATTAGCTTTTTGTTTTATGCAATTTTGTGCAGGCTGATCTCTGCCTATATCTCCTGCCAAAATAGGATAATTCCAGGTTAAGTATGACAGATTAAATTGATTTTAAATCTTTTGCAAGAATAGAAAGAACGTTTGAAAAAAATCCTTTAGGGTTTAACCCATTCCCACATTATCCCTCTTTTTATGCCCAAAAAGAAAAAAATGCTTTGGAAAACATTGTGGACATAGAAGATATTGCTTGTCTCAAGCAATTCCTTCAATGTCCATAATGTTTTCCATCCTAAAAGACAAAGAATTTTAGAATTTAATCAACCTGAAATTGTCTGCACCTTCTTTCAATTTTGACCCGTATAAAATTTTGTCATGTGGGAATGGGTCAAAGTTGGTGTAAAATTCTAATGTAAAGTAAGTCCTACAAATTTTCCATCAGTTGGTCATTGCTCAAAAAGGGTAAATCCCCTCACCTTTAGGCATGTTTGATTAAAAGATTTTAATACTACCTAATATGAACTGTGGTTAATCAAACAACTTTTGCAATGTTTTATTACTAATGTATTGGATACTTGAGTAGCGTGTCAAAAGTCTTAAGTAATTTCGATACAATTATTGAATGGATAGCAATATTGGTCAGTTTTTATTTCCAACAAAAGAATTATGTCTGAATAATTCTGTCAGACATATCGATCAGAGTTAAACCTTGAATACAAATAGAATTTTTCATGTCATTTAAACCCTTTGTAGATCTTTAAAAGTTGATCTTGAACACAAAGATGACTGCCCCATTTTTAACCTTATGGTTAAGGTGTTTGTCTAATGTCGTGGAAGTCAGAGGTAGCTAGCCCGATCTTTGCTAAAAAAATGTTTGTATGCACATCATTTTTGATGCAGCATATGTGAAACAAGCTGTTAAATAGAGCAGGTGAAAAAAAAGACTTCCTACATTTCAATAATGTAAAGTTCTCCTTACACTTAACCCTTGTCAAGCTGTATAAAATCTCTCGCGGAAGTGCATTAAAATCAAAGGGCTGAGAGCACTGATAGTACTTGTTGTTCAATAAACAATATTTCTTTTGAAAATCAATTTCATAACTTCTCTGGCAGGAAAAGTACAAACAGGAGGTGTACACAGAGATCAGACTACACTTAAGTGCAGGCTGATCTTTATTTACACCTCTGCCCAAACTGGAATATTCTGGGATCAGCACGACAAGGGTTAAACTCTATAATCATTTGACCTATAACCATGAAAGTGCTGTACTGTTTTAGCATCAAGTAGGTCAAAGGTTAAGGTCACAATTGAACTATTATTGAAAACCATTTTTGTGCTCCAACTTATAAGCCATTTGACTTAAGACCTGGAAAGCTTATACAAAAGTTGTCCATGACCCAAATCCTTTTATGGATAAATGTATTTGGATCATGTACTAACTTTAAATATCTTCACTTAAAAAAACTGCTTAAGGGCCACTTGCTCTTCTCCGAAAGAGTATGCATTAACTTCCGAATGTTGATATTAACAATTTATCACTTATAGGAACATTTTTATACGCCCGTCGAAGACGGGACGTATTATGGGATCACCCGTGGTGTCCGGGCGTCTGGGCGTCCGGTTGTCCGGGCGTCCGGGCGTCCAGGCGGTGTCCACTTCTTTGTCCGGAGCATAACTCTGTCACCGTAAGTCCGATTGACTTTGAACTTGGCAGTTATACTCTTCACATCAATACGGAGTGCAGTGCACAAGAACCATAACTCTACCTGGCCTATTTTTAGAGTTATTGCCCTTTGTTGTTTTTCATACTTGAATCTTGTCCGGAATATATCTCTAAAAGTATTATAGCTAGGATCATGAAACTTTATGGGTGTATAGATCTCACCAAGGGGGAGTGCAGTGCACAAGAACCATAACTCTACCTGGTCTATTTTTTGAGTTATTGCCCTTTGTTGTTTTTCATACTTGAATCTTGTCCGGAGTATATCTCTAAAAGTATAATAGCTAGGATCATGAAACTTTATGGGTGTATAGATCTCACCAAGGGGGAGTGCAGTGCACAAGAACCATAACTCTACCTGGCCTATTTTTTGAGTTATTGCCCTTTGTTGTTTTAATACTTGAATCTTGTCCGGAGTATATCTCTAAAAGTATTATAGCTAGGATCATGAAACTTTATGGGTGTATAGATCTCACCAAGGGGGAGTGCAGTGCACAAGAACCATAACTCTACCTGGCCTATTTTTTGAGTTATTGCCCTTTGTTGTTTTTCATACTTGAATCTTGTCCGGAGTATATGTCTAAAAGTTTTATAGCTAGGATCATGAAACTTTATGGGTGTATAGATCTCACCAAGGGGGAGTGCAGTGCACAAGAACCATAACTCTACCTGGTCTATTTTTTGAGTTATTGCCCTTTGTTGTTTTTCATACTTGAATCTTGTCCAGAGTATATCTCTAAAAGTTTTATAGCTAGGATCATGAAACTTTATGGGTGTATAGATCTCACCAAGGGGGAGTGCAGTGCACAAGAACCATAACTCTACCTGGTCTATTTTTTGAGTTATTGCCCTTTGTTGTTTTTCATACTTGAATCTTGTCCGGAGTATATCTCTAAAAGTATTATAGCTAGGATCATGAAACTTTATGGGTGTATAGATCTCACCAAGGGGGAGTGCAGTGCACAAGAACCATAACTCTATCTGGCCTATTTTTTGAGTTATTGCCCTTTGTTGTTTTAATACTTGAATCTTGTCCGGAGTATATCTCTAAAAGTTTTATAGCTAGGATCATGAAACTTTATGGGTGTATAGATCTCACCAAGGGGGAGTGCAATGCACAAGAACCATAACTCTACCTGGCCTATCTTTTGAGTTATTGCCCTTTGTTGTTTTTCATACTTGAATCTTGTCCGGAGTATATCTCTAAAAGTTTTATAGCTAGGATCATGAAACTTTATGGGTGTATAGATCTCACCAAGGGGGAGTGCAGTGCAAAAGAATTATAACTCTACCTGGTCTATTTTTTGAGTTATTGCCCTTTGTTGTTTTTCATACTTGAATCTTGTCCAGAGTATATCTCTAAAAGTTTTATAGCTAGGATCATGAAACTTTATGGGTGTATAGATCTCACCAAGGGGGAGTGCAGTGCACAAGAACAATAACTCTACCTGGTCTATTTTTTGAGTTATTGCCCTTTGTTGTTTTCATACTTGAATCTTGTCCGGAGTATATCTCTAAAAGTTTAATAGCTAGGATCATGAAACTTTATGGGTGTATAGATCTCACCAAGGGGGAGTGCAGTGCACAAGAACCATAACTCTACCTGGCCTATTTTTTTAGTTATTGCCCTTTGTTGTTTTTCATACTTGAATCTTGTCCGGAGTATATCTCTAAAAGTTTTATAGCTAGGATCATGAAACTTTATGGGTGTATAGAACTCACCAAGGGGGAGTGCAGTGCACAAGAACCATAACTCTATCTGGCCTATTTTTTGAGTTATTGCCCTTTGTTGTTTTTCATACTTGAATCTTGTCCGGAGTATATCTCTAAAAGTTTTATAGCTAGGATCATGAAACTTTATGGGTGTATAGATCTCACCAAGGGGGAGTGCAGTGCACAAGAACCATAACTCTACCTGGTCTATTTTTTGAGTTATTGCCCTTTGTTGTGTTTCATACTTGAATCTTGTCCAGAGTATATCTCTAAAAGTTTTATAGCTAGGATCATGAAACTTTATGGGTGTAAAGATCTCACCAAGGGGGAGTGCAGTGCACAAGAACCATAACTCTACCTGGTCTATTTTTTGAGTTATTGCCCTTTGTTGTTTTTCATACTTGAATCTTGTCCGGAGTATATCTCTTAAAGTATGATAGCTAGAATCATGAAATTTCATGGATGGATAGAGCTCACCAAGTGGGAGTGCAGTGTACAAGAACCATAACTCTACCTTGCCTATTATTTTAGTTATTTCCCTTTGTTGTTTTTCATACTTGAATCTTGTCCGGAGTAATCTCTAAAAGTATAATAGCTAGAATCATGAAATTTCATGGATGTATAGAGCTCACCAAGTGGAAGTTCAGTGTACAAAAACCATAACTCTACCTGGCCTATTTTTGAGTTATTGCCCTTTGTTGTTTTTCATACTTGAATCTTGTCCAGAGTATATCTCTAAAAGTATTATAGCTAGGATCATGAAACTTCATCGATGTATAGATCTCACCAAGGGGTCGGGTGCAGTACACAAGAACCATAACTCTACCTGGCCTACCTTTTGAGTTATTGCCCTTTGTTGTTTTTCATACTTGAATCTTGTCCAGAGTATATCTCTAAAAGTATAATAGCTAGAATCATGAAACTTCATAGATGGATAGAGCTCACCAAGTAGGAATGCAGGGCATAAGAACCATAACTCTATCTGGCCTATTTTTTTAGTTATTGCCCTTTGTTGTTTTTCATACTTGAATCTTGTCCGGAGTATATCTCTAAAAGTATAATAGCTAGAATCATGAAATTTCATGGATGGATAGATCTCACCAAGTGGGAGTGCAGTGTAAAGAACCATAACTCTACCTAGCCTATTTTTTGAGTTATTGCCCTTTTTTGTTTTTCATACTTAGTTTGACAAAAAAAATTCATTCAAAATAATCTCAGTTCTATTCAAACCCCCAGTTAATATTAAGCAGTGTGACGGGCGTATCTTGTGACAATTTGGCACCTTGTTTGTGAATATCTTTGTTCACTCTTGTCATGCTAAACTATAAAATCATATACAAAATCCCTTACAAAATCAAAGGACTGACAGCACTGTAAAGTCTTAATGAGGGTCAATATTTCTTTTGAGAATTGATTACCGGTATTTAACAACTCAATATGATGAAAAGAGACTGTTCCTTTTCGTTGAGTCCGCTTGCGGTGAGCGAGACTTAGTTGTCACTATGACAAGTCATTGTAATTATGTGCATGAGTCTGTAAGTCTGTTTGTCTGTCCGTCCGAATTTGTCCGGACTATTTCTCCTACATTTATGGAGTGTTCGATCCCCGGCGGCAGCAAATATTCTTTCCAACAATTGTCTCACACCAATGGGTGGATAATAGTTAACCTATGTGAGATAGCAGCTGGAGGCTAGGAAAGGATGTAGTGGTAGAACTGGTGTGAGAAATACCAGGAATCCATTGTTAGGTGCTCCAGTCGCCGCGATATGACTGAAAAATTGTTAAAAGGGGCCTTGAACCCATTCAAACAAACAAATCGATCTATGGCAGCGGCACATATTCTTTCCGACATTTGTCTCTCACCCAAAGGTAGATAATTGTAAACCGCCGCCGCGATATGACTGAAATACTGTTTAAAGGGGTGTTAAACCCCATTCAATCAATCATCAATACATTTATGGATGTATTTCAAAATAACTTGGCACAATTATTCTCCATCACGAGTAGATGTGCCATTTAAAAGAAATTTTGGATAGTTCTAATGTCAAGGTCACAGCTCGAGGTTAAACACTAAAATTGTGATTGTCAAGAGCATTTCTCCTACAATTATGGATGGATTTCAAAATGAATTGACACATTAATTCCCCATCATGAGTAGATGTGCCATTTGAAAGAATTTTTTGGATAGCTTCAATGTCAAAGCTCAAGCTCAAACACTAAAATTGATGGTCAAGGTCAAGTTGATGGACAAAACCTTGCGGGCTCAACAGCAGTTGTCCTGGGACAACCATCTAGTATGTATTTGACCTAATAGTACAACTTGACCCAAATATCATAGCCTCTTTTATTAAGTCCAAATACCAACAATGACAGGGTCAGAATGTTGCCCACAGGCAATGATTTAGATATGAAGTATATGGGTTAATAATGTAATTTTAGTTTCTTCTATCAAGATTATGTCTCCAAACAAGACATAATTTTTCTACTTGTCTAGAAATGAAATGAACTTGTCTGCAAAAAGATGAAGAGATAAATTTCGAGAAAACATTGTTGTTAGTGAGAAAATGCTTCATTAAAAAAATTTCTGCCCTTCAATACTAACATTGTGAAATCTTTCCAATATGTGATGATCTATTTTGTACCATTGCAAGATTTGCCCTGGTAATGGACTGATAGCTGGCCCTGCCCACTTACTTCGTAGGTCCAACCTGTTGACTCCAACAGGAAGTCCTGCTTCAATTTTTAAACGGTGTTATTTTGAAAAATTATGGCCAGTAGTATTTAATAGAAAATTAGTATAGTGTGTTGTTGACCTAAACGTCGTAACTACTTGAATAAGCTGTAGTTACGATGTTTAAGTCGCCAAACTAACAAAATGGGTTAACAAAAATGGTGGCCAATGTCAGAATTCAAATATCGTTTCTGGTCAAAATGAATGGCTTCATTTGTCCACTGGTTATTTGATTGATTAGTTGCTCAATTACCTGTCTCTGGACAAGTTAAGCCTTGAAAAAGATGCTTGCTCACAATTTAAAAAGCCCATGTTGGACAAGTAGGGGATGGGAATTCCACACCCTTATTGGTCATTCCCCGGCAGCAGCACTTATTCTTTCCAACATTTGTCTCTCACCAATGGGTGGATAATTGTAAACCAAAGTGGGACAGCAGCTAGAGGCTAGGGAAGAATGTAGTGGTAGTATTGGTGTGTGAAATACCAGGAATCTTTTGTTAGGTGCCTCAGCCGCTGCAATATGACTGAAATACTGTTAAAAGCGATGTTAAACCCCAATCAATCAATCAATCCACGCCCATATTCATTGGTTTAGATTTTGAAGGTCATTAGCAACCCGCAATTCTTTGACAGACATGAAGTTTTATTGTGATGCTTCCCATCAGGTCAACATTTAAATGAGAGCAATTATCTCAATGGCTAGACTATAATGGAAGCTAGAACATTAAGGCCTCTGTGCTTTCAATTACTTTTAAATCATAAGGTCAATTTGACCTCAATATACATATACATTAAGCTAGATAAATACATTAATGAGATTCAGATATCGAACTGTTCCATTTCCCGGCATTTTGAATTTAGCTGCCAATGTTTTAGTCAGAAGAATAATTTGTCATATGAATTTTTTTTATAAAAAATATGGCAGTTCACCGGTGCCAAGTAAAAAATTGATTGAACAATTAAAATATTCATTTAGACCAGAAGTAAAAGGATGACCTCTGACATATTTAAGCGCTAGTTACAATGTTTAGGTTGCCTACAAATAATTTTCCTTTTTTTTTTTCTTTCCATATTATTTAAGATATATTTTGAACACCTACTTTAAAGGGAGGTATCGATGTTCCTGAAACCTAGATAAGAAAAAAATATCAAGTGCCAAAAAATACGCTCAAACAAACATTTAATACTTTAAGTTGAGTCAGGTATTGTCTTGGTGGTAATCTAATAGGCCCAAAAGGGCTTTTTGGGGTTATATCGGAAAGGTTCAGCGAAATTCCAGGTTATTTTTAGATATTATGGAATTAGTCTGACGACATCGAATGACCTTATTTGCATATGACCCAAAGTGAACTGAAGGTAACAAATTTACTAGCGAAACAGCCAACGTCCTAATTCAGGTCACATGAAAGGGTAAGCGCAAAACTACGGTAAATAACACAACAGTTTTGGACTTATCTTTGCAGAATTAAAGACCGACTAGCGAACATAACTCCTGATGACGTAACAATGACGTTTGTGTGATGAGATTTAAACTAAATTCAAGGTTCCAATGGTTATTCACACCACGTGAATGATCATTTAATCTTCGCAACTGTCTCGGATTAATCTAAAAATAGATTATTAGCCTACGTAGGCTATTAAGGAAATACCCTGCTTTTTTCTGATAAGCGATCTCAGATTTTAGCAAAACTTCTTTTCGGCATATTGTATTCAAATAGTTTACGGGAGGAAACAAAAATGATTAAAATCTGTGACATGAAAAAAACATCGATACCTACCTCTAACCCATTACCACTCATTGACATTTTCTTATGCCCTAAAGAAATAAAACCTTTGAAAACTTTGTGGGAAAAGGGATATTGCTTGTAACAAGCAATTTCTCCTATTCTCACAATGTTTTCTACCCTATTTGGCACCTCTTTTCCAATTTTAGTGTAATATGAAAATGTTCGCTGCATCTTCTTTCAATTTGGACCAGTTTTGTCTGGTAATGGGTTTAGAAAATCTTCGTCAAACGACCTTATTGAAGATTGTCGAGCAGTCATCTAATTTTTACTAGTTTGGCCTGACAGCATCATGTGTAAAAAGGAAAAAGAAAAAAAATGTTTATTACAAGAATTTTTCCTATTGTCACATTGTTTTATTTCCCAGCATCAATAAGAAAGATTAACTGGCATTTGCTGGTTGGTCCTATGTCTGTCTGTTGGAAGAAATTGCTTGTTACAAACAATTCTTTTTCCACGTTTTCTCAACTATAAAAAAAGGGATGTAAAAATCAGGGTTGAACAGGAAAGGGGTTTAAGAAAGATTTCTGACCCTTTTTTACAGGTGCCTGCTGATCAGCACAATGACATCAAGAGCTTGGTGGCTGCAGTGACTAAAGGCTCGAACTCAGAACATATGAAGGCTCATTCCCTGTACTGCTGGCTTACGACACAGGACCTGGCCAAGTTTGAAAAAGTAACCAAAAAGTCTAGTTCACCGCCTGGCAGGTTAAAACAACTACATGAGAAAAGGACGACATATTGTTCCGTTTATATTGAAATGTTAAAGTAAGTATTGTTTACTTTATGAGCAGTTCAGTTGATTTGCTAAAAATGAAAATCAGTACAACGAGCTAGCTTTGATTTTTTTGATTTTTTTTTATCAGGGAAAGATAAGTTGCATGTAATAGGGATAAGCACCTCAGGCTAATGTTTTGCATCTGAAGGGATTAGCACAAAACTATTTTGTGTGATAAAAAACATACATGCACCTAGAATGGTTTTACCCCAGTCCACTGGAATTATTTGAGCTTAGGGGAGCCCTTGAAGCAATAGTAGGGTTGAAAGACAGATAATCAATTGAAAAATTGTTGAAGGCATCATGCGACTGAAATATTGTAGAAACCATTACCACACAATGTTGTTTCTTGATGCCCCTGAAGAAAAAAGATTTGGGAAAACAATGATTCAGATGATAAAGATCAGGGGCATAATGTTTTACCATTGTCGGTCTGTCTGTCTGTCTGTCTGTCCGTCATTCAGTCTGTTGGTCTGTCTGTCTGCAAAACTTAACCAAAAAACTTGACATTGTCAATTACTACCAGCCTATTCAAGATACAATGCTCATATTTGGCATGATGATACATCTCCATAATTTGCATCTCCTCATGTCAAGGTCATGTGATAAGGTCAGGTCACATACCAAGGTCAAACGTTTAGTCCTGTTGCGGGGGCATTGTGTTTCACAAACATATCTTGTTCACATGTTTTTCTAACTGTGGTCTAAAACTGCTGTGACTTTGGACCATCCTACATATGTGCTGTCTTGTAGTGGATTAAGGCAAAGATTCAACGTTTTACAGCATTCTTTCAAAAGATTTGATTTTCTGAACATCTTGGAATATGAATTGATTCAAAGTAAAAAATTAACTCAGAAAAAAAGCTTTGGAAAGAATGTGAAAAATGAAGAAATTGCTTGTTACAAACAATTTCTTCATTATCCACAATGCTTTTTACTTAACAAGACAAAAATAAATATCAACTGAAAATCATTGTCTGCAACATTACATATTTGCTTCAGTCTGATAACTTTGTTTTTGATTGTTTGAATGGGGTTTTACGCCGCTTTCAACAATCTTTCAGTTATATTGCGGCGGCTGGAGCTCCTAACAATGGAATCCTGGTATTTCTCACACCAGTACTACCATTACATCCTTTCCTAGCCTCCAGCTGCTATCCCACATAGGTCTACTATTATCCCATTGGTGAGGGACAAATAGACAGAAAGGATGAGTGCCGGGTCGGGATCAAACCCAGGACCTCTAGATTAACAGCCCGAAGCACTACCAATTGCACTTTTACGGCGGCTGATAATTTTGTAATGGCTTAACCCTTTCCTATTTTGAAAATTTTAAGAATTGTCCTGAATCAAAGGTTTTCAGGTTAAAATTTAAAGAAGATTTAACCCTTTCCCACACTATTATGCTTTTTGATTCCCTTCAAGAAAAAAGCTTTGGAAAACATTGTTGAAATGGAAGAAACTGCAACCTAAAATATAAAGATTTCCAAATTTCACTGCTGTCTGCAACTTTTCTGATTTCAGACCAGTTTAAAATTTTGTCATCATGAAATGGGTTAATTTGAAAAGTAATCATTCAGTAGGGTAAAAAATAATGTGGAAATATTATTACAAGCAATTTCTTCTTTTTCTACAATATTTTCTCAGTTATAAAATCACAGGGACGTAAGAACCAGGGACTGAATATGAAAGGGTTTCGGCTTTAGATTATCTTAGCAATATATACAATTTCTCCTTTTCTTAATCAGGGTTGCTGGTCTAAAGTGTGAAAGAGTAGAGGGGTACGTCAAAAATAAGGACTACCTTCCCGGAAATACTGTTCAAACCCAGAAGTTCCAGCATTCTTGGGTAGCCGTCTCGATGGACGGACATTATAGACTTGTGGATCCTCAATTTGGTGCATCAGGAGATAAATTTGTTCAGGATCATTTTTTCGCCACATCGCCTGATGAACTTATTTTGTCTCATTTTCCGAAAGATAAAAAGTGGTTGCTAATGAACACTCCTGCAACGATCGAGGAATTCGAAGGTCACTTAAAAACGTGGCCAGCTATGTTTCATTTTGTTATCCGTCCATTGAATATGAAATCTGTGATTCGGACTTACGATGGGAGGTTGAGTATAACAGTATTATTACAAGATGTGGCGGTCAATCCGCAATTAGAATATGCTGGTCCTGGAAAAGAGATCGACACAGACACTTTAGAAGAACAGATCGATCATGAGATTCGTGATGTTGACAATGCCGAGACATATCATGTGACTCTTCCACAGGAAGGGAATTATTATTTCACGGTGTACGCGCATGTGCTCGAGGATGGGATCGACGTACCAGTGTTCCAGTATAGAATAGAATATGTTGATGAGTTGTTATGATTTGTGCAATTAGCCCTTTACCAGCACTTTTCTGTGAGACATTATCAAAGAGGAGATATAAGTTACAAGAAGATTGCCCTTTTATCTTATCAGGTACATACTGCTTTTCCTTATAGGATACTGTAATTGCACGCAGATAAAATTGGACTTGGCAGAAAAAAGTCTGTATCGTACTGAACTGAAATGATTATGTTAGCTAACATCATTTTCCTGGTTAGCCCATTCCAACACAAATGCGCTTTTTTGGTACCTCAAGATAAATGCTTTAGAAAATATTGTGGACAATGAAGAAATTGCTTGTAACAAGCAATTTCTTCATTGTCCACATTGTTTTGTACCCCAAAAGGCAAACATTTTTTTTTAAATCTAATCAACTTTAATTTGTCATCTGCCCCTTCTTTCAATTTGGACCAGTCTAAGAATTTTGCTGTGTGGGAATGGGTTGAATGACCACATGTCAAGAATAGCCTTATTATGATTTTAGCAAAGAGCTAATTTTAGACAAATTTTGTTGGTATCTTTTTATCTTTTATCTTGAAATATTTGCTATGTCAGAATTGGTTGGTAAAGGACTATTCCTGTTATGTTTGTATTTTCTTTATAAGCAAATCATTCATGCCAAGTCAAATTTACATGGCTAAAGAATCCTTAAATTCAACCACAATAAACCCATTACCAAACGGCATAATTTTAGACTGGCCCAAATTGAAAGAAGCTGCAGACAACAATTCAAAATTTATGAAATGTTGGATTTTTTCAACTTTCTGGGTAGAAAATATTGTCGAAAATGAAGAAATTGCTTGTGGCAAGCAATTTCTTCATTTTTCACTATCATATCACAAGCTTTTTTCCTTGGAGGCGTCTAAAAGTGTCACTGAGTTGGAACGGGTTAAAGTAGCCACTGGATATTTATTGTAATATTTTCAACACAGCTATACCCAATTAATCTACTGAGAATGTCCTCCAACTATCACCACACAATCCCTCATTTTGTTGTGCTTAACCCATTCCAACTCAATCCCTCCTTTTTACGCCTCTCAAGAAATAAGCTTTGGAAAACATTGTGGATAATGAAGAAATTGCTTGTATCAAGCAATTTCTTCATTATCCACATTGTTTTATATTTAAAGAGACAAAAAAATTCAAAATTCTTCCAAGTTGAAATTGTCGTCTGCATCTTCTTTCAGTTTGGACTGGTCTAAAATTTTGTCAAGTGGGAATGGGTTAAGAATTAAGAAATATGTCCATGGAAAAAAGTGATGGAAAAAGAGAAATTGCTCGAAACAAGCAATTTCTCCATTTCGTACAGTGTTTTTACCTTTTCAAATTTTTATCAAATATTAACAGATTCAATGACAATGTATGTTGTTTTTCAGTTTGGACCAGTCTTAATCCATTCCAATGCAATCCCGTATTTTAATGCCCCCATAGAAAAAACTTTGGAAAAGTGGAAAATGAAAAAATATTTTCTTCTAAAAAAAGACAAAGAATTTAATAATCTCATTATCTAAATAGTATATTCTTCAGCTTCTTTCAGTTTCGACTAGCTTAGAATTCTTCCTTGTGGTATTGGATTAAATTTCATGGTAATGGATTGACCAATTTTCAATCTTATTGAAAAAGAAAAAAAGTTGATTAATCCCTTAATATTTTCGTTTACCATGTGGTTCAATCATATCTTTCAGTCATCTCCTTTTACTTTTAATTGAATTTCAAAATTAGTTTTTTGTGAAGAGTTTAGTACAATGCTAGATGAGGAGCCATTGTGTAAATAGTGGGTGTTACACTCCAAAATTTATAGATAGGCAAGTACCTACATATCTATCTTAACTGTTTCCCAAACAAGAAAATTTTAGACTGGTCCAAATTGAAAGCAGTTGCAGACGATAATTTCAAATTCTTGAATAGTGTAAAATCTGTCTCTTTTCTGTAGAAAACAATGTGGAAAATATAGAAATTGCTTCAAACAAGCAATTTCTTCTTTTTCCACATTGTTTTCCAGAAATATATCCTCAAGGGGCGTAAAAGGGAGGGATTGTGTGGGAATATTGTTAATTACTTATCAATCATTAAACAATGAAAACTAAAACCAAACACGTTATGTTAATGTACCAAGCTAACCCATTCCCACAGAAGCTCGTTTATTACGACAGTTAAGAAAAAGGTTTAAGGAAACAGTGAGGAAAGAAATTATATGGGTGTAACCCTTTACTAGACTGCAAATTTTTAGATCGGTCCAAATTGAAAGGAGTTACAGACAATCATTTATAGCTTATGAAATTTTGGATTTCTTTTACTTTTAGGGTAGAAATCATCGCGGGTAATGAAGAAATTGCTTGTAGAAAACATTATGGACAATGAAGATATTGCTTCTTACAAGCAATTTCTTCATTCTCCACAATGTTTTCAAAAGATTTTTTTCCTTTGGGTTGTGTTAACCCTTTCCTGGATAAACCCGGGATTTAACGTCACTGTGATTTTATACTTGAGAAAACATTGTGGAAAAAGGAGAAATTGCTTACAATAAGCAATTTCTCCTTTTCCCAGAGTGTTTTCTACCCTATAGGCTGGTTTTATTTGGAATTGCATCCAATTGTCTTTTCCAATCCAATTGAATTTCATTGTCGTCTGCATCCTCTTTCAATTTGGACCAGTCTAAAATTTCAAAAACCAGGAATGGGTTAAAGCCTTACTCAGTGGGATTGGGTTAAAGGCGACATAATGCTCTTTAGCATTTTGTCAAAATATCCATTGTAGGCAAAAGTCAAAACGTTATTAATGTAATTCTACCCGTTGATAAAACTCATTTATAATTTCAATATAAGCTAATTACCTTGTATGATTAATGATTTATTATTATTTCTTTTTTTTTTTTTGAGTTCTGAATTTTTGTGAAAAAATGATTATAGTTTTGACACTACGACAGACGTCAACAAGTACTCGAATTTCTATCAGACATTCTTTTGTGCCTGTGTGTGTGTCCACATGTATTTTTGACCTTCGAAAAAAGGCACAACACTTCACCCATTACCAGATGGCAAAATTTAAGACTGGCCCAAATTGAAAGAAGTTGCAGACGACAATTTAAAAGTTATAATTTTTTTTATTTTTTCAGTTTTCTGGGTAGAAAACAATGCGGAAAATGAATAGATTGCCTGTTACAAGCAATTTGTTCATTTTACACAATGTTTTTCCTTTTGTTTTTCTTGAGGGGTGTCCAAAGGCGTCACTGTGTGGGAATGGCTTAAGCCATTACCAGATGACAAAATTAGACTGGTATAATTTTTTAGAAGTTGCAGACAACATTTTGAAGTTGATGAACTTTAAAAATCTTTATCTTTTGGATAGAAAACATTGTGGGAAATGAAGGAATTGCTTGTTACAAGCAATTCCTTCATTCATCATAATGGTTTTGTGAGCCTTTTCCTAAGGGGTGGGGGAGTTAAATGAATGGGATTGTGTAGGAATGGGTTTAAAATGTAAGTCTGATTAGGATTTATAGTTGAAATACCATATTAGGTAAAAAATTTGTGAGATATCATTTTTCCTCTGTAAGTAGGTTATCCTGTCAAAATTAATGAAAATTATTCAGATAATATCAAAATTTGTTCAATGAATTATAGTCAATATCTGATTTTATCAAGATTTATTCCATTATTTGGTATTAACTGATCTACAAGATGAAAGAGAGAAGTTCTCAACAATAGTCCCACGTAATTGAGCAGAAATCTCAGGTGAAATGATTTTCATAAGTGCCTTGTCATGTGAAATTTGGACCATTTGGAAGTTCTGTGGTAGGGTTCGTCACCAAACTTTTTTTGCCATAGACAAGACCAACCAGTTTGAATTCCTGACTGATCCTCCCAAAGGCTAGAGGTCCTCAAATCTGATATTTCTTTAACCCTTTCCTGTTTTGCAAAATTTTAGACCTTTCCAAATTCAAAGGTTTTGCAGACGAAAATTTAAAGTTGATTAAATTTGAAAAATATCCATTCAGTAATGCAGAAAGCATTGTGGAAAAAGAAGAAATTGCTTGTTACAAGCAATTTCTTCTTTTTCTACAATGCTTTCTAAATCATAGATTCACAGGGATGTAAAAACTAGGGATTAAACAGGAAAGGGTTAACAATATAAAACAAGATCTAATGCAAAGTTTACTCATCCTCACAAGAGAACATTTAGACTCGTCCAAATTGAAAGAAAGTGCAGACATCAAATTTAAGTTTATGAAATTTTGGATTTATCAACTTTCTTTGTAGAAAACAATGTGAAAAATGAAGAAATTGCTTGCTTCAAGCAATTTCTTCATTTTACACAATGCTTTACCAATTGTTTTTCTTGAGGGGCATCAAAAAGCGTCATTGTTTGGGAATAGTTTAATGGAATACATTGTACATGAGACAAAAAATTGTCGGCTCAAAAACTTGGGAAGAAAAGAATTTGTGTTTTACAAGACTGATGTACCACTCTTTAAATTAGAACTTTAGAAAAATGGGCACATATAAACTCCATAATCAGAACATTTCATTTTAAGCGAACAAGGTTACCAGTACTTTCAAACTTGAATGATGCGAAATTAAATCATTTATCACAGATAGTGGGTATCTATTGTGTAACAGTTCTATTGTTCGTTTTGTAATATATTCAGTTTGAAAGGTACAAACTGATTTACAGCGATAGACAAAATGAATTATTTATTGCTCTATACCTCCTACAGATTACGAAAACAAAACTCCTACCTTTATGTCAGTCTATATATCATTCAGGTATATATATCCTATTACCACACAATTTTTGCCGCCGTCATAGCGCAGTTGGTAGCGCGTCGGACTGTCAAACTAGAGGTCCCGGGTTCGATCCCCGATGGTGGCTCTCATCCTTTCTGACTATTTGTCTCTCACCAATGGGTTGATAATCGTAGACCTATGTGGGATAGCAGCTGGAGGCTAGGAAAGGATGTAATGGTTGTACTGGTGTGAGAAATACCAGGATTCCATTGTTAGGCCCTCCAGCCGCCGCTATATAACTGAGAGATTGTTGAAAGTGGCGTAAAACCCCATTCAAACAAACAAACAAAACCACACAATTTTTAGCTTGACTATTCGAAGAATAGCGCGGCTAGTTCAGGTGTCAGCGTCGGCGTAATGGTTTGGTTAAACCTTATGTTTCAAGTGTCATATCTGAGTTTCTACTAATTCTATTGCTTTCAAACTTTGCACATGCTTTTGTGGCAATAATATCAGCCTCTAGACACAGATTCAATATTCTGACATTCATTTTAGTGGATTTTTAACATCTTTGATAACTCTCTTTCTAGCAATTCTATTGCTCTGAAACTTACTGCATACTTTTGTGACCATCATATCATCTTCTAGGCAAAAACATGTACTATAGTGGAGTTTTAACCCTTTTCAGACTTTGAAATTCTTGGTTAAACCTTACATACAACTGTCATATATCTTTGATAACTCTCTTTCTACCAATACTATTGCTTTGAAGCTTTGCACAATTCTTTGTGACCAGCATATCATCTTCTAGCCAAAGGTTCATTACTCAGACATTCATTTTAATGGAACTTTAACCCTTTTTGGACTTTTTTATCACTATTACTACTTAGGTGTTTTGCCTAATGTCAACATTGAATTGTTGTAACATTCCAGCACTCAGAATAGTCAAGCAAAGCTGTCTTCTGACAGCTCTTGTTGTTTGGGTTTTTTTAGACTGGTCCTAATTTAAAGAAGCAGTAGAGGATAATTTCAAGTGCATTTCACTGAACAGTATTTTGATGACCTCTGGATTAACAACTTTGTATCTCCCCTGATAAAAAATGAAATATGAACTATCTTTGCTGCAAATGCCAGACAGATCAAACTCTATGGCAGAGCACAAAATTTTGGATTGGACCAAATTCAAAGATGTTGCAGACAAACAATTTTAATTTTGTGAAATTTAAAAAAAAATTGTCTAGTATGTCTGAAAACAGCTGCAAGCAATTTCTTCTTTACCCACAATGGTTTTCGAAGGTTATCCTTAAGAGTTTTGAAAAAGTGGAATTTAGTGGGAAAATATTAAAGAGCATACGAAAATATTAAATTACCTTGTAGCCTATCTTGCGCTCTTCCAACACCCAGAATTAGGTAACATGGGATTTAATTTTAATGCATTCATGCCTATTGTTTTGTCAGAAGTAAATTACAATAAAATAAGGCAATAAAAGACAATCAGTTAATATTGAATCAAAAGCTGTATCTTTGGTTTTTGAATTATTCTTTTTGCATGATGTTAATACAGTGGAATCTTGTTATTGGTAACCCTGATAATAGCAATTCACTGCTAAATTGCAACTAGTTTTAGGCGAAAACATTAGATTTAAAGAACAAATAGCTCCTTTTATAAGCAATTTCTGGATAATTGCAATACAAGTGTTGACAAATTGATGTTGCAATTAATAGGATTTTACTTGTATATCTGGACAGAACAAACGTTGCAATGCTTAACCCTTTCCTGGTCAAACCCGGGATTTTACGACACTGTGATTTTATACTTGAGAAAATATTGTGGAAAATGAAGAAATTGCTTGTAACAAGCAATTTCTCCTTTTGCCACAATATTTTCTACTACATAGGATGGTATCATTTCAAATGGAATCCCATCTTTATTGTCGTATGCAACTTCTTTGAATTTCGACCAGTCTAAAATTTCAAAAAACAGGAAAGGGTTAATACACTTGATACAAAGCATAATTAAAAAGAAAGTAAACAAGGGAATATAGATTGTGCATTCTCTTTTTGTCATAAATTCTTTCGAGGGGTTGGTTCTAAAACGACGTAAATCCATATTTGTTGCATATGAACATACAATATTTATATTCTAATTCTTGTGTATGATGTGGGGCCTTTTTGTTCAAACAATACGTGCATCGAAAGTGCTTTAATGATGATCACATGATCATATATTTTTTGAAAGAAACTATTTCTATATGCATCTAAATACAATATATATCTTTAAAACTAAAAGTTTATTTCATGTATCCGAGCTCCAGATAAGGAGAAAAGATGGCTAACGTTATCTATTTCTTCTCCTCCAAACCCTATGTTGTGGTTATTGACCAATCAAATCATTTATGAGTGGTAAACTCTGACCCTTCTGTCTAAAATTTTTGTTGGCTTGATGACTTGTCATAACCACAGCTAGTTACGATCAATAATAAATCAATCAAAATTTCCCTCAATTTCACATTGTGAAAGGGGAAGTCTTCCGTGACAAGCTACTTCTGCCGAAATGTTTTTTCGAAATTGGATAACTGTAAGCTTATGAATGGACAACCGTTATATTGAATATGCAAAAACATATCAAAAGTTATTTTTGTGCCCGGCCATGTAATGGCAGCAGACATATAGAGTTTCCCATGTCCTTGTGTGAGTGTGTCAGTGGTTGGGTGTCTCCATTTCTTGTCCAGAGAATATTTTCCAGATTAATCCCATTAGCAGATGGCAAAATTTTAGACTGGTCCAAATTGAAAGGAGTTGCAGTTAACAATTTAAAGCATATAAAATTTTGGATTTTTTGAACCATTGGGATAGAACACATTGTGGATATTGAAGAAATTGCTTGTAACAAGCAATTTTATCATTTTCCACAATGTTTTCCAAAGCTTGTATATAGAGGGGGTTCTTAAAAGCGTCACTGTGAGGGAACGGGTTAATTGGTGAATTTCAAAATAACTTGGAATAGTTGTTCTCCTTGAGCAGTGTAAGAACCATGCGTAAAGTTGGCTAAGATACAACCAATAGGTCACAACCAAAGGTCATATGACAAGCGATTATGCTTCAGCATCCATGTCTGTGACAAATTTCTAGTCTCTAATTGTTTCTTCACATCAATATTTAACAAACAAAGCATCACAACTTCATCATAAACCATTTTTTCAGTCACCAATAATTTACGATGTACATAAACAGTATATATCACATAGTATCGTGTGAAATACCGCTTGCACTCATTAAGAATATCCCATTTGCATTTCCATTCAAATCTGTCTCATTTATTACGATGTTCTATTTGTTTTTGAGTTAAGTTTGTAGTCGAATAAATGCAATCTTTACCGAAGAAGTATTTTTGTACAGGAGTTTTCTTTTATAGAAGTATATATTTATAACCCTCCTCCAGAATCTTCAGTGCTTTGAAAACTGTTTTTTTGTTTGTGGAGTTTTTGTACTTATTATTATTATTGTGACTGATAAATTCAGTATGTACATTTTTTTAACCAAATCAGAGCTTGTTACAAAAATAAGAAGTAGATTAAATTGATAAGAAGAAAAAATATGCTGACCAATCATCCCACAAGCCCTCTTTTTCATGACCCCAAAGACAAAAGCTTTGGAAAATATGATGGAAAAGAATAAATTGCTTGTTACAAGCAATTTATTTATTTTTAACATTTCAACCCATAAATACAAAAGTTTTTAAATTTTTTTCAAATAAAAATTGTCGTTTTCAACTACTGTCCGAGTGTCAATTTGACGCTGTCTAGAATTTTGTTGTCTGGAATAAGTGATAGTTACCAGGCTTTACCCTTCCTGTTTTGCAAAACTTGAGACCTGTCCAATTCAAAGGTTTTGCAGACGAAAATTTGAAGTGGGTATAATTTGAAAAATAACCATTCAGTAGGATACAAAATTTTGTGGAAAAAGAAGAAATTGCATGTAACAATTATGAATTCACAGGGACATAAAACCCAGGGATTGAACAGGGAAGGTACAACAATATGCACCTGTTTATATGCAAGATTCTTCCAAATTGGAAGAGTCTAAAGTTTTGTTTTTTTAAGAAATGAAATATTTTTTGTTTTCATAGATGTATGGACCAAAATACTTAAATTCACTGTATGAATGCGCAATGAAAACAAAACATATTATCTTCATTTCTTGTAATTTAACCCTTTCCCATTCAATCCCTAGTTTTTACGTCCCTGTGGTTTTGTAATTGAGAAAACTTTGTAGAAAAAGAAGAAACTGCTTGTGACAAGCAATTTCTTCTTTTTTTACAATATTTTCTACTCTACTGAATGATTATATTTCAAATAAAATCCCTTTTAAATTTTCGTGTGCAAAACCTTTGAATTTAGACAGGTTTAGACAGGTCTAAAATTTTGCAAAACGGGAAAGGGTAAATATCATCAAGCAAAACAGTTTACTAGTTTTGAATAAGAATTTCTGTTGTCTTCTTAGTGCTCAAGCATTTTTATTAGTTGTCTACTTAATTTTTTACCATAGAAAAATTTTAGCCTATCAAAATGCTTGAATCTTGATGGTTGAAACTTAAATTACGATGGCAATGAAACTGTTTTCAAGTACTGGAGTTCTTTGTGTACACTGAGTGCGTGTGACTTTTGTGTAGGTTTTGTTTTTATCGCATTGTAAAATAGCTGATTTTTTTCATCTGAATATATCATTGTACATTGTTAATCATGTTAAAAATCATTATATCAGTATTATATTTATTGTTGAAATCTATGAATGAATCCATTTGTTACTTTTTGAAATGTAAGTGCTAGAATATATAAATTTTCTAGATTTACGTCAGGGGTCGACACTAACATTGCTTCCTTTGGATCCCAAAGGAATCTCACTTATTACATCAGGGTTTCCTCCAGTTAAAACGGATCAGATGACCTTACGAATTGGATGCAATTTGAAATGAAACCATCCTATACGGTAGGAAGTGCTTATTGTAAGCAACTTCTTCTTTTACCACAATGTTTTCTCAACTATAAAATCTCAGCGACGTAAAATTCTGGGTTTGTACTAGAAGGGGTTAATATACATTCACTCATTCCCACACAGTCTTGCCCTATTAAGGTCACTTGAATAAAAAGTTCTGGAAGACATTGTGGAGAATGAAGAAATTTGCTTGTTACAAGCAATTTCTTCATTATCCACATTGTTTTCTACTAAAAAAAAAAAAATGAAAATCTATTTCAGAATTCCATAAATCTTAAAATGTGGTCTGCAAATTCTTTGAATTTGGACCAGCCTAAAATAGTGTCATCTGGTAAGTGGTTAAATGTTAGACAGAACAAGGTGAAATTTATTGAAAAGTCTTTGGTGAATCAGGAGTATAAGCTATTACATTAAAATCTGATGTACTAAGAGAAATATTGAAGAATCTTGATGGAATCCTTAGCCCGAAATTGTAGGATTCTTTTTTAATTTTCTTTGATGCCCTGAATCCCCGGGCACTGTTAGTGTGAATCTTTGTAAATGAAATTCTTAACATTTGATTTAAGAAGTAATATACTAATAAGATTTGGAAATGCCTTTTTTTTCAAACCTATTCCAAAACGACAGACATTTATAAAGACTAGGCCAAATTTAAAGATGAAAACAAGTGAATCTTAGGGTAGAAAATATGGTTACATTATCGTAGATCATTGCTGAAGTATTATGCTGAAACGGGCCGTATTATTGTTCATATACAGTTCAACATGAAATAGCCCTTTAACCCATTTATGTACCATTAAATTTTAGACTGGTCCAAATTGAAGGAGGCAAAAATGATAGTATAAATTGCTTTTATATTGAAAAATAGCTGCAAAATATGGTAGCAAAACATTGCGAGGAAAGGAGAAATTGCTTGACACAAGCAATTTCTCCTTTCCTCACAATGTTTTCTACAACAAAATGTCAATAGCCCTTGAAAAAAAACAGGGATTGTGTGATTATGAATAAAAATACGAAATAAATTCAAAATGGTGGGACGTGTTAAGCTATTTTTTTCTTTTTTTTGATAATTCAAAGTGTCTTTATCTAACGAAAGACCTAGTTAGTAAATAAACGCTGGTTCTGAGAATATATAAATAGTGGGTGAGCCATCGAAATTCTCATAACTACAGGTTGATTAAAGCTGTAGCTACGAGGTTTTTAGCTCCAATTGGCTAAATGCCTTGTTGCCCCTTGCTGTACACTGTGGGGCCATATTTGTTGAAAATCACATATTGGTCGGTGTTCTAACGAAAGCTTGTAACTACAGCTGGAAATAAGCTGTAGTTACGAGGTTTTGTTTGAACACTGTCGTTGTAGTCCGTCCATTGTTGTCAATGTTGTTATATAATGTTATATAGTATTGTTGTTTTGTTATATATATCATTGGCTCTGTGATAAAAAATATCATTTATATTTGCCTCCATAAGAAAACCAATAAATTTTGAAATAAAATATAAATTTGTTGTTTGCCCTTGTTAGCGTTTTCCTAAAGTATTGGTCAAATGCTGCTTCACTGGACTGTAGTTACAGAAGTTTTCGTCTCAGTTTTGATTGATAGATTGTATGAAGTATTTAGTAACCCTTTCCTGTTTTGCAATACTTTAGACCTGTCCAAATTCAAAGGTTTTGCAGGCGAAAATTGAAGGTGGATTTAATTTGAAAAATATCCATTCAGTAGGGTGGAAATTATTGTGGAAAAAAAGAAACTGCTTGTTACAAGCAATTTCTTCTTTTTTACAATGTTTTCACAATTATGAATTTACTGGGACATAAAAACCAGGGATCGAATCACCAAATTACATGCAACTATACAGGCAATTTCTTTTTTCCTTTTTTCCCCCACAATTTATTCTATCCTACTGAATAGTTATTTTTCAAATTATACCCCCTCAAATTTTCGTCTGCAAAACCTTTGAATTCGACAGGTGTAAAATTCTGCAAAACAGGATGGTTTAAGCCTGGTAACTATCACTTATTCCAGACAAGAAAATTTTAGACAGCCCCAAATTGACACTCACACAGTAGTTGGAAGAAGAAAATTAAATGCTATGCAGGACACAAAATTGAACCTTCTCATCAAGTTTCAAGATGATTCTATAAATAGTTGATGACAGAAATGCGACTATATCAGTTTATGTAAGAAAAATAAAAGAAAGTCGTAAAATAGGAAGGAGATAAAATACAGGCCTAAATTTGATAAGCACAACAGGGAACCCCTAGGTGAACCTCCGCATCAATTTTCTATTCGATGCTTTTAATTCATGCAACAGGAATGTACTCATATAATAGGCAATGTCCGAAAATAAACTAGGTCGTTAAACAGGAAATAGCTTACTCGCGGACCAGAATTAAGTTAACTCCATGTAGGTCACCTAGCAGAACCCCCACATCAAGTTTCGAGTCGATGCTGCTTATGTTCCTTTGAGAAAATGGAAAGAAAATATACCACTGTACCAGGCAATGTCTGAAATTAACTAAGTCGTAGAACAGGAAGTAGATATCTTTCCGACCTAAGTTTGGTAAGTGTCATGTCGAACACCAAGATGAACATCATAATCAAGTTTAAAGCCGATGCTGTTAATAGTTAATGAAAAAGAAAGGAAGCAATTATACCACTATACCTAGACTGGTACCACTGTCGACTTTAACAAAAAAGTTAAAGTCGACGGCGGTACTGGGCAAAGTCCGAAAATAAATCTGAAGTCGTAAAACAGGAAGTAGATAACTTTCCGACATAAATTCGGCAAGCGCCATGGAGATTTGACTGGGTTACTGCCCCTAGATCTATCGATACTCGTCTCTCACAGACAGCGGGCTACCAGTTTACATGGAGATCCCCTAGATGAACTTCAAGTTGATGCTATCAATAGATTCTGAGAAAATTGCGACAAAAACATAACCACTTTACTAGACAATGTCTGAAAATAAACGCAGTCGTAAAAGAGGAACTAGTAAACATACGGAGCTAGATTCGATAAGCACCATATGGGACCACTTGCTTAACTTCCACTTAAAATTTTCTCGTTGAGAAAAATTCGACGAAAAATATTGGATACAAACGGACGCTGGGGGGACCGGACAAGGGTAACCATTATACCCCTTTTCTTCGAAATAAGGATATAACTTATTACAAAAATTTCATCTTTACCCGTTCCCCCCCCAAATAAAACCTTTGCGGGGTAGTAAAACCTAGTGGTTGTACGAGAAAGCAATTGTTGCAAGGTGCATCACCGTGTCCCCGTAACAGCTCTTAACCGCACGGTAAAATTTAGACCAGTCCAAATTCAAAGGAGTTACAGACGACAATCTAAAGTTTATGAATCTTTTTTTTTTTTTTTTTTTTTTCAAATTTCTGGGTGGAAAATATTGGGTTGTAAAATGAAGAGATTGCTTGTTACAAGCAATCTCTTCATTTTACACAATGATTTCCAAAGCTTTTTTCTTGAGTGGCGTAAAAAGGAGGGATTGTATGGGAATGGGTTAATAAATTACATTGATATTGAATGACCCCGATGGTGTTTGAATAACAGAATAAGAGCAAAATGTTGATAATTTGCGTTAAGTTTTATAACCGCATACAGACGGACAGACAGACGGAGAAACGGACACTCGATAAAACAGTATGCCCTCCGATCTTTTCGATGCGGGGACATAACAATTACCTTAGTATTAGCATCATATGCAGTTTTTGCGTTAATTTTACCAAACTCCTGGCCTTAATAAGTGACCTTGCCGGCGACGGATGACCGTGATCAGGCCTATCAATGCAAGGAGCCTATTTACCAAATATGAACCATTTCATGCTCTGTGACGATGTTCAAATTATGGCAGAATTTTAAGTTTGTGCGTTAAATTTACAAACCGCTGACAGACAGAAAGACAGACGGACACCGGTAATAGAATTTACCCCCGATTTTATCAATGGCGGGACATTAAGATGCACTAAAGTGTAGCGGATTGAAGCTTTTTTTGTTTTGTTTTGTTTGTTTGTTTGTTTGTTTGTTTAAAGTAAGGGTACTCACTCGATATGGTTCAACCCAAAAGGACGAAGAGTAAGTTCCCTTGGCATGCGTTAAACGAGGTCGGTCGAAATTCAGTAAATAAATCGCTCAAAAAGTAATTCAGAACGATCGCTTCAGTTTTTTTCGACGATTTGACAATCGGTATATTGGCAACTGCAGTGAGTGTTAAAGAAACTTTTTGCTTGGCGAACAAAAAGGTGAAACTACAGCTTTTATAAGCTGTTGGTACGAAGTTTAAGTCACCAAACCAATAAAAAAAAGGTTTACATAAATGTCGACGAAATACGGAGTTCAAACATCCTTTCCGATCTAAATGTATGAATTCATTGGTCTATAGAGTTTAACCCATACCAACACAGCAAAATTTTAGACTGGTCCAAATTGAAAGAAGCTGCAGACGACAATTTCAAGTTGATGGAATTTTGAATTTTTTCGTCTTTTTGGATAGAAAACATTGTGGATAATGAAGAAATTGCTTGATACAAGCAATTTCTTAATTTTCCACAATGTTTTCCAAAGCTTTTTTCTCGAGGAGGGATTGAGTTGGAATGGGTTAACCCCTGTAATGCTGCACCCGGAATATTCCTGAACAGGAGGTATAGACAAATATCAGCCTGCACATACCTGTCATCTGATCTGAGTCTACACCACCCGATTGTCCCTTTCAAACCAGAATTGTTCTCAAAATCAGTTGTTCAAATCAAATACTGACCTGTTACTAGTGCTTCCAGTGATTTCAGTCCTTTGATTTTGGTGTAACTTTAATCAACAATTTTATTTAGCATGACAAGGATTAATTCACTATCGCGACCCGTCAATTTCAATAACAGAGTCAGGTGAGATGGAGCTATGAGATCCGTATTGTCATGTGTGGCTCGAGATCATTACAGCTTTTGTTGTTCATTAACCCTTTCCCGTTTTTTTGAAATTTTAGACTGGTCCAAATTGAAAGAGGCTGCAGACGACAATGAAAACTGGATGCCATTTGAAAAGAAACCATCCTATGTGGTAGAAAATATTGTGGAAAAAGGAGAAATTGCTTGTTACAAGCAATTTCTTCTTTTTCCACAATGTTTTTTTGAGTATAAAATCACAGGAACGTAAAATCCCGTATTTGAACGGGAAAGGGTTAAGATAAAAGATTTTAACACAATCAAACATTCAGTGACAAATTTTAAGTTTAGAACTCACACACACACACACACACACACACACACCCAATATTGTAGATTACATTAAAACTTTTTTCTTCCCGGATAAAGTATAAAGGGAAATAACTCGTGCAAGAGGTTTTATCATGTGTTAACGAGTTTTCTTTCCTTACCCTAAAGATAAAGATTTTTTTAATTCGTCGTCTAAAAATCTTCTTTCAAATTTCGACCGGTCTTAAATGTTGTATTGTTGTCAATGTTAATATATTATACTAATTGGCCAATCGCTGCCCCCTCCAAACTTACTACTTTGGCCCCTCCCAGTGACTCAAAAAGGAAATTCCGTTTCGATTTTTATGGCGTTATTATGCAAAATTTATGGCCAGTAGCATATTACAATAAGCAGAATGGTTGATTGGCCACCAAAAAAAATCGTAAATACAGTTTGAATAAGTTGTAGTTACGACGTTTAAGTCGCCAAACCAACAAAAACTTTTTACAAAAATGACAGCCAATGGCGGAGTTCTAAGTTTAGTTCCGGACTGAATGAATGATTTGATTTGTCGTTGATTTCTTGATTGACAACCGCGATTGGTCAATTACCATAGCTGGTAGCCTTACATATGATGAAAAATGTTATGTTATGTTATCCATCTGATACTTGAATATTGACGGAATATCAATCTACCAGACTTATTCTCGATTTTGAGAAACGTTCTATCCTAACTTAACCCTTGCTATTAACCCCTGCCATTTCCTCTTTTTCAACAGGAAGTATAGACAAAGATCTACCTGTACATAGAGCAGTCTGATCTTAGTCTACAACACCTGCTTTCTTCTCTATAGCCAGAAGTGGTTATAAAATCATTTTTTCGAAAGAAATATTAACCTGCAACTAATGCTTCCAGTGATTTTAGTCATTTGATTTTAGTGCAATTCTAAACGGGATTTTATTCAGCATGGCAAGGGTTAAGTATCAGAATGTAGTCGGAGATTTCAATAGCATCTTCATCCAGTATAAAATCAGATTAGCCTTTGCATTCAAATCTAACCAGAGTCTTAACTATGCGCTTTTGTAGACTGTAACTAACTTTAGGTTTCTTAACCCATTCCCACTCGATCACGCTCTTTTTTTAATTTAACTATTTTACAAAACAGTTGCGCTTTACATCTCAGACTAAGTGTCTTGTCGGGGTACAGAGGTCGACCATTGACTCGTCATTCATGCAATATTTTAAAACGAACTGAAGTGTCACTAGCATAATTCTCGTATAAACCCATGTCATACTGAGCCCGATATTGTCCGTTTTTGTCGGTGGTATAGAAAAAAATCAGCCTGCACACATGTGCAGTCTGATCTTTGTCTACACCCCTTGCTTTACTCATTAAAGTCAGTGTTGCCTATAAGATTAGGTTTCAAAAAAAAAAAAAAAAAAAAAAAATGTTGAAATATGATTAGTGTTTAAAGTTCTTACAGTACTGTGCTTATTATGCATTTCTGAACAAGATTTTTTCAGCATGACAAGGGTTAAAGCAAATTTCTTCGTTTCTTCTTTTCTTTTTTCGCCTCGCTCTTTTTTGAAAGCCGTTTCATCAATTAAATTCCAAATGTAAACTGATTGAAGTTTGAAACTATATTTGACATTTTATAATCCAAGCTACAGTGTCAAAACCGTAATAAAATATTTATATAAGCAGTTAAAAGGTTCTCAATGCTAATAAAACTCTTCAAAAGGTCCAATTATCAAGGTATCAAGTGTTCAATCGTTTATATGATTTACCTACCCTCTTTAGATTAATTTTGCTTTCAGAACGTGTTTTCAGAGCCTCATTTTGATGAAACCAATCATTCAGGCGCTTACGTCTCAAATGACCAATCGCGTGTCAATCAAAGAATCAATCGACCAATCAAACCATTCATTGAGACCGAGCTTTGAACTCCAACATTGGCAGACATTTTTGTGAGGTTTTTCAGTTGGTTTGGTGACCTGAACCAGGGATGTAGAAATACGGATTTTCTCTACTTGTCCATGGACAAGTAAAATGTGATTTTCTACTTGTCCAGGATCAAAAACGACTTGCCCGTGAAAAGATGAAGAACAGATAAATATGAGAAAACATTATTTTTAAAGAAGAAAATGCTGAAACTCAGCATTTTCTTCATTAAAAACAATATTTTCTAGCCCTAGATACAAACACTACACTCATAAATCTCTTCTATCTATTTATTATCATTCCAAGATTTGCCCTGATATTTACTTGTCCTCGGACAAGTAGCCTCAAAAAATGTACTTGCCCGCAGCTAGAAAAGCCCATGTCGGACAAGTCGGGCATGGGAATTCCACACCCCTGCCTGAACATCTTAATTACAGCTTGGACGAGCTTTAATTACGGCGTTTAGGTTGCAATTAAACCAACTATGTAACTTTTTTGTTATACGTTAATGTTCATAAATTTTGCAAAATGACGTCGTTTAACTTCATGTTGGAGTCTTTGGGCGTGGCCAGCAGAGTTTGTGGGCGGGGCCAGCGATCCGTCAATTGAAACCTCTGTTCCACTAATTCCATCCGTGTAATTAGAAAGATACCAGATTCTATAAACTTTGTATTTTTGCGTTTTATCGACAATATTTCATTAAATATATCATAGGGCTTTATTTTCATCATCTTAACACGAAAAAATTATATAAATTATGCCCGAGTGCCGTAAAGTGGGTGTTTGGGCAGAACTGTTTATTGGCGGGGCCAACGGAGTAAGTGGTCGTGATCAGAGATTGGTCAATTGACCAATCGCTGACCCCGCCCACTTACTTTGTTGGCCACGCCTATCCACTCTATCAGGAAGTTACGCTTCGAATTTTAACGGCGTTATTTTGAAAAAAAAAATATTGCCAGCAGCACGTAACAAAAAAGTTGGAATAGTTGGTTGGCGACCTAAACGTCGTAACTACAGCTTTAATAAGCTGTAGCTACAATGTTTATGTCGCCAAGCCAACAAAAAAGCTTAATCAAAATGGCGGCCAATGTTTGAGTTGAAAATTCAGGTCCGGGCCGAATAAATGATTGGATTGGTCACTTGATTCCTTTATTGACAGCCGCGATTGGTCGATTCCCAAAATTGTCGTGAGATAAATCGTACGCATTTTCATGCGTGCATCAAGAGCACAAATGTATGTCTTGTGACAGTCGCGAGACACTCTTAGCCGTAAGATGCCTGCCCAGGTTTTCGCGATTTTAAAACGGCATAGTACTAGGATTCTATATACAGGTAATTCGTAGAATGCGTAAAGACTCCTCTTAAATACGAAAACACCTACCGATAACCTGCTTAGCGTAGATGCGGTCGCGGTTTCAATAACGCGGTATATTTAAATATTTAGTAAGTATTTAGCCTTCTATGTTGAGAACTCAGTATACCAGCTGTATACCGCGGGAGCGATAAGCTATACAGTTACATATATTTAAAGATATTTATTATTTTTTTAATTGGCCTTTTAATCCATTATCAAACGAGAAAACTTTAGACTAGTTATAGACGACAATTCAACTCGCTTTGAGATCGCTTTGAAATTTAGGCTCGGATAGGGTAGAAAAATTTGTGAAATAAGCAATGTCTCCTTTTCATATAGTGTTTTCCTTGGTGCAATTCTTTAAGGGCGTAAATAAGGCGTGATTGTTCGGGAATGGTTTAAGCTTATTCTGGATCACGGAAGGTTTAAAAGTTAAAGAAATATCTCATTTGTTGAATATTGCTAATCAAATATTGTCAAAGTTCCATCGATGATCTCTTAAATATTTGTGATTTTTTTTCGGAAAAAAGATAATCTCGGAAAAGTAAAAAAAATATTGATCTTGAAAGCTAGTTAGACTGCGGTCAAGTGAATCTGGTTTAACGTGACTTTCAGTAGTTTTTCAGTAAAACCACGGTTGGTAGGTGCACCCAAACATGGCTTCCTGTCAATTTTCAAACCAGTAACATGTACAACTGCAACAATATATTTGAGCCATTACATATTTAGCTGCTCGGTCAACTTAACAGGCAAATTACGTATCATGCTTCTAATGATAAAAGACAAATGACGTGTAACAATGGCATTTTACCGAACCTGTGATCGTGCTCAGGACTCTAGAATAGAAACACCATGTATTACAAGTACCTATGAAACAGACAAGGCTAGGGAGAGGTTATGCTTAGAAAAGATTATCTTTACCAAAATTGCCCTTTTGTACACCAAGACGGGCACATAACTCTACCATGCCAATACGGACGTCCATCATCAGTACTTTCAGTGCTTTGATTCCAGCTGTTAACACTGACGTTACCAAGACATGGTGAGTTATGCTGTTGTCTCATTGTAATTTCCCGATTAATGACCCCGGTATACATATATTTTTTCTAAATCTTGTTTTGAAAATAATCATAGTAAATATATATCAAAGTACTGAAAGTACTGTTAGCTAGCAAAGCATGGTTTTGTTGAATGATTGTCTTTGTCTTTTGTAGGGTAGAAAACATTGTGGACACTGAAGAAATTGCTTGTTTCAAGCAATTTCTTCAGTGTACATAATGTTTTACAAAACTTTTTTCTTGGGATTTTTTAAAAAGCGGGATCGGGTGGGAATTGAATGTTATAGCACGCTTTTGAAGAACTACTTTTTATTGCGTAGACATTCAATATATTTAGCGGTTAAGCCTCCGGTGGCGGTTTTGCACTCACTGAACTTTGAGAAGACCTTAAATTTTGTCTGTTAACTAAAGCTATCAAAGCTGACGCTTTGCTAGCTAAAAATCAATATATGTGATAAAATAGACTGAACAAGATCTTTATGAGAAACACTAGTGCTCTCGGTACGGCATTTGTTCAGCAGTTTAAAATTGATTGATGACGTTGACTTTGTGAGATGACCTTGACTTTGGTATCAGTAGATGCATGGTATTGAGAGTTTTCGTTATGTTTAAACCTTGTCATGCGGAAAGAATCCTCTTCAGAATTGTATTAAAATCAAAGGGCTGACAGTACTGGATGTAATCATTGTGTGTGAACAATTCTGTTGAAAATTTATCTTATAATCAACTCTAGTTTAAAACTGACAAGCAGGAGGTGTACACTAAGATCAGACTGCACATATGTGCAGACTGATCTTTGTCTATACCTCCTGTCAAAATAAAATTATTCCGGGTTCAGCATGACAAGGGTTAATATGAGTACTGTAACTTGAGTATTATTGAAATTATAGGAAATGGTTAAATTAACGGGCTGAGTCCATCAGACAGACGGACGGACATTCGAACACCGGTATAAAACAATAGGCCCTCGATCTCAAGATGTAGGGACAAACAGACGATGAAAGTTATTTTTGAATGAAAAATGCATGCTTTGATATTGACTTAAGAATCGGCCGTCTCCTTTTTGCATGAGGTTTCACAATTTATTCAATTTAATTGTAATTCTTACAAGAACTTCGGCACATTAATCCACAAAAGATGTTTAGATATAGAACAAAGCTCCTTTCCTTTAACGAATTTTGAGTTAAATAGAAACCCATTAATGGGCGATATGAAGGCGTTTTGTAATATGGCAAATGTTTACTTAGAGGAGAAAAATGAAAGCCGGTAAATTCTTTTGAACATGGACAAAATAAGGCCAATAAAACATCTTGAACATTATTCTGTGAATATCCCTGAGAGTATTGTACAGAATATAAAAGCAGTGTCAAGCTAAAAAGGGCCATCTCACAAGCACAGAAAAGATCTCTGTTTCAGCCCATTCCCATAAAATCACCATTTTACGACCCTAAAGACGACAACTTTGCTAAATATTAAAAATAAAACAAAATCTTTTTTTAGCAATTCCACAGTGGGAGATTTAAAAAAAACATTCAAGTAAATAATGTCGTCTGAAACATATTATATTTTGATCAGACTAAAATTTAGTCTTCTGGTAATTGCTTAAATAACTGGTTATACTTTACTATATTCGTGCATTTTGGAGGACCCAGCCTATGGTTAAAGTTAAGCTTTTAGTCGGTTTTTACTCTTATACCCCCCTATGATTAAAATGCATGTCGTTTTGAAACATGCAGCACACCTGACAGGAAGATTCGTTTACAGCACTCATAGGTACCCATTTATACACCTGGGTGGAGAGGAGCAACGTGGTGTCATTTTTTTTTTTTTTTTTTTGCTCGGAAAATTCCCCACAGTCCGGGAGGAATTCAAACACGGGACCCTTCGACCTCGAGGCCCACTTCCAACCACTAGACCACGGTCTTTATCTATTGAAGCCTATCTGACCTATAATGGATACCTCAGTCCTCAAAAGAAAATCGTTATAGCTGATCGCTAGTCACGCCCACTGGCCTCCGACAGGACCGATCAACCGAGATATCAGATACCGATATTTTTTAAAAATAAATGGTCAGGAACGCTAAAACAAACAATCAAAATGAAAATAAATCGTTGGTTGCGGGCCTAAATTAGCAACCTACATCAAAAAGAAACAGAAAACCTGTATTAACCACGTGTATGTCGCCAATAAACGAAAATACTTAACAGAAATCTCGGAGGCCACCATTGACTTCCGGTCCAAATAGTCCATCGATTTTATATTGACAGCTGTGATCTGTAAATTACATGTAGTACAGACAACCGACCAATCGCGGCTGTCAATTAACCTATTACCAGATGACAAAATTTTAGACTGGTCCAAATTGCAAGAAGTTACAGACGAAAATTCAAAACTTATTAATTTCTTAAATTGTTTTTACTTATGGGGTAGAAAACATTGTGGATAATGAAGAAATTGCTTGTAGCAAGCAATTTCTTCATTTTTCACAAAGTTTTCTCAAGCTTTATTTCTTGAGGGCGTCTAAAAGCGTCATTGAGTGGGGATGGGTTAAGGAATAGATCGACCAATCAAACCTTTCATTCAGCCCAGAAGCGAGCTTTGAACTCCGATATTGGCCGCCGTTGTTTTTGTTGGTTTGGCGTCTGAAACGTCGTAACTACAGGTTATACAAGCCAGTGCTGTCAGTCCTTTGAATTTAGAACAATTCTGTGACATTCAGTATGACAAGGTTTAAAGTGTTGTATGATTAACACTATTATCTTATTCTAAAAGTCTTTCGAAAAGTGACAAAAATTCTAAAGGTTAGGAAAAAGTTCTAAAAGTGATGAAAAAAAGAAAAAAGAGATTTTGGAAAGTTTTCAACGCTTTTAGAATGACGGAGTTAGATGGAAATAATCATCAATAAACGACATCCTCTTAAAGCGGATCTTGCACAGGTTATGAAAAAAGTTATCTCTAAATATTCAAAAATTCTGTAACTGTAATGCTTTCAGGTATTTATAAGAACGTGATTTTGCTGATTTTGTAATGAAAATGGCTGTTTATAACTTTACAAAAAATAAAAAAGAAGCAAAAATATTTCGCGAAATAAAAAAAACAAACAAACAAACAAAAAAACAATAACAAAAACAAACACACACACACACAAATAGCGAAGTAAAACCCGAATGAAAACGGAATTCATCGAGTAAATACGTCATCTTTTGATTGCATCGAAAATTGCCTTATTGTGGTTTCCATGACGTATCAACCGCTTCATTGTCTTCTGCAAATAATACAGTCGTTATCGCCATCACTCGAACACAAACAACCTTATCCGATAAAAGCCTGTGTTTCAAAGTAGGCATAGGGAATACAATATATAATTGAATTTATAGTGAATTTAGTAGATTTAACAAGAAGAAAGAATATTTATTGTGAAAATACCATGAATAGCTATTAGAAATGCAGACAATTTTCGGATATCAAATTTTCTTAAAAATCTGTTCAAGAGCCGCTTTAATACTTCCGTCGGATTATTGAGATTTCTCTGTGGATTATTACTTCGTTACTTTATTTAAAAAAAAAAAAAAACTGTTTTCCTGTTTTGCAAAATTTTAGACCTGTCCAAATTCAAAGGTTTTGCAGATGAAAAATTAAGGTATGTTTAATTTGAAAAAAATAACCATACAGTAGGGTAGAAAGTATTATGGAAAAAGAAGAAATTGCTTGTCACAAGCAATTTATTCTTTTTCCACAATGTTTTCTCAGATATAAATTTACTGGGACGTAAAAATCAGGAAAGGGTTAAGGTAGAGTTAACCCAGTTTTGTCGTTCATTTAGCACAAGACTACGTCATCTCCCCGGTACCATAGTCGAGATGACGTCATCGGGTTGTCTTGAAAATCACATACAAAATGACGCGTTTTGGGAGATGTCTTGTTTAGCAGCAAACAAATAGAATCGGGGGGGGGTGCCTTTTCAGATCTTTCATTAGCATTCAAAGCTATATTTTCACTTATGATAAATCCAGACACAAATGTAGGAGATGTGATATTTTCAAGCCAAAGTTGAACTTTTGCTATGACCTTGTCCTTGGGGACTACCTGAAAATTTATTTCAAATGGAATATCTACTTCTGATGGAGTATAAGCGTTCAAAATTGTTTTCCATACACAAATATAGAAAATATTGTAGAGTCAAGCTAATATTGAACGTTTGACCTTGAGCTATGACTTTGACCTTAGGGAATATCTGAAAATTTGCTTCGAACGGCAAACCTACTCATGGTGGTGAACACTTGAAGTGTCCAAAATTATTTTGAAACCCATCCACTAATGTGGAGGTATGCTATGGTCAAGCTAACGTATGACCTTGAACTTTTGGGACTGCCTGAAAATTTGTTTTAAATAACACATTGTGCTAAGCTATCTATAAATCCATCCATACATGGTCCGGACGAGTTCGGACGGTCCAATGCACTGGCACACCAACGCATGCACTGGCTTATCATAGTGATAACAACCGTCGGTGGGCGCACAAAATATCGTAAATATAGCTTTATTCAAGCTGTATTTTGTGCGCCCATAGACGCCATGTCTCCCTCTCAAAAGTGGACTCGATAGAAAGAAATATATTGTACATGTATTTTTAAAGGTCACGGCGGTTTTGAACTATCAATGCTTTAATACAGAAGTTGTTTGCTCAGTTCGATTGATCCTTTCACTCTCCACTTGAATCTCTGTTTAAACACAGCTTAAAGCGTTCACTTGATAAAACCTATTTAAAATTACTTTATTTCGGATGTAAAGACTGGCGCAAAAAGTTTGTAAACTACAAATGCTGCATATATACGTTGATTGACCAATTGCGGCTGGCAATTAAAGAATCAACCGACCAATCAAATTATTTATTCAGCCCGGACCAGAGCTATTCAACCCCGACTTTGCCGCCATTTTGGTTTTATCCTTGTTCGTTGGTTTGGTGACTTAAACGTCGTAAACAAAGCTTATTGAAGCTGTAGTTACGACGTGTATGTCGCCAACCAACAATTTTCTTTTTTGTTACATGCTGCTCGCAATAAGTCTTGCAAAATAACACCGTTAAAAATCGAAGCGGAATTCTTGTCGGAGTTAATGGGCGGGGCCTAGGGAGTCAGTGGGTGGGGTCAGCGATTGGTCAATTGATGGATAGCGGCTACCAATAAAAGAATAAATCGACCAACCGAACCATTCATCTAGATCGAAATTGTGCTTTGAACTCCAACATTAGCCGACATTTTTGTGAAGGATCTTAGTTCGATTGGCTACATAAACGTTGTCACTACAGCTTAAATAACCTGTAGTTACGACGTTTAGGTCGCCAACAAAACGTTTACTGTTTTGTAACATGTTACTGGTCATAGATTATGCAAAATAACGCCGTATAATATCGAAGTGGGACTTCAAGTCGGAGCTCAAAGGGCGAGGTCAACAATCTGTCACTTGCATCCTCCTCTCATCTTTCGAAGGATGTTCAAGAATAAAACTGAATTGACTCTTTAAAGTGTTCATTTATATACGATTTTTTCACGAAACTTGCCCATAATATAACTCAGATTAATCCGATTCTGTTGGAGGTATAAATATTAGCTTTCAGGTCCGTCGTTTTATGCGTACGGTCATGCAAACACGGTGAAAATAGGTATTTTTTAATCAAGTAGACCGTCGTTGGGAAGGTAACGTATGGTTGGCTTTTAGCCGTAAGGTTTGACTATCCACGGGGCAATTTCAAATTTCAAAGGTATCGAGTTATGTTGAAGATAAAGAAAATCCCAATACTTAAGGTACACCCTGTAAACACAAAGAAACGTTGGATTTAGATTTAGTCGTCTAAATATTATAATCATAGTTAATAGGATATGATAGACCAGTGTCAAATAATGTAATCCCTACCCTTGAATATCAAAATATGTTACAAATACGAATTTTCTCTATTTCCCCCCTCCCGCCTTCTCTTTTTTGTTTTCTTCGAAACTCATTCCTACCCAATCTCTTCAATTTATTCATTATCCACTTTTACCCCGTTCTTCTAAATTAATAACCCAACAGATTTTAAAAATGCTAACAACTAAAAATGTCGTCTGCAACTTCTTTGAATTTGGACCAATCTAAAACAACCAGTGTTAAAATACGACTTTTTCTCTATCCCCCCGCTCCTGCTCTCTCTTTTTTGTCTTCTTCGAAACTAATTCCTATCCAATCTCATCAATTTATTCATCATCCACTTTTATCCCCTTCTCCTAAATAGATAACCCAACAGGTTTTAAAAATACTAACAACTAAAAATGTCGTCTGCAAATTTTTTGAATTTGGACCAGTCTGAAACAATCAGTGTGTTATGTATCGATTATCTCTGATATAAAACCACTTTCAACATCATTTTCGTTATATCACAGGAACCTTTATCTTATCAGTTCCAAAACAAGTTTAACAACAAAAGAATAACAAGGGGTCTAACAGATTTGGCGCTTTTCGTCAGGAATTTATTAACATCGAAGCTGTGCAGAAAAACCACAAACATGATGTCATCTTGTTGGAGTTACGTATAAAGCAATAGTTGGTCTCTGATTTTAGTCGCCTTATACCAAAAGCCATAGATAAAGGTCAAGATAAAATTCTGGAAAAATTCCCGACACTCCGTGATTTTTATCCTGCCCTCCCCCCCCACCACACACACACACACACACATACACACCAGAATATGTACGGGGCGTTTATATCAGACAAAATCGAGCTGCACACTATATTCCAAGTTCAACTCTCGATCGGACCAATGTTTTTTTTGACGACCGAATATCATTGAACAAGCTCGGTCTATCCAAATACGCCTGCTTATCTGAGTCTAAACTGTTCAAAGATTGATATACATGTGTCCTCGGTGGATGATCAAAAACATCGTAACTCCAGCTTTTTAAAGCTGGAGTTACGATATTTTTGGTCACCCACATACAATATTGGAGTTAGATTAGCTAGATAAGGGTAGAATTAATGTCAGCCAAAAAAGATAGTTAAACTATGTCGTAATGCGATATTTTGATAGGTATCACAAGGGATTTCTTTTAATACGTATAGTCAATTCCAAAATTTGAGGCATATACCCTTTCATACGAGTGACCGTTTTAAAAACATGAAAATAATTCCTATCATTATAAACACGTCAATATTTCTAGTAAAATAGTCCACATAGAACAAAATAGGACAAGTCAGGATAAAAAACCCGTATCTGACAGTGTCAAATACGGTTCCATGTAAGTAGTCTAAAATGACGTCATTTTCATTCTGTAGATGACGTCATAATGCGAATACACGTAATTAAAATGGTAAAGGAGAAAGGAAGTACTTGCAGAAATACTATTTTTTTTTTATTATTATTATTTTATTGTATTTGCTTCGCAGCTCAAAGTAATTACAAGACGTTGTATCTCTATCGTAACATAGTATTCCTCATGTGTTTTGTATTGTTAACCCATTCCCACACAGCAAAATTTTAAACTGGTCCAAATTGAAAGAAGCTGCAGACGTCAATTTCAAGTTGATGGAATTTTGAATTTTTTCGTCTTTTTGGATAGAAAACATTGTGGATAATGAAGAAATTGCTTTATACAAGCAATTTCTTCATTTTCCACAATGTTTTCCAAAGTTTTTTTCTTGAGGGGTGTAAAAATGAGGGATTGAGTTGTAATGAGTTAAACGAACACAAGAAGTAGTTTTCAAACGTTTAAGTGCTATAACACGGTCAAACGAGCTCATGTAAACGCCGGCTGTATACTCTTTTCGCGCACGTCCATCCATAATTTCTTTAAACGAACACAAGAAGTAGTTTTCAAACGTTTAAGTGCTATAACACGGTCAAGCGAGCTCGTGTAAACGCCGGCTGTATACTCTTTTCGCGCACGTCCATCCATAATTTCTTTAGTGATTGCAGGACGTTATATACATGTGCAATTTTCTGGTACTACATCCTACTGCATTGTCGCCGTAATAAAGTTAACCATTGTCATGCTGAACCCGGAATATTCCGGTGAGGGCAGGAGGTATAGACAAAGATCAGCCTGCACATAAGTGCAGTCTAATCTTGGTCTTCACCTCCTGCTTGTACTTTTCCTGCCAGAGTAACTATGAAATTGATTTTCAAAGGAAAAATTGATTATTGAACAAGTTCTATCACTGCTCTCAGTCCTTTGATTTTAATGCAATTCTGTGAGGGATTTTATACAACATGACAAGGGTTAACCCTTTCCTGTACAATCACTGGTTTTTATGTCCTTGTGATTTTGTACCTGAGAAAACATTCAGGGAAAACATTCTCATTTTCCCACAATATTTTCTACCATGTTTGTTGGTTACTCTTCATGTTGCACCCACTTTTAGTTCTCATCTGCAACTTCTTTCAAATTGGACAGGTCTAAAATTTTGAAAAACAGGAAAGGGTTAATATACGTAACCTGTGAGTGTTTTCAAAGGCCGAAATATTCGCAAACAAAAATGCAATTTTGGTCACTGTATCATACTTGACGGATCGCGTCTGTCAATCAAAGAACCAATCGACCAATTAAATCGTTCATTTAAAACGTAGGGATGGGATAAGCTTGAAGCAACCACAATTTATAGATTTTTCATTACGTATCAAAATTATTTTTTACTGTATCTTTCAAAACTATTGAAAAGAATATATTACTTGTGAACGGAAATTTCTCCCCACCTTCCCCCCACTACTTTGATCACATTTGTTTCTAAAAATTGGAATGCTAAAAACAGGGTGACGGATACTTCTACAAAATGAATAATAATTAAATAAATAATGCATGGATGAATAAATAAATGAAAAGTGAACAAATAAATAAATAAAAAAAGGGAAAAAAAGAAAAAAAAACGTTTTTAAGAGAAGTTTCGTATCACTTTTTTTTTCTCCAGAAAGAAATAATCATTTCAATGGTATCAGGCCATCTTAGTCCTTGTCATGCTGATACTGAATTGCATTGAAATCAAAGGACTTGCATCACTGAATGGTCTTATTTAGTGTAAACTTTTCGTTTGAAAAATGACAATTTAAAAAACTCTGGCTTAAAGGAGACAACAAGGAGGTGTAGACTAAGATCAGGCTGCCCTTATGTGCTGGCTGATCTTTGTCTATACCTGCTGCCAAACAAGAAATATTCCAGGTTCAGCATGACAAGGGTTAATAAATGTTGAATCCCTATATCGGTAGGCCCCTTATATCTTAATATATACCGGTAATTTTCTTTTATTTAATGTCGTCTTCAAATTTTTATACCACACTGTATGTCTGGCAAATCTACAGAAGGTCTGATACACACTTTATATCGGAGTGTTGAGCGAACAGTCTTAATCAAATATTGGTTACATGGATTAACAATATAAGATAGAGCGTGGAACAATAGACTAGAGCCACCGATGTGTTTTAATTTGATCTCTTAACAATGGACCACGGAACCAATGTGATATTAAAATGACAGGTATATGCGTCTATAATATCTGATTTGAATATTAAATTCGGAAATTTATACAGTATGGTTTACAGGAAAAATAAATTAAAGGTCTTGCTAGGACCTGAGAAGTTGGCTCAACACAATGGAGAGGAGGAACAAGTTACAGATTCGGATGATCTTTTATTGAATTCATTCCGAGGGAGGCCTCGAAGTTATGATCAGTCCGCGTTCGGTAAAATTGGAGAGACTAACGTATATAAACGGACAAGACCGGCCCAAACTTTACAGCCGAGACCAAGATTGGAGCGATACCCGTCGGGTCTGCAGTTAGCTGGACAAAAAGTGGATTCGGATGATACGGCGATAAAATCTGCGAGGTCGACATTGTCCGGCAGACGGCCGCAGACCCAAACTCAGACGGAGCCTGTAATTGAAAAATCAGACGACGTTGCAGAGAGATTTTCCCCCGTATCTAAGGACAGTAACATAACGAGTATGCCGTCGGAGTCGTCGACGGGTACGTATTCGCCGTCGCTCGTACGAACGAAACAAGGACGTGGCCAAAATAGTGCTAACAACGTGGTGTCACGGAGTTTCCTCACAGATTTCGGACTACGTACGGAAAGAACCGACACTTTTTCCGGACATCATCGGCGCCGTGCGGTCGCAAGCGCGGATATGGAAAGACAGATGGAAGAAAAAGCAAAGTTGCACATAAGGACTGCTCAGACAATTGGTAATATAAAACGAAGCAGCAAAGTGCAGCAAGGTTATCTGGGTCTACGGGCGACGGTTTCGCCGTCCTACATACCCACAACCGTGGGGCTCAGGGAAGGGTCCTCAAGACTGACTAAGGACAAACTGTTTTATAAGTCTGACTTGAGTCTGGATAAGCCCGAAATCATGCCGTACATGATTCAGTTACGCAAAAACATTGGATCTATTTCTAAGACTAAAACAATTACCCAGGGATACCACAAACCAAACCGAGGACCAGAAATTAGCGGACGGACTATTATTGTGGGTACTGGATATTCTTAATGTGGGATATATAACAATATTGTTTTGGACAAACAAACACACACACACAAAAAAAGAAAACAACATAAATGCAGGTTAATGTTCGTGTTAAACCTATTTCCAGACGGCAAAATTTTAGACTTGACCGAATAAAAAAGAGTTGCAGACGACAATTTAAAGTTTATGAAATTATTGATTTTTTTTTTTTTTTTTTTTGATTTTCTGGGTAGAAAACATTGTGAAAAATGAAGAAATTGCTTGAAGGTCGTCAAAAGCGTCATTGTGTAGGAATGATTTAATATCAGCTCATTCTAAGTTGTTATTTATTAATTTCTAATTAAATTTGAGACGTCAAAATTGATATTTATTCATTAAAAAAAATAGTAATACACGATAGAGTTATGTGGATATAGATGCAACTGGATTGATTTCAAAAGAAGAGTTGATATTTTAGATTATGTTGGTTTGATACAATGTCGAAGAGTATAAACTGTATTTCACCTCAACTATTCGTAGAATACAATAACTATTCGAGTCCCCAGGTCGTCGGGCTTGCACTGAAACTTTGCAAATATTGTAACTAACTATAATACCGATCGCTTTTTAAAGATTCATTTAACCCATTCCAACACAGTGGAATTTTAGCCCGGTCCAAATTGAAAAGAGCAGCAGACGACAATTTCAAGTTGATTGAATTTTACATTTTTCGTCGTTTTGGATAGAAAACATTGTGGATAATGAAGAAATTGCTTGATCCAAGCAATTTCTTCATTTTCCACAATGTTTTCCAAAGCGTTTTCTTTGAAGGGCGTAAAAAGGAGGGATTGAGTGGGAATGGGTTAAGAGATGAGGAGAATATTTTTTGTTTTCATGGAGGTATGAACCGAAAAACCTAATCACACTGTATGAATACGCGAAGCAGATTCATACATTGTGTGATTAGTTTTTTCGGTTCATACCTCCATGAAAACAAAAATATTCTCTTCATTTCTTATAATTTAATAGCATCGAGCGAAAAAACCAAAAGCTTTACAAAGTTTGATACCTTTTTGCATTGGACTATTTTGTGCGGAAGCATACACAATTGCTGCGTGCTCAAAATTTTGTTCATGGAGTTATGAATATTTTTTTCGACCAATCAGAACGCTCGTCTTTGAAACTAAAAATTAAATTATTGCATTATATAGACTGGCGAGATTTTTAGAAACTTTAGTCAAACAGCGCTATGCGTCGTTAAAAACAAAGCCCGATCCGGTACCAGACGGCAAACTTTGAGACTGGTCCAAACTCGTAGAGGATGCAGTCGATAATTTTCAGTTGGTAAATTCTTTTGGATCGAAAACAATTTTGATAATGAAGAATTTTACTTGCAACACGCAATTTCTTCATTCTTCACATTTATTTCCAAGCGGGTTTTGGGGGGCGTGGGGGTGGGGTGGAGTGGTAGGGGCATCCAAAAGCGAGTTTAAGTGTTAATAGTTAATAGTTTAAACCTACATACAGGATACAAAAGAAATTCATTACGGAATCAGTTTATGACAATATACAGTTCACCAAAGGTAGAAATACGAATTCGCATCACGAAAAGGGCAATAGATGCTGAGAATAGCTTATAAAAATTAAAGTACTGAAAGTACTTTAAGCTAGCAAAGCATGGTTTTGTTAAGTAATCTTTTTTGTCAAAGGTTATCATGATAAATAAACGAGGTTAAAGTAACCCTGGAACACGATATGCTCAAGTGAACTTAAAATACATTGGAGATGAACTTACAGGCAGAGTTTGCAATATTCCTGAAATGCATATGAACTACTTTTTATGGCGCATGCATTCAGTGGATTGAGTTGTTAATCCCCCAGTGGCTGTTTGCATTTATTGACCTCTTGAGATGACCTCAAAATTTTGTCTGTTAACTTAAGATATAAAAGCTTACGCTTTGCTAGTTTATAAATGAATATGTATTATTGCAACTTTCTAGCTTGTAAAATGGTTTTAACTGAAGCCTTTGTGTAGTAGAAATAATCATCTAGTCACTGTTAATTTGAATAAACTAATCATCAATTACTTTTATCAGCATCTTATTAACTTTTTTGTAACATATATGAGCGCATGCGTGACATTTCCAACTATTACACATGTGCGCCAAGTAAAGACTCAGATCAGCCTGTGCATCCGCACAGTCTGCTCAGAGTCTTCACTCTGCGCTCAGTAGGTAGATACTGACCCAAAGGTTCTTTAATCAATCAGCGAATATTCTAATCGCCCCGAATAGCTTTCCAGGGTGCTCAATGTGTGCGAGTCCCGCATACGCGAAATGGTTGAAAATGTCACGCATAGGCTCATATATTATTGACTGATTTACATGAGGACCCCGGTCATAGCGCAGTGGTAGCGCGTAGGACTCCTAGTCATGGGATCCTGGGTTCGATCCCCGGTCACGACGAAAAGCCTTCACGACATAAGTCTCTCACCGATGCGTGGATAATCGTAAACCTAAGTGGGATGAACAGCTGGAGGCTCGGATAGGATGTAGTGGTTTGTGAGAAATACCAGCCACCGCGATATGGCTGAAGAACTTTTAAAGGTGACGTTAAACCCCATCCAATCAATCAGTCTGACCTACATCAGATACAAAAAGTCATTTCTAGGGCTGTAATTAGTGCTTATATAATTGCGTCCGCCTGTAAAGCACTCGGCCACCAATTTCGAGCTTTTATACCCAACAATCTCTTACTTTATACCAATTTTAGTTTGATTGCTACGAAAGCTTTGACCAATTCCCATGCAGCAAAATTTTAGACTTGTCCAAACTGATAGAGGCTTCAGACGACAATTTCAAGTTGGTGGAATCATATTTTTTGTTGTTTTGGATGGAAAATATTGTGGATAATGAAGAAATTGCTTGATACTCAAGCAATTTCTTCATTTTCCACATTGTTTTCGAAAGCTTTTTTTTCTTGGGGCCAAAGAAGGCGAGATTGCGTGGGAATGGGTTAAGCTAATAGAGTCGCTGTTGAACACTCACAATCGAGATGTATCAAGCAATTTCTTTATTATCCACAATGTTTTCTATCCAAAAAGACAAAGATAATTATAATTCCACCAACTTGAAAATTTCGTCTGCAGCTTCTTTGAATTTGGACCAGTCTAAAATTTTGTTGAGTTGGAATGGGTTAAAATCGAAGCGGAACCTCCTGTTGGAGTCAATGGGCGGGGCATACGGAGTAAGTGGGCGGGGCTTGCGATTTGTCAATTGTTTCAAATGTTGACGATATAAGTTTCAAACAGACAGGTCTGTTTAACCCATTCCAACACAGTGGAATTTTAGACCGGTCCAAACTGAAAGGAGCAGCAGACGACAATTTCAAGTTGATGGAATTTTAATTTTTTTCGTCTTTTTGGATAGAAAATATTGTGGATAATGAATAAATTGCTTGATCCAAGCAATATCTTCATTTTCCACAATGTTTTCCAAAGCTTTTTCGTTGAGGGGCGTATAAGGGAGGGATTGAGTTGGAATGGGAGTTGATGAATCATGCATGGTTAATTTGTCTATAACCACGACCGATTAAACACGTATTGTTGTCGATACGTCAATAGCAATTAACTATAATCTTCTTATAAATAATCCTGGCGCAGATTAATATACCCTCTCTGACGCTTTATAACAGCCGCTTACGCATATACACCCGAAGGGGCTTGTCAGTGAAATATAACATTTACCATAAGTTTTTATGATAAAAATGACATTGAAAACTGACCTTGACAGATAAGATTAAACTTGATATCTACAAAATGACAGTACCCCAAAGAATACAATAATAGGAAAATGTTTGTCTTTCGAAGTCTTGTTTTTCACTCTCCGGCAATTCGATGCTTTATTTTTTCACCTTCTGCGTTCATTCTGGTCGTTGAAGAGGCTTTTCGAATTTCAAGCTAGATTGTCTTCCTTATTCAGGTCGTTTGTGTTAGTTTATAAGTATTACCTTATTCATTATTTCATTATTTAGATTAAGAGGCTTGAAAATTCTCCACTGGCGACAATATCATAGTGTTAAAGCTGAAGTTTCATTTTTTTTTTTTTTTTTTTTTTTTATTTTATTTTTTTTTTTTTTAAATCCTAACGACGATATTAATCTTTCGATTACTTGTGGCCCCGCGTACCGATTAGATTTTGTTTGTTTGAATGGGGTTTTACGCCGCTTTCAACAATCTTTCAGTTATATCGCGGCGGCTGGAGCACCTAACAATGGAATCCTGGTATTTCTCACACCAGTACTACCATTACATCCTTTCCTAGCCTCCAGCTGCTATCTTACATAGGTCTACGATTATTGACCCATTGGTGAGAGACAAATAGTCGGAAAGGATGAGTGCCGCCGTCGGGGATCGAACCCTGGAACTCTAGATAGACAGTCCGACGCGCTACCAACTGCGCTATGACGGCGGCTGCGTACCGATTAGAGGAAGTTAGCAATCGGCAGATCGCGGCCATGCCCTCTGAACTCCTACAGGAAGTTCGACTTGGATATTAAACGGGGTTAATTTATAGTCTGTAACCTGTGGCAAAAAAGTAGTTCGTTGGCGACCTTAAAGTCGTAACTACAGCTTAGACAAGCTGTAGTTACGACGTCGAGGTCGCCAAACCAACAAGATCGCCTCATTTAAATGTCGACCAATACCGGACTTTCAATGTTCACATTCGGTCTAAATGTGACGTGATTGGTCTGTTGACTTTTTTTATACTGAAACTCGCCTTCCGTCTTTTTTTTTTTCTTTTTTGCCTTAAATCTAGTTTTCTTATTTGATACATACGGTATATCACACACACACAAGCAATCCCCCACACACACACTACCCCCCCCCCCCCCCTTATACACACACCACCCAGTGAAAATCTAAATTATTGTAAAGTCGGGTAGATATTTATGGAACCTTTACATACTCAATCATTTGATTATAATTGCGTCTCAATTTTATGATTTGTGAAAGTTCTATTTTCTGATCGGTTTAAATTGTTCGGTATCGCTGGAAATCTTAAATCTTTCACCTGATCTGATCCACCCTTTGATTTTTTATAAGCTTGAAACAAAGGTTTTCTCACACAATAATGTTTTATTACCTGCGACCATTCACCCTTTTACCGGTCAGTCTCATAAAATTAATACCCTGTGAACAACAAAATATGCATTAATACTTAATGTAGTAACACGGAGGTCAATTAAATTAAGTTTAAAACCCTGCCTGGATACCAGATTTTTTTTATTTGTAGGCCAAGATGAGTCATTTCAAGATTTGGGTGGCTAATTTGAATTTGGAGGTGTGTGTGTGTGGGGGGGGGGGGGTTAACTAAGTGTTTGGGAGATATCTAAGTGGGTATATGCCAATCAGTACAAAATAAAGTCATTTTCCAATCTTGTTCAAATCATTGGGGGGGACAGGGTTTGGGTAAATCCCTTAGCGCCCTCGTTTCTACGGGCCTGATTTGGTTTTGTTTCAAATTATTGATGATGCTATTGAAAGGATGTCTCGATAGAACGACAAAAAACTCATACCAGATTTGAAAATGCACATTAGAGCACAAATATAACATTCAAGTCAATGTTGGCCACGGCCATACATGCATATTGCAGTGGTATCGCGTAGGACCCCTGGTCAAGAGGTCCCAAGTTCGATCTCCGGCCGCGGCAAATATCCTTTCCGACAGTCGAATCCCACAAATGGGTGATAATGTGGGGTGAGCAGCTGAAGGCTCGGAAGGGATGTAGTAGTACTTGTGTGAGAAATACACGTGTACCAGGAATCCATGGTTAGGTGCTTTAGCCGCCGCGATATAATTGAAAAACTGTTAAAAGTGGCGTTAAACTCCATTTAATCAATCAATCAATCAATTAATTAAGTCAACTAGCTATACTTTTCTTGTGTCTGTAGGCCAGGAGATGACATTTAAAGTCACCGACCAGCCTGCACATTTAGCGCGGTCTGGTTGATGTCTTCATTCTGCGCTTCGGCTATAGGTAATTCAGGATTTCGTATTATTTCTTTAGCCGATCGACCAATATTCAAAATGCACCTGGCTGCAAGGTGTCTTGATTTTTGTAAAATTGCTAGAAATATGAATATCGCCGGTTCAATTCTAAAACCTCGCAACTAAAGCTTTGATTATATGTAATTACATTGTTTTTGAATAACACCGACGATTTAATGTCAAGTAAGGTATGTTAACTCGCCCCTATCTCTCTGGGTAGAAAACAAAGTGTAAAAAAAGCATAAAATTCTTGTCCAGAGAAAAAAGTAGGGTTCAAACCGACAACAATCTCACCACGATTGGAATGCCAAATACTTAAATTCTGTTCAAGTGCGGCGTCCTTTTACCTAAAGCCGCGTTCATAGCGCAGCGGTAGCCGGCGTAGGACTCCTATTTAACCCTTTCCCACACAACCAAATTTTAGACTGGTCCAAATTCAAAGAATCTGCAGACGACAATTTCAATTTGATGGAATTTTAAATGTTTTCATCTTTTTGGATAGAAAACATTGTGGATAATGAAGAAATTGCTTGTAACAAGCAATTTCTTCATTTTCCACAATGTTTTCTAAAGCTATTTTATTGAGGTGCGTAAAAAGGAGGGTTTGAGTTGGAATGGGTTAAGCGGTCCCGGGTTCCGTCTCCACTAATCACTCTTAAAGAAACTGGCCCAAAATTTCTTAGGACGATCAACGAATATTCTTTTAAATGCCCTCGGTATGTGCCCCTGAGCTTCTCGCACATGTGAAATGGTTTGAAATGTAACATAAAGTGAGCGGAGTACCCGAATGTCACCTTTTCCTTCGACGTGTCACCCAGATAACGAGGCAGTAGGTGAATTCATGATAAATCAAATCAAATGCAATAAATTTCGACCTGATTGCCAAACCACGGGCTAATGTTTGGTCGTATATTGGGCATTGTTTGGTAACAATTGAAGTACTCTGTAGACTGAAATTATTCCGACTCGCCATGGTAAAATGGGTGTGGGTAGTTCTACCCCATTCCCACTCAAGCTCTCCTTTTTACGCCCCTCAAGAAAAAAAGCTTTGGAAAACATTGTGGAAAATGAAGAAATTGCTTGTATCAAGCAATTTCTTCATTATCTACAATGCTTTCTGTCCAAAACAATGGAAAAATTAAAAATTCCATCAACTTGCAATTGTCGTCTGCAGCTTCTTTCAATTTGGACCAGTCTAAAATTTTGTTGAGTTGGAATGGGTTAAAAAGTTAGGTTAACCATGCAATTATCTGACGACACAATTTTAAACTGGTCCAAAAATAAAAGATGTTGCAGACGATAAAATCAAGATGATGAAATAAGAAAAAAAAATCATCTTTTTTAGTACAAAACGTTGTAGATAATGAAGAAACTGTACCAAGCAATTTCTTCATTTCCAAAAATGTTTTCCCAAGCTGTTTTACTAGAGTGGTCAAAAAGCGGGAATGTGCGGGAATAGGGTTGATCATAATTTTGAATAAATATATAAGTATATTTCTATTTCTGTACTCAGATATTACGTCGGTATTATTCAAAATCCTTGAAACTAAAGCTTTATTAAAGTTGTATCTGCGTGTTTAAACAAATCTTAAGTATAACATGGAAACGCAAAGAGGGCATTTAATTTACCAATTTAGGCGAATAAAAATTCAGCCTGGGAACTGCGTTAAATGGATATTTGAGAAAGAGGCAGGATTTAGCAGAGTCCAATCAAAGATGGTACTTTGGAGTAAGGCAAACAATAAGGTAGAATGACCATTTTAAACAAAATGAAATTACTACAGCCGAAACTTTCGACCCTAGTCACAGTGCGCAATTTGACCAGGATCGATCCTTTTCGCAAGACCTTTTAGAGCCCTTCCCGTTTGGCTCGTAACAAAAAAACATAAATATCTATACAACAAACAATCAAAACAAACAAGCAAGCGAAACCACACACAGACATCCAGTGACGCTGTAATTTGTGGTTTATAACTATAGTAACGGTTTGGAAGTAAATGAAGTTGCCCTAACCACTTATGGAAGGTGAATGATCAACAAAAACTGATGAAAAAAACTCATTTGGTAAAAAATTATGGAAACCGTTTATATGTTAGCCTAAAAAATGTTGATATTACGATTACAAGATGACAGAGTCCGATTAACGAATCGCGGCAGTCAGTAAAATAATCAGTCGACCAATGAAATCATCCATTTAGACTGGAAGTTAAGTTTGAACTCCGATATTCTTATTCAAGCTGTAGTTACGACGTTTATGTCGCAAACCAACTATTCTACTTAATTATAACATTCTATTGGCCATAAATTTTACAATTAAATTTTACGTCGTTAAAAATCGAAGCGGGACTTTCTGTTGGAGTCAGTGGGCGTGACTAAAGGAATAAGTTGAGGAAACCAGCGATTGCATTCCTTAAATCATATCGTCTTATGAACATGCGAACCCATCCAAATATTATCAAAACTATTTTCTGATGCGCTCTTCGAAAAGGGGAGCATTTTTAGATGAAAACAAAGTGTGCCCAAATAAATCTATTCAAATGATTGTAACACTTGAAAATCAAATCCCTTACTCAACATTAGTCGACATATTTCTATCATTGTATTTAATCGAACCTAGATCAATCATCAATTATAAATGTAAACGTCCATACAATGCGCTTGTATCATGAATGGAGAATCGACAGAGATTTATTATAGTTTATTGGTTGGTGTATCGACAGCTGTTGTTATTCAGCGCTCAAGAAATTTAATGATAGATTAGATTGATTGATTGATTGCATGTGCTTAACGCCACTTTTAACAGTTTTTAGGTCATATCTTCGCGGCTGGAGCCCCTAACAATGGATTCCTTGTGTTCCTCACATTACCACATTACCACTATATATTCTTTACGAGCCTCCAGCTGCCCATCCACCTTAGGTTTACGATTATCCAAATGTCAGAAAGGATCTCTTCCGCGGTCGGAGATCGAATCCGGGACCCACGACTATGGGTCCTACGTGGTACCACTGTGCTATGGCCGATAATTTAGAACATAAAGAACAATTCAAAGACAACCACAATTCATATATAATGATAATTGAGGAATCAAACATTGCCTCTTACGATATGCCAGTTGTCACGTTTGATCCGCCAGTTGTCACGTTTGTTCCGCAAGATAAAATTATAGATATGACAAGGGTAGGCCTGCAGTGATTTATTCTTATATCCCGTTTAATCACACGAGGTCTCACAGACTATTGCTTTCCATTCCAAAGCTTATTTACATTGAGATAAATAGGGAATATTACCACAGTGTCTTTTTCTATGCGTTGTTATCGTGTTCTAGAATCGTGTGTAGGTATTTTTTATTGAATGAGACCGAAGGTCGAATCCAATAAAAAATACGAACACACGATTCGAGAACACGATAACAGCAAATAGAAAAAGACACTGTTGTAATATTCCTTTTATTATATACCTTTTAGGAAATGACATTAAGAAAATTCTCTTAAATGGCTAAGAAATAATCAACTTTCCGAAAAACCCGAACGTCAATACACAAAATAGTAGTCCGTGTTTAACGGTACTCGACGAATACGATTTTTTGCTACACGCCGAATATTGATTTTTTTTCTGTCGAGTTGTATTTGACAGCCAGGTTTTACTCCATATCTTTTATAGGTATATAATAAATATATATACTTTGGAATAAAAACCACCAACCTGCTGCAATCTAAGAGTTACGAGGAAAGCAAAAGTTCGTCTGTGATTTTCGTCGCCTCCTTCGACAGGCCACAGAGAAAGCCCGAGGTACTATCCTAGAAAAATGCCACTTAGAATATATCGATGGCTTAGAGCAAAAACATAGTATGGCTCTATACAATGTATAGAGCCATACTATGTTTTTGCTCTAAGCCATCGATATATAGACTTAGGTGTTTACCATGGCTCCTAGCATGAGTTTAGTCGAGGCTTAATAAACGTAACGGGATTGGGCACCTTACCACAGCTTCTTTTTAAAGCCTACGCTATTTACAGCGCGATATCGAATTGAATTTCGACCAGTCTCAATTTGTTTGTTTGAATGGGGTTTTATGCCGCTTTCAACAATCTTTAAGTTATTTCGCGGCGGCTGAAGCACCTAACAATGAATTCCTGGTATTTCTCACACCAGTACTACCATTACATCCTTTCCTAGCCTCCAGCTGCTATCCCACATAGGTCTACGATTATCGACCCATTGGTGAGACACAAATAGTCGGAAAGGATGAGTGCCGCCGTCGTCGACCAGTCTCAAACGTGGTCAAGTAATGTGTTAAATACCAAAAAGCTCATCTTAAATATCAAAAGAATTCAACTAAATCATTATCAATAAAACTTTCTATCAATTGAACGTTTTTATCATCAATAAAAGCTGGCCGTCAAAGAAATAATTTACACTGGTAAAATTAATTACATTTCTTATCCGAAAACCCTCTTTGATAGTTTTCATTGAAATATTTTATTTGATAATCCACGCTTTCTTCCAGTGAAAGGCTAATCCATTATCGGATGTCGTTGGTCAACCAAAACATCGTAACTCCAGCCTTTTCAAGCTACTGTTAAGAGGTTTTGGACGCCAAGAGACGATATTCTTGACAGTGAAAAATTGAAAGAGGTTGCAGACGATAATTAAAAGAGGCTGTTTATTTCACAAGAGCTGTCGGATTAACCAATTTCCGATGAAATGAAGCTTTTTGACGCCCCTCAAGAAAAACAATTGAGAAAACATTGTGAAAAATGAAGAAATTGCTTGTAACAAGAATTTCTTCATTTTCCACAATGTTTCCTTCACAGAAAATTGAAAAATTCTGAAATTTAATAAACTTTAAAATGTTGTCTGCAACTCCTTTCAATTTGGACTAGCCTAAAATTTCGCTTTGCTGTCTGGTAATGGGTGAAGCTCCTCGGATAATTTGACTTAACAAGGCTTCAATTTGAAAGTCCGAAAAATACCTCTTAGCCTAAACCATAAGAAGTTGATATATATTTATAATGAATTTCCTTTTAATTTGGTGAAGGGGTTGTCGTGAAATCGACTTCGAACAGATGACCGCACAAATGAGAGACTGTATGTTCCCCAAAACACGAAAGCGTAAGATTAACCCTTGTCATGCTGAACCCGGAATATTCCTGCTTTGGCAGGAGGTGTAGACAAAGAACAGCCTGCACATAAGTGCAGTCTGATCTTGGTCCAAATCTCCTGTTTGTCTGCTTTAATGATTGATTGATAAAATGGGGTTTAACGCCGCTTTTAGTTGTATTTCAGTCATATTGCGGCGGCTGAAGCACCTAACAATGGATTCCTGGTATTTCTCACACCAGTACTTCCACTACATCCTTTCCTTTCCTCCAGCTGCTATCCCACTTAGGTTTACGATTATCCACCCATTGGTGAGAGACAATTGTCTCCTTTAAGTCAGAGTTGTTTAAATAATCAATTTTCGAAAGATATAATGACCCTCAATAAGATCTTCCAGCGCTGCCATTCCTTTGATTTTAAAGCAATTCTGTAGGGGATTTATAATTCAGCATTATAATTCAGCATGACACAGGTTAAGTGTCTATATACGTTTGAAAAATCACAAAAAGGTAACATTACTTGTGTGAAACCATTTCTCCTTTCAATTATTTTTTCTGTAATATATTTTTTCTCTAACAAATTTGAACATTTGAGAAAAGACTGATTTTATAAGTGTAATTCATATTTAGTTCATTTCTTTATAGTTTGATTTTTAGTTTCGTCTATCGAAAATGAGCGTTCTGATTGGCAGAAAAAATATTCGTGAACCTTCAAGAACAAAATTTTGAGCACGAAGCTATTTCTTACACTTTCACACAAAATAGTCCCATACGCAAAAGTATAAAAATAAATGTAAAACATTTGCATTTTTCGCTAGATGTCATTGAATCGTTAGAAATGAAGATTTTTTTTTTTCGTTTTGTTTTCATGGAGGTATGAAACGAAAAACCTAATCACACTTATGCATAATACTAACGTTTCAAACGTCCTACCAAAAAACTTTATGAAGCTCTGTATATATTCTTTATTTACCTCCTTCATTGAAGAGTTATACATGTATACAAGAGAAACACAACACAAGACAAACAATACAAATACAAGCAAAGACAAGGCAATGAAACATTACTAAGTATACACAAAATACATGCAAAAAGAAGCACATTCAGATGACATGGAGTTTATGTCAATTTTTCTTTTTTTTTTTACATATTTTATTTGTTATAACTTTTATCTATCATTTTATCAATTCAATTCCTTAACTCATCAACTTATTTAATTCATCAATTCATCAATTTATTAATTCATCAGCCACTTTATTAATTTATTAGCCAATTTATTAATTCATTAAGCAATTTACTAATTTATTAACCAATTCTGTAATTCATCAATTCACTAATATAATAACTGTAATAATTGTAATAATTTCTTTATTTATTAATTTATTAATTTATTCATGTTGGTGACATACAATGAATAATATTTATTTGGGTTTTAAATCTGTCATTTCACCGTGTTTACTTATTCTAACATAGCGAAAACGAAAATCGGTTAGAATATGTATGATGATAGAGATTTGACTGCGTACTTTATACATTACTTATCAATATGCCTATGAAAAGAGTCGAAAGTGGCATCATTGTAATAAGTATTAGTTTGCCTCGAGTACTCTAAGGATATTGCATCTTAGGTGATAGGGGTAGTAAATCGAATATGTTTTGTCAGATGGTGAATATACTTTAATGTACATTTGTAACACTCGACCCTGTTTTCGTCAGACATGTTAGCAAAAGTATAACCTGAAATCATTTGTACAATTTGATCTCCAATATCAAGCTGGATAAATTGCGTGTAAATTTCAATCGACAATAGATGATGTAACCTGTTGAAAAATAACTGACGGGTGTGATCATTAGCCTGACAAAACATGAGTAGGTGCTCTGCTATTCGGTCTGTTTGAAGATCACATATGGGACAAACCACGTAATACGGCCTACTGAAATATTTTCCTATGAAGGAAATAACCGTATAACAGTAATTAGTATAGTCCCTGTATAATCTGGAGAAATGCCAAATATTTCCCACTTTAATTTCATTTTGTATGTAAATAAAATTTGCTATATCTACGTCGTTTAGTATTTTTGAAGTGTAACTTATATTAGCTTCACGGATAATTGATCTGTCAATTATGTTTTTCCATGCGCATTGTTTTTGAAAAATACCATGATTTAAGTATTCATTCCAGTAGTCCAATATTTCGTACTTACCAAAAAGTCTAAAAATATCTGGAACAAAACCAATGGCTTTACTAGGGTTTGTTTTGAAATTGTATAAGCGGTTGGCAAATACCATTTTAACGCGTTTTGTCTTGCCCATGTTACAAAGCTGGCCGAAAAATTGCAATTTTCGTTTATCTATTTCTCGTTCTATAGAGAATACGCCCAATAGACTCTGCGCTATTTCTGTACGGGTTTGTCTAGATAGACCTTGTATAGACTTAATACATTGCATATGGGATTTTTCGAGAGACTGTACTTGTTGCCTTGTTAAATTATTCCACAGTTCACTGCCGTATAATGCCCTCGGTAGAACAACTGTCTTATAAAGATGTTTCATAGTGATGGGATGTAGACTCTTTTCATTGAAGCCAATACTGGCAAGACTAAAGTAAGTTTTTCTCATCTTGTCACATGCATTATTTACGTTTATTGTAAGATCTAAATTTTTGTCACATACGGAACCCAAATGAGTGTAATTGTCTGTTTCTTTGACTTCGTCGGTACCTAAGTACCATGTCCGAGTGGAAATAAAGTTTTGGGAAGAAGTTTCGTTGAATACAACAACGTTACACTTCCGTGCATTATATTCATATTCTTCTTTTAATGAATTCTCATAACATATGTTCATCATTTCATGTAAACCTATTTTACTCAACGAAACTAGGACCATGTCGTCAGCGTGCGTAGGTGAGCCAACGCTGTATCCGCTGAGTTTTAATGATGCAGTAGTATTTTCTAATTTATTCATTAAATTATCGATAAAGATTACGTAGAGCAAAGGGCTCAAACACTGGCCTTGTCTGGTTCCCTTTTGAATAGGGAACCAGTCTGACGTTTCGCCGTTTGAGTACACTCGGCTGTACACGTGTTCTAACATGTTGATGATTACCTTTAGAATTTTAGGATCAATTCCTTTTTCGTATAATTTCACTACTAAGATGCTATGCGCAACATGATCAAACGCTTGGCGTACGTCAAGAAAACATGTATAAAGTCTACTGTTACGTTCTCGAGCGTAGCAAATACTTTCTTTTAATAAGAATGACGTCATTATGCAACTAAAGTTCTTTTGGAAGCCACCCTGCATGCCATTTACTATCATAACGTTATCTTTTTCCATAAAGTTTATTAATACCTTTTCGTACAATTTAAGTAACACCGAACAAAGACTTATTGCCCGGTATGAATTGGGATCATCCTTTGATTTCGGCGCGCCTTTATACAAAGTAGAAATAACACCCCTTTTCATGTCTACAGGTATATAGCTAAAATCGGTTATAGCTTGATACAATTTTGTAATAATTTTCCACCAAATTTTAAATGCTCGTCATTGATATTGTCAATGCCACCTGCTTTACCATTTTTGCATCTTTTCAAACAATCAGCCACGATTTCTGACGTAATTTGTATACCTGTACTATCTATCGAGTTTAACTCGTCTTTTGTCTTGGTATACTCGGATTGATCCTGCTCTGAGTTTGCTGCATACAAATTTGAAAAGTAATCTTTCCAACCATTGTTTATAGATTTCGGCGTGTTAAGAATATGGCCATCAAAATTCATTTCAAAAATATTCACATGGCATTTCTTGCCCCTTCGTTTATTGATAAGCCTCCAGAATTCATTTTGATCCACCTCGGCCGCTGTATTTATCTCATTTTCCAAATTAAGCAAATGTTCGTTAACCTTATTTCTATGGCAATTTCTAAATGCTGATTTTGATCGCTTATATTCAACATAAAATTCAAACTCAATGCCTCTAGGCTGATTTTCTTCGATCCATTTATTCCGTTTTAACTTTACGTCATTATTCAAGGTTGAGAGCTCAGAGTCCCAATACGGTTTTATAAATGGTTTAAATATGGATTTGGGAATACACGCATCTGTAGCGGCAATTATCACTGAAACAATCGTATTGTACATAACATCTATGTCTTGTTTACCAATCAAATGGTTAGATAAAGCATTTTTTAATAAATCACTATTTTCTATATATTCATAATATTTTGTAATGCCATCTTGTGGTACTGATTTCCAGTTCAAGATTCTGTTTTCACTCTTGGTCTTTTTCCCGCTCTTTGCCACAATAGGGATTTCTATGACTGAGATAATGGGACGATGACTTGAGACATTTGAATTTGCATCTTGTAAAATTTTGCAAGAGCGGACCTTTTCTAAATAATTATTTGAGATCAAAATGTGGTCGATAAGCGTTTCTCTGGCTCCGTTAAACGGGATATTGCTGTATTTTGACCCCGTACAAAAGGTTAACGTGTTAATAGCAGAAAAGTCGTGTCTTGTCATTAGTCTTAACAAGCCATCGCTTCGGGAATTAAAATTGAATGCATTTTCATGTCGCGATGGGAGCTCAGTGTTAAAATCACCCATTATTACTACTGAGCCTTTTTGAGAATAAGAGAAGATAACATTTTCTACGTCATCTATACTATCTCTGTAGCTTTGAACAGGATAATTTTTACACGGGAGATATACCGATAAGACCCAGGTCCTATATTGATTTCTATTCCAATGATATATTTTGATTGGATATCTATTGTAGAAATCATTCTATTAAGATTTTTATGCCACATTATGGAAATACCCCCTTTTCTTGCGCGGCGGCTTCCTGGTAAATGTAAATCTGGATCTGAAATTGAGTGATTATTATAGTTATTATGTATGCTGTCTAAAAAGTGCAGATCTTTGGGAAATAGCCAGTGCTCACTTACACCTATTATATCAATTTTTTCGTTTTCGAGTAGATTACTCAAATAACTTGAACTTGACATTATTCCCGAGGCATTCCATGTATCTATTTTCAATACATTTCTGTTTGGTCGCTTGTCCATGATTTATTCGGCATTGTCTGGTCTATAACTACCGTAGTAGGAATTATCGTATGTATTATTGCGCCTATTATTTGCAGATTTTGCTCTGGCTTTGAGTACACTTTTCGGGAGCCAGGGTTTACATACAACTCCATTTGGCCAGAAATATGGGTTTTCTGTAAGAAAAGATGCTCTTTCGTCATCTTCTACTTGTAGTTTAATGACCACGGAATTATAACGCGTATTTCTGTAAATTGTCATATTTCTGATATTCGGACCTCTTTTACCTATGTATGCGGCTACTCTTTCCTCAGTTATAGAGGGATAAAATCCACCAACATAGTAATTTTTGGCTCTTTTTCTTACGTACGTTTCGAAGTCTGACTCGTCAGCTTCGTCGTCCTGATACTCGGCAACATTTGCATCGTACATACGACGACTGTTGTAGTAGTCAAACTCTTGTTGACGCCGTTCTTTTTGCGCGGCTTTATTTATTATACTGAAATTTATTTTCTTCTTTGGATAGGTTTTTGTGTTGCTTTGAATATTTTGTCGCGAATTTTTTCTATTCATTCGCTGTGTGATTCTGCTAGCTATAGCTTTGTTTGCTTGTTGAACATTAGGGGTAGGGTCAGGGGGTATATCAACAATGGATTGGTTTTGTATTTCGGGGAGTATTTGGTCGGGCTGTGGGTTGGCATTTCGGCCTGTAGTGATAATGGCGGGAAATATATTTTTTGTGTCATCTGAATTGCTACTATTCGGAGTAATACTACTATTTGGAATAATACCATCGGGATTATTTATATTCCAGTGATTTGGGGTTCTGTATTGTTATTCAAACGGATAGTAGAACCCCCAGTCTCTGAATTTTGCATTTCATAGTTATCATGGTTCAATGTCTGATGTTCATGATTATTTTCCACTTGTTTATGGAGAAATAGATGGCTATCGATATCCTGCATAATAGGATTCTGAGTCTTAATATGATTTTGTAAATTACTCAGTTTCTCCTCATTGGATTGGGCTCTATATTTACATCTACAGTTTGTGTCTGATATCGAGCCTTGTAATGTTGTCATACTTTCACCCATACTATTTGATATGGATCTGAACTCTTTCTCAACATTTGATCTAATATCGTTTATATACGAATTAGCTTCACTTAAACCTTTATCACTCTTGATTTCTACAGCTATTTGTCTTTGTTTTAACAGGAGTAATTCGGCTTGTAACGAAGAAAGTGTCTCTTTTAGCGCTCGGATCTCATGTTGACAGCCACAAAGTGATGTGGGTTGACTCTGGCTCATCGGGGTACTGGACAGGGAACGGGTAGGCTTCGTCTTCTTTGGGTTACTAAGGAGATCGTTCAGTACCTCGAACTCTTCACCTTCGATAACGGAGAGTAACACGTGAATGTCCCTAGCGAGTTTGGTGACGGGATTTTCACCTGAACGGGTATTTTTCCGTTGCTTTAGTTCTCTGCTTCTATTGAAAGGGTAGTCATCGTACTGTCTTACATTTTCGAACATTCGGAGCCGTATTTCATCTAGTTTCGTATCGGAGTTACAACTGTCTATGATCAGTTTATCTATGAACTCACTGGCAGTCATAGAATTAAACATATGCTGCAATTCACTTAATTCTGACAGTTCATCGTTTATTGTTTGAGTGTCGGGTCCAAGAATATCCGTGAAATCGTATTCACAGAGCCCATCGTTTTCCCGCACTGTTCTATTTGTGTTCAATTCCATAGGGGATACAACTCTGTCTTGTATTTCTACATTACTTCCAAGAATTATCTCCCTTTGTGGCCCCGTATTATCAGGGGTTTTTAGTTTTGTGTTTTCGTTCATTGAATTTGGTTCACGTTCACGTTCCCCAAATAAACCGTTACAGCTAATTGTTTGGTTTTGGGTATCATCCATTATTGAGTATTATGGACAATGGGTATCACATACACAGTATATAATCCTATTAATCCTGTTTACATTCAAGGTTTCGTACCGTTATATCTATCTACAAGTTTCAGTGAACTTCTCTCAGTTTTCTTTTTTTTCTTTTTTTCTCCACAATGAGAAATGGAAAAATCATCAAAACAACGGTTTTCTGTATCAAAACTCACATTTTGTTAATCCATAATCCATATATTATGTTCCTATACACTTTCACAGTATCCAAGTCACATTACTATTCTCTAATAATGTAATATTCTAATATTTTGTGAGAGCCTCAAAAAGTATGTCCACCTTGTCGGCCATATTTAATAACAGGTCTCAATTTGAACATTTGAGAAAAGACTGATTTTATAAGTGTAATTCATATTTAGTTCATTTCTTTATAGTTTGATTTTTAGTTTCGTCTATCGAAAATGAGCGTTCTGATTGGCAGAAAAAATATTCGTGAACCTTCAAGAACAAAATTTTGAGCACGAAGCTATTTCTTACACTTTCACACAAAATAGTCCCATACGCAAAAGTATAAAAATAAATGTAAAACATTTGCATTTTTCGCTAGATGTCATTGAATCGTAAGAAATGAAGATTTTTTTTTTTCGTTTTGTTTTCATGGAGGTATGAAACGAAAAACCTAATCACACTTATGCATGATACTAACGTTTCAGACGTCCTACCAAAAAACTTTATGAAGCTCTGCGAAGTATGATGTAGCGTAATCTTTAAGATGAAATACCTTACGAAACATCCGGGGTAAAAAAAACAAGGAATCTTGGGCCGATGTAACTGTTTTAGACAGCGAAAGTCACTAAAACTCAATCCGTTCCCACACAACAAAATTTTAGACTTGTCCTAACTGAAAGAACCTGCAGATAACGATAACAAATTAGTGAAATTTTAAAATGAATTCCTCTTTTTGGACAGTGTGGATAATAAAGAAATTGCTTGATACAAGCAATTTCTTCATTTTCACTATGTTTTCCAAGGCCTTTTTCTTGAGAGGCGTAAAAAGGAGGAGGGTTTGTGTTTGAAGGGACAAGGCAAATAATGCTCTATTTGTTTTCCATTACAAATTGCTAATTTACTAAATGCTATCGACAGAATTCCAATTTGATCAAGCAGTTAAACCCATTCCCACTCAATCCCTCGTTTTTACGCCCCTCAACAAAAAAGCTTTGGAAAATATTGTGGAAAATGAAGAAATTGCTTGGATCAAGCATTTTCTTCATTATCCACAATGTTTTATATCCAAAAAGTCTAAAAATTCAAATTTCATCAACTTGATATTGTCGTCTGCATATCCTTTCAATTTGGACCGGTCTAAAATTTCACTGCGTTGGAATGGATTAAAGTCGCACAATCCTACATATTCGTGCTTTTTTAAAGCCCATAAAGAAATAAAAGAAACCTTGAATAATATTATAGAAAATGGGGAAATTGATTGTTAAAAACAATTTCTTCTTCATTGTACAAATTGTTTTCTATCGAAAAATGAAAAAGAGATATTTTAGAATTCATTCAATCAATAATTGTCATCTGCAACTTAATTTTACTTCGACCAGTCCAAAATTTTATCGTCTGGTAATTAGTTAAAGCCATTTCTGCCCTCCGAGGAAGAAAAAAATAGTTGAAATGATCTTGCTTATTTGGTCACTAAAGCAAACAAGGGCTTTCTTGATATCGATATGCAAAAGCAGGGTATGAGTGATGATCTCTAGAAAGAGTATTTTGGGTTTTTCTTGTCGTTTGTTTACATTTTGAAATCGAGACGAATGCACCCGAATCTACACCGAAAACTTTCGCTTATCAACGGCATTGACTGTTATATGCACAGGTGCCGATGACTAAACTTTACGGGCGTTTCCGTTAATCTTCGTGACCTAGCTAATTGTTTGAATGACTAGCGATAGGTAAAACGTCATCACTGACGTCATAATCTTATGTAAACAAACCTTAAATTGTTGTTGGTCACATTTTAGAATATCCTAACTGTAGCCCGTTATATTGATCTTACAATTCCGATCGTCATATTTATTTATGCTTTTGAGCCTGGAGTATGGTTTTATTGTTAATTTTATAGTGTGTTTTAGGGGAAGATATGGCTTTAAAATTACCCTGCAACAGATTTGTATTATATATTCAAAATCAATATTTTTAAATGGTACATGTTTTATCTTACAATAGCAAACCACACATTTTCCGTTTTGTAAACGAAAAGGTCTTTAAATTACTATCAAAGAATTTTAATGCATTACCAAACAAAGGCACTTTTTGGCGGCCCGCAAGAAAATCAATAGACAAAACATTATGTAAAATGGAAAAAATTGCTTTTAACAAGCAATTTCTTAATTTGACACAATATTATCTAACCAGAGAGTTGAAAAAATCTCGAATTCCAAAGACTTTAAATTGTCATCTGCAAATCCTTTCGATTTGGACCAGTCTAAAATTTTGAGGAAACCTCAAATGCCAGTACAGCTCCACTGCAACAATTACTGCTTATTATAGGGATGAGTGTATTTTTCACTGCGTTTATTGGAGTATAAAGTGCAATTGCCTTAGCACATGGCAAATAACGCCCGTAGGGCGTTATGTTCAAGCCATGTAGGGCGTTATGTTCAAGCCATGTGCTAAGGCAATTGCACTTTATACTCCAATAAACGCAGTGAAAAATACACTCGGCCCATATAATTGCAATACGTCTATTTTCAAATCCGAAACGGATAGAGAGATGAAAATAAATACAAATAAACGAACTGGGGGCGGAGTTACTTTTCTTTGACAGGCGTATGGATACATTGACACAGTTTATCGCTCGAGTCGTTGTAACGGCGGACATTTTATTTCGTCGCTTGGGGTTTTTGAAATGGAAATTCGAACATTCGTTGGATTTATTTGGAATTATTATGAGGAAATACTAACTTAAAACTCTGTAAATTATGATATCTGGGTCGATAACAGTTAGAATTATGAATAGATGCTTTGTAATAGACAAGAAATATAAACCTACCGCATTGACACGATGCATGCTGATGTCGCGAAGCCGATTCGACATCTCGGATTTACGGCAAATAAAGGTGAGTTTTTCGAAATCTTCATGTTTAAAACGAACATTATAATTGTTATAAGGACACTATTTGTTTATCTATTTATTGAAAATCCATGGAAGTATAAAGGAATTCGAGGAAATCGAAATTCAAAAGGTGATGACTATAAATAGTAACAAAACAAGTTTGGTATTTCTTGGAAGTGAATTCCCAATATCGGAAATCCCTGACCTTGTTTGTTTCTATTTTTGTCGAAAATAGTTCTGCCTTTTATCGAGATATAAAGTGCAATTGATTTGATCACGTGATACGATTTGGGCCAATGAAAATACTCTATTTTGAAGTATTGCAATCATAGGCCGCTAAAAACCTTAATCTAAAGATAACTTATTTTAGAAGATGCTTTTAGTTTTGAAGGGAGACAATCCTGAAAGAATTATATACCTGTTTCAGCACTTTTTTAAACCCTTGATTGATTTTTTCCAACATGAGTAAGAATAACTAAGTATCATTCCTGTGAAATTTGGTTAGAATCAAAAAAATATATTCTGAGAAAGGGATTTTCCAATTCTTCAGAATTTAATGTATGGAAATCAGCCCCGCCCTCAACCGATCACAATTATTCTAATACATCTGACAAAGGTTCCCCCAGCAATCATTTAAGCGAATTCAGTTTAAATCCGACAAGTATATTTTGAAAAAAAAGTTTTTATATATTTGCACTTAATACCAAATAGGGAAATTAACCCATCCATAAAAGCCGTGTTTTATCAGATCATTTACCATATATACTATGTATGGATTATATATACTATATATTCAAATTAGTCCCGCCCTTAAAAGCCATGTATTTCATTAGACCATTTTACCCATTCCCACTCAGTGACGCTTTTAGACGCCGTTAAGAAAAAAAGAGTTTTGGAAAACATTGTGGAAAATGAAGAAATTGCTTGTTAAAAGCAATTTCTTCATTTTCTACAATGTTTCTATCCCGAAAGTTGAAAAATCCAAAATTCATAAACTTTAAATTGTCGTCTGCAACTTCCTTCAATTTGGACCAGTCTACAATTTTGTTGTCTAGTCATGGGTGTAATAAGTAATTTCTTCATTTTCCACTATGTTTTCAAGAACTGTTTTCTTTATGGGCGTAAAAAGGAGTGATGAAGTGGGAATAGGTTAAAGGCATCTTACAAAGGGTCTCCAAAGGATCATTCCTGTGAAATCTGGAAGAAATCCACCAATCATAATCTGAGAAAGAGATTTTCAAACTCTTCACTATACACCATATAAGGAAATTATGTTTTCAAGCGATCGAAGTACTTTGAAGGAATCTGACAAAGGGTCACCCAAGAATCGTGCTTGTGAATTTGATTCATACAGTAGCTTCTTATGAGAATTTTTTCAAAGAAAACTTTAACGGGCGGACGGACGCATTGACAGGCACACGCATGGCGGACTCAGCGCCATGACAATAGTCCCACTGGCCAGTGGAGCTACGAAAAAATCAGGACAAAGATCAGTATTTACCCCGTAAGTCAATCCATTTTCAACTCAAAAATATTCAAAGACGATTTTTTTTCAAATTAATACATTCGTTTAAACTTGTAAATTAACCGTTTCATCCTGAGGAAAGTTGAAACAAAATTATTATGTAATAATATGCATAGACATTTTTACATTATCCCATTACAAGAGAAACCATTTAAGACTAGTGAAAATTGAAAGATGTGGCAGAAGAAAATTAAAAATCTCTTTAAATCAATAAAAAGTGCCGTGTAAGATAGAAAAAAATGTGAGAAATGGAGAAATTAGTTTATCACAAGCATTTTTATCCTTTTCGCAAAACTTTCCACGTCATTATGTTTCCTCAAAAATCGGGATTGCGTGGTTGTGGCTTTAATTAGTAGATCCCTTAATGATGAGACTTTATGGGTCAAAACAGATTCTGAAGGGAGCAAAACAACAAAAAGAATGAAATTTTAAAGTTAAAGTGCCAACAAACATTTTTGTTTATATTGATTTATCTTTATTGATGCGATATTGGCAAGAAGTTTATAACAATGCACAATATACATAAGTGAAAACTTGAGGGATGAAAATACCCTGTTTGACCTTCTGGTTGAGTACGTCACGGCTTTACAATGGCCTTGCCAATGTTTTCTCCGCTGAATAATTCTATTAAAGCTCTGGGCATATTTTCAAATCCATGTGTTACATGTTCCCTGTACTTTATCTTTCCCTGTGAAAAAAATTATAAATCATCACATATATTTGTCAAAATAATGTACTGATTTATTGACATAAGTGGCTCGGTAAAGCTTTGAAAGAAGTTCATAAGTCGCACGATTTGTGTACCCTACATTTTTTTCGCATCGGTAAAATAGCAGCATTCAACCAAACAAGTGCAACAAAGGGGATACTTTAGCATTAAGATTTAGGTATTCAAATGATACCGACCCAACCCTATGCTGTGGGCACTTGTTGGAATCGTGTCGTTTTGGTGATTCAAATGAGAGCCAACACAAGATAATGTGATTATCTAATCTTGTCTAGACGTTTAAATCTAAGTCACCAAAAGACAAAATAAAATCAAACTATTTTCAAAAATAATGATCGAAAATCAGGACTCTCCGTGCTTTCTATCCTTTGATTTTAACCCTTGTCACGCTTAATGAAAATCCTATACTGAATTGCTTTAAAGTCAAAGTGACGGCACTAGATGGTTTGAACGAGGGTCAATAT